>OX457005.1:1207500-2407500 GCA_949752705.1 Callimorpha dominula | reverse complement strand
TTTGTTTTGTACCAATTGGGTGAATAGTTGTTCACCCTTTCTCATTTTCAAATCAGTACAGAATGAGCAATGCATTTAATAACAATACTTCAAACATACAGAGTGTATCAGTGTGTCGTAATGCCAGTGAGTGGTGTTTTGCATTGCCAACCAAACCAAAAATTTAAGCACTGGTGGATAATCCAATAGTGCTCTGGTGAATCTAGGTCAGAAATACAATATTGCCACTGTCTTCTGTAAGACAGAAATTATTACTTGTACAGTCATTAACCTTATTTAAAAACGCGTTTTGTTTTTTGAGTCAAGGCTGGTCGGATCTTTAGAAATGATAGCGCCAATAAAGTGCGTAGCCTTAGCCACTTATTATTGTATTTTAATGTTTATAAATAGATTTAATTATTTTATCATATTACTAATGACCCGCCCCGGTTTAATTTTTTTTTAGATAAATGCGCATCTCATCAATAATTCGGAAAAAACTTGAATTTTATATTCCGATTTTCTGCGACAGACGTATATCTATCCATAACTTTTTTCCTTGTTAAATGTTTGTGACATTAACATACAAAGTTTACCCAGCTCCTAATACGGAACCTATCATTACTTGAACCTTTCATGGACACCGGTGTTCAAGCTATCTTTTATTTCTAAGACGTGCACCTAATTTTTGTGAAACTTAAAAGTTACTCCATTTAATTAGGAGAACTATTTGGTGCACTTTTCCTTATTAATCTTAGTTCTTCTTATTCGATGTTTCCCACTAAAGTATCGTGTTTCAGTTTCACCAGTTCCACCAGGTGCAGTCTAAAAGACTCTGAATTAAGCCTCGGAGGAATAAAATCAGTCGTTACACAACACTTAGGAATTTCGCACAATCTCCTTCTTCTTCCTTCCTTGATTATTATTACTTGTGTTAACGTATTTAGTGAATTTTTCCCTTGATTTGCGGGAAAATTTGAAACTAATATAATGAAAAACGAAAGAAGTTTTTTAAGAATCACTCAGTAAAATAATCGAACTTAACGCAGCTATCACAGGTTGTAAGGGGAGTGGGGGGGGAATGATACGATTTTCAAACCATGCCATTTTTAAGTGTTTTACCATTAATTAGTCTGAATGAAAAGTATTTGCTCGATAATATTGGTTCTTTATTTAAAACCTAACGAGCTAATTTGGGTGAAATTGTAAAATGTACTAGTGTAATAACAGCAATAAGTGACCTAAAAATAAAATGGCCTCTGTATCAATGCTCCCCCTCCAAGGGGTGGATTGATACAGAGATTGGATAGGAAAGAAACATGGATAAATTAATCAGTATGTTTATTATTACGTTGGAAAACAGTTTATAATTATGCTATTAAGTGAAGCTCGTACTGAAAAAAAGGAAAATATAAAATATTATATACCTATACAGAAGTTCATTGCATCTGTCCATCTAAAGGTTGTCTGTAAGAAATCGCAGCTAGCGATAAGACCGCCGTTTGTACCATTATTTGTTTTTATTTTAATGTCGTAAATTGTTTTATGGTGTACAATAAAGAATATTGTATTGTATTGTATTGTATTGTATTGTATTGTATTATATTGTATTGTATTGTATTGTATTGTATTGTATTGTATTGTATTGTATTGTAGTGTATTGTATTGTATTGTATTGTATTGTATTGTATTGTATTATATTTTGTCGTATCAAGCCTAGGTGCCTTGATACGACAAAATATAATACTTTACATTGCATGCAGGGGACGATTGATACAGTTTATCAGTCCACCTACCTGTATCAATGCTCCCCCCCCACAAACAACATAAGTAATAAAATAAAATAAAATAAAATGTATTCTCATTCAACACCAAGCAAATCTACTAAACCGATTGCGATGAAACTTGGTATGTAGATAGCTGGAGACCTGGATTAACGTATAGGCTATCCCGATATTTCCACGGGATCGGGACTTACGCGGGTGAAACCGCGGGGTGCTGCTAGTTTATTATAAAGTGTCGGAAAAAAAATTTGTGCAGTAGAAATACATATGGTGTTTGTTTTCTCACCCTATACCGATCATAGTACATCGTCGAATGTCCATTATGAGGCTTACCTTCGCTACCACACCAGCACCTTCATGTCCAATGACCATGGGTTCAGTGAGCACGTCCATGCCGCACGTGCCCGTCGTGTAGAGTTTCAAATCGGAACCGCAAATTCCCACGCAGTCCATCTTCACTAGGACCTCTGCAAAATGGGAAGACATGCGATTACATTAGCATTAAACTTTAATAACAATTAAGCAGATCCCTGTAGAGGGAGTTTGATTCGCGTTCCCTGTCTGTGGCAATTCGTTTAAATGTATTTATCCTTGACTGTTGTCATCGTCGAGACTTAGAGCCTGTACAGACGTACGCGTTTTATGCGCGCGCGGATTCGGCGCGTTGGCGTGTTCTGCCAAAGGTTATTGCGACTTTGGATTCTATGCTATTATTTATATATACATATTATGCCATATATTACATAACGCTTATTTTAAAATCTTCTTTCTCTGACGACTATACGAAAGAGTAAGCATTTATTGAAAAAAGAAGGAACGATCATGAAGTTTTATGTTCGATTTGCGTGAATATCAGCAGAGAAGCACTCCACACTTTTTTTTTCTCTCAAATAGTAGGAGAAACTGCAGGATATTTCAATGAAAAAGGAATAGTACGAGATGATTCAATCTATGATGAATTTATGTTTTAAAAATCCATCATTGAATGTGAAAAATCTGATGAGTGGAAAGCTAGAAACATACAAAGGAAATGGATATACTTTTTTAATAAAACGGAAGAAAAAGAAAGAAAAGCGAAGCTTCTCAAAATGTAGCAATATCCTACTAATATTATAAACGTAAAAGTTTGTGGAGATTTATGGAGCTATGGATGTTTTTTACTCTTTCACGCCAAAAGTACTGAACCGATTGCGATGAAACTTGGTATGTACGAGTAAATAGCTGGAGACCTGGATTAACATATGGGCTACTTTTTATCCCGATATTCAAACGGCATCGGGACTTACGCGGGTGAGACCGCGGGGCGTTGCTAGTAATATTTTGTTAATGTTTGTTTCTTCTTTAATCTCATCGCAGTTGACGAAGGAAGGTGATTCGTTCATTTTGATTAAGCTTACAATAGAAATCATCATTCAACGCGTTTATATATATAATGACGTGCATAGAATTTTATAATTACGTCAAAGGTGATTGATATCAGAAATTCTGATAAATATAACTGAAAAGTGGAACCGATGAAGTAGTGCAGTGTTGGGTTTTACTTATCAAGTAGATACAATATTAACGATATTATTTCTGCCATGTAGCGATTTATTCCATTAATATTCTTGATTAAAAAATCTTAATGATTGTTGTGCCTTGTGCCTTTTTGTTATAATGTACATGTAATGTTTTTATTGTAAAAGCGTAAAAGCAAGACTACGCGTAGATAACGGACGGCCAATTTAGAAAAATATTGAAATCTCTTAATTTGGTAAAGAGTTATCAGACTTATCAGCGTAATTTTGTGTAGTTATTTTTGACCATTTAGTTGACCTCGGATTAGATACTCAAAATTTGAGCTGAGAGGGCTTTGAGTAACAGGCCCTATGTCAGACCCGTAAATAATGTAAAATTATTGTTAGAAAAAGGAAATTTTGCAATTTCGAACAGCTCACAATTTGAAGGTTTTTGAAAACTTACCATTATCTTCGATCTCTGGAGTCGGCCATTTTTCCTGAAACAAAATTACACTAGACTCAATACTGGTCAATACGCAAATGCCTTTTCTGATTTTATTTTTCCTAGGTAACCAAGTTATTATTTGATTTAGAAAAGAGCGATGTTCTAGGAACGAATTATGATGAGACCAAAAATCAGTAGGTAAACGTTAACTATGGCAATTTAATCCAGATTTACGGACTATCTGAGATAGCCAGGATACGTTAGATGCGGCAGGAGGAGGACCAAAAAGTAAGAGAAATCATGTCCAGCTATGGACTACCATGGGCCGATTGATTTATGATTGTACTTTTAAGACTAAAAAAGGTATCACTGAGATGTGTGAGATTGAAAAGTTACGGATACAACTCCATAAAAACGAGTTCCCGAACATTTTATCCATGCCCACAGAAAACAGGCCCTAATCATGCCTTAAAATCTTCTTTATAGTTATTATTGTTGTGCGTTTCACAAAGGAAAAGATCACCACAATAATACTTATAACGAAGTTTAGAAATCTAAATAAAATACAGCCGACTTGCCTTTTAATACAGTCATTTCCGATTAATTTTCAAATACATCCGGACATCTAATCGGCAATCAACAACAACCCTTACAACTACCTTTTATTTACCCTCTGACACACACCCATTCATCCCTGCATTTAATACACCCGAAGGACTCCCACATTATCTTACTTCTAAGTAAGTGTTGCTTATTTCCAAAATACATGTCTGTTAACATAAAGAAATAGGTACATGTTTAGAATTATATAATAAGCGTGAGTATATGTACATAGCCGATGGGTAGAGGCGCCGTATGCTGAAACACAGGTTTCCAACCTAGCTTAGCTACGGAGGCTAATAATAAGACACAACAACTACATTGTAAAACTTTCATTTATATAGGTATATATATATTTTTTTATTGTCAAATTGACCTTAAAATTTATATTCTCTTTATTTATTTACTAATCTTGGCATTTAATACCTATTGTTTTAACCACACCACTTTAGGTCGATATTCTTAGTTTCAAAATAAAGTTTCTATACCTACCTATTAAGTTCAAGAATTAAAAAAACAAAAGAAACCATCCATCCTTTTCTGCGCTTTGCGGTATTCACGGTGTCGAATATACTTAAAAAAAAAGTATTTTTTAAAATCTTATTTAAACCACGTGGGAATTATTAATGACAATTAAACTCACAATTCTAACGTCGTAAGGCCCGTGAAGGACCGCGGCGTGATTGTCACCGTCGCCCATATCGAGGAGTGCGAACTAACTGTCATTGTACGAGAGATCAACTACACAACAAATATAGAACACTTACATAATATTAATTATTTTGATACGTTCCCTGCGTTCGTCTCTTATTGAGTAAACATTTGTGTAATAATTTTGTGGAAATATTCGTGCGTGTATTTGCAATCTGTGCATTGTGATAGGGACAAATCAATAAAAATATAGTTACTTACATATTATTATTTATTCAAATTCAAATTCAAAATCATTTATTCAATTAAGACACTAAGTGACATTTATGAACGTTAAATTGAAGCTAGAGTTAAAATCATAGATCGGCGCAAACAGACGCCACAGCATGTGCTGGATTGTCGAAGTAAATTAGGTGAAAACACCAAAATTTACTGCCTGCTTGTGTCGATCTATAACTTCCAGTTTCCAAAATGCGTAGAGCCTTATGAGAAGAATACTGGCAAAGAAACTAATGGCCACTCTTTTTAAAAGTCAGATCTTCAGGTACAATAGTGTTAGGTTAGGTTTGAAACTTCAATAATATCTATAGACATTAGCGTTATTCTTCGAAATGGCTGTTTCTAAGGAGTAAATTTTAATTCTTATAAATTTAGAGGTGTTACAAGAATTAAAATTTAGTCTACCACGTTTTTTACAATATGTTTAGGAGGGCCCTAATCGATTTTTATGCTGATCTTTTTTTTTTAGTTAAAAGATGATTATCATTGGATTTGTTTTCTGTAGTCACATCTTCTTTACTATATACCGGAGTACTTGGGGCTCTGAAAGAAGGAGGCTAATGAAAAATATCACTCAGTAAAAAAAAAGGACAAGGAAGAGTTTAGCGAAACAGCTTTCCATTTTTTATTAGAACTACTGTTATTCAATAAAATTAGAGTAGGTGTCACCTACCGCCAGCATTGCACAAAATCTAGCTGGCTTGTTGGCCTAGTGGTTAGTGACCCTGACTGCTATGCTACAGGTCGTGGGTTCGATTCCCACCTGAGTCTGGGTGTTCTTTGTGTCCGTCGTTTATATAATAATTCCTAATCCGGGAGTTATCTTTTAAAAAAAAAACCGGTAAGCGCCTTTTAAAAGTTGTCGAGCATACAGTTGTAATTATAAAACCATTTGGGAACATAATCCACTGCAGCCTATTTGGTTAGTTACGTTTAATCTGTAGCTAAATAATGCAAATGAGTCGTCTTCAGCTCTGGTGTCTCGGGCAAGATAAATCTCAATAGCAGTAACACCTCAAAACAAATCAAAAGAATCTGATTCGGGAACATCGGATTCAATGGCGATTCTCGCTCCCCCGATCATGGGCAAGCAGTGGAACACCGGGGTGGTTTTTAGTCTTTAGTCGGTAAGAGTCCGACAGACCCCTTCGCCCCTCCTCCCACCCCCAAGGGTGGAGGACATCCATGAGGATCTTCCATCTCGACATCAAAAAAAAAAAAAAAAGTGTATTGCAGTCTGTTTGCTAACATATAGCTATAGCTAGCTTAAATTTAGAGTTACAAAATATTATAACCTATTGTTATTTATTTAATATGACATCATTTGGCACGAGAAGAGATGATGAGAGCCGTCGGAATGTTGCAAGCTGGTTCCAGGCAACGTACTGTGGCTCATGTGGTTGTCGCTCTTGGCACTACAAAGAGCCTCTATCGTATCACGGGCTGCGTGGCCGAGCGACATGGAGGACGATCTCGCATCAATACTGGCAGACAGGACCGGTACATCCAAAATACTGTTCGACGGAATCGTACTATGACCGCCATGATGTTGGTTACGAGGCTACACAGCTCTTCAGGCTTGCTGATAAGTGACCGAACCATCCAAAATCGTTTACATGAAGTGGGTCTGCGTTCCCGAAGGCCGCTGAGAGTTCCACCTATAGCACCCCGCATCTTAAGGCCCGTTTACAATGGGTTTGCGAACACAGAAATTGGGAGGAAGAAGACTGGCGTTGCGTTTGCTTTCCGATGAATCTCGTTTCAGCATGAGGCCGGATACAAGATTTGGAGGACCTCTGAACGCTAAGAACGTTTGAAATGTTGTCATTAAGTTCATTCATATGGAGGAGGAACAATAATGGCTTGGGCCGGTTTTTGGATCATTGGAAGAACCGATTTCATTTGGATCAGGGGCAATCTCAATGCTCAGATTTATGCGGAGAGGATTGTTTCAGACGTGATCATCCCTTTGCGAAGCCGGTTCGATGATTCGTTTCGACTAATGCACGACAATACACGTCCACGCACAGTTAGAGTCATAACATGCACTCTTGCTGATGCTCGCATCAACGTTCTACCGCGGCCTGCTCAATCGCCAGACCTCAACCCAATTGAGCACGCATGGGATATGGTCCAAAGACGATGACGTTGTTAACTTAAACATTAGGAATTAAAGTAAGAATCCAATCCAGTTATTATTTCTTCCAAGACTACATTCGGTAAATATTAACTGTATAATTTTTTATAGTTACTTGCCTCCCTAGACAATTTTGATGTGTATATTTATGGTTAATTAAGAGTTAGTATGTAAATAATGAGTTTTAGAGTACTGTATCATGTTGATTAGGTAGTTTTATCAATTTCCTTTAGAAAAAATTCGAAAAGAAGTTAACACATAATGGGTAAATAAAGATTATGAAAAGCCGCAAACTGCTGCCTCCAACGAACTGCCGCCCCGGAGACGTGCCCCTTGACCCTAAATAACAAACATACAACCAAATTGAGAACTTCCTTTTTTTTAAGTTGGTTAAAAATAGAACGCGGCGCAGCTGTACAGTACAAAAAAATTATTGTTGCTCAGTGGCCCACGATCGTTAAACATTTTGTTGGGCTACCAAATAAGAGCATTACAAACGAAAAATTTAAGATTAACATAGAGCATTCTCCTTGTGTAGGGTACACTTTAGCCCACTTTCCCCTACACGATCATTACTAAACTTGTACGTATGTACATTGGTAACTAAGTACATATAATTGAAATAATATACAAATAACTGAATTGTCGATGTAATCTTTATGTTAAATAATTTTGTTTATTCAACATTACCAACGCATAGACTGTTTGTTTTCAGCTTATGTGGCTTTGCGGCGTCCTCAGAACAAACACAAACTCCCCGATTTCGTCACATGATGCCTTGTGCTACAAATCGAGGTGATTGATATAAGACTGGCCTGTTGGTCTAGTGGTTAGTGACCCTGACTGCTAAGCCAGAGGTCGTGGGTTCGATTCCCACCTGAGTCTGGGTGTTCTTTGTGTCCGTTGTTTGTATGTTTGTAAAGTCCCCTGCGACACAGGAGTAATTCCTAATGCGGGGAGTTGTCTTTTTAAAGAAAAAAAAAATAATAATAATATAATTTTAATACGTACACTCGATAGCGGTCTAATAAAAAGAAGAATGTTCAGCACCCAGCAAAGATGTTCGTTTAAAATCTAAACGAACATCTTTGCTGGGTGCATTTTCTCAGGATTCTGTGGAGGCATCAAGCTGAAATTAATACCAAATACTTAGGTCCCTTAAAGCTGTAAAAAATCAAGCTTCAACGCAATCAAAAGATACGGCCATTAAGGCTTAAATTTTAACAAAATTGAACATTTCGCAGGGGAATTAAAACCTTTAAGGTTCTAAGGTAACTTTCCATTGGCCTAGAATCATGAAATTTGGTAAAAAGCAATGTCTTGAAGCACAAATAAAGGAAAAATCTAAGAGTTGAGTATTTTTTGAACTGCAAAGTTAAGTTTGTCTTTCAAAAAAGGCGGGCAAAAATCGATGATGGACGTACTATCTACATACTAGTTTGTTTGCTTACGGAACCCTCGACTCGCGAGTCAGACTCTCACTTGTGAAGTATTTTTTTCGTAATTTACGTGGCAGCAATTTTCTTGAGCCCTGGGCGACAAAATTTTAAACTAAGCCATAAAACTGCCAGTGTAAGCTAAGATTTACCTAACTTGCGAAAAATTGCGAAAACCGTAAATTTTTAGTTAAATCATATACTTAATAAAAATATTTCACGGAACCCTCGGTGCGCGAGTCCGACTCGCAATTGGCCGGTTTTTTTTTATTATGTCCCGCTTTCGACGAAAAACTTCAGATTTCTTTACACAAAAGGTTTTAAAATCCCGCTTTGCCCGAAACAAAATCTGGCAACACTGATAGTCGGTCAGAAACGGTGACTCTTTTTGTGTAGGACAAAGAAAAGCTCTGTTAGAAACATAAAAATATACTAACGAAGTTTATGGTTACTAGAGGGTTACAAATTAGCAGAAACGAGGTCGCGATGTTATCTTTTAGAGAAAAATAAACTTGTTGGCATAACTAAATAAACAAATGTAAATACTTAAATAATTTTGAGTCGGCGCCATACATACAAACGTAGGTTTGGCGCCGACTCAAAATTATTTAAGTATTTACATTTGTTTATTACTACAAGTTTTAGTTTTTTGTCGCTAAAATAAGTAAATACTGGTCTTCGTCATGTTGTAGTATCATAAGAACCAAATATGTGTGCTAAGTTTCAACAGAATCGGTTCATAGGTGAAAAGTCAATGGGTGAACATCATTCATCCCCGGTTTTTCTACCTTTAGGGTTGAAATATTTATTTGAAATTGAAATAATGTGACCAACTTCGAAGTATTGAATTTGAAGCCCTATTGAATAAAAAAATAATTATTGAAATCGGACTACCCTGTAAAAAATTATGAGTGGTCATACATACAAAAAAAAAAAAATAACCAGTCCTAAGACTGCCGACAGAAGTGAAAACTTAAAACGACGTATCACATTAGTATGACCGTGACGCGAACCCATAACTTTAACATTAGCACGATATACCACTAACTACACACACTGTCCTCACAATGTAAACCAAATAATTGTTAAAATAATTATTATTACGCACCAATAATAACTATTAAATTAATAATGACAATTATTATATTAATTGAATATACCAAACACAGCGACACAACAGTGAAGAGTAGCTGACTATATCTTTCTCGCTCGGGTACACTCGGCGGTCCCGAGTTCACCCGATGGAGCCTTTCACCTCAGAGCGTGACGGATCAGCCTTACTCCTACGAAAAAATGTGTGTGTGGTGCGCCAAAAGAACTTTTCACTTGAAAAATATACGGGTCGACTTGAGAACCGCCTCCGTTTTTACGTTAGATAAAAAATAGAAGTATTACACCCCCATTTGCCACAATTTTGGTCTTATGAAATGTGGGTTCGAAATCTCAATGTTTTTTTCAATCTTCATAAATATAACGTCTATCTGTGCCGTAGTTTATGAGGTATTAAAGATAAAAATTTTAATCTCGCTTTAACAATTCTACTGCCCCTACTAACATAACCTCATTTTCAAAATATTGTTCTCTAACTATGTCATGTGGTCGGCGTAGGTAGTGCCCTTTGGTGGGATTCGTCCATCGTGGCATACCCTCTCATCTCAAAATCCCGGGATTCTAAACATTCAACTTTGATCAAATTTTACCGACATATAAATCCGCACCCTAAAAGCGTCTACTTTTATTATTATATATACGTAATTTTTATTAATAGAATACCAGTTTCATAAAAACTAACCGAATAGTGTTACTACTCTTTATTACTCGTATACAAACACCGATTTTAATGTTTAGCGAATTTAACATTTCTTATATTAAATATGGTTTACAACGGATCATAATCGTGTAAATCTTAACTAATACTAGCTTATTCCCGCGGCTCCACTGGCGTTGTATTTTGCAAAAAAACCATCCCTGACCGGGATAAAAAGCCATCTCTCTACTTGGGGTACCTAAGCAATAGAAATTTACAATTTTCATTAAATCTGTTGAGTAATTTTAGAGATTAGCGTGAACTAACATCAGTACATCACATATCACAAGGGTTTTTTAAATATTCATATTAAAAATCTAAAAATCTTATTGCGTTAAATAGCACCAGTGTTGGGCAATTCTAAAGACAGTTAAAGATTAACAGTTGAATAATTGTTAATTGTCACCATAACAACTAAAAATTGATCAATTGTAATTGTGGAAAATTACACACATAAAATACATTTTAGTAAAACATGCCGACGCAGTTTGTTTTCGTTCATAAACATCGTCGGAAAGGGATTAAAAACCTTAAGGTATATATCAAACATGCCGACGCCCTTTATTGTCATTTTAAAATACATAGTCGGCAGGGATTTAAAAATCTATAGGTACACAAAATTTAACGTACCGATTTGCGAAGCGGGGCGCTTTAGCAATTTTGTGCCATTGTTTATTTATACATTGTACTAATTAGGTAAATATGTGTATACTTCGTTCAGTTCGCACTCCTCAATTCTCTACTTTGTTACTATCATATTATTATTTATTCGTTTCAAACACACCTAATAATATGTTAATAAAAGAGAATCATTATATAATGTAAAAAAAACTAATAAATACATCAAATCGGCAGTTCTACTCTTGCATTTAAAATAATAAAATGTTTCGATTATTTAAATAAAAACTGTGTGCAACAAAAATGGGGTTTCTAAGACACCGGGAGCTGACTTCAGTAGACGTCGAACGTTCATTTTCTATTTATAAATGGATTTTGAATGTAAAAAGAAATTCGTTGAAGGTAGAAAATATTGAAAAAATTAAGTTATTTATTTTAATTTAAAAAATGAGGACATATGTGATTCTGAAAAAGAGATAGATTAAATTTACCTACTTAAATAGTAATTATGTTCTCATAAAATAAACGTAGTACAGCCATTATATCTCATCGCTTTTGTATTATACTAGCAACCCGCCGGGCTTTTGGGTACAGATTATACACCTAAACCTTCCTCATGAATCACTCTGTCTATTAGTGAAAACCACATGAAAATCCGTTCAGTAGTTTTTCAGTTTATCGCGAACAGACAGACAAACGCGGCGGGGGACTTTGTTTTACAAAATGTAGTGATTTTCTATAATTACTTTTATTTAGTTTGTGTTAAATTTAAGATAGTTGATATGTTGATAAATTGTACTTTTTGTTAAATAAATGTTGATAAATATTTTGATTTATTGCTATATCGCTAACCCCTACATAAATCTAAATCGCTCTAAACCGCTAAACCCTCAACACTCTTTTTATTATATTAATTTACGTACACGGTATACAGTTTAAAACAGTTCACAAAGATGAGCATTAAAACCGCTTCAGTATAAGGGTAGGTAATGTACATATAATTAAAACAATTTCCTAGAGTTAAGTTCAGAGGGAAATCTAACTAGGTGAACTCGAACTCGAATTGACTCAAATTTTAAAATGCAGGAAACTCGGGGTATATCCATGTTAATATAACATTTGAGGTCATTTATCCTAAATGGCACTACCTTCGCCGACCACTGTGACATGTCAAAACTGATTACTCTGTGAATGAAACGAAATATGAAAATAAATTTTAATTTCATGTTTCGTTTCGTAGCTCCCGATCTCGTATGAGCGTATAAGCAACTACTTAATAATCTGTGGTATAAGGTTTTTTTAAATTGCTCTTTTATATAGAAAAAACATAGTTTTAATGACAATGTAATCGATGAACACTTGTAGATTCCCCAGGATGTCCCCTCATCCGATTTCAAATTAAATTAAAAAGTTATCCAGTAGGTATTATAGTATGTAGGCCTATTTGGGTGACGTGAAGCTCAGATTCAGTTGAACGCCTGTAGTTTTTGAGACGGTCTAAGTATTCTGCGGTGTAGCCGGTGTATGGTTGAGCGCTGTCGTGAAAAAGGAGTGGAATAGAGCAATTAACGAGTCTCGGTTGTTTGACAGCGCAACAACCCTCAAAAAGTAGGGGGTGTCCAAAATATTTTATATATTTTTTTTTAGTCCTCATAAAAATGTGAGGACTAAAAAAAGTCATCGACTGTCCAACTCTCTCCCGTTTCCTTTCCGCCGCCTCTCTAGCGACCTCGTGACTGCTACTGATGTGGGTTCTGTCCATGGTCCAAAGTGCTTGGGATTTTGACGCCTGGTGTTTTTAGTGTGCGTGCCTGCCACGCAACATGCGTTTCAGGTTTGTTTTATAACTTGATAGGGAGGCTTACTTTATACTTTCCAATCTATTATAAAATTTATAATATACTATTTTGTGGTAGAGTTAATTATTCTTAGGAGTTCTAATGTTAGTCATTATTTAATGCTGCGTGATATTTGAATGGTTTCCACCCACTTGCCACAAATTACTTTTTTGTTCCTTGTCTTTTGTGTGAAATCAATAAAACTCAATTTCTCGAAAACATATAATAATAATAAAACATACCTATATAATAATATGTAAAATTTAAATACAAAAATATTTTTACTTGTACTTCCATTTATAAATCGATCCTCAATTTTCAATATATTTAAATCTTAATATCTTATATACACTTTCATCAACATTTTAAAACATATCACGAATAAATAGTCTTAACTGGAATACATCTGTTTTCTTTTTTATTGAATATAAAGTTCATTACTTTTCACTAAACAAACAAACAAACAAAAGAAAATACATATATTGTGTAAATAGCGCTGAGTGAATTCGTATAATTTGCGTACTATATAATAATATGTATTTTAATATTAAAGATAATTTCTAGAAGTTTCTCGAAATTCCTTCTACTCTACATTTCATCCACTCTAAGGCCGTTAACTGGGTATTAATATCTAAAACTTAACGGGGTTGTTGGTATTCTTGGGCTGGACATGTATCATGACCTTGATGCCGGCGCCCTTTCTTGCCACTTCGTAAGCGTCCAGGGTCTCTTCCATACTGAAGTGGTGTGTGACCAGCGGCTTCACGTTGATTTTGCCGCTAGCTACCATCGCTAGTGCTATAGGGTATCTGGGTGAAAGAAGTGATGGGTTTATTGTTGAGTTTTAGAATACAAAATGGGTGCTTGATAAAGAAGGTAGACTTAGAAAAAGAAGAAGAGACTATCCATCTATTGAAAAAGATAGAAGTTGGTCGCTAAGCCAATTCTGGCCAACTGAAAAAGATCCTTCACCCTGACGAAGTCTGCAGTGTCCTAGTCACCTAAGTGTATGTCTTTCTTGTGATAAGATAGGTCTAAGCAGCTGTAGATAATGTTTAATGGAATACTATATTTTGTTTCAAGCGTTGTATCAGCTATAATATGGCAAAAAAAGAACGTATTTTCCACAGGTTTCGCCAATGTGGATATGTCGGTTATCGTAAAAATATAACACTTTATTATTAAGCTACTTTGTCAATCATCAGTAGAGAAATGTAGACGAGAAATGTTTTCGTCATGTTTTGACTATTATTATCATCCTCCGAACCTTTTATAGAACTTCGATATTTTAGGTGAAGCGACTGACATCAGACCTCCACAACTCACATACTAGGTGATATCGAAGTTCCGTAGTTAGACCAGGTTGTTGGCCTTTTTTTAGGGCTCCAACTACCTGTAACCTACAGGTAACAGATGATGGGTGGTCTCAATGTGTTACCCATTCGTAAGACTGACCTGGCTAGTATTACTTAACTTTGCAGGGTGCTAACCTACTCGTTACCTACTATTTAGCTACGAGCTCCCTCATGTTTTGACTATTAATTAAATTAAATACATTTATTTCACGGCGGCGACCTTTACCCGGAGGGATCACTTACTCGTTAACATATCGGAAGATCCCCCTGATGTCGACCTCCCGCGCGAGCGCGCCGGCCAGCGGCACCGTCTGCTCCACGGCGCCCATGCCCACCAGCACTGCCACGCCGCCAGACTTCGTCGCCTGCGGACATCATACTTACGCATATACCACGTTCTCGTAACAGAACCGTACAAGGTCCCGATTTTACAATACAGGAAGTATAGATATATATATATTTGTATATTTATATATGTATATTGTATGCTTATGTATAAGACTAGGTATATGTGTGTGTATATATGTAGTACACCGACAACTACTACTTAATTCTGCCACTAAATCCATCCTAAGGTTGTCTGGTAGAGATCGCTCTTAGCGATAAGACCGCCCATTGTACATAACATTAATATTAAGATCAATCATTGTAGTTTAATGTATTATGGTGTACAATAAAGAATATTCTATTCTATTCTATTCTACATAAAATAATATGTACTAAGTAAAACAAAATGTTATAGCTTCTTACCAACATCGCCAGCCTGACTGTGGCCTGTGCCCCACTAGCGTCGAAGGATACATCAGGATGCCCCCCCAACAGTTCGATGACTTTCTTCACCATATCTGCCTCGCTGGTATCGCGGGATGAAAGTAGCGTGAAATCAGCGCCCATTTCTTTGGCGAAGTCCAAACGGGATTGTAAGATATCTGCCAAAGGTCAAAATGTTTTGGTTAAAATTAAGAGATATTTCTTGTGCTTACTCTCTCTCAGGCGGGCCGTTGACTTGAATAAATTAAAGACTTATAACTGTTCAAGCAATGCAAAAGAAAAGTTTACATACGAGTATAAGATGTTTGATACTTAGAAGGTTCTTTTCATTATTTTTGTGTATAATTTATTTAAAAACATATAATAAACATTGGCAATCTAATATTATGTTCTCAAACTATTTCGAAAACCCTTAACTGATGGTTAACCGTTTTTTTAATTAACCCGAGTAACCCTACAGGTTGTTATAATTAGAAGCCATGTTTAGATAATAAAAATAAAATTTAGTTTTTTGGTAATATATTGCATTTGGAACATTACTTAGGTATAATTCTACACTGATTGCGAGTCAATCATATGGAGAAATCTGTCGCTTGTAGTAAAGGTATCGGACTCATTTCTTTTTTTTAAGAATGATGGTGATTTTACCTGTGATGAGCACCTTGCCTGCTCCCATAGCCTTGGCTGTCATCATCGTAAGAAGGCCGATGGGTCCTGCTCCCAGGACTAACACCGAGTCTCCGGCACTGAGACCTCCACGGCGACAAGCGTGCACTCCCACTGAGAGAGGCTCCAGTAATGCTCCTTCTTCCATGGATACGTGGTCAGGTAACCTGGAATCATTGAATTGGATATAGGAGTTTTAAACTTTTCTGTAGAAAAGATGTCTGTTCGAATTGTGAGGCACCTGACTGAGGAAGTACTTCCACTCTAAAGAATTAATTTTCATCCAACAATGGAAGACTTACTTAAATCTCCTTATAATTCTCTTTAAAAAAAAAGTCTCACCGACTTCAATGTGCTTTTTAGTGGAAAGTAGATGTATTTTGTTTAAATATAAAATGGGTAGACCAACTAAACGAACTGCCCCAATGAGACAGCGAGGTTTTGGAGCAAATGAAAATATCATCGATGTATAGAATTTTTAGATATTTGTTGATTTCTCAAAAATCGCTAGACTGATTTCGATAAAATTTAAATGGGACCACCTGGGAAACAAAAAAAGAATTTTCGAAATTGGTTCAGGCGTCTATGAGTAATCGGTGAACATACATAAAAAAAAAGATTCCGACGAATTGAGAACCTCCTTCTTTTTTGAAGTCGGTTAAAAAAGTTACTGAGAAAATCCATAATAACTAACTTCTTATGGATTTTCCAAGTAACGGAATGAAATTATCCAAAATCAAAAATATTTACGATTTAAAATCTTTAACCTTACACATTCTACCTGCTTTCATAAGGAACGGAGGTAAAAATATGTGAAATTTCAAACGGATGGTATTTTTTCGAATAATTTTTATGCCCTTTCAGTGAGTGTTTTAATGAGTTAATTCTCATATACATCCTGTATATCCTGAAATGTGTGAATAAGTGTTTAGTTTAGTAAGGGTTTCGAATATAGATACTAACTTGTAACAGAAGTCAGCGGCGTGTTTGTAGTATCTGACGAGGTTGCCGTGCACGGGTGGCGTGGCACAGAACACCATGTCTGGACACAAGTGGTACCGGCCCGTCTTGCAGAACTCGCAGTAGCGGCATGGCACGCCCGGCTCGATGGCTACGCGATCACCCACCTTCAGGCTCTTTACTTTTCCACCGACCTAGAAGGAGATACAATTTTACTATTAGTTTAGAACATACAAGCAGCACCATATACATATGTATCTGGGAAAAAAGATTTTTAAATATATTAATTTTTATTCAAAAATTTAATATTTTTTCTGGCCTTTTAATAGGAGTAGCTACGCAATGCACACATGATCGGAAAGTGGCATTGTAAAAAAGTGACAAAAGTGAAAAAATTCGCGAATTGGAACCGTAGTTTTCTTTTAGTTAAGACCAACAACTAACTTATAACTTGCGACATCAGTTAAGCGGATTTAACAAAGAAATAGGTTTTTAACTCAGCTGTTTTGTGAATCGTTTTCATTGATTTTTGTATTCAAAGTCTAAAGTTCAAAGTCTCATGATAGGCAATACTCAAAAATCTTAAGATTAAAAAAATTGCTAATTAAATTCCATATACCTACTTACATGGTACTTGTATTGTTAATTTTTACCAATGCTGAAAAACAATGAAATCGTGGCTAGTACGGCCATTACATTTTTATTGTCATGACTTTAACACTTAAATAATGTAGGTATCGTTTACAGCTTCTACTTATTGCATATTATGTATTCTGTGGCATTACAGAGGCTCATGTTAATTTTAGCAGTACTTACATGTAATTGCAAGAGCGGGCAATCGTGATACTTATGTGTGTTACTCTCTGACGTTAATTAAAAATTAAATTGAGACAAGGCTCAACCATTTGGAAACGGACGGTTATAGATCGAAACAGGCAGATGTGATATTATGTTATCCATTTTTGTTTTCTTTAATCATTTTATTTCATTCATTGTTGCGGTGACTCTGTGTGTGTTGATCTTTTTTTTTTTGTGTGGATACCCCCACGGGTCATCACCTCACCGGAGCTAACGGTGAAGTGGTATGTCGGAATCGAACCAACTAAAACCACATGGTGTTCCGTCACAAGTGGGTCTATTGCAAGGGACCCGGGATACCCTAAGAAGGAAGCCTCCGGGAACCCCTGCAGACCTTGGCCGCCTCTTAAAAAGGGCGGCCACACCGTGGTGTACGGGGGGCCTTGCCCCCCTCCGATTTAGAGAAGCGCGCTTGGAACACGTCGCGCCGCCGTCTCAGGCCTGCTTCTGCCAGGGTAACGGATAGCCCCATCCGTCACCCCAGGCCAGCGCTCAGAGGCCGGAGGCCGGAGGTCGTTTTGCGCTCTCCGGCGCCTGGTGCGTCTACTGCGGGACGGGAGAGTACTCGTTCTCTCCCGTATCCTTTCCGCCGCCTCTTTAGCCATCATCACGTCCTCGCAAAATGAGGCAGCGGCATTCCACACACTCTCGCTTTGGACCATGGACAAAACCATGGTCTCAAGCGAAAGGCTTCCCGCGCCAATAGCCATCGTGAGGTTGAGGCGCTGCTGCGCCCACGCTTGGCACTCCCCTAAGGTGTGGAGTGCAGTGTCCTCGCGACAGCCTCCGCAGTGGTGGCACGCAGGCGTTGGCTCCCGGCCTATACGACACAGATACTTACCGAAACAGCCGTGTCCAGTGAGTGTCTGCGTCAGCCGGTAGGAGAGGCTGCCATGTCGCCTCTCTAGCCAATCCTCCATGACGGGTCTTACCGCCACAATTGTGGCGTGCCCTGCGCTCGGTTGCCCAAGTCGTTCTTTCATCTCGACCATTGAGACCTGGTGAAGATGGGACCGTTGTGCCTCGATTTTACAAGGCATGGGTCTCAGGCCCCTCTCCAGCGCCTCCTTGCGCCAATGGTATAGCGACGCAAGGTTTCTCGCTTCCAGGTCCCATGGTAAAGTCCCGGCTAGGAGACTCGCCGCTTCAAAGGACACCGTGCGGTATCCTCTAATAATCCTGACGGCCATCACCCGTTGCGGGCGTTAAGTTCTCCGCCCAGATTGGGGCCCCATATAGGGCCATTGACCGCACGATTCCGATATAGATATCCTATCCGATATCCTACAGGAGGTGTCTAGCCCCCCTAAGTTAGGTAGCAGCCGCGAAAGCGCAGCCGCCGTCCCTATGAGTTTAGGGGCCAGACTCCGAAAGTGATGTCCGAAGTCCCATCGACTATCGAGTACGAGCCCCAGATATTTCATCGAGGGATGCCGATGCGAACACCTCCCACAATAATGCTGGATCCCGATGGTGGCCTCTTCCGAGGCCCATGGAAACAGAGGGCCTCTGATTTATGTAAGGCCACCTCGAGACCCAGCCGCCGAATTCTCCCAACAACTTGAGCAACCCCGGCCGTGGCTTTTATGATTGCATCAGTGTCGTCGGCATAGCAGGTCACGGCGACACCTTCTAAGAACACACCGCCTAGCACCCAGTCGTAGCCAATGTTCCACAGGAGTGGACCTAGCACCGACCCCTGTGGAACACCGCACGACATCTCTCGCCTTCCGTACCCTGCCCGACTTGGGTAGATCACGGCTCTCTCCGTCAGATATGCCCCGACAATGCGGCGAAGGTAGAAGGGCACTCCATGAAAAATGAGTGCCTCTCTGATGCAACTCCAGGACAAGGTGTTGAAGGCGTTGGCAATGTCGAGAGACACCGCCAGCATCACCTCACCCCGGGACACTGCTTCCTCCGCCAGGCCCTTTACACGCATGATAGCATCCACAGTAGAACGCCCCCGACGGAAACCAAATTGATGGTCCGCCAGGTCCGGCCCCACTCTTGAAAGATGCTCGACGAGGCGGTCTGCAATGATTCGCTCAAAGAGCTTACAGACCTCGTCGAGCAGCACGATGGGCCGGTAAGCAGAGGGTGAGTCTTGCGGACGTCCCACCTTCTGGATGAGGACCAGTTTCCCCGTCTTCCACAGATTCAGAAACTGGCCCTGCTCTAAGCATGCGTTAAAGAGCCCTTTTAGTCGAGGTCTGAGAGCCTTAAGGGCCAGAACCCAAGCTCGGCCTGAGATGCCGTCAGGACCTGGAGCGGTGTTTTTGGCTCGGAGCCGTTGCAACGCTGCCCTTAATTCTACCCAAGTAACTTCGGGGGCGTCGTCGTCTTCGGCGTAGGGTGCCTGAGGTGGAGCCATCGGTGGAGGTATGTGCTCCTCTGCTCGCATTGGAAACAAGGAGCCAGCAACTCCTTCAAGCAGCTCAGGCTGGAGACTCTGAGTCAGCGGGGGAGCCCATGGACGCAGTTTGCCTCTTACCATAAGGTAGGGGCGTCCCCATGGATTTCTTTCCAGAGTCTCCAGTAACTCGCGGCGGGCCCCTGATTTGGCCGGCTTTATAGCCACTTGAAGGTTTCTCTTGGCAACCCTATAACCAGAGAGGAGTTCCGCCTCCAGAGCTATTGCATCATATGGTCGGCGACGCCTCCTGCGAAACCTGGAGTACTGGCGGCGCGCGGTCACGCAAGATTTCCGTAGACGCGCAATCTCTGGTGTCCAACAGTACACCTGGTGTTTAGCAGTCCTGGGCTGGACCCTAGGCATTGCAGCGTCGCATATGTGCGACATAGCCTCCCGGAACCAGTCTGCCTCAACATTAACATCCACAGGCCCATCCGGTGCAGAGACCCAGGCCTGTACGATGGAGGCCTCCAGGAGGGTGTGTGTTGAACTATAATTTTTAATTATATTAATTATAATTATTTATAAAATTGACGATTTGGAATAATTGATGGTCAATTTTATGAAATAAAGATTTTTTTGAATTGAAAAGATCGCCAGGGTCTCTCTTTGAACGAAAAAAATATTTAATATAATAGTAGCTAATACATATATCAATTGTGATTTTTAATTTTAACGAGGGGTGTTATAAGTTAACGTGTGTATCATGTCTGTCTGTGGTATCGTAGCTCCTAAACTGTTCGACCGATTTAGATATAGTTTTTTTTTTTTATTATAAAAGGTAATTTGATCAAAAGTGATATTGGCTATATTTGAAGAAAATCTTTTCAGCCATTCAAAAATCAGCTCTTTTCTTATCGTTGAAGGGGCTTTTAGTTTAGGGGTATTTTAATTTTAAAACTACTAAATAACACTTGTTACTTCAAACGAAATGTAACCCATACTTTAAAGAAAATAATTAACTTGTCTCTGGCCTCGAAAAAGAAAACTTTAAAAAAATTATACAGTGGGTTCGCTGTCACTGGATTTTCGTTCGGCCGGTAGTGGCGATCTATCTAACTATCTGATCTGTATTGACCCGTCTCCATCGGAGCCAGGCCGTCTACCTCTACCGGAAGGTCTGCTTCCTGGTGCACGGTAGTACAATATATAGTTATCTGTGGTGCACGGTGTAACACAAATCTTCCTTAAATCTTGGACACAGTGTCCATCGTTTAAAAATGTTTTAATTCCTAGAGAACAGAGGAACATTCTACATTAATTTCTATAATAGATGTAAACAGCAAGAAATCAAGGAATTTTATCTTAGTAAGTACTTTAACAGATAAGCGTATTTCTTATCTCTTCTATTATTATGTAGATAATGGTTTAAGACCCGCGGCTATATACATAGTCTTGTAGCGACAATACAGTGTACCTACATTTCCATAGCCATGATAAACTAAACTACTTCTGGCATGGGGATAACGGTTGGGGCTGCCCGTTACGCCAGCAGAAGCAGGCCTGAAACGGTGGCGCGACGAGTTCCGAGCGCGCCTCTTCAAACTAGAGGGGCAAGGCCTCCAGTAGGGTGGGCTGCCTTCTGTTTAAGAGGCGTCCAAGGTCTGCCGGGGATCTCGGGGACTTCCTTTCTAGGGTATACCCGAGTAATAGACTTAGGTACTTGTGACGGAACACCGTGTGGTTTCAGTCGGTTCGATTCCGACATACCACTTCACTGAGGTGATGACCCGGGGGAGGTTCCACATGATCAATAAAAATAATAAAAACCTACACTACCTAGAACGTTTAATTAACTATTCAGTGATTTAAGTTTTGCTAAATATTATGAGATGACATTTTTTTGTTTCTTTTTTTGTAATATTGGTAATAATTTACTACGAAAGAGTTTTCAATCAATAAAATAGTCAGTCAATACCTTGATATAAATAATGCTGGTTTGAATTATAAACTCGATATATCGTTGTAGATGTTTTTTAAGAATAAAGGTAGTATATAATATTTTAATCTACCTAGTTTTTAGTTATATGCTCGGCTGTGTATAATGTAGTTTTTTGTCCATTCCTCGATATTTTTTCGAAAAATGTTTCTACTGGATATACTTTCGCTCGCATATTTGACGATATTACACTATTTAGGTTACCTAAGGACACACTTTATACATTAGGTACACTTCGAACCAAAAGAAATTAAAATATATATAAGCTGTGGAATCATCAAAATAGTGCTCCTCGCAAGACAAGAATACTCTTTGTTTTTAATTTTTCTCAATTTTTAATCATTAATTTAAGTATATCTTACCTAGAAAGAAATTTATAATCAATATGTATGTAAGGATATGTCTTGCTGATCTAACTAATAGCTATTTAATGCCTCGCCTATGAATTACGATAAAAAATTAATTATTAAAACTATTTTATAATCGATCCACACTTAAAGTTCACTACAACATATGTTTGTTTATATAATGCCTCCATATATGATTTCCAGAAAACGCGAGCAATTATTTATCAAAGATATTCAATATTAAAATAATAGATGTCACCTTTCAAACGTACCTATAAGTAGTTAGGTATGTGACTTTATTTAAAAAAAAACATGTTAAGGTGCATTATCTAGAAAAGTACCAGGCTTTTCCAGAAAGCGCCAGGAATCATAATCATCACCGTAATTCCCTCTTATGGTGATGATGAATAGATGGTTTCAATTGCTTTCTACTATAGGCAGATAAATATCTAAACTACGAGTATGTAAGTAGGTACCTATGTATCATCGCGTTGGTAACAATTATCTTTATTTTTCTGTTGCTGTAGATAATGAATCATTTTAATATTATTTTATTATGTGGAGTTGCTGAGAGATAGTCAATGGAATAATATTATGCAAAAAGTGAATCCGTGTCATAGCACAGAACTACACAAGTGCCATAGTGACTGACTGCGATAATAATTTATTAGGTAGGTATATTAAATACATATCATTTTACAAACAATTCAAAACATTCCCAGTAAACAGTGTCATCAGAATTAAATCTGAGGGTTATCAAATCACAATCGTATATATATTTGATTAAAAAGAGTTTAGGGGAGTCAAATTCTTGACCTAAGTATTTCATAATGTCTAATACCATTTCTTCAAAAGCCTTGTGAGCTTTCAACAGTTATTAGATGAATGCTACCGATAAAATAAGACTTCCTACTAGGTCAATACCTAGTGGGAATATCATTAGTACTGACGTACGAAAACCCCGAGCATGACATCCAGCGAGTTGCTGTCTAAGGAAAACCGCGGAACTCACTACGGCTTTAAAAAAGATTAAATTGACGGATTTCCAACTGGCCCCCTTTCAGCACAAGCGTGAAACAGACAAGACCATGAACTTTAATAATATTTACTCTTAAAGTTACGATCACCCAAAAAAAAAACGGAAATCTAACTCCCTCGCGGTGTAACCAGACTAGGAACTTTTTTTTTACTATGATTTACACAAGTAACCGTTTCATGTAGGGATCAAACACGCAACAGCGGCCGTTTGCGAGGTGATCAACCGTAAATAAATCAATGCACCGTCCCTGTAGTCATTATTTCTTTGATATTTCGTAGAAAGCTGTTATAAAACTGAAACTATTCACTAACTACATAATTATAGGTATACCTATACAATATCATCGCAACGCAATCAAAAGATACGGCATTTTTTGAACATTTCGCAGACAAATCAAAACCTATAGGGCACTTCCCATTGACCTAGAATCATGAAATTTTGTAAGAAGCAGGGTCTGATAGCACATGTAAAGAAAAAAACCCGATTTTTTTTTGTGATTACAAACTTATATTTTACGTTTGGAAACTTTAACGTAAATCGATGTTTGTGAGAGTACTTTAAAACTGCAAAGTTAAGTTTGTCTTTCGGAAAAAACGCGATGGACGAAATTATCAACATACAAGTGTTTGCTTACGGAACCCTCGGTGCGAGAGTCAGTCTCGAACTTGTAAGGTTTTTCCTTGCTGCCGTCAGTGAAGGGCGCGCGGCTGCAGCTCACCTGATGGTAAGTGGTAATCACCTCTCATCGAGATTATTGTGTTCTTTAGCAACGTTGATATTCTGTGAGAGGGTAGTACTTTCTAGGTCGAGCTCATACCTTTAATACAGAAACTATGTTTCTCTTCTACTTGTGTATTTTCGAATTATGTATTAAATTATGATAAATACTTAGGTAATATCAGAGCTTTAACAATTTGCTCTATATTCTCTGTCAAATCAATTGATAGGATGTGTGGTATGAGAACAAGTATTTTAGATAAAATATTTGTACAATGTCTAAGTATTCCTTATTGTCTGTAAAATATTGAAGTTGTACTCAATTTAAAAATGAAAATAATTACATATTTAAGTAGGTATTTAACAAAATGTCTTTATCTGTATGACTCTTTTTTTAACTTACCAAAAACACTTTTAAGTATGTTGTCTTTTTAATAAAATGCTCAGAACAAATAACGCTTAAGTTGTTATTGTTGTGTAGGTAAACATGTATTAAATAAAATGCTGTATTTATGTGATGATTACCGACAGCTGCGCATGACTGATTTTGCTAACAAACCTAGCGCCATTTATATATTTTTGTACAACACATTGTCCCATTTTATAGAATAAATACTTTGGTGAGTGGGATTCAAATATGATATATACTATACTACTACTATACTTATAATAAAACTGTAACAGGTCCAATTCTGTACATTGAAGATATTTTGAAAATTGTTTTTGGGGGCACTCTATAATCGAAGCCAAAACTATTTTTTTTTTTTCATTTTTGTCTATCTGTCTATCATGGACGCGCATCACGCCGAAGCTACTGAACGGATTCGAATGAAATTTGGCATGATTTGAGCTCATACTACGAGGTACGACATTGGATATTTTTTATCCCAAAATTCAGGACCGTTTCCTTGAGAAGGGGGATGGAAGTAGAAATGTGTACTTATAAAAAAATTGTTGTAATTCATTAAAACGTGGACTACGTTTTAATGAATTACAACAATTTTTTCGATTACAATCATTCTTTTTCTGCAAAAAAGATACTTTGGCGATATTTACGTAATCTTCTTTCTTCTGTATCTATCTATGTATATGTATAATAAATCTGTAGACAGGTTTGATCGCATCATGTAAAAGCACGAAATAATCGTAAAAATGTTTCATGCTAGGTATTGTGCGTATTGTGTATAATTTGGTGTAGGAAGTATGTAAGTATTTGATTTATCGCAATTTGTTCTCTCTATCCATAAAAAAAATACTTGATTTTTTTTTTAGATGCTTATATGACACCGAAACGAGTTCCAAGAACAGAGGAAGAATGCAATAAACTTGCAGCATGGAGTTAGAGAAGGGGATATGTTATTCACCAACGCGCTTAGGGACGTTTTGGACTGGACGGGAAGTTAATACATATAAACGGCGAGTACATCTCACACCTTTTGCAGATGACATCGTCCTAATAGCAGAGTTGGAGCTTTGAAGGAATATGTATACTTCGGGCACGTTATATATCTCGGTAGAAACAGTTAAAGCAATGCCACGTCAAATTTGGATCGAAGAGGCAACCGGAAGGCGAGTAATAATCTGGATCTTAAAGTGATACCCCGTACCGGAACTGCTCCAAAATTGGTGATTTTATTTATTGGGACCACTAAATGTTGTTAAAAAATGACATGCAATCATGCTGGGACAGATTCTGAGAAACAACCCCTCAAAATCGCCAAAAACCGTTTTAAGTAAGGACTTTAGAGAATTATATACAGCTTATGACATTATTTCAATTATAACGTCTGCCCCTATTTTCGCCACCCCCGGATATTTATCAAAACCTGAAGGTTCCCTTTCCGATCCGAATTTGACGTGCCATTGCCTTGAATAAAACAACTTTGAGAAAGAAATCACCAAAAGGATTCAGTTAGGTTAGGTTTCATTTTCTAAATGCTGCCTGCATTTGGAAAACTAAGTCGAGTTTTCTCATTACTCTTCCCGCAATGCCTACAAACGAAGGTGTTTGACCAGAGTGTCCTATTTGTCATGACATATGGTGCCGAGACGTTGACACTAACGGTGGCACTATTCCACGAGCTTAGTCGCACAGCCAGCGGTCTATGGAGCGAGCTATGCTTGAAAAAGCATGCTAAAATGGTAATAGGCTGGCTACATCTGCCGAAGGAACGATGGCCGTTGGAACAAACGGGTCTTAGAGTGGAGACCGCGAATCGGTAAACAAAAGGTAGGACGCCCCCAGCCTGATGGAATTGTGTCTTGAAGAAGGTAACTAAGATAGGTTGGATGCGGAAGGTGGGAGTGGATAAGGTTGGTTGGAGCCACAAAATTTAAATAGCCTATTGGCGGCAAATTTGTAAATCCGCCACTGTATGGTGTTTACAGCCATACCAACCATACGGCAAAAAAAGTAGTTGTGCTAGGCCCAGGCCCAAATCATGTCTACCACAGATAAACAATATCATATTATAAATGCAACCGTTTAATACACTGTAACCTCTAATTACATTGCTTCGTACTTGGAATAAATAATATTCCGATGTTGTATTATTTTAACATAACTGATAGTGCGTAATATAATATATTTAACTTATCCATATAATATGGCTTATGAGCTTGTTGTTTGTTGATTATATGAGAACGGGTAAGATTAGATCTATATATATTTGATTTGAATTATTCCATTACTGATAAGATAACTCAATACTTATTGAGGCAAAAACAAGAAAAAATATGTCAGCCACGCACAGTGATTCCGTTGTCATAACAGGTGGACCTAAAATTTCGTCACAATTTTAATCAGATTCTTTCGAACACCGGCAGAATTTAATCTTTTGTACTTTATGAAACATTGCGGTATTGTACGCAATATAATGCTTGTGCTGGAACTTTCATTTTTCAATTTTTTTAAAAGAATTTAAAATATAATACTAAAAGAAATTAAAATGTATCTAAAATCTAATACTTTTTGTAATTAAAAAATTCAAGAAGTGTACATTGTTCGAGTATATTAGGTACCTACCTACAAATAAACATTGTGTGTGCGTATGGTATGCACTTGTGGCTTTCACATAGATCCCGAACAAAAAAAAATCTGTCTGTCGTAGGACAGCGACTGCACGTCAGAAGTGAAACCATAACTTAAATCCTATAATATTATAAACGTGAAAGTTTGTGAGGATGTATGGATGTATGTATGTATGGGTGTTTGTTACTCTTTTACGCCAAAACTACTGAACCGATTGCGATGAAACTTGGTATGTACATAGCTGGAGAACTGGATTAACATATAGGCTATCCCGATATTCCCACGGGATCGGGTCCGCCGGGCGCTGCTAGTAATATATATATATATATATATAAACACCCACACAGGTCAGGAAGAAGGTAGCTGGGATATAATGGATACGGAAGGCGGCATTGGATAGGGTTTGTAGGGGCGGGGAAAGCCTACTGGCGGCAAAAGTGTAAATGAGCCACTGTCATCATGACAACATATGTCATCATGACAAAATATGTCATCGGAGCCTGACGGTCACGCGAGTTCAGTGTTTTTTCCCCATACCAAAAGTGCCCGACGTGCCTTATGAAGTTTTCACTTCAAAAATTAAATAAAAACTGTTAGACGTAGGACTGCACGTCAGAAGTGAAAACATAATTTAAATATTACACACACACACACACACACACACACGCATCGGTAAACTTATATGTACTGAGCTTGACGGTCACGCGAGTTTACTGCTATTTCCCATACCTACCCAAAGTGCCCAACGTGCCTAAAGAAGTTTTCGCTTTAAAATATTTGTAAATCATATGCAAGGGAAGTGATTCAAATCTAGTATTTGAATAGAGTAGGTACCCAGGTACCTACTTTGAATTGGAAACCAGAAATGCCAAAAAGGAAACATTATCATAACAACTTCAACCGTAATTTTAATTTTAATAAATAATTAAACAAAATCATATTACAGTAAATTTTTTTATATTTAACATTGCCAGTTTTTATACTTTCTACAAGGCCCCAAGTTAATATGCGACCAACGGGCCTTGACTTCCAGACAATAAAGACGCAAAGCGATACACTCTAGGTACCTATATGTATTGTACTAGTGTTGCTGAAATACAGAAATACGCTAAAAGTACAGATAAGATAATAACTAAAAGTAACAACACTAACAACCTATACGTGCACCGAAAAATGGTACCTATGCCACTGACAGATTACTACCTAAGTAGTTACTACGTGCAAGATATGTGAAGGGCGTGCGGACACAATGACATGAGTCTTGTGGACACAAATGCGTGATTAATTTCTTCTACAAAAAATATTTTTAACTAATATTTTGTTTTCATAAGTTTGTAACTTTAGAATTTTTTAGACTGATTTTTATGAGACTGTTATTATTAATTAAGACAATGTGAAATTATTACCTATTTAGACTGATCAAAAGCTGTGATTGTCATAAAAATGATTTACCTTGTTATTTTTAAATGTCTGTTAACTGAATACTATTCTAAGATAACTGTTTTGTTCGCTAAAAAAGGTATCGGCTCTTTTATAGCACACGGTGGCTCCTTCATTAACATGAAAGTCATGAAAGGTCATTGAAATAGCCTATTTCCTCTTTTTTTTCTAATGCTCTTAGTTATAACCGATTATTAGCATTGTTACCTATTATATTTTAATTTAATAACATTAACGATAAAATTGATTATTAAAAAAATAACAGTTTTATTAATAATCAATTATTAATAAAAATGTTAATTATTAAAAACGGTTACTCAAAATTTTGTTTATTTCATACTTTATAAAACCGGTTCCTTCATACACACTCTCCCCTACTACAGCGAAAACATTAAATAACTACGGTTAAGTTCAAGGTCATACGGTCGAACGTTATGACGTAAACAGGTACACGTGACAATGGGCGTGTGGTTCACACCTCCAAAAATGCCACAGTCTGATACTAAAATGTCAAATACCGGATTTCAACCTGACATGTTGTCGACCTTGGTAGTTTAAAGTGATAGTTCACTTCTCGGTGCAAATTCTCCCATTCCCCGAATGTGCAAGTAGCTAAATAGTAACAGTGACCTCGTAGACCTCGTAGTAAATATTTAAGTCGCAATTTATTAATTGATCTTGCATCAATTATTGTAACTTTACATTTTATAGAACTCAAATTCAAATTCAAAATCGTTTATTCATTTAAGACACTAAGTGACATTTATGAACGTTAAATTGAAGCTAGAGTTAAAATCATAGATCGGCGCAAACAGACGCCACAGCATGTGCTGGATTGTCGAGGTAAATTAGGTGAAAACACCAAAATCGACTGCCTGCTTGTGTCGATCTATAACTTCCAGTTTCCAAAATGCGTAGAGCCTTATGAGAAGAATATTAACTTTCCTGATTATACAATATTTTTTCATATTTTTTTTTTCTTTTCATATAATTCTAGCTTAAGTAAATAATCACCAGTAAATAACTCAAGTGGTGCTTACCTGTAAGAAATTGTGACACTAGAATAAGTTGATATAAGTTTGTTTTTTTTTTTGTAATTTAACAAGTGTTAACAATTGTTGGTGAGATAAATAAAATAAATAAATAAATAGTCTGACAAAAAAACTATATAATAATAATATATAATACCTAGATTTTGTAATGTTCTCTGGCTGAAACTACTTACTCAAAAATTTCAAAAGTCATGAAAATCAGTTGTGCAGTTTAGGCACTTAGTAATCTGTGGTTTAGGTGTGAAAGCGTTTCGAACACTTACATTCGCGTTTATAATTTATAAGTTAGGACTGTTTGCTAGGCAAATGCCAGGAAATAGACATACCACGAAATCTCGAGGATTTACTAGCTGGAATCTGAAGCTTTAACTCGGGGATCAGAAAAGAGATTATTATTTGAAATTACCTTAGCGACAACACCAGATGCCTCATGGCCCATAATCATTGGTTCTTTGAGGAGGAAGTGCCCACAGGCGCCCGTCTGCCAGTAGTGAACATCCGAGCCGCAAATTCCCACGCAGTCCATACGCAGAAGGACCTCTGTAAATTATTGTCTATCTTGGAAATTTCATACTCGAACGCACACAGTTCATAAAAAGCAATTATTTCCGCTTGTTGTGGTAACAATTAAGCTTGATAATGTGGGTAGGCCTGTTGATCTAGTGGTTAGTGATCCTGACTGCTAAGCCATAGGTCGTGGGTTCGGTTCCTATCGAGGGGAAACAATTGTGTGATAACACGATCGTTTGTTCTGTGTCTGGGTACAACATTATTTAGTAATTACATATTATATAAGTGTGTTTATCAGCAGTCCGGTTACCATAGTACAGGCTCTGCCTCGTTTGGGATGGGACGACCGTGTGTGGAGGTGTCTCAAATTATTATTATTAGTATATATCTAAAAATAAAAGAACAAATATATGTCATTGAAACGTCACAATGTCGATGAAAAACTCCAACTGGTCCCCTTTGAATGTCCCACTGTTAGACCAGAAGTAACCAAATGACTCTTTTTAACATACGTAATATGTAAGTTAAAAGTTGTTGTTATGTGGTACGGCTAAAACAATTGAAGTTAAATAAATCTTGCAACGTGTAAAAACATATAAGAAGGTTTTATGTACGAAGTTTTGGATACTTTTTTTTCATCATCGAATTTTGCATTGTTCTATAATAAGGTGGTTTATGCTATTTTACATACAGACTTAACGTGTAATATGTTTAGAGTTGTGACCGATAAAACAATTTTTTGCGTTCGACGTAAGTACTAAATAAATATTTGTATAGTTTTGAACTCACCATCGTCGTTTATTTCTGGTATCGGCGTTTGTACCTGTAGATATAGAATATACACATAAAAAATGAAGAGGATTAATATTCTAAAAACTAGTACCAGCTATTCTCAAAGTTAGCGGTATTGGGGTCGTTAAAGTGTAATTATCTTACATAATTTTAATTAAATCCTGCTAATGGGTATAAAGCTTCCCAAATATTAAATTACTAGCAGCGACCCGCGGTTTCAGCCGCGTAAGTCCCGAACCCGTGGGGATATCGGGATAAAAAATAGCCAAACTTTCACATTTATAATATTAAGTGGGATTATTGCTATCGTAAAAAAAACAGTCTACCTATTCTAAACGAAAATGCACCTCTTGATAAAGTTTATTACATGCTATGTAAAAAAGATCGAGAAAATAATTCACTATCTGAAATTTGTAAAACCACTCTTACAACTTTTTGTGAGTTTGTGAGTGGTAAAGTTTTATAACTTGCTATCTTAGATGATAATAATTTTTATCTTAATTTTTTATCTGAAATTATACTATTTTTATTATGCAGTATGATGATTGTTGTCGAAGTTCGTCGGCAGTGTATTTGTACTTATGTAATTAAAGACAAGTTGTAGCACTTGTAGCTATTGGAGTTAAACGCAAATATAGCACTCTCTTCCATATTACGAGACCGTCTAGTGCCATATGATTAAAAAAAAACGTTTACATTAGGTAGAAGATTCATCCCCCAGCCTGGAAATCGAATCACATCATTTACAAGTGACCTATACTAAAGAAAACTAATATTTTATTTTAAATTTTAGTAACTAATCATCAGTCATACGAACCGGAGCACTCCTACACTGTTGTCACTCTGCTTTAAAAAGCAATACGTTGTCAATTGCATAATGGGTCACTTATCTTTGCAATAAATCGGGAGGGAAAACATTTTCAGTGTCGAACTTGCACTTGCTAGCTGGCAGGTAGCTAGTTGTACGTAAATAGGTAGTAAATAGGTAGTATAGTAGGTAGTAATGTACAGTAAACAAATAGTCCGAGTATTATAAATACCAGGAAAACCCATTATAATAATTTGAATGTGTTTTATCCTTCTTTACGTAATTCGGTAGGTACGTATTTACATACATACACATGTGACTAATGTATTTATATCTAAAATATGCCAGGAATGTCTAATTTTTTTTCGATGCAAAGTCTGAAGAAGTAAATGAGTGGCTTATTTTCTTAGTGCATTTAGCACAATCATCACTACATATTATAAAACAAAGTCCCCCGCCACGTTTGTCTGTCTGTCTGTTCAAGATAAACTGAACAACTACTGAACGGATTTTCATGCGGATTTCACTAATAGACAGAGTGGTTAATGAGGAAGGTTTAGGTGTATAATTTGTACCCGTACAAAGCCAGGGCGAGTTCCTAGTATTTAATAAATTTAATAAAGCTGTTTACTTTAGCTACTAGACTAGATATTACTCCGGCAACTGAAAAATATGAATCCAATATTATTAAGAACTACACTTTAACATTATAGTACATGAAATGAACTTTGAGCACCGTACCTTGGCAAGACTATCGATTAAGTACATATTATCCTATACAATACAATACGTAAGATGAAAACACTTCACTTATTAAAAAATATAATTTTACAAGACCAACTAACTTCGTGCCATCACTACTGCAGGGGAATTTAAAATACATATTAAGCATATTTTATCGATCGATTTACTCTCAACTTTAATGCATTGGAAAAAGAGTGCAAAATAGGTATTCTAAAAAGTTGTAATATACGTACCAATTGTAAATCCTTGGGTTTGTATAACATAGCAGTCAAATTGTCTGTCGCCATTTTTAACGTGCACAGCGCTCGACTTTCACTGAACTACTGAATCGGATGGAGGGACGAAACGAGTCGGTCCGGCGTTCAACCGTGTCGGCGTCGTGTGTGGAAGTGTCGACTGATTAATGAATGTTGTGAAGTTTACTGAATGGATCAATTCTAATCTATTACGAAATATATACTACATGTGTAATGTGGAGGTGTGTCTGTTTGTTCGTAAGCTGATTGGGTAAACTGTGAGAATTCGATTTATGTGGTAAATATAACGTTACGTTGCAATAACGTACAATATATTGTATGTTATATAACTTCTTTATTAAATAAATTAGTAACCATCAAAACCATACTGGGACCTCAAAAATGACATCATCAGACTAATGTTCTGTGTATCAAGCAGAATCGCCGGTCATTTACATATATAACAACAAATATAACATTTTTTATAATGAATTTTAGTAAAGAACAGTATGTTGTACAAAACAAATTTGGAAAGAAATTTTGAGATGGTCAACGTAGACCAGTGGTCGTCAAATTGCGGCCACTATTGGTGCGGTCCCTCGACATAGCAAACAATATTAGACAAAATGAGATGTTACTTTCATAAAAAATAAATACCGTAATCACTTTCCACTCATTTAGAAGACACAATGAAGGTGGCATCATGGCATGTAGTCCCAAAAACGTAGAAGAAATAATTTTATTAATGATAATAAAGAAAAAAAAACATGTACCTAAATACATATACACAGTAAAAAAATATAGTAACAAAATATTTTAGAAATAACTCTTCTAAAATATGTCACACGCATCTTTTTGTAATTATATTTTTGTAGCAAAACATTCGGTGATGTATCCCGAAAAAATGATTTTCCTGACATAGGTGCACTTTTTTAAATAACGTATTAATAATAAATCATCAACATTTGTGTGAATTTCAATAATTTTGTTTTATTTTTGTTATGCGGATATTTTCGGACAAATTTGGACATCTTATTAACATACCTACTTATTATTAAAACACTATTTATAATTTTATTGATGTCAACCCTATCTTAGCTTTATCGGTCCATTTTGAAGTTCAACTTTGTCAGTTTCACAATATATTTCCTGTATTTAAAAAATCCTAAAATTGTTAGCACTTTGCGTCATTCACGGGGTTTACTATATGACACTAAAATATGACCCCATCTTTCTGTAACACTAAACGACAAGTTTGTGAAATAAATAAAAATGAATATACTTATTCCCTTTTTTAAGTTACGTTGCAAATGTGATACATAAATATTAAATTAAAAGTGTGCCGCCCGCAGTTATATCTCACATGTCCTATGAGGCCCTTAATCTGGGCGCCAGAGCCAAAAATAACACGAAAAGTGGTGGTCTTTTATAACAATACGATACTTGGCTTAAAATTTGAATAAAAATACGTAGAATAACATCCTAAAGTGTCTACTTCGACGGAGATACGCGTCATTGTTTATTATTGCAAAATAACTTGTAAATCTGCTTTTTTTTTCAGTTTTCATTAAAAATCTAGAAAACTATTGCTTTTAGAGCAAAATGTTCAATGCAAAAGCTGTTAAGCCGACGATTGGGCGGGGTTGGGTTTGTTCCAAGAGACCTCGATCGCCTGAAACAGATACAGCCCTGGCATGCCCTCCTGTCCGGAGGATGTGCACGGCTAATGGCCATGGGAGCGAGCGCAGGTCGTGTAGATCCCCATGTCAAGTCTGGAGAGTTATCCTTCCCGTGGTTGCCGCCTGTTTTTGATCTGGTTCCCTACGAAACAGAGATAACAGAAACATCCAGTCGCAATTCCATCCCTTACCTATCGCACCTATAGGGGGGCGGGGCAACCACCCGCATATTTGTGCCGTGTGCGGGGACCCGTAAGGGGGGATGAAGGTGTTCTGGTAGTTGAGCCGAAAGGCAACACACTGCTTTGGCCCTGATTTCTCCTGACACGGGAGGCAGGAGGCTAGCCACCCTCTGTCAATCGGCTGCGACGACCCGTCAGAGGGCCGTTGGCGAGAACTCTTTCCTGGTGGGGGCAGACGGGTGGGACGACTGTGTCTTTCTGCCTAGTTCGGCCTGTTCTCTGCCAGGGTAGGAGCTCTATATCCCTCTGTTACTTCGGGCGTCTGCGTGCTTTCTGCGGCGACGTCCCCACTTAAGGGCTCCAAGAAGGGTGGAAGAACAGAGGGACGAATTCAATAACTAACACTTATGGATTCCAAACTAAATAAAAACTTTTCTCCTTTCAGGAAACCCGCACAGGTGGCACCCCGGGTGAATAACCCAGGCGGCGCCCCGTGCAATACACCAACAGCTCCTCGGGTGGACAACCCGAGTGCAGCGACACCCCCAAATCGACAGCTCCTCGGGTGAACAACCCGAGTGCAGCGTCGTCCCCCAAACTGGCAGCCCTTCGAGGGGATAACCCGAGAGGAGCGCCACCTAAACCACTAGCAGCTCCTCGGGTGGATAACCCGAGTGTAGCGCCACCTAAGACACCGGCAGCTCCTCAGGTGCATAACCAGAGTGACGCGCCACAGTCGAGTATCGACCTCTCTTCCCTGAAGGCAACAATGCCTATGCCTGCGGGCTCCAGTCAGGTTGAACCCTGTTGGAACCTGGTGGGTATAAAGAAAAAGAGGGGACAAAAACCAAAACCGTCTAGGGTGAACCGTAGGACCAAAAGCCCGGCGGAAGCTGAACAAGCGCGACCTCTGGTGTTAGGTGGACGTAAGCAGCGTGAAGCTGCTGAAGGATCTGCAAAGACTCACGTTGCCCCTATTAACGATGCGCCAACCCACGGCAAAGACAATACTCTAGCCGAGGGCACAGCAGCTCCTACGGGGACACCACCAGACGCCAAGGGGCCTGCTGCTGTTAATGTCACCCCACGGCAGGGTCACACTAGACGGGGAAACAAAGCGGGGACTGCGAAGCAGGCGGGCAGGCCATCGGGCCCGTCTAAACCCGCCAAATGAAACCGGCCGGATGAGTCTTTGACTCCACAGGGCGGCGGTAAGCGCCCCAAATCCCAGCCCACCACCACAGGCTCCACGAGCTACTCCCACGCTTTGAAGTCGAATGACTGCTTCGCAGTAATGCAGGAGCCTTACCACGACCTGACCAAGGAGCAGGCGCAGGCCATTGAGGTTCGGCTGCAGGGCGTGCTGGACACTGAATTTTTTTGCGCCCAGCACGTCCTGCATCCCCTTTGAGGCGCCACGTTTTAAGGGAAAGCCCTTTCACAGCGAGGGGGTCCTCAAGATGTGGTGCCGCGACGACTTTGCCCTTCGGTGGCTGCGCCAGGCCGTGGTCAACATCGAAGCACCATGTTTGGGAACCAGACTGGTAGTTAAACGCCAATCTGAGATTCCCTAACGGATCAAGGCGGGACTCCTGGTGCCACAGGAAGGTCCTGAGGACACGTTAGACCACATCCGTAGGCGGCTAACGTGTCAAAATTGCGACTACAAAGTGTCCAACTGGGCACTCTACCATGCCGAGCCCCAGGAGGAGAAAAAGGCTGCCTTCCTGGTGCTCGGCATCCCAGAAGAGGACGTGTCCAGGCTCAGGGAGAGCGAACATAGGGTTCACTCTACGTCCCGCTTCCTCGACGACCGTCCTCAACCACCGCCGACGCACCTAGAAGCTGCGTCTCAGGAGGTCTCCGGTGACCCAGGCAGCGGAACACAAGGGGAATCCCAGGATTCGGAGAGGCAGACAGCGATCTGGATGAAACGATGCTGGATAGCGATGATGGCGCTGTCAGCTTCCCCCAATCTTAACGCCATTCAAGTCAACCTCCAGCACCGCCAAACTGCAACGGCTAGCCTACGCAGAATGCTGGAGGTCAACAATACGACCGTAGCCGTAATCCAGGAGCCGTGGATTAGGAAGGGCAGGATTTGTGGTCTAAACAACATTGGAGGTAAACTACTTCTCAACACGACCATTGATAACCCGCGTACATGTATTTTTACACCGAAACACGCGAACACCACCATAATGACCGAGTTCTGTTCCAGAGACTTGACTACCATCAGACTCAAAGAACCCTCTTCAGGCCTACCAGAAGTGGTGATGGCGACGCAGACATCCCCACCCCGGAACTGGCCGCAATTGCAAGCTACTGCGAGCGAGAGAGGCTAAAGCTGATCGTCGCCGCTGACACTAACGCGAACCATGTGCTATGGGGTAATAAGAACAATAACCAACGAGGTAAGGAACTTGTTTCTTTTTTACTCACAACTAAGCTAAACGTAATTAATATTGGCTCAGAACCGACATTCGTCACATCAAGAGCCCAAACAATCATTGGTCTAACACTAGCCAGTGAACACACGTCTACATATATCTCGGACTGGCATGATTCGGATGAGGCGTCGTGCTCGGATCATCGGTGGATCAAATTTGACCTAAAGATGACTCTCATATCGCCTGAACCATGACGAAATCCTCGTAAGATAGACGTCCGTAAGTATGGGTTAGTCACCGCGGAAAGGTTGGGAAAGACCGATCTGCCGACTGCTCACGGGACCACAGCGGATATTGATAAACATGTAGATAACCTTACAACCACCTTAATCACCTGCTTTGAACAAACATGCCCACTTTCGGTACCCAGAACTGGACTACGCAGTAAACAACACTGGTGGGGACCGGAACTGGAGAAACAACGGCGTAAGGTTAGGAAGTTGTTCAATAAAGCAAAACATTCTCGATCAGACCATCACTGGGAAGCATATAAGCAGGCCCTACATCACTACAAGAAGCGAAACAGAATCAGCAAAACTGAATGCTGGAGAAGCTTCTGTACTAACATAGAGAGCAACAATCAGGCAAACACAGTCAAAAACATCATGTGTGGTGAACGAGAGCATAATCTTGGCTTCTTGAAAAAACCGGATGGGACTTATACAAAAACAGACTCAGAGACTTCAGAACTGTTAATGACAACTCACTTCCCAGGATGTCACATATCTAATATGGAGCACACATGGGAGGTTAACGAGGGTAACACCCCAGGCGAATCTGACTGGACAACTGCCCGCAAAATCGTTAATCACGTGCATTGGGCGATCAACAGCTTTCTTCCATACAAAGCGGCAGGACTAGATGGTATTTTCCCAGGCCTGCTAAAATGGTGTGATGGGGCACTTATAGATCATCATGGGATCATCTACAGAAGCTGCCTGGCACATCGCTACGTCCCCCTGAAATGGAGAGAGGTCAAAGTAGTCTTCATCCCCAAACCCAGCAAAGGAGACTACACACAACCGAAATCATTTAGGCCCATCAGTCTCACATCATTCCTACTTAAAGTACTGGAGAGACTAATAGACAGGGAAATCAGGAGTACTGCACTAGTCAACTACCCTCTGAACCCCAACCAAGATGCTTATTCAACGGGCAAATCAACAGAATCTGCCCTTCATCGAGTAGTTTCATTCATAGAGGGCAATCTAAAGAACAAGTTGTCTACCTTAGGAACCTTCATCGACATTGAGAGTGCTTTTGACAAAACTAACTTCACCAGCATCAGTCAGGCTCTATCAAGGCATGGGGTCGATCCCACAATTGCCGGGTGGATCGACAGCATGCTCAGACACAGAGCCATACAATTTACTGTGAATAACACGACAAAAGGGGTGGTTGCCAGAGGGTGTCCGCAAGGCGGAGTTCTCTCACCTCTCTTGTGGAACATTGTGATCAATGAGCTCATTACTCAACTCAATTACCACAAGTTCCTCACAGTAGGCTATGCAGACGACCTGACCATCATCATCAGCGGCCCCTTTGAGAGTGTGGTATGCGACCTAATGAGAACCGCACTGAAGGTCGTTGAACAGTGGTGTGAGAAACACGACCTAACAGTGAACCCAACAAAGACGGAATTAATTATGTTCACAAACAAACGTAGTTTAGGGGAATTAAGACTACCTAAACTATTCAACACCCGCCTAGTCGTTACCAAGGAGGTCGAATATCTAGGAGTGATACTTGACAGTAAACTCTTATGGAACAGGCACCTGGACACGAAACTGAACAAAGCCGGCATTATTTTCTGCCAATGCAAACGACTCCTCGGCAAAAGCTGGGGCTTATCACCAAAAAATCACACTATGGCTGTACAAAACGGTCATACGGCCGATCATCACGTATGGTGCTATTGCCTGGTGGCAGAGAACAGAGCTTAGCACCGTCAGTAACAAGTTGCAGCAATTCCAGAGACTCGCATGTGCTGCCGCAACTGGATGCATGCCCATGACTCCTACAGCTGCCCTGGAAGTAGCTCTAGACCTAGCACCACTAGACCTATTTATACAGCAGGAAGCAGCTGTGGCTGTGGCAGCCATCAGACTCAAACACCTGGGTCTGTGGTACAACCGAGAGGGTTCCCATTCCAAACTATGGAATGAACTAGTGGAATACCAACCACTAATAGCTGCCCCATGCGATAGGATCCCCAAACAACATATCTTCGAAAGGCGATACCGAATACAGCTATATGAAAACGAACGAGATCAATCTGGCATAAATGAAGTCCGAATATACACGGACGGTTCTAAGATGGGGACAGGGACCGGAGCCGGAATTTTCTCACAAGACTTGAACATAACAATATCACTGGCGTTATGGCAGCACAGTTCCATATTTCAATGTGAGTGCGTTGCGATAACCTACGCCGCTACCGCGGTCATTTCAAGACGTATAAAGGATTATAACATATACGCATACTGTCAGACAGTATGGCCGTCCTAAAGGCCCTGGAGGGCAACACCATGAACTCCGGTCTTATTTACGAATGCCACCAGACACTGGAACGTCTAGCCTCTGACAACAGGCTAATCCTTCAATGGATCAAGGGGCATAGCGACTCATTCGGGAACGATGTCGCCGATGAGCTGGCTAGGAGGGGATGTGCAGCGCCAGTAGCAGGTCCAACGGTGCTGCTACCACTCCCCTTTAGTCAACTTCGCTCATGGGTAAGACAACGGACTCGGGAAACGCACAACAACCGCTGGGCCGACACACCCGGCTGTAGACAATCCAAACTGGTGCTGACGAAGGTCCTACCACGTTTGAAAAGTACTAGTACTACTTTTTTCTTTATTTATGTCAAAATGAGCGCAATCACTTGTACTAAGTTGTTTACGTCTAGGTTTAAAATTAGAAAAAATACGATCTTTCATTTACGGTTTTTCGTTAATAACTTTTTTATTTGTTCAATAAAAAAATAAAATTTTTGGGGTATCAAAGATATTGTCATTCCCATCGATTCCAAAAACTCAGATATCAATACCAAGCCCGTGACACATTTTACACACAATAGAAATTTTAAATTAACAATTTTACAATAGGCTGCCATTTTAAAATTTCGCGATCTGACTTGGCGTACAATGAAAAACATACTAATGTCTGTAACATACGAGTATTCGATTTTAATTCAATTTTGAATATTGCAACGTGCATTTTCACACATTTTAATTTCTTTGCATTTTTCATCTTTCTCGCTTATTTAAACAATGGAAACAATTTTCTAATTTTTTTTAACGCCTAATCCTCATGTAAAATCGTCGGCTTAACAGCTTTAGCATTTAACATTTTGCTCTAAAAGCAATAGTTTTTGTAGATTTTTAATGAAAACCGAAAAAAAAGTTGATTTTCAAGTTAGTTTGCTATAATAAACAATGACGCGTATCTCCGTCGAAGTAGACACTTTAGTATGTTATTCTACGTAATTTTCTTCAAATTTTAAGCCAAGTATCGTATTGTTATAAAAGACCACCACCCTCTAATGCTCTAGTGCCCGGACTACCTGGCCTTGACCAAAAAGTGTGACGATCACTGACGTAAACTGCCAGCTACTTTCACATCAGTTATTAATTTATTCTTCGAAAGTTAATCATTTATTTTGATCAGTTAGTTAGTGTTGTGTATTAAAGCCATATTTTAATCCAAAGATATATAACAAACATATCACAAAACTATATCGCACTTCCGATAAAATAGTGTAACAATTAAAAAAGTTTAATTGTTTGTTCAAAATAAACAAAAATGTTCACGTTACGTTTTGTATTTGGAAATTCATGCACTTTTGGCAGTTATCCATGTAGGTATATTGAAGAATTACAGAAGTTAGAGATATTACTCTTTTTGGGTGTGTAAAATGAGTAATAGCGATAATAGCGATATTTTTATTAAGGAAACTGTATTTGATTAATATGTTTATATTTTACCAGAAAAAAAACCAATATTATAAATGATAGTCAATCTAGGCAACGTTTATCTATTCTAGGGACTTCGTTGCATACGGCTAATGTTCTGCGGAGTCAAGAATAGGTACCACACATTTCTGCCCGCTAGGGAATGGACACGATCTGGCAAAGCCCTGGCAGAGCCAGGCCAGGGCAAGAACAGGAAAGAGCTAATGAAAAAAAAACTATGTAAAATATCACCCAATGGTAGTGGAGGGAAGCGCAGTCGGTCAACAGGTCAGAGAAGGCGCCTTCAAGAGGATTGGGTCATCAGAAATCTGTTATAGAGGAGGCTCTTGTATTTTAATAAGAGCAGGTTTAGACTATAAACCATTAACATGTACGAACGACCTAGCTCGTGACTTAAACTTTGAATGTTGTGGTTTGGAAATATTAGCATATAAAATTATAATCATATGTGTATATAATTCTCGCATTTTTATTGAAAGAATGGAGAACCTACTGATGAGAGTCTCAAATCGATCAAAAAAGTGTATTGTGTGCGTAGATGGAACCTTGACATCCTTAAACCAAATAAGGGTTGCAAGGAACTAGTAAGAATATTAAAAAAATTTGGCATGGAAATGCATATTCAGTCGCCGACCGCAAGACAGCAAGCTTGTTTAGATCAAATTGCCAGCAATCTAGAAAACACCAAATCAGAAATACACCATTTAGGCCTTTCAGACCATGAGACAGGGCAATCTTTAACAATAAAAGTAAACAAAAAGTATCAGATACGCAGTTGGTATGAAAATGTTACGGACTTTAGCAGACAAAATGTTGAAAATTTTTTATATTGCATATCTTCATTAACATTTACAGATATCTATGAAAGATCCAACGTAAATGAAGCTTTTGAAGAATTTCACGATTTATTTGTTCTATTTTTTAATTTATGTTTTCCCATATTCAGAATAAAGAAAACCAATAAAATAAATAATAATACATGGCTAACAAAAGGATTACGGAAGTGTAGTATTAAAAAAAGGATTCTTCATTTAAAATCTAAACAAGTCGGAAGTAATAAAAAGAAGCACCTTATGAATTATAAAAAATATTCTAAAATACTAAAGCAATGCCTACTTAAATCAAAACAATTACAAAATCAAAATTATATTCATAAAAGAAAAAATAAATGTAAAGCAATATGATAATAACAATGAAATAGACAAAATACTGTACAATAAGCAATTATTTACTACCGCAAGAGACATCAGTGAAATATTCAATCAATTTTACATTAATTTGACTAATAATAATGACTTCACATTTAATACCGACTCAATAAATGAAACTTTGGACATTAATAATTTTAAAACAATATTTTTAAACCCAACAGACCCATTAGAAATATTCAACGTAATCAATAGTCTTAATAATACTAATGCTGTTGGTACTGATGAAATCAATACAAAAATGATTAAACTATGTGCAAGATTTATATGTGAGCCATTGAGCTATATTATTAACATGTCGTTACAGGAAGGAACGTTTCCCGAGAAACTTAAAACATCAATTGTAAAACCATTGTTTAAAAAAGGGGATGTAACAGAAATGAACAATAGGGAATATGCATGTTGTTTAAATTTACTTGATTAATTTTCCCTTGAATCTTTATTGTCCACATATTATGCCTAAACAATTATTTTCTTATTTAGTTCGTCTTTAATTGCAAAAAATATTAATTAAAATATGCAAAATAAGGGAGCGAAATTCAACTTTGCAAAACGCTTCACTATTGGTCGAAACAAAACATGACGTCAAATTCCCCGTCCTGTCATTTATCGGCGCCTATATTCGTAGTGTTACGGAGAAAGATCGGTGTTTCTGTGGTTTTTGCCCTTAGCTAGTGCAATTTAGGCATTCTAGTGATATTAGAAATTATCTAGGACGATGACTGAATGTAGTTTTGTCAAAGAACAATCGGACAATCTACCGAAAATAGCAATGCATTCATGATGACTACATATTTTGCATCAAATCCAGATTTTACGTCTGCTGAGGTCAAAGGAGTGAAATCCGCAAGGTAATTATTATAATACTTGTTATATTATAATCTAAAGGATAGGTAAGATATGTATAGTTAGTTATATTCATGAAGTTTTATTGGACTTTTGTTACTTAGTTTAAGTAGACAAGCAAGTTGCCTTCTGCTTGATATTTAAAACCAACATAAATGACCTACTGCTGACTAATTCACACTATTCTAGCAATTAAATTGTAATATGCTTACATTAAAATGATCTTCACAACAATATAAACACGATATTGAAGATACTTCATCTCTTCTCATTAATTTACACCATTGTTTTCGTATTTCACATTATTATTTTGTACAGGAAAAAATACTGTATTGGGTGTACTTCTTATAGTGTTTTTACACTTAGGGACAAGGCAATACTTATAAAATGTTTTTTAAACTTTATCCATCGTCTATTAATTACAATACATAGTAATTACAACTGAAAATCGGTATAAAATTACTGTAACACTTCAAGTAAGTATACTAAGTTTATGAAACAAACACTGAGCTTGATATCTGACGTCATCCAAGGCCCGCGAAATATGGCGGCGTTTAAACAGATCAAATTTTATCGATGTTTTCAATGTTATTTTAAAAATTAATTTGAACATTGCCGAGGTTATTTAGAGAGTAGAATGATGGAACAAGTCAATAAAAGATAAAAAAAAAATACATGCATATTCCCTATTATAGACCAGTAACCTTGATACCTGTCATGTCAAAAATTTTCGAGAAAGTTATGCTGAAAAGATTATCTGATTTTGTTACTAGAGAAAACATTTTGAAAGATGAACAATTTGGTTTCCGGGCAAATAGCACGGCTTCGTTAGCATGCTTCAATTGAATAAAATTAGTTACAGAGTCTATTAATAACCGAATACCCGTTACGGCTATATTCCTTGACATGAACAAAGCTTTTGATTTTGTCGATCATAAACTACTTCTCTACAAATTAGAAAAATATGGCATTAGGGGTGTGGCTAATAACTGGTTAAAAAGCTACTTAACAAATCGCTACCAATGTGTTGAAATTACCAAAATACAAAATAATGAAAAAATCTCAAATAAATCGACCTTTAAACTGAATAATTTCGGCGTACCCCAGGGCAGCGTGTTAGATCCATTTCTGTTTTTGATGTATATCAATGATCTTCCTAATATCACACGCCATAAAACTATTCTATTTGCGGATGATACGACACTAGTTATCAGATGTGAAAATAGAGAAACATATGAATATGAAACAAACCTTACACTTAATAAAACAAGTGATTGGTAAAACAACAATAATCTAAAAATAAATGTTTATAAAACCCAATTGTTACAGTTCCAAAATTACAAACGCAAACATATTGATCTGATGTGAACTATAGAGATGAAAAAATAGAAGAAGTAGAAACTGTGAAATTTTTAGGTGTAATTATTGACAAAAGCTGTAACTGGAAGGCACATATAGAATATGTTTACAACAAACTTGAGAAATTTGTATATGCCATTAAAAGGTTGCGTCAGACAGTGTCTACGAAAGCAGCACTTACTGCTTACCATGCTCATGTATCTTCGGTACTCTCATATGGTCTCTTATTATGGGGAAACTCAGTAGAAATCGAAAAAGCATTCAGGGTGCAAAAGAAATGCGTAAGAGCTATTTGCGGAGCCTGGTGTACAGACAGTTGCAAACCACTATTTCATAAAAGCCATATTCTCCCTTTGGCTTGCATGTATATTAGAGAACTCTGTCTTTTTGTAAAACGGCACCCACAATACTTTAATATGTGTTCGGAAACATTAGGTAGAAATGATAGGAATAAATTTAAACTTCTTCGTCCTCGGTGCCGTTTAGATATATTTGAGAGAAATGTTTATGTAAAGGCTATAGAGGTATATAATAAGCTACCAAATAAATACAAAGAACTACCGCTATCTTTGTTTACTTGTTTAATTGTAATTTAATTTTATTATGTAAATTGAAATGTGTTTATATTTGTGTAAGTAAATTAGTGGTTGGTTGACATTAAAACGAGCTGTGTTGCTGCATTCTGACACCGTGTGGGGCCGTAAAAAAAAATTAACACAGTGGCTAAATGAAAAATCTTTTTATAATTTAAATGAATTTATGACATTTAAAGATATTTATCTCATTTAATTAATGTTATTTATTTAATTTACTTATTTAATTACACATAATTACCTATAATTTAATCTCAATACGTGTTACTTTAATATTTAGTTTGACATTATTTGTAATACTTTATTTGACATTTCAATTTTAATAATAAACAAGGACTTGCTTCGAATTTTGTACCAAAATATATGAATTTACGTATTTACACACCATTGTAATGGTAGAATGTGAGAGGTCTAAACACAAAATAAACACCAATATGTAACTACATTCTAGTGAATAAATGATTTATTATTATTATTATACATGTTTAGAATAATAATTCTGGCTGCTAAATGACAAGCCGTCGTCAAGCTAAAAGGCTCAAGACTAATGACAACTAAAGGCAGAAATAGTAAGTACTTTAGACTTTTAGACTTTAGTAGCCGCGTTTCGCATGTCAAAGAGAATGAAACATGTCAATTTACAGATATAAGTACCTACCTACTTTATTTTTAGCTATTGCGTTATCATAAACTGAAGTGTGCGTTATTGACTATATATCTCATTGTATGTAAATAAGTACATAAGTAAAGTACATATTATTATGGACATTCCAAATAAAACACTTGAAGCTTCTAGTTTAGTATAAATTATTGTAACTAACTGAAACCACTTTTGTAGTAAATGTATTGAAAGCCTGCCACGTCAATGCTCGAGTATCCATAGGTTAGATAATATTATATTTATTATCCATCTACCCACAGATGATAAAGGGGCATGCATACATACTGAATAGAATATATTTATTTTTTTATCTATTTTATTAGTTTTATCAGTATTTTTAGGTAGTAGGTAAATAAGGGTCTTCTGCAGTTCTGCCACCTCAATGGGGTTAATCAGGCCATAATTCCATCTAGTATCTATCCAGGGTGGCGTCACACAGCGTTCCACGTGCGTTTACAAATCCGCGTTCATCTTTCGAAAATATCTCCTATTAGCAGTGAAGCAATGCTTCATTGGTTTTTACCGAGTGAGTGAGGTTACCGTTGGCCCTAACCATTCCCCCCCCCCTCTCCTCCCTCTCCCCGTCTTCCACCTTTCCCCTACTCTTACTTTACCTTAACCGTTAAGGTAAGGTAAGAGTGGCGGCGGCAACGCACTCGTGACTCTTGCGTGGCGAGGCGATCACTTTAACCATTGCGCCAGGCGTGCGGTCAAATGTGAAAAGTCAAATTTGAATGTCAAGTAGGTACAACCATAACGTGATATGCCGGCTGCGGAAAGAGCCGAGGTTTTCCCGAAGGCCTACAGTATGAGTTCTTCAAGAAAGGAGTGTATAGGTTTATAAAGGGTCGGCAATGCGCATGCGAGTCTTCTGAAATTGCAAGCGTCCATAGGCTACGGTAACCGCTTACCATCAGGCGGGCAATATGCTTGTTTGCCACCGACGTGGTATAAAAAAAAACTAAGATGGCTAGATAAGATTTCTATTCCCTAAAACTTCTTCAAGTTCCCTACGTTTAATTAAAAAGTTATAGCAAATTAAAAATTAATGTTTGAACCCAGTACCAAAAACACACCGACAGTTCCCGAACAAACCCGAGCGCGTGTGACATCATAACTTCATCACGCTCAATCATGCTTATTTCTACTCATGGTCATGGTAGCACACAGTTGATAATATTTTGACAGTGTAAAAGACGTTGACACTGTACTATCGTGAAATTCCTTTAACATTATAACGCCATAAGTAGTTTTAGTGATCATGATATCTCAGTACCTACCGTATGTCATTTATCACAGGTAACACGCTCTGGCACAGAATACATAATGGCTCTGGATAAAAACTGGTTATTGTTATAAGCACTGTAAGTAAGTCGTATTAAAATACCATACGTCATTGATGTTTAGGCCGAATTCAAATGCAACAGCGAATAGTTTCGGGGAAATGACATCCGCCTGTCTTTACCACACTACTTACTAGAACCTCTCAAATTCTTCGAGCATTTGTTTTCGATGAAATGAAACTGCCACGATCAGTTTTTGGTTTTATCGATTGGCGTCTCCCACACAGATCCTCTGCGAGGACACGAAATGCGAAATGTTGTGTCGCATAATCTTGAACGTCTATTTATTCTATTTACTCATTTGAAGACTGTAGTGCCATTACGGCTTCTCAGAAATTGCTGTGTGAAAAGCGATAGTTTTTTCACAGTGCTGCAAATAACCGTAGCAAGTGAAAGTCCCCAAATAAATAATATTATCCGTAATCTGTGCAAGAAATGGTTCACCAATTTGTACATCCTATATTTGTACTTATATTATGTACACGTAGATTAATATTTCAACAACATTAAACACGTTCAATAATCTTGTTGTTAGCTATCGTGTAGATACCTAAAATTAAAAACACATTAAAAATTCATCATGATGTGATCTCTGCATTATAACCGAATCCTGTAGCGTTCCATAATAATGAAACATTAAAATATAGTACTTACATATAATTTAGAATATGCTGGCCCGTTATATATTATATTAAGTATGTGGTTACGCACGTTTCTTGTATTTTTTTGCCTGATTTTGATTAAAAGCTCCCCAGCCCCAACACATTTGTTAGTGACTCGAGTGGGACCGTGTGAAGATGAACCACAAGTTATCATATCGGTGTCTGAGCTCCAAATATCAACGCAGACATACGATTCGACTTTAAGTGGGACGCTTAATATCACTGAAGACATCAAGAACGGATGGAAAATTAAGGTTAACTAGTTGTAATACTCATTAACAATAACTCATTGAATCCATGCTCTTTACCTATTGTTAGCTCGCGTTACACGTTACACGTTTTTTTGTATTGAAGGTGACTTGCTTTCAACATAATAATGATAACATAGAATACCCTTAAATAAATCAAAGAGGATATACCTATATAATAACAACACAGCTTGAGACCCCTAACCTATTATTGGTTCCCTGAGATTGTCGCAGCACTTGCAGCTACAACAGGAGTGAGACAGGCTTCCAAGAGGTACCTAGGGTACCTAGTTATTGTCAAGTCAATTCAGCATCATTTTTGTAAACATCAAAATCGTACATTCAGTATCTACATTTTAGTTTGATATATAATAATAATAATAATAACTGGACACATCTCACACACGGCCGTCTGATCCCAAACTAGGCAGAGCCTGTACTATGGTAACCAGACTGCTGATAAACATACTTATATATTTTTAAATATATACATATAATAGATTAATTACACCCAGACACAAACCAAATAATCGTGCTCATCACACAAATATTTTTCCTGGGTGGGAATCGAACCTCTGGCTCAGCAGTCAGGATCACTAACCACTAGACCAACAGGCCAGCCTATATACCTACTCTTACTGTTATTAAAGGTTAATTTGACTATTACAAAATAAATTAAAAACATTAAAATAAATTCGGACGTAAATTTTGACAGTATTAGAAATTATATTGCCCGACGAAATAATTTATTTTGAGCATAGGAACTCAATTAGCTTAGTACATTGTATGAAGTAAATACATAATCCTTTGATGGAGGCGGTAGCGATTTTTCTTTCCGAATGTTGAATATAATAAGACAAACAATTTCACACTAAGCATTTGTCACGTTCCAGGTGATGGCTGAAAAATGTCTCGATATTCGCAACAGAGACACTTGCGACCATTTTAAGTCGTTCTACCTTGTACGGAACGGCTGCAACGACGACGGTGATGATGAACAGGATATATATGGCATGTTATTCCATTACGTCAATCCCAAGTGAGGATTCATTTATTGGACCTTCTGTTATTGTAATATTGTAATATAAACCCTGGTATAGTGTGGCGTGGCGACAACATATTATTCTATTTAAATCTAAATCAAACCATTTAGTTTTGTAATGGAAGAGTAACTAACTAGTTCTGTTGTTAGCACGTTAGTCTAGCACCGATGTTTTGTTGGAATGTTTATTTCCATTGACAACTCTAAACATATCCAGAGTGTTACAGAAATGAGTGGCAAAATTTTAGTTTAAAAAAACGTTTTTTTTCTATGGTTAAAATGCTTTAGGTAAGTACTTACGAAGCATTTCGAAGCAATGTATTATGAATTACTAGCTGTACCCCGCGGTTTCACCCGCGTAACTCAGATGCCATGGGAATATCGGGATAAAAAGTAGCCTATGTGGTAATCCAGGTCTCCAGCTATTTACATACGAAGTATCATTGCAATCGGTTCAGTAGTTTTTGCGTGGAAGAGTAACAAACATCCATACGTCCATACATCCTCACAAACTTTCACGTTTATAATATTAGTAGGATTATCATTTCAACGATTTTTTTTTTTTTTATTTATTCTTTATGCACAAAATGTGTCAAAGGTGGACTTAATGCCGTAGGCATTTTCTCCCAGTCTCCCAGAGATTAAGATATGTTTATTTTAAATTAGATAAATAATATTATAGTACCCACAGTACTTTATAATCCACTTGCTAATATAATACATACACATGTACATATAATAAGTATAATAAAAATAATAATATTACATATAATACATAATATATAAATAAAAATATATAAACATATAATATAAACTCGTGAAGGAGAGAGTCTAAGATTAAAAAGTATCTGATAAGGCATGTCTCCGCAACTTGTATTTGAAGGTAAGGAGAGTTTTTGCCATCCTGATCGCGAGGAGGGAGCGCGTTCCATAACAGGACAGATTGAACAAAGAAGGTAGAATGTACGAAGTTGGAGCGGTGAGTGGGACAATGAAGAAGCCGGTTGTGTGAAGATCTAAGATTTACAGTATGATTTGCACCTAAATAATGAAATTGACAAGTTAGGTCGAAAGGAGGATTTGGAGAGAAGAGTATAGAATATAGGGTAGTTAATGCTCGTGTCTGTCTACGTTGCAGATTTTTATGCAGATCTTTGCCGGGCATTCCATCAATATCCTTGGTAATAACTCCTTACAGTTTTACAGCTCTCTGTTTCGAAATATTGGCTTTATCGGTCAGTTGAAGTGTCGGTTTCAAAATAAGATCTCTGTCCACAATGTTCAGCTATTGTGCGCTTTCATGGTTCCATCCAACATTATTTGGGACACGTTTCCGGACTCCTTACTTCTGCAAGGAGCGTTAGATGGCGATAAGCTCGCCTCCCTTTACATAATAAGTAAGACCCTTAAGGGAAAAACCCAAGTGTAAGCCCAGAAGTCGTGGGTGAATTAACTGTATGATGAGCACGATCGTTAATTAATTTTGTTCTGAGTCTCCGTGTAATTTGTCTATGATATGAATGTCGCGGGGGACTTACAAACATACAAACAACGGACACAAAGAACACCCAGACTCAGGATGAAATTAAACCCATGACCTATAGGATAGCAGTCAGGGTCGCTAACCACTAGGCCAACAGGCCATTTAGTAATATATAAGTAAGTTTAACAGCAGCCTGGTTACCATAGTACAGGCTCCGTCTAGTTTGGGATCAGACAGCCGTGTGTGAGATCTCTCAAATTATTATTATTAATAATTAATATGTCAAAAGTGATCTCCCGGTAATTTGATAATACATCCAACTGAATCCAACATAAGTGCGAGACCTAAAAGTATAGATAGGTACGTTTTTTATAGGCTGGAATGTCCCATACAATCTGGTTCATACGAAGTTTTGAACTATCCGTTCTTTACCGAGGACAATTATGTGCCAGTGTACGAGTCCAAAATATCAACCAGTGTGTTTGGATACATATATCGATTGCTGGGATACTCGCAGAATAAACGCAAGGTAAATTAGTTATTTTAAGTAAAACTCTTGTTGCGATGGCCACTTGATAGTAGGTCCTTAACCCTGACATAACGCCTTCCTAAAGTGGTGGTTAGAATCCTATGTCCAAAATATTTTTTTCATCATTTAGTATCTTAGTATGCTGCAAAAATTATCTTCCACTTTTATTAAATTGTCAAGTCAACATAAAAATTGCATGATCTGACAACACTAAGGCGTGACGTCATGTCTTAGTATTATCATCACTCTCACTCATTTTATAAAATAGTCCCGCCGCGTCTGTCTGACCGCGATAAACTGAAAAACTACTGAACGGATTTTCATGTGATTGTCACCAATAGACAGTGATTCATGACGAAGGTTTAGGTGTATAGTTTGTTAACGTTTTGTGTAAAGTGGTTGAAATATGATGATGATTGTTGAAGATGTCTCTACTCCCGTGCGAAGCCGGGGCGGATTGCTAAAGTATCATACAAGAATGTATTAAAAAACTTCTTTTTTGATGTTTAATAAGAAGATACTGATTTAACTTGACAGTCCCCATCATCCACTCCTCTGTTTATCCACCGATTTTCTTTTTTTTGTTCAATAGGTTCTGACGAGCTTTAGAAATGTTCTTTTGGAAAGGTTTTTTACCCTACCTCCGACGGAGTTTTGTGAAGTAGAGAATGATGGTCGAATGTCCACTTCTGGGCGACAAGTGGTGCACATAAACACTCATATATATTTACAAATATTTTATCTGCACTTGTCACTTGGTCCGAAAATACACCCCCTATTTAGTCCCATATTATAAAAACTGTGACTGCTATTCGCCTTATTCTAGTATTATTTGTAATCATGGTACTAATCTAGTTATTGTAGTTTTTTTTTGTGTTTGATAACCAACTCTTTGGGAAAGGTTTTTTTAAAGACAGCTCCCGCACTAGTAATGATTCCAAAGTCGCGACGGGCTTTACAAACATTCAAACAACGGACACAAAGAAAACCCAAACTCGGAACAACTATTTGTGGATCCCATACATTTTTGTTCCGTGTGGGATTTGAACCCACAACACTCGGCGCGGCGTAGTGGCGAGGCAAGGTGACCACTTAAACCTAGTGTGATCCATATCACACAAGTTTTCGATATTTAAACCTACAGCAAACAAAAAAAAAGTGCTTAAAGTGCCTAAAGAAGTTTGTTTCCACTTTAAAAACACTCGGCGCGAGACGGAGAGGAGAGGCGACCACTTAAACCATTGCGCCATCCGTGCAGTCAAAGATTTTAGGCTATTTAAGATCCACGACCGTTGGGAGCCGAGCAGTGACCATAGGACTAGTACTATTATGTATTCTGTGCCATAGGCGCGGTTTAAAATGCGCGGAATGTCTAGTTTAGAATAATTAGGACCTTTGATTTTTATAACGAAATTGCAGGTTTGTGATAGCAGAAAGCAGCAATATGAGCAATACTTACATATTTATTAATGTTATTTATAATTCCAGTGCATTTCATTGATATATTATTCTATTTTAGATTCTATGCGTAGAAGCATACGTGCAACTGGTTTACATACGAGTCCACGAGTGGGTAGAAAAGACGGACATAAAGTCCACCACTATTGGACGTCTTTCCTCCAAGTATGATGATGAAGATAATTCGGATACTAAAGCCACTCCTTAGTTTTATTATTCACGTAAGTAGCTATATAGAAGGATTGGTAATAGGCAGAGATGTGCTGGCTATTTGTAGGTACTTATAATATGTAATTGGTATTCGGTATTCGCCAATATTCAACTAATTTACGATATTTGTAAGTAGGTATCGCTGAATTTTTCGGTTAAACTGATGCAGTTTTAAAAGTAACAACACGTATTTACTTTTAAAACTGAATGAGTTACGTTAGAGGTTTGTTTTTATTAACCGGCTTCAAAAAAGAAGTAGGTTCTCAATTCGTCGGAATCTTTTTTTTTATGTATGTTCGCCGGAGAAATCCAGGGAACTCTTCAAATTTTATAGGCACACTTGAAGCGATTTGGGTATTTTGAGGCGCATTAAAGCCGACTTTAATAAAACCAGTCTAGTATCCAAATACTAGACTGGTTTTATTAAATCAAAGTAGCCAAAGTAAAATTTTGCCCCAGGGGTATTGGAGAGAATATAAATCGCAGCGTTTCAAGAATCCTTTGAATATTAATTTCACCGCAATTTTTTAGACTTCAAGACAAGTTTTTTCTCATCTCTTTTTGCGAGGTTGCTGTACTAGAGAGAACTAAGACTCCCGAATCGCTAAGACAAAGATCTCCAGGCTGGCAGTTGCCCTAGCAGAAGCAGACCCAAGACAGCATAGCGTGACGTATCGGGCAGTTCAGCAGCTCTGCACTACGATGTTGTCTAACTGCAATCGGACCGCTGCAATTCCTTTCTACGTAGAGTATATGAAAAATTCTAGTCAACACAGACTAGGTACTTAACTGTCTACCATGTTTATTTTTTGTATAAACTAGGGAATATTTATATATATTTCAGTTTAAGTAAAGATTTATATGTATATGACTATAAATAGTAAATATTTACTTCTTAAATAAAGCACATTATGTTAGTAAAATAGTTTTATTCATCCCAGCCCCACAAACCGTTGCTTTCTCGTATCGTCTCCTTATTATCTCTCCTTTGTCGCGTCACAGCACTGGCTTCTCCCTTGGCTATCGCCTTCTTCCTCTCCATTTTTTTCTGTCTTATCTCTAGATTTTTCTTTACCTGCTGTTTTATAACTTCTGGAGCTATTGTACTGGCAGAAGTATAAGTTCTCATGGACCGCACATCTGACAACGCCTTCTCAATCATTGCCAATCGATACTTCTGTGAATTTTTATCTAGTTCTTCAATATTATCTTCTTTTTTATCTTGTTGAGGCTTAACTAGATCGGGTACCTCTTCGTCTTCTTCATTTTCTTTGTTAGTGTCCAGTTCCTTGATGTTGTCTTTATCTTTTATAGTTAATTTAACAGTTTTTGCTGTTATTTCTGGTACTATGGTTCTTTCATCGTTTTGTATAGATGCGTCTACATCTTTTCTAAGCTTTTCTAGATCTTGTTCAGAATATTTTGTGTTTTTGTCTTCTACGTTTTCTTCGTCACCAGAATCAGTTTCTTCATCACTTACTTGAAGACCAATGCCCATTTCCTGTTAATTAAAATGTTTAAAATGAACTTTAACATATACTCATATTATGTAGGGTATGTAAGTTTTAGTTTTGTTTACAGTTAGTTTAGTTGTAAGTAAAATAGTAGGTATTATTATTACTCGATTCGATTATACAGGGTGTTATAGAAAGGCGTGCTCATATTTTAGGTTCGTATAGTGAACCCTGTGAAGAACGTAAAGCGCTAACAAATTTAGGAAAATTCGTAATTTTTAATACAGAAATCTACTTATTTTGAAACTGAAAAATCGAACTTGAAAATTGACTGATGTAGCTAATATTTCGTACCAAAGAGGGCTGACACGATTGAAACTATGGGCGTTTCATACCAAGGATGTTGATGGTATGTCCAGATTTTTCTGTAAATGTCTGCAAAAAAATAAGAAGTGTGCACCTACTCTAGGAAAAGCATTTTCTAGAAAAAATAATATTTTCAAGGCAGTTTTCAAGCACCACAAATCAACTATTTGTCGGCTACACATAACGCTCCTAAAATTTGACCACACCTTTCTATAACAGTCTGTCTGCGATTACGGTATTTGGCTCATCTACGACACATAATTTATGAACATAAAACATTTCAAAGTTTCTTACTAGTACTTATTGCCAATAACAATGCTCTTTATAGCAATAATGTGTTATTTTGGATACATAACTACATATGAATTAAGGCTTTTAAATATAACATAATGATGTTTTTCTAAAAGCGTCGGTTATTACCTCTAGTAGATCATTATCGAGGTCTTTGTTACGCTTATATCCAGAACAGGCGACTTCTGTGTCGAGTTCGTCATCTCGCTCGAGATCGCTGAACTTCGGGTAGAGGTCCGATTCGTAGCCGAAGCGCTTCTTGAAGAACTCGCGGATACAACGCACATCGCGGTCGAAGTAGCTGTTTACAAGGTAAAAACAAAATTCTTAAGAAAGGTTTCTGTTATGGATACAAAACTCTACACAATATTTAAAACAATACGAAAATGCACATAAATAATCAACATCAGCATTTACTACTACAATGGTTGATATAACTATAAAATGTATGTCATTGTCAGAAATGTTTGCCTCATGACGTAGTCCATAGGGCAAAATGACGAATAATGAGTATGAGGTAATGGAGAAGGGAGAAAGTGGGAAGAAGGAATACAACTTAATTACTTACAGTTCGGCATTACAATGTGACGTGGAAACCATTTGCGGGAAATCAATGATAATAGGATGGTTGTCTTCATTTATCATTATGTTGAACTCGTTGAAATCACCATGGATCACACCGTAGTTACCAAGACGTACTATAAGGTTCATTAATTCATCGTATAAAGCTCCTGGATCGGCTACAGATGAAACATGAGTTCTGGAAAGTGAAATAATAGGAGACCTAAAATCAACCCTTGAAGTACACCATTGTAATATTTTTTTTATTTTTATTTTATTTATTTATTTGGTTCACCAACAATTATTTACATTCATTCATGCAACATGAGCTTGTACAAAGAGAACATCAGACAATGTAATAATTACTTAGAGGTAAACACCCCATGCTATATCTTAGAAGAGAAACTTACAACTAATTTTAATATTTTTTCTCATTATCAAACTATTATCCAAAGATTAAATTTTTCTTAATATCTTTATGTCAACTCGTTAATAATTAGACAATAGAAATACCTTGAATTATTGGAAATACACGAATGCATCAACTAAGTTTTAATACATAATAATGACTAAAGACCGGATTATATGTATTTGCATATGCAATAGCATATTTACCCCATTCTCTGCGGCAGTTGCATATAATATCTAGGGAGGATGCATATTTCCGCAATATTTATTATATTTTTCGGTAGGTTACCATATTGATAAGTGTAATAATGAACTCTATAATCAAAATTTTGCGAAATACACATACAATTTTCACTTATAAAAATATTTTGATTTATTGAAAACTATTTATTTATAACACCTCACATTTACAAAAATGTTAATTTTTTTTTTCCTTTTAGTGCATTATTATCGTCTACAAAGTTGTTACATTTTGGTATTGATAAATTTATGATTCAATAATTCAGTAATTGTATGCTTATTTAGAAAAAAAAAATTTAAACTCCCAGTTTTTTACCTTTTTATCGTTTTCTAAAACTATAATGTTGCATATTTTACGAATATTCATGCATATTTTACGCATTTTTCATGCTTATTTTCATGCATATTTCAAGCTTTTTATATTGCACATAATCCGGTTCTTAATAATAACACTGTCAAAAGCTTTTGTTAAATCTCTTATTTCAGTAAATTCTCAAGTAAAATAAAATATTATATTAAATTCAATAGATTCAATTACTTACAAAGGTCCTCCATGCACCAACTGCATTACAACACAGTGTCTGTTAAAATCAATTGGTTTGGGAACAGGGAAGTCTCGGTCATACAGAGCCTTCATATAGGCGAACTCTTTAGTGGCAGATATACGTGACAGATAAAGCCAAGAAACACCATTCCGGTGTGCATGGTAATCACGCTTGCTTTTGATGTTCCGGAAACATGTACGCCCCAATCTGAAACATTTTTTATTTTTATAATAATTTGTGATTTGTTGGAACGTTTTGTTATGTTCTAATGTGAGAACAGTCGTAACACGCCGAGTTGTGCCACACATGTTGCAATCCTATCACCGAATCAAGAACAGTAGTAGGAACAGCCATCTCTTCTTAAAAGTAATTACATCCCCGACAAGCTGGATTTTCAAATGTAGAGTCCCTCAGAAAGAATCTTAATTTTTTTACAGGATTGACAATGTAGGCTACCACTTTTTTACAGGCGAGCCATAAGCTTGTTTCCCACCTGCCTTCCTTGCTTGTTGCCACCTTCACAAAAAATAGGTACACCACCTGCTTTATTTAACATCACTAGGAAAAATGTACTATATGTCTATTAGTTCCCAATAACCTTGGTCTGTTACGACGCTTGCATATACAGTTAAGACGCTTTCCTAGTCAGGAAATAGCAACTCAAGCAGAAATTTACTGTGCTATATTATTAAACCAACTATAGTCGCCAGTCGCCGGCACCTTACTTGGCAAGGTTTTGGAGTAATTGGGGAAAGTTTGCGCATGTACATGTTATATACAACAAAAAAGTAATAAATGAAACACATACAGTTACACGTGCTTATGGAATTTATTATATTGGTAATCAAATATTGTTATTCCATCATTAAGTTGTCACTGTCACTTTCACTTTGTAAAAGTGTTATCCTGGCAAAAAACTAAAGCTGGTAGAGATAGCAGAGCTGGTAGAAGGGGTTGGTTCCTCGTCCTCAATTTCGCCGTCTTCACTCCCACTGTCAGATGAGTCGCTGTTGTCACTGGTGAAATTATAAATTATTCAGCGACTGAATTGACTACATGGTCACTTTCAATGTAATCGGCCTCAATTTTTTTACCTTCTCTTAACCATGCATCGGCGGTGCCCATTAATGCTAACTTTTCATTTATTAATAAAAGACCAATGTTAACATTGGTGACATTCCAAGTAATATTTTTGCTGGCGACATAACCTTTGATTGTCGCACATGCCATTTCTATAGGATTTAAATCTGGGTGGTAGAGCGGCAATCGCAGAACGCTATGATTATGTTTTATCGATGTTGTATTGTTTATGTTGTACTTTGTACATTTTTATTAATTTATATGATTGAGGCTTTAACCTTGTGTTTTCATATTGTATGCCTTTTTCTGCCAACCACTTCTGCATTTCTGCTTTTTTCGCATTCGAGGTAGGCGCTGGGTTGTGTTGTTTGTTATGATACGATGCATTGTCTATTACTAACACCGCATTCGTCGGCAGATTGGGTATTAGCTGACTGCGAAGCTACTTTTTATAATTCATGTTGTCATGAAAGTCACCAGATTTTGTACCTGCTTTAAATAAAAGTAGTGCATTAGGTACAAATTCAGCTTCAGATCCAGCACGCACAACAATGACTCTTTGTCCTTTTAAAATTGGTTTTTCGAGCACCTTTAATGATCCATCTTTTTTGGTCTGGCATCCCTAACCTTGTTCACATAGTCTGCATATTTTAAATTTGTAAATAAATAAAATCTTTGTTTAATTGGTATAAAAAGAGGTTCGTCTAGGTGCAATAACGGTTATGTGTTAGCAGTAACGTTTGTGAGAACTTTTAGTTAGTATATGTGTAGATAAAACAATTATTTTCCCAAAGTGTTTACATAGTGCTATAAACAATAACAAACAAATAACAGTGTTTGTAGTGAAAAAACAACGAACTATCCATTCAGTGATAAGTCATTTCTAACTATCCTATGGTTTTAATAACTTTCTATTAAAAGTGTTCAAAGTTTAAAAACTGAAACCGTTTAGAAAAATCTTTTTAACCTAGTACTATCCAACTAGCTCCACTTTGGCCATACTTGTGGTAATAAAAGTAACTAATTTAGTTCAGCCACTCCCTACCAGAGGGCGAATTTGATACCATAGCAAATAAATTGGTAGAATTTGGCAGTTTTTTTCTACGAAGTAGCCGATGATAACATTAAAATAAAATATATTTTTGGAGAACTGTTTTACAAGTTTGAAGAGCATCACTGAGTGGTGGTAGCTTTCTACAGTTTACAAATACACTACAAAAGGTGAATGTAAATAGACCAATACAGTCTCCGTAACTATTAAATTAGCTTGCACAAGTTATTGTACAATAATGGGCAAAACTAAGCGAACACCCCCCGCGTCTCCATCGACGTCACAAGCTACAATGGCACCTGTCAACAAACAAACTGCACATACTCCCACAAGCGAAAACCAATCATTGCTGCAAAACTGTCTTTTGGCGCCTGATCTGCATAGGATCACAGCAACTGTGACCGAACGAAAGAAAAGGAAATACGATGATGAAAACTCCACGATGACTAGCATCATTAAACAAATGTTTGCCGAATTTTCAAGCGACCAAGAGAAACGATTCCTAGACTTACAAAACACTATTATGAAAATTAATGAACAAAACACTGAACTTCGTAAAAGCATGGAGATGATGTCTGCAAAATATGATGACTTTTTATCTAAAATAGTGTGCTTTGAAAAACAGAGACAAGATGATGCAAAAGTTATCAAATTCCTGGAGGAAAAAGTCGAGTCACTAGAACGTAAATCACGTATAACTGGCATAGAAGTCAGAAATATACCGAAATCTCAGGGAGAGTCGAAACAAACATTATGTGACTCCATTAAAAAAATGGGCAATACTCTAGATTTAAATATTGAACCCAAAGACATACGTGATATTTATAGACTTAACTCAAAAGACAACTCCAATCCCGTTGTCGTAGATTTTACATCGGTTCTACTAAAAGATAAGGTCATCAAGTCTCTTAAACACTTTAATAAAAATAAGAACAATGAGCAAAAACTAAACACCAGTCATATAAACTCTCATGCACCTATAAAACCTTTATATATAAGTGAGACACTGACCTACGCTACCCAGAAACTTTATTATCTAGCAAGGACTTTTCAAAAGAATCATGGTTACAATTTCTGCTGGACTACAAATGGAATAGTATATTTACGGAAAGAAGTCGGCTGCCCTCAAATCCGTGTCACCAACGAAGCCCTCCTCGACTCACTGAGGAAAAAAGAATGACTATTTTTAGCTTACTTGGGTCATTATAGGTATATCATTAGTTATATAGTCAACTACAAAGGTATATTTTTTTGTAAAACTTTCATTGTATTATCCTACATTCGCATAATTTTTACTATTCATAACTACACTATTATACTAAATCTCTGCATGCTTAAACAAAAGTACTTACACCAACAAAAGCTCTTCACTCACTATTATACACACTTGATGGTTTCATATAAATATAAATATCCAATGAGTACGGAGAAAACTAAATCAGTATCTATGTATGGTCACTTAAAACATCCTGAAATAAAAACAGCCCTAACAGGTAAGCTGGGCAACTTCAGATCATTATTACATGTGGTATATAATACGTTACATTATGCAAACGAAATGGCCTACCGCTGTTCTACCAGTAACTATCTATTGCAACATTTATATGCAATCAACGACTATGGCTAATCACCTAAACACTATCATAAATGATATTGACGAGTTTGCTGTCTCGGAATCTCATACATGCGCAGTTGGCGATTGTAACAAAGTTTTCCCTACCGAATCAACACTATCTGTTCTTACTCAAAACATCCGTAGTATAAACTGCAATTTTCCGGGTTTTGAGGTTTTGTTGACAAGACTTCGAATCGATTGTGATGTGATGGTTTTGACGGAGTGCTGGTTGCCTTGTGCTCCAATCATACCAACAATTCGTGGCTACTGCTCAGCCGCATCCACTATAAACCCAATCCAAAATGATGGCGTTGTTGTTTATGTAAAAGAACAAATCACCCATTCGATTGAAGAAGTCGCCTTAAAAGACTGTAACTGCCTGCTCATTAAAATAGGACATAATGATATAGCTGTGTTGGCAATATATCGATCTCCTTACTATAACAATTTGGAACCATTTCTAACATCATTAGATAAAACATTACAGACACTTTCAAGCTTTAAAAACGTGGTCCTCATGGGCGACATGAATATCAATATTATCGCGGAGAACCCCAAATCGACTACGGAACAATATTTGGCCCTGACTAGTTATCATGGCCTACTACCAGCTCATTATTGTATTACCCGTGATGCTAGTATGAGCTGTATCGACCATGTCCTAGTGAAAAGCAAAATTCCCTCTATCACCATTGTTCCTCAATCTACTCTTACGGATCATAAAGCAATAATTTTTTGTATAAAAAAAGAAATAAAACGAAACTGTTCCATTATCTCACATACTAAAATTGACCAAGAGGGATTAAGTAATGATATAAAAAGAATTAACTTCGACTATATTTATTTTACGGAAAATGCTAACCATGCGACTAGTTATTTTATCAATGAGTTAAAGACAGCACTAAACAACAACTCAAAATCAATTGTTCTATCACGACGTAAAAGGATAATAAAACCATGGGTTACCCCAGGTCTATTACGTTGTATACGTAATAGAGATAAACTACATAAGAAGTCTAACGCTAATCCAGATAATCTTATACTAAAAACAACATACACTCGTTATAGAAGCTTCTGCACTGCAATTTTAAAAAAACTTAAATGTTCCTACGAAAAAAATCTTGTTGAGAATGCTGGAACCGATAATAAAAAATTGTGGCATACGATTAAAACCATTACGAATACTACCAAAAACATGACCTACAATAAAGAGCTTCTTTCACTATCAGATAGCCCCCAGGATTCTGTTAATGCAGTCAACAACTACTACGCCAATGTGGGTAAAATACTCGCAGAAAAAATTAAAAAATCCCCTAAAGCTGTAATTGCCAATGATAGACAGAATGACTCGTTCGTACTGCTGGATACGGATGAGGAAGAAGTAGCACGTCTAATATCAGCGCTGAAAAATGATAGTTCTGTGGGCTGGGATAATATCTCCAATATGTTTCTTAAGGAACACAGAAACATCCTAATACCTCATTTGACCCACATTTTCAATATGTGTCTATCAAGTGGTATATTTCCCAATGATCTAAAAAAATCACAAATTCATCCAATTCATAAGGGTGGAAACAGAGATTGTGATGGTAACTATAGACCCATATCAATATTACCCGCTTTATCTAAACTCCTCGAAAAAATTATTGATACCAGACTTGTTGACTTTTTGGAATCCAAAAACCTTTTATCGAAACATCAGTTCGGATTTCGTAGAGGTAAGTCTACTGATAATGCAGTCAGTAATTTTATAGATTTCGTAACTTCTAACCTAGACAAAGGTTACAAGTGTATCTCTATATTTCTTGATTTATCGAATGCGTTCGACACAGTCTCTGTTCCCATCCTGGTGAAAAAGATGGAGAAAATTGGTATTAGGGGGGCACAGTTGAGACTTATGACCTCGTACTTAACCGGTAGAGTGCAATGTGTTAAAGTGGGTCCACATACCAGCGCAGACTTTCCCATTTGTTACGGCGTTCCGCAAGGCAGTATCCTGGGGCCAACACTCTTTTTAATTTATATAAATGATCTCCTAAGCATTAACTCATTTCCAGGCAAAATGATTTCGTACGCTGACGATACTGCACTTATCTTTACAGGAAAAACTTGGGCTCAGACCTATGAAACCGCTCAAAAAGGTTTTGACATTGTAATACAGTGGCTACAGGATAACCAACTTACCTTAAATACAGAAAAGACAAAATATATAACATTCTCAATACGTGACTCCTCCTCACTGGACTATAAACTTATGTCACATAGTTGTCTTGTCCCCTGTGTTTGCAAGCCCCTTCAACGCACCAAGAGCATCAAATATCTAGGAGTTGTTTTGGATGACAACTGTTCTTTTAAACCGCACATCCAACTACTAACTAAAAGGGTACCAAAACTTACATTTATTTTTAAAACCATAAGACATCTTGTCTCACCTATAACTTTAAAAAGAATTTACTTAGCTCTTTGTCAGTCATTAATTACGTACTGTATATCCTCATGGGGAGGCGCGCCTAAGACGACTCTTTTACAACTAGAGGTTGCACAGAGAAGTATTCTAAAATTATCTGCTTTTAAGCCTTTTCTTTATCCAACGAAGCTTCTCTATGAGTTTTGCGATGTTCTAACGGTGCGTCAACTTTTTCTAACAAGTATCGTGTTAAGACAACACTCCTTAATGGACTACAACCAAACATTGCCAGGAAAACGAAGAAGCTATGAAGTGTGTGATCGTACTCTCAAACCCAGGACTTCGTTTATCCACAGATTCTTCCCATTTTTGGGTCCATATGTTTATAATAAAATAAATAAAGTAATTAAAATCTATCCATTGAGTAAAACAGCAGTCAAAAAATCTTTATCTGATTGGCTTAGTAATATGACTTATATTGAAGTCGAAAATTTCCTGACAATCCCTCTATAACATTTTAAATTAAGTAACCATACAATTAAATATTTTGTGTTAAAACCATCGTTATACATACACCGTCTCAACCGTCACACTTGCACACACACTAACACACACACACTCACACACATACACACACACACTCACATACACACACACACACACCTATACATGCGCCTGTTTTCAACTCCTTTGTCTTAGAATAACGAACACTTATGCTTACAAATGTTGTGAATTTATTTACTATGTATTAAGGATGGGAGCCGCTGTGTACTGAAATACAGGCTATCAGCCTAGCTCAGTACCAGAAGCTACAACCTCTATCAACAAATATTATTAATACTATTAGTGCTTAAGATATTTTGTGTAAACTCCAATCATTTTTTTGAGACAATAAATATTATTATTATTATTATCTGACCACGCTTTTAAACCTGAAAAAATAATAAATTAATGGTTTATTTTATACGCATTCTGTATTCAAAAGTCGCTCTTAAGTCACACACAACAATACGAATGTCACTCAAGTGAGTGCAGGAAGTCAAAAATCTCATTAAGTTTGTTCTATTAATTAGCAAAGCATCTCATAGGTAAGTTAGATCTACTAATACGGGCCTTAGGTTCAGACAATTTCGCAGGACACAAATATGCGAGAACAATGTATGGTGATTGTCACATACCTGAATGAGATGAATCAACATATGACTCATTTGTGTATATAGGTCTTCCTTCTCACCTGTATTTAATAAATTTTTCAAGGTACTTAATCCTAAGTAATCAAATACTAGTTATTTCTATTAATATTTTGCAGACTGCACTCTTTTTTCGAAGCATTTCTACTGTAGGTAGCTCTTTATTTCTAATGTGATAATTATGTGCACAGGTTCTTTTCACAAACTCATCAAAAGTATAGATCTAAATGATCGTTTTTTTTTGGACTTCTCTTTTTTCCCGTGTCCTAAAAACAGTGATAAGTTCAGAGCTTCTACCTTCTTTGACTATGACATATAGTCCTTTTTGAGGTTTTGGTAGCGTTTGCAGTCTGTTATTACTGTTTTACTGCCTTTTTCTCAGTTTTGGCTTTCTTTTCCATATAGCAGTAGACATCGTAAACCATTTTTCTAGCATGTCTATGTAAAATAGTCGTTGTTCGTAGCATTACAGTTGAAATTACACAATCCAAACAAAACAATAACAATTTATAACAATAACGAGTAACAAAAATTCAACAAAAACAAGCGGTACAATGTAGTGCACGCAATTGTACTCGGGCGCGAACCGAACGTAGATATGTTGCAGAAACCAATCACGCGCGCGGATCGATGTTACCTCATTCCTTAAATCCCCCTTGATAACCAAACAGATCTAAAAACTACTTCTGCACGTCTAACGAATCTTGCCAAGACGGATGCCGGCAACTATGCTTCTTGTGGAATTACTAGGCTTTAGATTCCAAAAAAAGAAAAAGAATAGTGGCGGTAGCGTAATGGCTAAGGCGTCGGACTGGCGATCAAGTGGTTGCGGGTCCCAGTGGGGTTCGAACCCGCAACCACCCACCCACTACCGACGTGAACCCACTCCTAACACAAGCATTTTAGCTTAGCTGGAGGGGTTAACTAGAATACTAGTAATGTGTGACCCACATTGCTAGTATTCTTTATTAAAAGAATTAAAAAATATATATATATATATATTTTACCTATGCAGCTTCAAACACAATGGTGTTCTATCTTCATCGGCTACTGTATAAATATTAGACTCTTTGCCAACTCCTATCTGATTACCAAATGAAGCAATAACTTTCCTATTTGTCAAAGCTTTCAGGGCCAAGTAGTCGTAGCCAGAGTTTGTGAGACGGTAACCATCATCTGAAAATTATTATAGTAGACACTTTAATTTGTGCTCAATTATGAGGAATCAAGGATAAGCTTTTTCGACTTAGCTAGGACTATTTTTATAGGAACAGAATGATTATTTATAGTTATTTATTTTGGGTTTTTTTTTACCAAGATGAATGTTCTTATAAGTACTATGTTAATCAAAAGTGGTTTTAACACAATCTCTTGGCTTCCATAATTCATTGTCAAAGTATATACATATAAAACTAATTATGCTGTTACACCTTGTTATTAAAGTAAGAAATGAAAAGTATTTCTATCATTGAAGATGCATGAGTTTTTAAATATTATTACAAATAATACAGTTCCTAAAGAAACATTCATCTAATTAGCAATTAATATTTCTCAGACATTACTTAATTTAAATCTAATATATATTTTATAACTCAATACATGAAAACTACAGTCTACAACTAACACTACAGTCTGCAACTAACACTACAGTTAACAACTAACACTACAGTCATCAACTAACACTACAGTCTACAAGTAACACTACAGTCTACAAAAGGACCTAGAGCTAGCTTTGATGTTCTATACATTAAAGCTAGCTCTAGCTTCTAAACCCTTTCTTGGAGATCTTCCATGTTTATTTATTTATAAGCATACTGTAACTAAAGTTACTGATTCTCAGCAGTCATAACTTACAATGTTTTCCACGTTCATACGTCAATAGTCTATGTTTACACAATTCTTTCATCAATTTGTGGACACCACCATGACGGAGATTCGCTATAGATGCCACTAGAGAGCCAGGAACCAGCTCATGGTTTTTCATACCCATTTCCACCTAAAATTAAAAAAATACTTTAAACAAAAAATTAAGGTTAAAACATATTTAATTTTTGCACCGTAATCGTACCGCAGTTAAAACTCTAAAGTCCTCTGATGTTAAATATCGCAATATTGCTACGTCTAACTTTCCCATCTTTGAAGGTTTTCAAAGATTTAAGATTAACTTTAATAAAAAACGTGATCAGTGATCATTAAAATGAGATCAAAAAACATTCAACTCCAAACGTCAACGTCAGGAACAGCGTTTAGTTATCTCACAGTATGCTCTTAAGCCGAATCCGCACGTTTGGCACTTGCCACAATTGGCCACAAAGTAAAAACCTCTACAAACGTTTGGCTTGATTTTGAGAATCAAACATCGCCATCCACACGCTTGCGAGTGCGTTAGTGTATTCTGAAGAGTCAAGCATGACGGACATCGAACTTGTGTCGACCATAACATTTGGCTTAAGTTATTTTTATTATAAAAAGAAGAAAATAAGTAAAAGAAAAATACGGCAAAGAAGATGGTGGATGTTAAAAATTCATAAAAACCGTACCGATTCTTGGATGGACCAATTACTCATTTTTTTAATTATTGCGTATCAGAAACAATCGGTATTCGGTACGGAAGCACACGACAGAGTTCGGATCGGCGGCAAGCAAAGCCAAACGTTTGGTAAATCAAGCAAACATACTGTCCACACGTTTGAATTTGTGACTGTTTGTTCAGGTTTGGCAAGCGTCTGGGCGCGGCACTAGGTAAACTAAACATATAGGTACCTATATCTTTTTCACAAAATATTCTTGCTTGCTGCTGTCTTAAGTCGGAGTCGGAGAAGTCGTTTTTTTACACTTTTTTTGAAGTTTACTCCTTAAGAATCGATTTGCATATAAGGCGCCCGGTATGAAAAAAATATGAAGAGTAAAATTTAGTGATCGGAGGGCAGCGTAACGCTTTATTGTGCTTTTTATGCTTTATTGGAGTTTACTCCTTATTCTCGACGCATGTAAGTAGATATGTGTATACCTTTGTTATTTAAATGTGTAGATATATAAGGAGGGAGGGAGGGAGGGAGAGAGAGAGGGACTCCAGTAAATCGTAAACTCCAGTCGTGCGTCGGAGCTGACACACACATTTTTGTTTTTGCTTTTTCAACTGTTCGTTAACTGTTCGATAAAAAAAATTATTTGTTCGATCTTAGTTTTTTTATTCAAAATAAAATGAAAAATTTGCTTTCTTAAGTTGGCGGGGAGAAGTCGTTTTTTAACCTTTTGTTTAGCTATTTCAATTGTTCGTTAACTGTTCGTCATTGTTCCATCGAAATTTTTATTTGTTCGATCTTAGTTTTTTTTTTTAAATAAAGTAAAAAATTACCTTCAAGTTGGCGGGGAGAAGTCGGTTTTATAAATTTTTTTTGGCTATTTCAACTGTTCGTTAACTGTTCTTCATTGTTTGATGAAAATTTGTATTTGTTCGATCTTATTTTTTTTTTAAATAAAATAAATTACCCTCAAGTTGGCGGGGAGAAGTCGTTTTTTTAATTTTTTTTTTGCTTTTTAAACTGTTCGTTAACCGTTCGTCATTGTTTGATCTTTTTTTTGTTCGATCTTAGTTTTTTTAATAAAATAAAAAATTACCCTTAGGTTGGCGGGGAAAAAGTCATTTTCAATTATTTTTTTTGCTATTTAAACTGTAGAAATAGCAAAATAAAAAAATTGAAAATGAAATTGAAAAAAAAATAAAAAAACGACTCTCCCCGCCAACTTGAGGGTAACTTTTTATTTTATTTTTAATAAAAAAACTAAGATCGAACAAATAAAAATTTTGATCTAAGAGTTACGAACAGTTAACGAACAGGTGAAGGAGCAAAAAAAATGTAAAAAAACGACTTCTCCCCGCCAACTTAAGACAGCCCTTGCTTGCCACATAAGAAAGAGCAATATTATTGCTCTGAGCTTGCCACAGAACATTTTTTTTGGAGTTTACTCCCTAAGAATCGATTTGCATATAAGGCGCCCGGTATGAAAACAATATGAAGAGTAAAATTTTGTGATCGGAGGGCAGCGTAACGCTTTATTGTGCTTTTTATGCTGTATTGGAGTTTACTCCTTATTCTCGACGCATGTAAGTAGAGGTAGATAGAGAGAGAGAGAGAGAGAGAGAGAGAGAGAGAGAGAGAGAGGGAGAGAGAGAACTTGAAGAGAGAGAACTCTTTCATCTAGAAACGGACACATTTTATAGGATTACATTGTTTTTCTGGTTATTTTTGTAATCTATTTTTCTTTTCGTTTCTATAATCTTTTGCTTTGTTGACACATGACATAAAGTCTTTAAATCAAACTCAGTAGTTTTTTTTGCCTTCGGTGCAAGCAAAACTGGGCGAAATCTAAAATTATGTGTTGGGTGTGTGTGTGACTGTGACATCAACTGTTTCATGTAGTTTAGAGCAATTAATTAACATTTTCCTATTATATTGACATTGTTATCTATAGTGGCGCCTCTGTTACAAGTTTGGCGTCGAATTGGCCTAACCAAAACTTGATGACTATTTTTTATAATGCGAAACACGTTTAAAGTATGATTTTTGCATATTGATAAGCCTTGACATTTCTTCGCTGTTTTGCTAGATAACAGAGCTTACTTATTATTACTATTAACTTTTATACTGAAACAATGGCAGACATAGGCTTCCAGAATGGTTCTATTCGATTAGAGGAGATTCCTGCAGTTTATTACCCAGGTCAGACTATAAATGGGTCCGTAGTTTTTGACCTTAGACAACCGCTTAATTTTTCTGGTAAGTATCTATATCTTGGTATGAATTTGATTCTCTGTGTGGAGTAGTGTTAGCAGTAGAGTACAATAGTATAAAAAACAAGTTTCTTTTTAATTTTTGGCCTATCCTGGCTTTTTTTTTAGTACTATACATCCAATATGTTGGTGAAGCAAATGTCCTGTGGTCATACACTCAAATTGATACTGTTCATGGTAGGGAGCGGCAGAGTGAGGTTAAATATCAAGCTCATGAACAATATTTTAATTACACAGAGACTCTGGCTGGAGGACAAGGTGAGTTATGTTTACTGAAACATGTTTTGTTGATATTTATTATGTCTATTTGTGTGGCTTGTTTTTATACAACTAATGGGCAAACAAGCACATTACTGACTTCTAAAAGTCTATAAACTAGATAAGACTAGTGTCTATAAACATTATTTGTGTCATTGTCCTCGCTTCTGTGAAGTTCTGGCAAACTTTCACAGATACTGAAAAGATATCTAACTGTAGTCTTCTTTATGGTGGAGTTTCTTCCCTGGTAGTCCAATTGAAGCAGAAATCTGCTGATCTAAAATTCCTCCTTAGCATTTTTAATACAAAGTTCTCACTACCTTTTTATTTTTTTGTAACTATTTCTTAGCAAATTGGAATAGAAAAATGTCACAAATACATTTAACATTGAAATAACAGTAAAATTTTATTTTTAATAATTATAATGTTTTATTTTATTGAAGTATTACCATCCACATACTAATATCTTGAAAAGTAATCAATTGCTATGTTCCAATGACTCATTTTGTTGCCCTCATAGTGCATTACCAATGTGAACTGATGTTATCCAGAGAAGTTAACAAGAATACTAGTAATGTGTGACTGACTTTATTTAAAAAATGTTGTTTCTTGTAAGCAAGGTTGGATAGGACTAAAAATGGTGGTAAGAAACCATATAATATCTTATAACCTGGGTCAATATCCTATCAAAACTAATTCTTGTTGTTGGGATGAGGATGTTTCAGTAGATGTGAGTGTGTTCCCTGAGACTGAGTGAATATATTCAGTGTATTTCTAATAATCCTCATAAGTTCTAAGAAAGATTTTAAAATTAATTTCTGTACTTGCAGGAACATCTCAACTGCCACACACTTACCAGTCTTTCCCCTTCAAATACCAAATACCATTTATAGCCCCATCTTCCTTCAGGGGCCAAAAGGGTAGTGTGACATACAGAATCATTGCCACTATGGTGTACCCTGATATGCGGAGAGAAGAGTTGGAGAAAGAGATTTCTGTTGTTGCACCTTTGGACTTGAACACTGGCAATCCTGCTTTAAAGGTGAGTTCTAAGAATAATTTTTCTATACAAATACATAAAGTACATAAGAGCTAATCAGACAAGAGTATCCACCTCCTGGCTCCATCATAAGACCATCGTAGCTAAGCCCAATTTGTTGGACTTGTCAAAATGAATCATATGAGCCCAAACTCGACAGGTTTACTTGAAGCCACTGAAGAGTTCCATTATCCATCTCCTAGCTCCATCATCAGATCACCTCCAAGATGCCAAATTATAGTATTGTTTGTTTTTACTAAATGTGCTCCGAGGTCCGAGGAGATAGTGGAGGCGCTGTTAGCTGAAATACAGGTTCCAAGCCTTGTTCAGTAACATATGCTAAACTGAACACAAAGTGTGTAGATGTTCTGTAACATTGACAACCATAAACTTTGTGTAAACATGTCTAAGATTTCTAGCTTATTGGTATTGGTATTGGGCTCTGTTTCCGCATTTAGACTCATAGATGGTCCATTAAGCTGTAGCGGAATATATCTCGGCAATCTTCGGAGCCGTTCGCGTGCGCGGGCGCTGCTTCGTTTTGAGCCTATCCCCTCCAGCCAGTGCATTGTTCACGTCCGCTCCAGGCACACTCACGCTCGCCTGCTAAACGCCCGCTAACAACGTTTCCGCGTAATTCCAAAAAGCCTTTCTATTTCCGTGCTATTTTTCTCTCTGTGCCTTGTATACTCTTTCCTACTTGCTTTTAACTGTAAACTATATTTTCTGTAACTGGTGCTTGTGAACTTTCTACCCTTCCGTGTAACTGTAATTTATCAAATTTAAACGTTTGACTTTCTAAGTGTTTTTTTTTTATTTCAATTCTTCTTACAATTTCTACAACACTTACAAAGCGTTCAGATAGGCTGACTAGTTGAGCCAGCCTAGCTCCTTTCAGAAGCATAGAAGCCTACTGGGGCGTTCGCAGGCTTCTAGGAGCGATCTCGCACCCGCGAGGATACTTGCCCGTTGTGTAGCCACTCCCTCGCACTCCAGGATAACGTGGGCGGCCGTTTCCGACTTCTAGCTTAATAAGAATATTTATTCATTATCATATGAACTACATAATATACCATTGAAAATTTCATTTCTATATGATAATAATAATTGGAATAATTAAAATTGAGTGAAGCTAACAAAAACTGTTTAATGAAACCGCTTCCCTTATTTTCCTTATAGGAACCTGTAGATATGGAGTTGGAGGAGTTAAACACTTGCAACTGGTGTTTTCAATCAGGTGCTGTGACTGTACGGATCCGGCTGCCGGTGACCGGCTATTGTCCCGGACAGACTATACCGATAGCCATTGAAGTGCAAAACCAGAGCAGCGTTGAAATAACGCAGATGGTATTTGAGATCTTAACGGTAAGTCGGTTTACCTTCCAAGGTAGAATATCATGTTAAATTTTCTTTAATAAGTCGACTCATTTACGTCGCTTGTCTTATCGTATATCCACTTCTATGTAACATTTTCGTAGACTGTCAGTGTAAGGAGCATAAGTCAACTTTAATTGTAAACTTAAGGGTACAGATCGATGAATGCATACTGATTGGTCACCCTCGGACAACTCAAAATCATTTGATATATATAGGTAGATCTAGGGTGATTGATTGATATCAAACATCATACAGGGGGCTGTCTAGTACCTTATCTATACAAATTAATAAAATTCATATTGTGTCAATGTTTACATGGCACATTCACCTTCACATTAATATTTTTGTCTGTCTCTCTGTTTGTTCCGGCTAATCTCCGCAACGGGTGAACCGATTTCATAAGACTTTCACTGGCAGATAGCTGGTTTTATAAGGAGTAACTTAGGCTACTTCTATTTTGGAAAAAGAATTAGGATTCTGCAGAAAATATATAAATATGTACAGCACAACAGCTATTTACACATATACAGGAAAGTAAGTTAATAAAGAAATCGTGAGAGCCATTCTATTGGTTATCAACAGTTGGCGATTGTTCACCAATCGTACAACTGAACTCATACAGGAAATGTCGATTAAGTTCGTCTAATCTTACTCTATCTACATATGTACACAAATCGTATTAAATCAACTTAGAAAATAAAATTAACGCCTTTGGTTAAAAGTTCAAATCTGGTTAACCGTTTTCACGAAGCCATACATGTATGTTATTTAAGCACATTAATGTTGTTTGTTACAGAAAGAACTGTACCGCAGTACACAGCCACCGTCCGAGTACATAGTTCCTGGGAGAGTGTTGGCCACCGTCAAGAGAGGCGCTATCATGTCGAAGACCAAGAGAAACTTCACGTGCGATATTGTCGTGCCCGATATGATCGTGCCCTATTTGGAAAACTGCTGCATTATCGATGTTGGATATTTTTTCAGAGTAAGTTTTGTTTTGAAAATGCTTATAGAATGTGCGGTATTACGGTAGGTAGGTCCTAATAGGATATTAGTCGAAATAATATGGTCTATATTGTCTTCCAATAGAATAAAATAAAAAAGTCGCGAAGGATGATGAGTAATGATGACATCCTATATTTTAGCGGAAATTTCGGTTGTAACCGGTCAACGCCAAGGTGATGATGATGATATTGTCTCCAAACATTTACATTTATTGAGTCTCAAACATTTACATTTATTGAGTCTCAAACATTTACATTTATTGAGTCTCAAACTCACAAACAAGATAAAGACGTCACATAAATATTGTTTACACCAACTTGTTACGAAATAAACGCAATTTATTTAAATAATTAGCAATTAACACAATTACAAGTCATTCTCACTATTTCCACTCACATTCACTTGTACTATTCGCTATACTTCGCACTTATTAACTCGTAGTATGTCTCAACTAGAACTGAATGTTCATACCACCATACAACTTCCTTATAGGTATAGTTCGAAAAACATCGCATAGAAAGTTCGTGAACTTTCCTGAAACATCTAGTATTATCTATCTGCTATTGAAACCTGTAGAACTCAGTAGAACATTCTTATTGATAGACTATTGGTTTCGCTATTCGCTAAAAGATGGTGCCTTGCATCTCAATTTAGTTCCCGCTACTCGTGACTAGATAGCGCTCGCTCGTCAATTTAGGCTTCCGTAACAATGTCAAGCAGTAAGTACAAAGAAGTTTACTCATACAGCACAGAACAGTTTATAAGAGCAGAAAGCACAAACTTCTGTAGAATAAAATGAAAGCAGCACGTGAACGTAAGCACAAGAGTGATAGATCTTAAGTTTTTTCAGAATCAAAGCTATGACGTCAGAGTCTCCACGTCACTAATGAACCCTCTCATTGAGAGGGTTCATTCGCAACTACATCATAGGTTGTTAAACGCGAAGCGCATTGCGCGCGTTATTGTATTGGCTAGTTCTCATGCCCTGTACGCTTTTACACTGAACATTAGCCAATAGCCATTAGCGAAAATAGTGTTGTAATGTGTGTAGGAGTCAGCCTACATGCTTTTTATAAGGTATCATCTATAAAGCATGCCAGTCATAAGGTGCTATCTTGGGCCCCTCTTCGCGAAAATAGAGCTAAGACAGCGTCTCTAATGCTAGACCTTCCTTCTCTCTAATCGACAATTAAAAAGACTATACTATACCACAGATAATATAATACTATACTAGTACAGATACCTCATCCCATACAGCAAAACGCGACCTTCCTAACTCGGGCCATTTTGCGGGCTCCGCGCCAATTAAGGCGCTAGATGCCGCTAGCAGCGCGATAGCTATGGATAGCTAGAGCCACCTAGCGACGAAATGAATTTATTTACCTACTAATAAACGCGCAACCAATAGATGGCGATAATTATACTTTATCAAATTTAGGATGATAATTTTGACAGCTCACGGTAGTGATGCAGTAGTGTATAATTGTTATTAAACCTATTCGATTATCGATTGTTATTATCATATATCTTGGAATCGATAGTTGCATGGTTATGCTGTATGGTCGATTATACATTTATAATACAAAATGAAGTCTTTCCTATTCAGTTTAATAAAAAATAATAATATTACTATAAATGATCACAGAAATAAAATGAAACGAGAAATAAGAAGTTTCTCCAGTCATCCGTAGTAACGTTTCCACAGGCATTTTGCAAAATAAAGTCAGTACTTTCTTACTCGTAAATAGTGGAGATATGTTATGTTTGGCTGCATGGCCTAAAAAATAATAATAAAACTTAAGAACCTATTTAATAAACTTAGGTACTTAGTATAATTACAAAAAAGAGCACAAATCCGTTTGATTGCTTTGTACATTGAACTACGTATGTTGTACTTATATTGTTTTACGAAATTGAATACTTACTAAAAATACTATGATTTCGATTATTCGGTTGTTCGTTAGGCGTGGCACTTCACTAAGTGGGCGGTCTTACATATTTAATAAAAAAGTAATAATATCACTATAAATGCTCACAAGAGCTAGCCAAGAATAGCAGGGCTGCCTGAGACTCGGGGCCTGGTCATTCTGTTTGCTTTCATTGGGGGCAAAGTCGCAGGCACATAGCTAGTGGCAGGAACATTACGCATTATTATCAATATTTCAAGAAAGGAAGTAAAATAAATAACTTAATAGTGGAAAAAGGATCATGATTGCTGATTCACTACGGTAGCGGCGGCACGGCAATACTATCTATACAATATTGTATCTTTATACAAACGGTCGGATTGCGAGACATACCTACACGCCTCGAGTTCGGTATACACTCAGTACACAAACAGTCGCGAATGCACCGTAGTGACCAACAAACGGTGTGATGGTTTTTTAAGCAGTAAGCGTGCGATTTGTGTATTTCATTGAAATAAATACAAATACTTCCTTTATACGGCAAAGAGTAATTATACACTATATTGTGCTGTTTTTGGTTGCTGGAATTCTTTAAAAACGCACCCAGAGATAAAATTTTTTAACCTACCTGGAAACTCCGAAAGTATAAGTAAACTATAAAATAATTTTTATATACCTACTAGAACGTAATTTGTTTCTTTTTTAATAGGTAGGCATTTCGCTTTTTCCACCGAGTAAAATACCTGGATTAATAAATAAATAAGTCGATAGGGTGACAAAAGTGACACACGATAGACCTACCAACGCTCGCGTTAAAAAAAACTAGTACCTAGATAATTTCCTAGGCTAACTATTTACTCATGTATTTAACTACTTACAAATATTATTATGAAATAATTATGAGAGTAAAAAATGGTAGGTACCTGGTAAGATTTAGAGTGTGTTATTTTATTACATCTAATAATAAAAAATCAGGACATGTATTTTTATTGAATACTTCTCATTTCATTCACAACGAATTTAATTTTTTTAAATAAAAATTGGTTGTCTGTAAAGTCGGTTTACGGACGATAGTTGAACGTGAAAACGTCTTAAGAAAATACTGATGGAATGGTTGCATTTTTCAAAAGAAAATTTTAATTTTATTTGTTTGATAGATATTTTGTATGGATATAGAGAAGGAGGTAAATTTAAATCACAATTGAATTGATCAAGTTACATTTATTAGTACGCATAAATACAATAAGTTAAATATCACACATGTTTAAAAGTTGTAAATAAAAGTTGTAAAACAATTGCTCAAAGCACATTCATACTTGTAAAAACTATGTACATTATATTGCTTTATAAATATCACACTCCTCCGTACCCGAAATTGCTTTATAAATATCACACTCCTCCGTACCCGAAATGGTTTTATAAATATCACACTCCTCCGTACGCGAAATTGTTTTATTAATATCACACTTCTCCGTACCCGAAATTGCTTTATTAATATCACACTCCTCCGTACCCGAAATTGTTTTATAAATATCACACTCCTCCGTACGCGAAATTGTTTTATTAATATCACACTTCTCCGTACCCGAAATTGCTTTATTAATATCACACTCCTCCGTACCCGAAATTGCTTTATAAATATCCACTCCTCCGTACCCGAAATTGCTTTATAAATATCACACTCCGTACCCGAAATTGTTTTATAAATATCACACTCCTCCGTACCCGAAATTGCTTTATAAATATCACACTCCTCCGTACCCGAAATTGTTTTATAAATATCACACTCCTCCGCACCCGAAATTGTTTTATAAATATCACACTCCTCCGTACCCGAAACTGCTTTACGAGCGGTGCCGAGTGGTGGCGAGTGCACACGAGGCGAGCCGAGCGACGTCATAGTAACGTCTCAGAGCGAGGTAACGCCGGATGAGTCATGTTTTTTCATTCGTGCAGCCGGCTCCATCGAATTATAGACGTTGTCACGTCAAAAATAAATTAAAATATTTACAATCACAAAACTAGAAAGAAACTCAAGTACGTAGATGAAATTATGGGCAGCCGTATCGCGTGTTTACATACCGCCCGGCTGTAGGTAATTATTTCAAGGACAGGGCAGAGTCACAATTTATTATAGACAACATTGCCGTGGTGTCGGGAACTCGCGAGTTTGACCGAGTCGTCGTGCGCAAATACCTAGTTTTGTAAAATGCTATTATGTGATATAGCTCTTAACGTATAATTACTTAACAGTTTACCACAGACATAATTTATTTTAAGTATCTCTATGTGTATGTTCGTACCTACTTATTACACAATAACATCAGTAATGACATTGTATCCGATTATACAATGCATCTACTATACAAACAGGATACCTACTTATGATTACCGAATTATAGGAATTTTGTATCCAATAATACAATCTGGCAGCCCTGCGATCGAGTGAGGTCCGAGGTAAAAGATTCCTATTAGCAATGTGTATGTGTAAATAGATAGTACGTGTAAGTACTTAGTAGGTGGGTTAGTAGGTATCTATTTGCCAAATCATAATGTCGGTTACATAAGTACCTAACCTGGTACAGAACAAAGTTGACACATACCATGCGTTTCGTTGTTCACTATTAATTATTGTGTCCTGACAATATGAAAAAAATATGTAAAACACAATGAGAAAAATTAGTTCTTAATTTTTTTTATAGTATCTTTGAAGTTCGAATAAAAATTACAGTGTTAATAATTTAACTACAACATAACGCAACAATACAGTTCAATAACATTTGGCCAACTGTCAATAGTCAGTACCTACAAACTATTAAACTACAACCTCAATAACAAAACCGTATCAACCTCAACGTAGTACGAGTAATTGCCGCCAGAGGAACGATGACAATATTGAATTTTGTGAAAACAAGAAAACTGGACTTCAGAAGCTTTTATTCAATTTTCCCGTGTTTAGGGTATTTTATAAAATTAGAAAATACGTTTATCAGGACCTAATATTGATTTTCCATACATTTCAATAACAAATCGATACCCGTAACGCCATCTATTGATATTTGTTTGAACCATTTTTGCTTTCTTTGAGATGGGACCCCATGACTATACTAATAAAAATCAGGGCACCGCAGATTTATGCTTCGCTGCGGATTGGAATATCCTCACATCTTATTGATTAAAGTCATAAAAATAAACATATTTCCCATAGAATGAAAAAACAGAAGCATATTCTGTCTGTGTTCTTGGACAATGATAATAAAATCACTTCAAATAATTATAAATGTTGTTCTGTGTGTGTACTTTTTAATAACATGGTGAGTTTAATAACGTTGCATACATATATGTATATATATATATGTATCGCAAACGTTTAAGTGGTCGCCTCGACACTACGCCGCGTCGAGTGTTGTGGGTTCAAATCCCACACGGGACAACTATTTGTGATCCACAAATAGTTGTCCCGTGTGGGATTACTATTTGTGATCCACACGATGGGATTTGAACCCACAACACTCGACGCGGCGTAGTGTCGAGGTGACCACTTAAACGTTTGGGTGTACTTTGTGTCCGTTGTTTGAATGTTTGTGAAAGCCCCCTGCGACACAGGAATATTCCTAATGTGGGAGTTGTCTTTTTAAATATATTTTCTAAACTTCGCGTTTTTTTTTTCAGGCCACCATCTTACTATCAGGCTGTAATGACGAATTACAGGAGGAATCTGAGATATGTCTAGGTCTTGTACCATTGTTGGAAACCCTAACCGCTAACTATGTACACCCTATGGCTGACAGCCTACCCTCTGGTCCTATACCAATTAATGACGGAACAACAATCCCACCGCGCGTATCCACACCAGTACACCATGGATCCCACCAGAACATAAACCGAAGCCAGCCTAATTTAAGCCAAGGTGCCTATCAGCAGGATTACCCGCCGCCGTACCCAGGCGGTAGTATACCTTATCCCACTGACAATAAGTTCCGAAATTCCACTGGTGACATTGGTTTCCGTACGCCTCAGAGACTATCGCCGTCCGATATGCCGTATCCGGGAGATGGCAAACCAGTTGCAAATCCGCCTTATCCGTCAGCTAACTTAATGCCCGGTGGAGCTCCACCTTATCCGGCAGTTAACGTAATGCCTGGCGGAACTCCATATCCGTATCCGACTGGAACCTCATCTCAAAATGTGTCTCCACGTTATCCGCAAGCAAACAATGGTGGTTCGCCACCTTCATATGCCCAGGCTGGGTTTGCACCGTCCGCACCTCCGGCCGCCGAGTGATTGTATACGGTAAGAACACACGGCAAACAACAGCTTAACCTTATTTAGGGATATATTTTTTCTTCAAATTATAATTAGCCCCTTGAAGGACATACTAAAACATATATGTATACTCTATTTACAATTTTTTATGTGACAAAATGTGGTCATTAAATAATAAGTTTAAACATTCTGTAAATGCGTAAAGAATTGGTGAAACATAAAGGTGTTTATAGGTAACACTAGCCTTAGAATTCCGATACCAGAAAATACCCTGTAGTCTGTTACAGGGAAGACGGGAAGCAAGTCGTTCTACAGTTCGAGCGAGAGTTAGACGTTCATTTCGAACCTCGAACAACCTTTCTAGTTTTAAAATGCGAGAATAAAATTTTGCTCGGGGAGGTGGTTAGATGTTGCCTCGGGCGAAATCTCCGAACGTAAGAACAACATATACATACATATAAGAGCAAAATCTGTCCTAAGGTTCGATGTGCCTGATGTATCCCACTTCTGAGTTAAGGATCATCGACAATACGCTTTTTTTTATCGTAAAATCGTATGGTAACCACACGGTGTTTCGTCACTAGTGGGTCTATTGCGCGGCACCCGGGTATACCCTAAGAAGGAAGCCTCTGAGAACCCCTGAAGACCTTAGCTGCCTGACGGCAGGCGACCACATCGTGGAGAACGGGAGGCCTTACTCCCTTCCAGATCAGAAAGGCGCGCGCGGAACACGTCGCGCCACCGTCTCGGGCCTGCTTCTGCAAGGGCAACGGTCATCCCGACCCGTCACCCCCAGGCCAGCGCTCATTCTGCGCTCTCTCGCGCTTGGAGCGTCTTGTGCGGGACGCATGGTGAGCATTAAGCAAGAGTGCCTAAGATACTAGACTTTACTAAATTAGTTCACAAACTGCTTACAATGCTTTACATTGTTTTTGCCGAATGAGTTAGGTTACCGGAGGCCTTAACCCTCCCCTCTCCCCCTCCTCCCCCACCTTAAAAGCCTGCCGGCAACGCACTTGTGACTCTTGAGTTGGAGGTGCCCATAGGCGGCGGTAGTCATTTACCGTCAGGTGACACGTTGCGCGTCCCCCCCCCCCCACCCATAAAATAAAAAAAAAATGTATACTATATTTTTTTATAAATATATTCGACTATATTTTTACATTATACTATGATAAGTTGATGCATGTTATTGTTTTAAGTTATTTTTGTTATAATTACTAACGCATAAAAAATCGGACAAAAAATATAATATATTTAGAATTATTCCTTCTGTCAGTGGTATTCGTAGTTATTAAACATGTACGGTTGTACCCATTTGCTTTGGGGCGACCTGTCACGTCGGTGGTAGCCGCTAATCCCGGCAACCCAACACAATATACGTGACACGTGACGTTGCATCTACGGGTCACGGAACATGTCGCAAGTCAATGCTCTGCGAGAGTCGATACGCAACTTTTGTATCTTGACAGTCACCTTTTGATTAAAACAAAAATTGCCATTTGCATATAAGTCGCTGCTTTTTCTATTAAAACATCGGCGACATGTCAATTACAACTGCGTAGTGGACAAGGCAAATGTCCCACGAAGTCGCATTGTCATACTACATGAAGGTCGAGCGATATGTCTCCGCGACCTGTAACCTAGTGAATACGTAGCTTAACACTGTTATATATGTTTAATAACTATTATATACTTCCATACACATATTTATATACAAGCTTTCGAATATATATGTGCGTTAAAAGCAAGATAAAATTACTTATAGGTTAAGTTTAAAACGTCACTGGTCATAATTGAATAGTACAAGGAGATATTTACTTTTAGTAGAAGTAATAAGGTTCATATTAACAGGCGTGTTACTTTGGCCTTTTATACTTCATTATACTATATCGAATACTAGACAATATACCTTCCTTGAATAAATACAATAAATGAATATAGGACACGGGAATTAAGCGATCTCACATTAATATTTGATCATGCAATACTCCTCAGTAAATATAAAAAAAAAGAATCATACTCAATATTTTTTAAATGACAAGGTTGCCCACGGTTTGTCGTCAAAAAACTACCATTGGTTGCCTATATTCAAAATAAATTATTAAAGTCCTCATGAAACAAGTGCTAAACAAGTATTTGAAATATTAAGATTTGTGATTATTTTACAGTTTGTTATAAATGTTATCTGTTGTATGACGTCACAAGTCGTTATTTATTTACTAATTTGATTTGACATTCAATTACCGTATTGTTGCCTTGACCATTTCTATACAGCCTTTATAATGTGATAAGTCATAAATTGTGTAGCTATTTATATTATATACAAACTTATATTATATACTTAAGTACATACGACGTATATTTATTAGTCGTAGTTAGAAGTAGACTTGAATGTTACAATACTGTAATTGGTTCGCATCGAGATGTTTGATTGTTAGTTATGTGTTTGTGTGTTTCGTGCGGTATTCTTTCGTTTTCCATAAATTCATTTGCACTAATATTGTTTGCCATAATCATCCCCGATCATAATATTTACTTGCACTATTATCATTTATACTAATAACGTTTAGCATAACAACTCAACAGTCATAACTTTTATTTGCCATAAAATTACTTTCTATAACAACATATATCATAATAATTAGTTTCCATAAGTAACACATCTCATAATCGACTCTTGACATAATCAACATTTGATATAATTATGAAAATAATACATAATATTGTTAGGTCGAAATTAATTATCGTTAACACCCCGACTTAGTGCAATCCGACTCGGATAGGTTAGGTTAGAAGGAAAAACCACGAAGGCCTAATGCGGGAGCTTCGCTACGCTCCGCTCCCGCATTAGGCCTTCGTGGTTTTTTTTTTAACCACCCAGAAGTAGGAGCCCCGCGAAGCGGGGCTCCGTCGAGCTTAGTTAGTAGACGCCATATGAGGTTTAGTTTTAAGTTTAATTGTGATTAAAAATCTGTGTCGTATAATCATTTATTAATCAACATAATTCAAGAATAGGTAGATAATATAAAATGTTTATTTTCTTGAAAGCAACATTATTTTAAATTTAAATTGGAGGCCAAAGCTCTCAAAAACTCTTCTCCACTGTAATTATTTTTGTTCTTTATAATATAAAAATTGCAGGCGCTTGTACTAAATTATCTTTATTTATATTATGGTGAATAAAAGTTATGAAAAATGGCATTATTGAAAACGAAAATTATAGCAAATACATTTTATGGATTTCAATTATTATGACACTTGATCGATTATGACCAATTGAATTAGCGAAAGTCAGTTTATGTCATTTCACGATTATGGCAACTGAAGCGTTATTTCTAATGAAATTATGGCATTTTAAATTATGGCAAACATTAGTAAACCGTTTCGTGCTTGTTCGATGCACGATCACTTGATGATGTCGGATCCTTTTGAGTTTAAGCGTTTTAACCTCTTGAACGCCACTGTCACATGTCACAAAAAATGCGATAAAACACGCAATAAACACTACTTTTCTGAAAAATGTATTACATTTCGATTGTTTCTTATATCACAGAATACATAATATACAGGCACAGAAGTCTCACTCCGCAATAACATTTAATTAAATAGTGACTCTTGCTCCGTCACAATAAAGTCACAATTTAGATCGCACAGCGCTAATTACCTAGTTATATTCACCAACAAGTTGCATCTCTTTCTATCGCGTAACTCTTCTGTTCTGACTACGCCGGGACGTTATAATCGGAATATTTAGTGACCAGTAAGTTATGTGCCTTTTACTCTTATGAACAAATAAACCTAGGCTAGATATTAATTTATTCAATAGTCTAGACACGGAACAAACGACGCGACGCAGCATGAGACTGAGTATCTAATTAACTAGCTCGCCGACCAGCGCGCGGCAGCCCATAGAATTTTTGGCACGATTAGTCGAGCCCGCCGCGTCCTTTATACATAAAGTCCGGAGTTTACCTTGCATATCTATATGTGACAATGGCGTTCAAAGAGTTTACCAGCTTGTAGTTTGTTGCAAACTTAAACATGTAGGCTAGATATCGCTAGATTATTACAAATACCTCAAGTGAACCCACTATTCAATAATTATAAAATATAATAAAGAAGTAACTGTTATAGTATATATATATTATGTATAAAGTGACATCCAATTATTACCTGTAAACTTTCACTTTCCATGATAATATTGTAATGTTTACGGGAATTAACGTGATAACGTATTTAAAAGGTACATAACTCAAGCAAACTCAAGGTATATAACTAACTCAGGCAAATCAAAGGTATGTAACCTTTGATTTGCCTGACATTTCGTTCGTGTAACAAATACAGCTTCTGTTTAGTTTTAAGAAAAGTTGCACAAGTTAATGTTTTGAATGTTTTTTATGCCTTCTACTGTATTACTACTGAATGCAAACCTCCATGGGCTACGGTAATCGCTTACCATCAGGCGAGCCTCATGCTCGTTTGCCACCGACGTGGTATAAAAAAATGTTTTAACATCCGACTTTTCTATATTTGTTGTGAAATAAAACTAAGTGTGTGATTATGTAAGTTTTCAGAAATTACCAGAGAATCTTAGGATAGTAAATTCTATAGATTAAATATTATATTATATTCCTTTTACAAATAACTGAGGTAGGTAAATAGTAAGTAACGATAGGTATTCATAAAACTGTTTTTATACGAAATAGACAGACGCAGATATTTTTGGATTTTGTTTTTGTGTGCAGATAGTTTTTATGACTAATTATGGTTGTTAATGTGACTTATTTCAACCATATAATTTGACTTGTAACACAAGCAAAATTATAACAAAAGGATTATTTATTACTACGACTTTCCCTATGTGCCATATATAATAAAATGAATAAGTAGACTTTTAAAGAGATAACTTTTACCATTTTTATATCACTGAGGTGGCAAAGCGACACATGGCATTCTTGATGCTAAGCGCTTATCAGGATTGAAAAACTAGCGCCCACGATCTGATGTAACTTTTGTAAACATTAAGCGACTAAACTTGGAAAGAAATACCGATATTGGTGCCGATTCTATTGCACACTCATTAAACTAAAACCTGACTTAATTTCTACATATGAAATCAACCTTGTCTTTTTCGTAACAAGGTCTATTTGTTACTGTCATATATTTCTCAGCACCACTAAATTTCACTAAACCTGTCAACGTATATCCACTTTATTTCCACGCAGCGAGAGTCTCCATTTATTCAAATGCCGTATAATTGCCACGCAGCGATAGTCCCCAATTATTAAAATGCCGTATAAAAACTTGTTCAAAACGAACTAAGATGACGTTATTTTAATCGACAACTACGAAGACGCTTACTAAAAACACATAGCAAAAGAGAGATGGCATTCAACGGATAGCGGCTCTCGCTACGTGGTATTAAAGTTTATTTAAGCGTGTCAGACTATAGTCGACAAATAAATTGCTTATTTCGATAGCGACATATGTTACCTACTTGTTTAAATTTGAAATAAGACATTGTTTCAAAGTTTACAAGGTTTACATTTTATATGAAGAAAATATAGTCAAAATATAGTTTAGAGAGGGATGTTACAGAATCGGCACCATTGTTTTGTTAAAATAAATGTCCGCCATGTTTGATTTGAAACTGGATGTAATTTTCATAAGACTAACTTTAAGTAAAACGACACCCATTTAGATTTATACAAAGAAGATATTTACTTAATTTTTTTGAGGTATGAGAATATTTTTTTTAGCTACGGGAATTAATTTATAAATTAATTATAGGTAGTAAGGGTTATTAAACGGAGTCTGTTGTCTTGTCCATCACCAGACTCTTCCATGAAACTCGGCAAATGACAATAAGTACTCTTTTGTATACTCAATGATCACAGAGTGAATTGAATATCATATTACCCTTAAGGGATACCACAATTAAAATCTGATCTCTCAAAACATCGGTCAGGAACGGAAGAGCCCTTTACTTAACAAACTGTTAAAAGCCCGGCCTTAAATATGTTTGATTGGTTGGAAGGTTTTAAGGGTTTACATAAATTCAAATTCACCCCTATTAGTTTATTAAGCATGATATAATTATAAAAAAAATTGAATAATATAAAAATTATGTTTAGGTTTTCTAGGAGTGTTAGTTTTAAATGGAGCGCACATTAATTGTTTGAATTTAAATCTTATAATTTTACTAAGAAAAGTCATACAAGGCTTGTGATTAGCAACTACTGCTAGTTAGCAAGTTGTTGCAAATCACGGTTTTTCTAAAAAAATTATATATTACTCGTGAACGGTTAAAAAATAATCTTTTATTTTAATGTGTCGTCATTTGTTAGTGTTAGATATTTACTTTGTTCGTTTTTATAATTGATATTTATGAAATTAAAATACTTACATCATAAATTACACGTGGGTATGTAATTTCATAAACATCATATCACAATTGTTTAAAAAAAAGTAATCTTTTATAGTTTTTACAGTCATGATAATACGAGGTGCTTGTTACTCTAATGCAAATTTTAAACAATGTAATTGTATAAAGTATACATATTTAAAAGATTTTTTTACAATGTGCCTACTTCTGATATATTGTACCTAAGTATACACTTTCTAATTATATAATTGTTGCTGTCATGTCGTAGTTTCATTTTATTGACCTGTTCCTGTGTTATTCTAAAAAAAAATAACGGCTGAAGCCTTTTTAGATATATTACCAAATGGATCGCCACCAGGTGGCAATCAGGAATAAAATTCCCAGGTGCCACCGGCTGGCGACTGGAAAGTTATTGCCCCCACTTCAAATCGCTGTACACTGCGGCGTGGATCAAAACCAGAGGAACCCGCCTCATCCCAGTCTTACGGCCGCGATGAGGGGTTCGCAAGTGTTTCAAATGTTAAAATATCATTCTAAAAATATTTATTTAGCCAAGTACTTCGTTTGTCAATTTTGTGATTTTACAATATTAGAATTCGGTTCTTGCAGCGTTGTGGTCGAAGTTCTAACCTAACCTACGCCCTAGTCATTTCTGTTCAATTTACCTACCCTACGAATGACTGATGATCCAAATAACCTAACATATATACCGCGTAATGTGCGAGCGTAAATGCATCGACGTGATCCCCACGCCAAGCAAGCCACATAACTTCAAAAACCATTAGAATACCAAGATCGTATTGATAATCAACTAATTATTGCTGTTTATCCCCTATTTTTGTACAGTAAAATATCACTTCATGAAGTTTCATTCAATGAGATGTTATTACCTAATAAAATGATGATTACACAGTAGTTAATTAACTAAGTTATACAAGAGTAAACAAAATAATAGAACAATGTAATTCATATACAAATTTCAAATTATTTAGTCACAGCACTTACCTTTTCACACACATCACTAGCTGTCGTTTATTGCTGACTGGTGGGGTGAGCACGTCAAAAATCGCATTTCGAAATGATGTTTTTAATTAGTTTTTCAATTATTAATAGATTATTTTAGTTTTAAATATTTGTACTGCAAATGTCGTATTTTTGTCAGTCATTGCCGTCGGTGGCGTCGTAGGTAATTTTTCGTATCGTTCGAATCGTTTTCGACCTTGGCGTGGCAGTTTTATTCCCGATTGCCAGCCACCTGTTGGCAATCCGTGTCCCCACACTCGACTGGGAATATACTGTTACATAGATACAGGGCAAGCTAACATATAGAGTGTAAAAAACTGTTTACAGCGTAACTTGTCTTTATTTAAATTCTTTCATAAAAAATGTCATAAAGTCGTATAAACTTAACAAAATGATTTTTTTTTACTGTAAATGGCCACCACTTACACTTAGAACTAGATGCGGACGGACGCCAGTATTGACATAAAGAACACGGTAAGGCAACTTAATATAATATATACCTATATAGTTGTATAAAATTGTATAACAAAAAAAAATAATCAAGTCAACATAATTATATTCTAATACAGGACACTATACTTTATCTCTTAACTTGAATAGTTTTGTTTGTAACTCGAAATACTTATCGTATACAAACTAGCATTTCGAGCAGTTTTTTTGGTACTTCTTAATATTATCATAGCAAGTTTGTATCTTAAGTACCTACGTACTTATATGTCTTAAGCATTTCTTGCGTTTTGTATTTATTCTCGAGTTCAGATTGAAGGTCTTAAATTGAACAAAGCTAATATTTCGTATGAGAGGAGTGACATGAATAACACTATGGGTATTTAATACCAGGAATGTTGATGGAATCTCCAGATTTTTCGGAAAATATCTGCATAAAAATATAAAAAACCATGTCATTGAAGTTGACGGTTGCCTGGGCAAGGTTGGTTCCCAGGAAAAGAGGTATTTTGTTGGTTATTTCCATTGGGCTGTGACGTGATAGCTTGCGGTTGATTGATGATTGCTGGAGCCGGATAGTAGCTGCCGCCTTGTATGTTTTGATCATGCATCGTTTTAGGCCTTTGGTCCTGGTGTGGGTTCGATACGTTATTCTGAAAGCCCAATAGAGGCATAGTGCCCAAGACCATGGGTTGGGTTTTTTCAGCACCGTCATGACAACTGCCGACTTCTATTGACACCTGAGAAAATTAAAATAGATAGTCAATTTGACTTTTTGGTAGAATATGGTACTTTCTTACACTTAAAATAAATGAATAAATAGAGCTCATTAAATATAGTGTATAGACTAGGGTTTGATTAATTTTTTCATCATAAAACTAAGCTAAAATTATGACGTCACATTTTTTATTAGCAAGTGATTTCGAGAATTCTCTCATTGTAAAGTGTAAGTGGACACCAACGCATAAAACAAAAGAAATTGTCGGATGATCAGTGGACTAGATGTGAGGAGCTATTTAGTTACTTCAAGTACTAAACGTGATTAAGAGACTTAAGCGAGAGCTACTTTAGGCCGACGCACACGTCTGAGACATCTTACACGTAACACGTGTAATGTTGGTGTGCACATAAAATCCACGCAACGCGTGTCACGCATTTTACGCTGGTTTTCGACTCTGTTATCAGTTACTTAAAAATGAATGAATCGAACAGTGAATTTGAATATTTACTTTTTTTAATGGCTTTAGCGGTTTATTAAGGAGAAAAAATACGAAATACGGTCAGACGCGTGGGTTATCCCCTCCACCATCCGACGAAAATCTGTGATCACTGGATCGGCGTCGCGTAGGGAGCGGTCCGTCGCATGGCGTGAATCGAATGTAGCTCTATAAAACTAGTTGCCATATAAAATATATGGGGTCCAACGCGTCCAGATCGGTGTACGTGGGCCCACGTCAGTCTAATGTACTCGTAGCCCTACCTTTATGCTTTATTTATAAAAATGTTAAAAACCTAAAGACTTTCTTTATCTTAATGCGATAAGCTTAGGTTGTATCAATCCGATCTTGTTTGCTTTAGGTAGCCCGTTTATAGAGGCAATCTATAGGCTTTATAACATTGCGCTTCAGCTTATAGGAGCAGAACAGTAATCGGCCTTAAATTGTGTATTATTGCGAATATAATAAAAGGGTTTACCTTAAAATTATAGGCGACGTCAATGTACTTGCAGGCATCAAAGTTATATATATCCATGACCGGGATGGGCATCTCTAAGTTCCATTGAGGGCTCGTGCCACCCGCCACAGGGCCCTTCTTGATTTGAGCCACTATGCCCGTGATTTTGCGCACTCCTGGTTGTGAAATTGCCTCGAACCATACTTCCTGAAGTAAATGGTTAATTATTAATGAATGCTTATTAAAAGCTACGCGATCGTATTTAGACACATGTGTGTCTAAACGAATACTGTGTAGTTGTGTAATTTTAATTACTCATTTAATAAATTATTTTACCCAAGTTTATTTTATTATACATAAGAAATGATTATTAAAGTATGCTATGATGGCCGTTTTTGACGTTTGTCCGCTTATGAAGTTTCGTATAAATTAATAACTACGTTAGGAGTAAATTGCTGTTCTTTATTGACAATAGTGACGTATTTCATATTAAATACTTATGTGTAATTTTATAAAACAAAATTAATTTATTACATTGATTTCTAAATTGTGCCTATAGGTATATAAAGGTCTAACTACTTTTATATAGTTAGACCTTAATATATAGGTATAATTTAGAAATCAATGTAATAAATTATTTAAATGTCGGGGAGGACAGAAAAACAATTGAAAAATAGCGGGAAAGTGTTTTCTACTTTTTCTTTTTCTTAATGTCCTATATTTATAGAATACTAGTAATGTGTGACCCACGTTACTAGTATTCTTTTTTCAAGAAAAAAATATATTGATATTAAAACCAGCCTAAGGCAAACAGTATAACCAAAGATACATACAAAATGCGAAAAGACTTTTTCCCCGACCTGTTAATTTAGTCCCACAAAAACCTTTTCACGTTGTTCGAACAAAAATACAGGGCCATTGTACAGAATCCTTAAACATAGTACTGGGTGACCGAGCTCTGCTTGGGTGGAAATAGAGAAAACAAATTTTCTCAGATAACAGACTTGGCTAGATTGTCACATATAGGATCGCTGGCCAGCACAACTACGACCTTCGGCAAACTCAAGTCAGTGTTCAATGCAAAATAATTAAGCAGTGGCAGCCTTAGGGGATGGCAAGCAGGTCAACAGCCCAGGGCCTCGCGCCCTCCCTCAACAACCCAATCAGTAAAATCTCTTTGCTGGCTAGCATCTTTAACCCTGAAACTGCTATCTGAAACTAGGTGGGAATGCAGGGTAGAGTCGACGATATGTGATGCTATAAAAGCAATTGAGCCAAAAAAATGTCGTAAACTTAAACTTAGCAATAACACATATAATTATTAATACTATTAAGTAAAATTATTACTTACTCTTTTAATGACAAAGTTGATCTCATCAATGTCTACACGACTAAGGTTTGAGATGTTGACTTCGAGCGGGATGGTCTGTCCGGGGCAGTACCCTCGCACTGGCATCTTCACTCGGATCTTTGTGGAGCCCGCAGCTGCGCACCAACAGGAGTACAAGCTTATGAGCTCCAGTTCTAGAGGTTGCTAAAATAGCAATTTACTTTTTAAGACTTAAAACAATAGAATAAGGTTCCACTATTTTTGGGGTTCCGTTCCTCAAAAATAAAAAAGGAACCCTTATAGGACCACTTTTTGGTCCGACTGTCTGTCTGTCAAGACCCTTTTCATCAACAAAGCGCCGAGGCATCAATTTGAGATTCACATCAAAAACTTATGTCTGCAGTCCCTTAAAACTGTAAAAAAATTAAGCTTCTAAGTCAACGCGATCAAAAGAGAGACCTTAGATTTTAACAAATTTGAAAATTTTGCAGGTAAATCAAAACCTATAGGGCCTAACTTCCCATAGACCTAAAATCATAAAATCCGGTAAGAAGCAAGGTCTCACAGCACAAGTACCTAAAGGAAAAAATCCGAAACTCGTTAATTTGTTGTTATATTACACACAAAAATAAAAAAAAAAAGAATTATATTTTTTACAAACTTTTATTTTGCGGTTGAAAAGTTGACTTTGTCGTCAATCGATGTATGGGAGAGTATTTTTAGAACTGCAAACAAGAAACAACTTAAATAAGTTGTTTCTTTGGAAAAAAACGGGCAAAAATCTTCGAGAACTGATTCCCGAGATGGACGTATTATCTACATACAAGTTCGTTTACCTAAGGAACCCTCGGTGCACGAGTTATTTTATTATTTTCGTTTATTTATTAATAGTAAGTAAGTAAATATCACATCAATTCTTCCAACGAACAAAACACCCAAGTACATCGGTTAACCCCGGTCTCGACAAAGACACATAGAGCAATAAATGAAGTCATTTCATTAACTGGGGTCGGGGGCACAATTGATAACAATTATTATGTTTAGACGGTTTTATATCAAGACTAGCTGATACCCCTGATACTTCGTCTGTGTAATTTTTTTCTTGAAGCTTTTCCATCTTTTGAGGGTTTACTCGTGAGCACGCCGCGTGTAGCTAGTTATCCATGGGAATATATATTTTTTCTAAATGTTGAGAAATATGTGCTTAGATAATGGAAATAGCAGAGTAAAGGGTGGAGTCTAGTCAAATGGTATCGAGCATGCAGGAATAAGGGACTAAGTAACAGCTCATTTATGGAGGAAAGAGTAGAAAAACATATTCGGATATCCGGATAGCATGCCCCAATTCCTATATACCACTTCACTATTAGACCCGGGAAGTTTCTACGCGCCAATAAATTTAGCTACAGACCTATTCTATTTATCTAGTCCTATTAACTTGTACTAATATATTTTTGTCTATTAGTATAGTAAAAAAAATATGCTCTTACCTTACAGAAAGGATATAAATTTAAATCAACGGGCACCAACACTCTGAGAGCGGCCACTTTTTCTTTATTCGACGAGAATGTTCCAGACGTGACCATAACGGCTTTGACGCGGTATCGGATGTGTCCGTCGAAGCCTTGAAAGGAACACGGAATGTTGGTCGGTAGAAGGTAGTCGAACTTGAACTCATGGTGTCCCGGCTGCAACTCATGATCTCCTGAAAACAAAATTCTTGGATTATATGGATCTATGGCGAAAGGCGGCGCGAGGGTTTAACGAACTAAGTTATAAATTAAGAAACCTAGATATTTTTTTTATTTGTTTTTAAGGATAAAACTTAATTAAGCATATTCAAAATTTCAAAATTATGATAAGAAAAAAAAATAGACAGAAGGCTTGCTCAATGTTGATAGGGGTCATAAGCTTGTATGAAATGAGTCACTCCCTATTTGAAGTCGGTGCCAGCCAAGTCTACAAGTCTAATAGGTAGTAGATAGATACTACCTACCTACTTACTTCATACATAGTATCTATCTACTACCTACTTGGCTTGTGGGTAACGCTTATAATAATAATATTAATTTATTTTCCGCTTTTAAGAGCCTATTTGTGGATTTGAAGTCTGTTTATTTTTTTTTTCATAATAATATTTTACCCTTTTTAGAGCAAAACAAGTTTTAATTTAATAAATTTATTTACAAAATTTCGTGTCTTTGCTGTTCGCCGTTGAGGAGTTCCACTATCCACCTCCTGACTCCATCATCAGATCAGCTCAATAGTACCAGATTATTGCATTGTTACTAAACTTATATAAATCATGCAAAATTTCAGCTCAATCGGAAAGCGGGAAGTGGGTCAAAATTGACTTCTAAGATATTTTTTTTTACATTGTTAGTTTTTCCTAGATTTCCTTGAGATTCAATCATCATCCTTGACTTAATCATAATGGGACCACCTCGGGAGTATTTCGAACTAAAAAAGATTTTTTTTTAATCAGTTAACAATTAGCGAAAATATCGATGAACATACACAAAAAAAAAATAGGCAGTCATGGGGCTGCCGACAGAAGTGAAAACTTAAAACGACGTGTCGCGTCAACAAAATTTTGAATAAAGGTTTTCGCTATTGAACACTATAGGAGTTATAAATTTTCACCTTAATTACAATTTGTTTATTTTATGTTTTTGTTTATTTCACCATATGAATTGCGCAAAGAATAAGTACTATTTTAAACTAATTATATTTTTAAAGATTAATTAATAAGAAGCTGACAGAACTCAACGTTAAGATTAGCGCCCTCTTCATGAATCTCTTCTATTTCTCCCATCTCTACTCTGGACAGCTATCCGCTTTGAATGTCGACTTCTTTTATCAAACTAGCTATGGGGATACATTTACTGTAGGCGTATTTTTTACTCAACTGCGCAAAAAGTAGGGTTATGTTTTTCGAGTGTATCTATGTGCGTATGTAGATTTGTGTGATGGTATGTATGAGGTTTCTTTGTCACGCCCTACAGCCTAAACGGCTTGATAGATTCCAACATGTGAATCATATTAATAGTGGGAGTGACATAGGGTATATGTCGGCAAAATGGAGTCAGCGGAAAAAAAATAGAGGGAAGTGAATAAGATAACTTTGTTAAGTATATCAATATTACGACCAATATCTAGAGCTTACACAGCAGATTTCAAAAATATATGAAATATTTAGTGGTTTACTAGATAAAGTTGTTTTTAATTACGCACGAATACTATGCGTAGGTATAGGTACACCGCACCGTGCGCCACACGACCGGGCGGATCACATGATCCAAATTTTACAAAATGGGCTGTAACGCAAAACCTTTCAGTGTGTGACACGTAGCGCTTGTAATACAGGAACATACTTAGAAGTTTAACTCACCATTAACACTGCCAAACACGAACACCTTCCTGTTAAAGTACTCTTCATAAGATTCATGGACTATCTCGTTAGTTACTATTCGACCGCTGACTGAACGCGACTTTCTGGTAGTCCAGTGCACTTTACAGAACCCTTTGAAACTTATATATATTCCTGAAACAATGATACGATATGTTTTTAAAGATAAGATTAATTTGAACTCTATGTTATTAGTGGTGTACCTACCTACAGTAAAGAATATTTTATCCATGTTATCTATCTACAGCATCTATATGACAATGGAACAGTTTCTTAAATCACTTAAAAGGCATGACTCAGGCATGCAGATACCAAAAGTTTGGAAAAAAAAAACTCCATCTACAAACCATGACCGTTTGGTTGAAAGCTATACTGCACAAGTAGCCAAATATGTAATATGGACTCGAACATTTGGATACTTATTTTATTTATTTATTTTATTTAGGATGCTTACGGCTTAACCTGTTATAAAATTAAATTCGTTGTAGAAGATGTCAATTACAAGCTTCCACATTTAATGCCAAAATGCTTAAACTAATCGTCTTAAGATATACATTATTATAAATAGATGTCATATCTAAGTTTAAGATTATTTAACTGTTCATAAAATCTCTAGTGAGTGCACTCTTAGTGGCTCTAATACTACCTGCGAATAAATCGAAGCGGTTGTCTAAATTTAGATTATTAATCGATAGCTACTAATGCTGAAGCCCAGGCATCATTTCATGATGTGTTTAATGAAGACAAACAAACTGTATCTTGTGAGTGTTGATCCGCCGAACATAAGATCACAGTCTATCGAGAACCAACGTAATTTCGTACAGGATAAATATTTGTGTTTCGATTTTGTAAAATGTCCACCAACCACTCTGCCAAGGTTTGTAAAAACACTCTCAAGTGCCAAGTATGCAATAGCCTCCACCATTTATTTTTACACCCCCAAAGTGGGTTCCTGGTTCTGTTGGCGAAGGTTATGGAGATAATGTCGATCACGAGGGAACCTCATCACCCGTTAGAGAAAGTATAAACGCACGAGCGGAAGGTCTAACAAGTCGCCAATTTCATGTCTTTCGACGCTGGACGGATTTTGCTATAATGGGAACTACAACTTTATAAGCTCGGTATCATGAAACATCTGGAACTATTTCTAACATAAAAAATACCTTCAGAAGGATGTCGAAATATGAAAGTGAAACGGAACTCATCCCCTTCAGTCATGATTTATGGCCTACGGGAAGTCTCTAAACAATGTAATACAAACTCAAATATCTTTCTTGCAGTAATATTGTGTTAACAAAATAAATGTAGTTTTATCACAATGCGAGGAGGTACTTAGTCACTAATTAACGAGATTATTATTAATATTATTATTTTATTTTATTATTATTATAAAATACGTTTTAAGAACATAGTTAGCAACATTTAATGGGTTGGGGAAAAGTCTTTTCGTATTTTGTATGTATAAAATTGAAGAAAAATCTCTTTGGTTGTACTGTTTGTATGAAGCTGGTTAATATCAATAAATATCGGATATTAAAAAAAGAAAAAAAAAGGAAAAGACACTTTCCCTGCCGTTTTTCTGTCCGAAAAAAAATGGCTGAAAACAAGTTGTGACATTTTTGGACCTAATACAGTGTCAGTAAGAGTAGCTCAAAGTTGGTTCAAGTGTTTTCATTCCGGGAATTTCGATGCCAAAGATGCAGCTCGCTATAGTAAAATCTGAGGGCGAAAGATCAGTACTATATGGTGGATGCATTAATACTTCCCAACCAAGCTCTCTCAATTTTTGCTGAGTGACCCTTTGGATACTAATATACCAAGAATGTTGATGGAATGTTCAGACTTGTATGAAACAGCCTGCATAAAAAAAGAAAAAAACAAGATCATTGTTATTGAGATGAAAATTCATAATGGTGTGTAAGGAACGGCCTGGCGAATCTTGAAAGTAGATTCAGACTATAATTCTGAATGGAAAATCATTGGAATTTTCTGCCGGTTTTTTTTACTTTCATTTTTTTTGCTTAAAAGTGATATAACAATGAGTATACATGAGCATACATTTTACCAAAATAAAATCAATAAATACCCCATACTACCAAAAACTGCAATGTTATCAATTAAACAACATTTATGCAATCAGCTGCATCGACGGCGCCGAACGTTTAAGGTCATTCACCATACCGCACAAAAATAATACCCAGGTAAGTTGTGTGTACAAACTAAGCATTTTTACGATGAACTGACTTTTGCAATGTGATAAGCACCCAAAGAAAGCTGTTTTCGTAAGTTTTTCGCGACTGCCACTTACATGCTGTATGATTAAGAAATGTTCACCTACACTAGAAAATGCATTTTCCGAAGATAAAATTTTTCAAAAACATTTTTTTTTTACTTTTACCATGTATAAATGTCTAAATAAAGTGGCTTTATTACTTGATGTCAAGTTCAGCAAATTAGATATTCAATCTGATACCATAACTAACGCAATATACATTTAAATTAACTTCAATTAAAGCCAGATCAAAACTTAGTACAATCTATACAAACATTTTTATTCAAGGTCAAGCCTTGCCAGATAAATATCACATGGCAACAATAACAAAACAAAGCAAATTATAGATTACCTACCTATAATGTTGCTTTGTTTGTTGTGGTGTTTTTTGGTATGTATGAACATAGCATTGAATGTTATGTTAAGTCTCTATCTCAAAATCAAAATTCCTAAGCCCAAAATTATGTTTGTGGTATTCACGTTTTGTTTGCTCAAAAACAGAAAAGAACAATAACATAGCTACTACCCAATTAGCAAAGATGTCAATTAACTAACAAAAATCAAATAAAAATACACACAATAATTGGGAATCTCCACACAGAGCTCTAGAAGATAACAATTTTAACGTATTTAATGTATACGTATTTTTGCAACAAACCTACGATATAGCAGTAAAGTAAATACTGAACATGTAGAAGAAATTACCGTGAGTTGTATCAATAAACAATAATGAAAACAGTAATGTAAACAAACTTCAGTCAAAACATTAGAATAACCTAAAAATGAACTAAAATGTATATATACGAACTAGTTAATCTGAAAAGAATAGGATAAAGATTTTGGAATGACAGACTACATGGACGTAATCGCATGGGAACTACAATATATTTAGTTCTAGCTCTAAAATCAGGGCGCCTCATTTTGTGTCGAGGATTTTCAAAACTACTTACCATGAATTTTTTTAGGTTTTCTTTGATCGAATACCATTCGGCCATAGACCGTTTGACCGGCATAATAAACACCATTATCACTGTCCAAATGTATCTGCCCGTCATCAAACCCCATTTTAAAAACAAGGTGAATCCCGTCCCGAACGAAACATAATTTGACCTAGTGACTAGTGATGTCATGGGTCAACTCGACTTGTTAACTCGAGTTTGGGCTTAGTGTAGCGTAGGTGTCCAGCAATGAACCACGATTTTTTGACAACCATGTATACAGTCTTTTTTAGTGCTAACATTATAGGTTTTTTTAGGAACATTCTAATTCAGTTTATAAAAATCTACTTTGTATATTAATATTTTTAGGAGCCACAAAGCTTTTTTGTATTTTTTTTATGGTATACCTACGGAGCAAACGAGCAGACGGGTCACCTGATGGTGACTTCCGCCGCTCATAGACACCTGCAACTCAAGATCCCTTAAGATGGGAGTAGGGGAAGTTTGGGGAGAGGGGGGGGGGGGGATAGAGGGAAGGGTTAGGGCCTCCGGTAACCTCACTCACGCGGCGAAAAGCAATGTAAACATTGCTTCACTGCCTACATACCTACGTGGCTCTTGTAAATTAAAAATTGGTTTATTGTGAACATCCTATAATTAACAATGAACCATAGGTATGGTGTACAATAAACCGGGTACCTAATTTACAATGAACCTGGAGTCATGATTATTAAAATGAATGAAAACAAATGTTTTAGTGTCGAATCATAACATAATATTTATATACATTTTAATTAAATCAACAACACAGCCCCTCCAGGAATTTTAAACCTAATAAACTTAGCTACATTTTGTTTTGTCTGTTTAAACTTATTATTTTAAGATTCTTTCGTTTTTGAGCGTATTTTTTTTACTGACGTCAAAAAGGAGAAGGTTTTTAATTCAACTGTTTTTTTTTTATTTACCCTATTTCAATCAATTTTTTTTATTTATGTGTATTACAATTTCAATATTTTTATTTAGGACAACGGCTACGAATGGTGGCCAGGCCCTCTCTTCCTCACGACTACGTATTTGTTTATACTGCCCCCACCCCACCCAACTTTACGTTATATGAGCAGGGTCAGTATACCTGCATCAAGTTCCCCAAACCAATGACCCGAGACGCAGGGACCTTTATACGGCAGGTCTTACCTCCAACGCCATGGCGCCGGTACTAATTAAGGCTAGTTACCCGTATGCCTATCAGTCACAGAAGATCGCCACTCGTGAAGCCACAGCGACCCTCCATTCGCAACCAGCACACTCCCTATTGTCCAGATAGGTACCGGAGCTGTAAAGCATGCTCACGTCCCGCATATTTGCATATGCTCGCGGTATAACACCGCTAAGTTCGTCAGAGAAGCCGACTACCAGTATCCAGCTGGTACCGGAGCTGTCAGAACGCTCACATCCCGATCTACAATCAAGTGTAGGTCTACCCTGGCCTACGGTCGGGTGTCCGGATCAGTGTCTAGTCACCTTTCTACTTGCTAAGCAGGCAAGTACCCGAGCTGCATCGGTCCGTCGGGACCTCTGCTAAAGGACGCTTCAAGCCTCGCAGCGGAAAACCAAGGAGCCCTTCGCCTTAGACCGGTTAATTCCGCTGCTCGCTGCGCGCGAGAACCGACGCTCCACCGACAATAGTGGAGCAGACGAACGTGCCCATTCTCTGCAGCTAACCACAATACCCCCACGAGTCCAACTCCAAAACCGGTATCTGACAGCTTTCGCCATCAGAGGGCTCAGGATCCGGTTCCCGTCGTACCCTGATCTAACAGCCGGACCCGTAGTTCCGGCTGCGAACCTATCTACTCCGGGTGACTAGTAGATAGGGAATGGTGGTCAGTGGAAGTGGAGAAATACCAGGTTTAAAATATGTGTAAAAGAAGAGCGTGGCTCGACACCCGGAAATGGACATATTGAAAAGGTTGCAAAGTTTTTCATAATGCTAAGAGGGCTTCCCGGAGGCTTCCTTCTTAGGGTATCCCGGGTCCCTTGCAATAGACCCACTTGTGACGGAACACCGTGTGGTTTTAGTCGGCTCGATTCCGACATACCACTACACCATTAGCTCCGGTGAGGTGATGACCCGTGGTTCCTGCCCTGGGGCCTTGCTTACCGTGACACGTGCGGGAGAGTTCGAGTTCGAGTTTGCCAAAGGTTGTGCTGGGAGTGTGCGCGAGGCCACGCACAGCCTTGCACTAATGTCTTCGTGAGGATGACCTTCTCCGTCGGCTCGAGTTCTCGAATGTATAGTCAAAGATCTTCTTAACCCTGCTCCAGGAATCAATGGTATCTCCGCAAGTATCGTCAAACATGTTTGGCGTGCGGTGTCAGAGGATTTCAGAGGCTTGCTTGGTGCATAAGGGAGTTTTTACCGGACGTTTGGGGAGTCGGTAGACTGCTCGTCTTGCCGGCAGTGATAAGCCTTTACCGACCCGAAAGCGTATAGCCCCATCACGCTGCTGCCCATTCTCGGTAAAATTTTAGAACGCGTAATGCTTAGGTGCACCTCGATAATCAGCCAGGGGCTGTCGGACTGCCAGCATAGTTTAACTCGGAGAAGGTCGACTGAGTCTGCTCTACAGCAACTCTTAAAATTCACAAGGAATAGCAAGTCTCGGTATGTTTAAGCAATTTTCCTAAATATCTCCGGAGCCTTCGAAAACGCATGGAGGCCCATAATCTTGCTGAAGACCAAGCGGCGAGGTTGCCCCCGTAACATGTATTCAATGCTCGCGGGCTACTTCGTCGATAGAGGCGTTGGCTTGCTCGTGGCTTGTACGCCGATAACGTGACGATCCTAATCGAGGCGGCGAGCATAGAGGCCAAAGCTTCTACAGTGCTACTTCTTGTCAGTGAGTAGGGGCGTAGGAACCGGATAGGATTCTCCTCATCAAAATCATCCACAATGACGTTGAGGTGGAGATCACAGCACAAACACATCATCAAATTCGGCTGCGAATCCATTAGGTGCGTCACGTCAAACACAGTCTTAGGAGTGGTGATCGACTCAAATCTAGTTGTGCGCGAAGCCCGCGGCCTCGATCGGGGAACGGGCGACAAACTGCCTCGGCAAAATATCGAGAGTGTCGGAGAGCTCTTGGGGGATGAAGCATAGGGCCCTTCGCGTCTTGTACCACGGCACATACATTGCGACTGTGACATACACTGTCGTGTTGGTTCGGTTGGCGCGAGTCCCTCCACGATGTGCGGAGTGCGCTCGTGCGCACCCAGAGACTTTCAGATCAAGGTTTACCATCCGACGACTACTTCCACCTTCTTGCCAGCGTATTTTCTGCAGACCTCTATTTAATCCAGTTCTAGATGGTTATACCTACAGGGTCAACAGCAGCGGTTGTTGACCCTGTAGGTATAACCATTTAGAAGTGTTGCACTAAGATCTGTTGTCTCTGGCCGCGGCCTCGCCGTCTCGGGTGAGCTGAAAGCTAAGTATTTAAGATGAGCTAACGGCCACGCCTTTCTATGAGGTCCTTTTCCGTGATATTTTGGAAATAAACACAATCAAAATACCTTATAAGGAAGTTATGAAAAAAAATAGGTATAGTTTATTTAAGTTATTGTATTTTCATGTGATGCTAATTTTCAAGTTATTCGGATGTCTTAAAGTTGCCGATGTTAGGTGAGGAAAATAGGTAGATAGATAACTAGGTCAAGTTAATATAAAGCGTTAAAAAACTAAACACGGTGTAACTTGTCTTTATTTAAATTACTTAATTCATAACATTCGAGTATTGTATAAAAAATGTCATAAAATCGTATATACTTAATAAAATGCATTTTTACTGTAAATGGTAAACGTTGGTATATATCATCAAAATATATAGGTGATTCTGTCATCACCATCCAAATTCACACAGTAGAATCTTTGTTGACAATTATGAGTAACCTGTTTCTTTCTTTTGATATCACTTAATACAAAAATATTGAGTAATTTGCATCACAAAGTTGTCTCAACAACTGACAGTTTGTAGACACAATGCACTCCGTGTGCGCTAAGTTCCAAAAATAGCTCTATCGAAACTGCCTACTACACTGCATTTAATATTTTTACGTTGACTTAGTGACCATGCAGCTGGAATTTTTTTAGGACAATTTTTTTTTTATTTAACCAACCTATTTTTACGTGTGACTAAGGAACCACGCAGTTGGAATTTATTTTCGGAAAAAAAATTTTTTGGGATTATTGAAATGGCGTCTTTGTGTACCATACATCATACCTAGTGCCCGTAAAAAATTTGGATAGTGATGTCAAATTCACCCTGTATATAATTGTATCAACAACATGAAGTCGGTATTATTATATTCTAATAAAAGGCACTATACTTTATCTCTTAAGTTATGTGACAAGAAATATCGTGTACAAACTTTCGCATTTTTAGCACATTTTTTTACCTCTTAATATTACAGTAGCGTGTTATATATATGTTAATAAAGAAATATCAATTCACTCTTAAACTGTGGCGATAAAACTTGCGCCGTTGACAAACTCTTCATGTCTGTAGCGGGTTAAGTACATGTCAGTAGGCCTACATGTTTTCTATTTTGAATTTATTCTGGAGTTCAATTTAAAGGTCTACGCCCACTACATATGTACATACCATGATAGTGGCTTTACAGAGGCGCGCATAAAACATTGTGTTTATTAGACATTTCGTATCTATCGAAGAAGGACAAAATCATTATGGCAGAGGCTAACAACTGTTGGTGACAAGAAAAGGTCATTACTTTTTTTAAATCTGAACTCAAACTAAGTAGTACCGGTAAACATACTTAAACACATTTTCTTGTAAATAAAAACAGGTTATACATACAAATACCCACACTAATCATTTAGATTAGTGTGGGTATTTGTATGTATAACCATTTCAACTAATCTAAATAGACATTTCAAACACACAAATGTTTGCACTGAGTGCAAAGAAGGGCAGGAACAACATCTGGCTTGCCACATTGGTCGTCATAAGATATTGCTGATTTTACTTAAATCATATTATATTAAAAAAATACTGATATAATCGTAATAAAGTTTAGTAAATAGATGAGTAGCTGCAATATATACATCTATTATACTATTCCTGTTAACATTTCTAATCATGTTATATTACAGTACCAGTGAGCGAATACCTTTAATAACATCAATAATTTATTTGTACTTAAAATATTATTTATATGTATATAAAATATTTTGACGGAAAGATACATTTTATGTAGGCACTTATTTTGTCCTAGAACAAGTTTGCTGAGAACTGGACCGACGTGTTCTCCAAGGGATTAAGTATTTCTTAAAAATATTGTGAATCTTTACCTACATACAACTTGTGCCAATATATTATATTATTAATCTTGGAAGCGCCGATATATAAAAAATGCTTAATATTCATTTCTTTATAAGTGATGTGTAACATACCACAAAATAAGGAGGGCCATTGTACTTATAACATTTGTGCTTTTTTTTCTAAACTACCGAGTATAGGCCGCTTATTGTTTAATTTATATGGACTTACATACAGTTGTTTAAAAAGTTTGGAGTTGACCATAGTGTTATGGTCAACTCCAAATACAAACAAAACTTTAACATATAAAAAAATAATAAGAAGCTTTACAATAACTTGTTGAACATAAAATGAATATAATGAAGATATCTATTAAGAAATTATTTAAAAAATCAATGAATTCATAAATAAAATCAAAAAATAAAGTATTATATGTGCTAAACATAAAACAGAAAATTAACAAAAACTAGATATCATATAACTTACGTCTATTGACTGATTAGTATTTAACATAAATGTTACAAAAATAAAAAAATCATTCAAAATTCAATATAAAATTTTTCAACGTGATATTAATATGGCAAAAACCATGTAAAATAGCTCAAAGTTTAACAATATCGAAAAAATAGCTATGTCGTCGAAATCAATTATAAAAGTTTAAACTATAACTTAGTTTAACAAGAAATACTTAGTTTAAACATTACATTCCTTCGAATAATTTTATATTGTTATTTTATAACAATTTTGTGTGCTAACGAAAAGAAAAGAAGAATATATACACAATTCTTCTTTACTTGTTATTACTCTTTAAGCACTGAGGAAACCTGTAAATATTTGTACTTGTGCAGTGAAAGGACTTCTAGTCTTTTCTCGTAAGTATGACAATTACTATTTCACTTAGAAAAGAGGACATTTTCATTGTATTTGGCACTTAATAAAGGAGACTAGAGCAAAGACACGTTTATCGAAGTTACCTATGGTTAAAATATGGTTTGGAAAGTGGTTTTTGAGATTCGATATGCGAGAGCTCGAAGGACCACAACAGTGACCACATGGAAGACGCCAGGGGTCAGTGTTCTTTCACATACACGCGTTAGAAGTCTGGAATATGTCAAATATCTATATATTACATTTCAGCCTTAAGCTACTATGACTTTGCCCTTTAATTCCAACAACGGGTGGGGCTTATTGTTTGAAAATCCAACATAAACGGCAATATATTCCAAATGCTCGCAATGTAGTGCCTGTATGTTTCAAGAAGTTATGAGAGTTCAATTACGCTAGTAGCATTTGAGCAGTAATTATATTTTTTGAACGTACTTAGTATAGAAACGCTGCGATTACGTTTCATGGAGGTAGTTGCAGTAATAATCTAATAGATTTCTCCTCAGTGTTTACGAATTGAGGGCTGCACGACGTATAGGTTGAGTTATTTGTGCTGTGCTATTTGTGGTTCTCGAACGATTCTGAAATATAAGTATATGGTTAAACCTCTAACTGTTGTACTGTTAACTACCTCTAACGCGATAATTTCAGTATCGGTGAAAGGGGATTTGGCAACTGCATCGATATTGCATATATAAAAGATATGCAGTATCGATATAATATATGTAAAATATCAAACTTCTACAGTTCATAAATCAATTATAACATTAAGGGTCAACTTGATCAGCAGCAGCTCAGCAAAATGCTCGAGCTATTTTAAAATGTGAATAAAATATTAACCTTATCCCATTAACACCATTGGATGACGACACATAGAGCGTCATTTAAATATATTAAGTAAAGTATAAATATATTCAACAACATTTATTATATTGTGTATGGACTATGGTCTGATAATAAAGTTTATTATTATATTATTAAAATAGCGCTAAAAATCTAGTCCAGTATAATCGGAATGTATCGGCGTGTCTTCGAAAATCTTCCGCGAGAGTACGCGAGCATGTTCGAACACGAGCGACTGTGACGGCGGTGATGGCGGCAAAGAACACGCAAGACCATTTATAATCTGAGTTGACTCTAACAGATTATAAGATTTAAACCATATTCTACCTGAAATCAGAGTTACATAATTAACTACCAGGTAGTTGATGTTTAGGAAAATATAGAGGTAAATTTTATCACAAATTTAAATATCTCACATAGAGATACAAATATATAGAGAACAGCAGGACATTGACCTTTACGCCAAACGGGTACGTTTACTTACTCGTCTTGTCAGATATTAAGGTTGAGGCGCCGAAGGTGCTCCATAAGGACTCGCTGGAGGGCCAGAGGGCTGCAATTAATGCAATTGACAGTGAGGCCAGTGTATAGTACTAAATTAGAGCCGAATATACAAAAATCTACGCAAGTCGGCGGTTAAACAGTGTCACTGATATTATCTCTTGGGGAGGAGGGTGTCAGAGCCTTGTCACAATAGGGTAGATAGCTGTCAAGTCATTGCAGTAACTTTACTAAGGCATGACGTCACGCCTCTCTATTGTCAAATCATTCACTTTTAATGCTAATTTGACGATTATAAAAAAATTAAAAGCGTTAAAATAAAAACGGATGATAATTTTTAGCATCTTAAGATACTGTATTGCGCGACTTAGAAGAAATACATTATTTTGAGCATAGGAATCTACCCCATTGGTGTTGTGAGTTTTCTTCCTAGGCATCAATAAATCGCATACTGGCAGGCTTGTGGGGTGCTTATTTAAAACTTATTTGATTAAGAGAGGAAGGAACATAATAGGCTACACAACATCGAGGTATGACCCACGAGCCATCACAAGGCAAAAAAGTAAAATACGACGATAAAGTATGTATCAGGTCAATGGAGAACAGTTCCTGAACTATGCACTGCAACTTTTATATAATGTTAGCATTCCATAGAATGTTTTAATGTTCTATGTAATGCTAATACGTTCAGGTTATCTATAAAATATAATTTAAACTGATATTCATAGTTATGCAATTAAGTTTTAAGTAGAGAAGAAAATATTAAGAATGACTTACAAAGGGTACGTTGGCGCCAGGTGGCAGTAGAGGTGTACTTGCCCCGTCACCGCTTTCTATGAATTCAAACTTTTCAGTTTTCTCTAAATCTTCTTTAGTGACATCTGGATTAGTTGCAGGCGGTGGACCAAGATAGGGAGCAGGGGTTGGTTGAGGTTTATCGGATTCATCTTTAGTGACAGCTGGATTAGTTGCTGGCTGGGGACCAAAATAAGGGACAGGGGTTGGTTGAGGTTTATCGGATTGGTATGGAGAATTAGTATTAGGGTAGGGTGAAACGTTCGGGTAAGGTTGGTTTCCTGGATAGGGGTACGGTTGGCTCCCTGGATTCGGGTAAGGCTGGTTGCCTGGGTAAGGTTGGTTTCCCGGGTAAGGGGTATTTTGTGGGTGATTTCCGTTGGGCTGTGCCGTAATAGCTTGCGGTTGGTGGAACATTGCTGGAGCGGGATAGTAGTCGCCGCCTTGTATGTTTAGACCCTGCATGTTTTTGGGCATTTCGTCCTGAAGTGGGTTCGGTACGTTATCCTGAAAGCCCAATATAGGAATATTGCCCAAAAGTATGGGTACAATTTCTTCAGCGTCTTGATGACAACTGCCAACTTCTATTGACACCTGAGAAATTTAAAATATTTGATTAGACTTTCTGGTTGAATAGTTTTTTTTTTCTTATACTTATAAAAAATTAAACCGACGAAAAGAACTAAAAAGCAAAAAATAAATAAACCTTAAGTCTTAAGTATTGAGCTTATTTACATAAACTATCAAATTTTATATAAACTTATTTTGAGTCAGCGCCAAACAACAAACTGATTAATTATCAAAATTTTATATGTACCTACGTAAGTAATTAATCATTTTATTATTTGGCGCAGACTCAAAATAAGTTTATATAAAATTTGATAGTTTATGTAAATAAGCTCAATACTTAAGACTTAAGCTTTATTTATTTTTTGCTTTTTAGTTCTTTTCGTCGGTTTAATTTTTTATTAAAAAGATTTTTATAATGCGATTATCTTAGGTTGTATCAGTCCGTTTATAGAAACAGTCTGTAGGATATATAATATCACGATTCAGCTTATAAGAGCGGACAATAACCAGCAATAAAATGTGTACTAACTAAAAGCGTATCTAATAATTACCTTACCTTAAAATGATAGCTAACGTCAATGTACGTGCAGGCATCGAAGTTACTGATTTCCGTGGCTGGAATCATCATCTCTAAGTTCCATTGGGGAGCGGTGCCGCCAGCCGCCGGGCCCTTTTTGATTTGAGCCACTGTCTCTGTGGTTCTGCGCACTGCGGGTCGTGAAGTTGCCTCGAACTTTACTTCCTGAAGTACATGGTTAATGAATGGTTATTTACAAAGTTTTTAGTTTTTAGAAAGTATACTCGCAATGTGGGTCACACATAACTAGTATTCTTGTTAACTCCTCTAGTTAAGCTAAATGCTCGTGTTAGGAGTGGGTTCATGTTGGTAGTGCACTGGGTGGGGATTTAACCCGCACCCACTTGATTGCAAATCCGACGCCGCTACCGCCACTTATAGATTACAACGCAAGATTGTTTTTTTGAAGACAAATGGTTGCAAAAATAGAGGACCCACGATTCTTTGAGAATATTCAGTGGAGCGACAAGTCTACTCCTAAAAAAGTTGGATATTTCAACATTCATAAATTTACAAAGCTGGAAACCTTCGAATCTGCATCTAATGCGAGAAGAGAGGTCACAATACCAGCTCAGAATAAATATTGGACTGGCATATTGAACGGGAAGATAATTGGGTCATTTGAACTGCCGGAAACTTATCTAGCCTGCTACATTCAATAGAAGAGGTGCCTGTATAGGTGTGAGAATGCCATTGGTTCCAAAATGATGGATGTCCTGCGCTTTATGCTGCAAATGTCTTTGCGTATTTAGATGCTACGTTTCGATTTGTGGCCTCCGTGTTCCCTGAACTGAAAACTTCTTTAGCAGCGTTGTGCACTTTTTGGGATGGGTAAATGTTAAACTCGCGTCAGGACACGTGACCCTGATCGAAAATGTGTCCGAGTCCGAGAGACTTATATTAAAAAAAATAAATTACGCCATCTGTGGATTCTGTGCGATACTACTGTAGTTTGATATATCCTTATGTATTATATTGTATAAATCCACTAGAGGAGTAATCTAAGGGAGTTTTGTCAGCTCCTTATTAATTAATCTTTAAAAAATGTGTTTTCACTTCTGTCGGCAGTCCCATGACTGCCTACTTTTTTTTTAAATTGGGGCTGTCTAAAAGAAGAGGTCTACACCTTTTCTTTTACTCCAAACCAATAACAAATAATTGAATAAAACAAACACTTATAACAAATTAAATAAAGATGAATTTACGTGTGACGTAACGCCTTAATTATTATATTACAATTGATTTTTTTTTAATTTTATTTTATTACATTTTGTACACTGTATTAACTGCGCATTTTTTTTAAATAGATGAAATATTGAAGAAATATTTTGAAAAATTGAAGTTCAAATTTGTTTTACACTGATGTAATTTTTTTTTTTAATCTCTCTTTATTCCTACAAACTGTCTATAAGACATTTAGCTGGATTTTATGTATTTGGATTGAGACGTGTTTGGAGCAAAATCCAGTGATTTTCCCAATTACAATACAACATCTACGTTTCCATCAGATCTTGTGGCGCTCGTCTTCTCAGTCTTTTGAAAGTTGTGCCTGCTTTCTTTTCCATTAGGTTCCTTGCTAGTTGGTTTGGGTGGTTTTGCATACGCTTATGATAAGTTTGCAGTGAGTCTGCTACTTCACTCTTTATAGTTTTTATTTTTAGTTCTCGATGCAGACGGTCCTTTTTGATGTACCATGGAGCATTGGTAATCATGCGGGAGCATTTTGGATTGGAACCGTTGCAGTATTTCGAGATTCGAATGTGAGGATGTACCCCATAGTTGTACTCCGTATGTCCATATCGGTTTAAGTACGACCTTGTACAGTAGAAGCTTATTTTCTAATGATAGTTTGGACTTTCGATTTAAAAGCCAATACATATTTCTCACTTGTTGGCTAAGGGCTATCCTTTTCGTGAGAATATGTTTAGTCCAAGTTAGTCGTCTGTCTAGGTAGACTCCTAAGTATCTAACGCTATCTGACTGTGGGATCCTTGTTTGGTTAGTTCCACTTCGGGACATGTGTCACGCCTTAGTGTGAAGGTCACATGCACGGACTTCGATTCGTTCGCCTTTATCTTCCAATCCATTTGGATATATTATTAAGACTTACCTGGAGTTTTAGAGATGCTCCATTTGAGGATGCATCCACTGCTAGAATGGCTGTGTCATCAGCATATGTGCCGGTAATTACATTGTCTGCGTTCGGAAGATCATGTGTGTAAATCAGATATAATAAGGAACCCATAGCGCTACCCTGAGGGACTCCTGCTTCGATCTTAAAATGGTTAGTCCTGCTGTCACCATGTTTGACGTAAAAATGTCTTTCCTCGAGGTATGATTTTATAAACTTGAAATAGTTGATGGGTAAGTTAGTAAATACTTTGTAGAGGAGTCCATCGTGCCATACTCTATCAAAGGCCTGTGATATATCCAAAAATACTGCTGTAATGTATAAACAGTTGTGTGCAAACACAGCATAGTAATTTAGCAATAAAAATATATATATAGGTCTCCTCGAAAGACAACAGTTATGCAACATACATAAATTATTTTCATTATGCCAACTTAGTAGTAACAAATATAATTACTAATTGACTGGCCTGTTGGTCTTGTGGTTAGTAATCCTGACTGCTGAGCCAGAGGTAGTGGGCTCGATTCCCACCCGGGACAAATAATTGTGTGATGAGTATAACCAGCTGCAATGCTGAGCGGCGACCAATTTCAGTAAGTGATATGCAAGGAAATTGTCGCCTTGTTTATGTTTTTATTTGTATTTACTGTTTTTATATTATTTCGATCTGTTTTCAGTAAGTGACGTGCAAGGAAATTTTCGCCTTATTTACGTTTTTATTTGTATTTACTGTTTTTCTATTATTTCGATCTGTTTAATTTATGTCACGTCACTTATGTGAAATAAATATTTTTTTCTTTCTTTCTATAAATTACACCCAGACACAGAAAAAATTATCGTGTCATTTGTTATATGTCTGGGTAAACCACACGGTGTTCCATCACAAGTGAGTCTATCGCAAGGGACTCGGGTATACGGACAAATTGCAGAGTGATACGACACTACCGAATGAAGTTACATCCTTGTTTCGTTACTGGTACTACAACCAGAGAAATAGTGTCAGATGGGCGAAGGCTCAATATGATATGTATGAGTTGGAATGCGGAGTGAGACAGGGGGGGTTGAGTTCACCCCGCCTTTTCAACTTATACATAAACCGGCTTATCGCTGACCTCAGCAGCACCAGAGTTGGGTGCCATATTGACGGCGTTTGTATGAATAACATTAGCTATGCCGATGACATGGTGCTGCTGAGCCCATCGATCAGCGCTTTGAGGAAACTTGTGGCGATCTGTGAGTCATATGCAGTGGCCCACGGGCTCAAGTACAATGTCAAGAAGAGCGAACTTATTATGTTTAAAGCGCGGGCTATAAACTATTCAGATTTCCCCGGTGTCACGATCTGTGGCACCCCTTTAACATGGGTGACGAAATTCAAGTACTTGGGTCATTCGGTCACTGATGATCTTAGGGATAATGTAGATATAGAGAGGGAGCGCAGGTCGCTGGCCGTTCGATGTAACATGCTGGTACGAAGATTTGCACGCTGTACAACACAAGTAAAGGTTACGCTTTTTAAAGCTTTCTGCCAGTCTTTTTACACGTGCAGTCTTTGGACCAGTTTTACGCAGAGGACATACGATCTGCGTTTCCAATATAATAACGCGATCAGGATACTGTTGGGGCTGTCGTGGCGTTGTAGGGCGTCCGGTATGTTTGCGGAGGCGCACACAGACGATTTTTATCCACACCAGCTAAGGACATAGGTTTATAAAAATAAAAATTATGTATTACTAACACTAGCCTTTAAGTTATTTTGTTTATACTAACCCAATGGACTCATGTCTGAAATAAAGGATTTGAATTTGAATATACGTTAAGAAGGAAGTCCCCGAGAACCCAGACAGACTTTGGCCGCCCTCAAACAGAAGGCAGCCACACCATTGGTAGCGGAGAGCCTTGCCCTCCTTCCGATTTAGAGAAGCGCTAGCGGAACACGTCGCGCCACCGTCTCTGGCTTGCTTCTGCTAGGGTAACGGGCTGCCTCACCCGTTACCCCCAGGCCAGCGCTCATGGAGGCCGGAGATCATTCTGCGTTCTCCGGCGCCTGGTGTGTCTACTGCGGGACGGGAGAGTACTAGTCCTCTCCCGTTCCCTTTCCACCGCCTCTTTAGCGGACATCACTTCCTCACAAAAAGAAGCGGCGGATTCCCACGCACTCTCACTTTGGACTATGGACAGAACCATGGTCTCCAGCGAGAGGCTTCCCACACCGATAGCCGCCGCGAGCTCGCGGCGCTGTTGCGTCCACGCTGAGCACTCCACAAGTGTGTGGAGTGGAGTATCCTCGCGACAGTCTCCGCAATGATGGCACGCAGACGTTGGCTCCCTGCCTATGCGACACAGGTACTTTCCTAAACAGCCGTGGACGGTCAGCACCTGCGTCAGCCGGTAGGAGAGGCGGCCGTGCTGCCTCTCCAGCCAATCCTCCATGATGGGTCTTACCGCCACGATTGTGGCGTGCCCCGAGTGGTTTGAGCTGCGCGAAAAAGTAACAATGACCTTGTTTATACTTATCACAATACAAGTCAATTCATCTTAAAAATGCGAGGTTAAGGATTTATAGTCATGAGTTTCATTTGGCGCGCGGTTTTATTTTTGTGCGGAACTGTGAATGACCTTTTAACGTTCGGCGCCGTCGAAGCAGCTGATTGCATAAATGTTGTTTAATTGATTTAGATGTTGCAATTTTTGACCGTATGGGGAATTTTTTTTTTCGGTTAAATGTTCTGTTTACTCATATCACGTTTAACCAAAAAAAAAAAAATTATAAAAAAAAAAATTTGAATTTTCCGGCAGAAAATTCCAATGACTTTCGACTCGGAATGATAGTCTGAATACACTATTTCAGTATCCGGTATCCGCTACCCTGTATAGGTACCTTTATCAGCAGTCTGGTTACCTTAGTACAGGCTCTGCCTAGTTTGGGATCAGACGGTCGTGTGTGAGGTATCTCAAGTTATTATCATTATTATGTGTATTTTACTTTTGCTCAGCCTTTGGTTGGTTTTAACCACATTTACGGGTGGGAACCAAGTAAATGTGGCGTGTGGTGTGTATATCTTTTTTTATACCTATTGTTTGTAGTGAGGGCCTATTTTCTTCACCAACTAACTATTACACATGTATCATTATTATTAAGTATAATTAATACTTACCTTTCTAACGGCAAAGGTAATCTCATCAATGTCTACACGACTAAGGTTTGAGATGTTGACTTCAAGCGGGATGGTCTGTCCAGGGCAGTACCCTCGCACTGGCATCTTCACTCGGATCTCTGAGGAGCCCGCGGTTGCGCACCAACAGCAGTAAGAGTTTATGAGCTCCAGTTCTAGAGGTTCCTGAAAATAACAATTTACCGTTTAAGACTCAAAAAAAAGAAGGTTAGACTGTTTTCGACTTTTCTTTTGTGTGTGGGTATGTATTGCGGTATGTTACCGCAAATGTATATAATCCGTCATTATATAGAATTCCTCCGAAATGTGTATAAGGCCTAAAATTGTTTTATGTGATATAACAACAAATTAACGACTTTCAGATTTTTTCCTTTACTTGTGTTATCAGACCTTGCTTCTTATCAAATTTCATGATTTTAGGTCAATGGGAAGTACCCTATAGGTTTGATTTACCTGCGAAATGTTCAAATTTGGTCAAATCTAAGGTTTAAGTAGCCATACCTTTTGATTGCGTTGACTTAGAAGCTTGATTTTTTTACAGCTTCAAGGGACCGCTGACATAATTATTTAAGTTTAAATTTCAACTTGATGCGTCCCCGGGTTCCCGAGAAAAAGGATCTTGACAAACAGACGGACAATAAAGTGATCCTATACGGGTTCCTTTATTTTTATTTTAAGGAACGGAACCCTTAAAAGGATTTTTTACATCGGATTGTGACAATGATTGAAAAATAGATTCACCATTTCACTCCGGAATCCAATCGGCAGTCAGTTTTTAAATATAACTTACTATGTATTATAAATCATATAAAAACCTAAAGGAGGTAGACGAAGGAGGGCGAAGCCCCGGGTACGCAGTCGCCGCCAACATGGATACCTCGTCACAGATTAATATTATATTAACACATATAGTTCACATTTAACGATATAGACAAAGGTCCGGAAACCGCCACGCGTTATTTATTTTCTGACAAGCAATATGTGTCGTATTGAGTAGCATTAGCAGAGATTCTGAAGGCATGCATACCTGCTAGCTTCGGCCGGCTGTAGGTTAACGGTTTTAATTTACAAACTATGATGCTTTCAAACGGAACTAATTTATTTTTAACATTTTATTTCTCATTTAAAAATGTGAAGTTGTTTTTTTTTTATTTGTTACGTTTATTTACTAATAATTCAGTCAGTATAATAACATTCAAGGTCATCGGTTAACGTCGGTCTCGACTATTGTAGCACTGAGCGCCACAGATGCAAAATTCTACACAACACACAGAGCAATAAATTAAGTCTCGTATGATTAACTGGGACACAATTGATTACAACAATTCTGTTTAGACGGCTTTTTATTGTACAGATTAAAATTGATCGAGGACATTAGAATGCTTAATTCCTAACTAACCAGTTTTTTTTTAAATATTTGGCTTCATAAGATAGCATGCTTGTTTACAATCCTATTCGTACGAAATAGATTAATCATTTTAATTTTTTTTTACGTATTATATTTTTACTCGTGTAAACATGATAAAACCACACGGCGTCTCTGAAATCTGACCCTTAACCGGGAGAAGCAGCTTCGTTCAGATTTGGAACAGTGGAATATCCAGCAGTCTTCTGAAATCATTTATATTCACTCCATCCATCCATCATCCCTCTTTTTAGACGGATCATAGGTGGCTCTGTTCGCCACCACAAGACCGTATGAGAATTATTTAACAGTGTTTCCTTTGTAGGCATAACCAGTCACAGTAACAAAAACCTATGCTAGATTCCACAGCTCTTAAAGTATCCAGAAAATTACGTCCGCCCTCTTATCGTGTTTCCGATAAACCTTCGGCTAATCAGAGTCATGCGAAAAAGCTGCAGGCTACTCTGGTCGTAGCACATGTTATTAATTTATTATATATCCGATACATGTCCGTGTGTTGAAATACTATACCTAAATTTCTTTATTAGTGCCTACTGTACCTAGGTCGGAAATAGATTGATTGCTCAAAGCAAAATTAAATTTTCGTGAATAATCCTACTAATATTATAAACGTGAAAGTTTGTGAGGATGGATGGATGTATGTATGTATGGATGTTTGTTACTCTTTCACGCAAAAACTCCTGGACCGAGTGCTATGAAACTTGGTATGTGGATAGCTGGAGACCTGGATTAACACATAGGCTACTTTTTATCCTCATATTTCTTCAGGATTGGGACGTACGCGGGTGAAACCGCGGGGCGGTGAGGTATATATTAGACTGGGCTGGCAAATATACGGATACACGGATATACAGATTGCCATATAAGCTAGTTTGATTTGAACTTTAATATAAAGTGTTTCGCTCACGCCTCTTTAAACCAAAGGGGTAAGGCCCCTCGAACTCTATGGTGTGACCGCCTGTTGTGTAAGAGGCAGCCAAGGCCTGACTGTGCTCAGGGACTTCCTTCTTAGGTTATACTCAAGCTCCTCCAATAGACCCACCTATGACAGAACACCGTGTGGATTAGTCAGTCCTATTCCGAAATACCACTATTCCATTAAATCCGGTGAGGTGAAGTGCAGTGGAAGTTTCCACATGTCAAAAGTTTCAACTGGCACTATTTATGTTCCTTTGATGAGTACGCTAGAGCTAGTTAAAGATCTATTCTGTGTTATTAATTTGTTTTAATATAGTTTTGTGTTTTAGTATTGTAAATAAAATAAATATGCTCTTACCTTAGATACAGGATTCGAATTTAAATTAACGGGCACAAACACTTTGAGATCGGTAATTTTTTCTTTATCCAACGAGAATATTCCAGGTACGAGCATGACGGCTTTGACGCGGTATCGGATGTGTCCACTGGGAGCTTCGAAGGAAGACGGAATGTTGATCGGTAAAGGGAAGTCGAAGTTGAACTCATGGTGTCCAGGCTGCACCTGATTATCTCCTGAAAACAAAATTAGGTTAATGAAAAGGTAATATGTTTGAGTATACACCTGAGGGTACATCCTGGATCTGGTGAAAAGCGGCGCGAGGGTTACGTCACAAATTAACAAAAATATTTAGTTGAAAATATTATACCTAAATCTAAGCAAATAAAAAAACGTTAAAATGATATTATTATTAATATAAACAATAATTATGATACATTTTCTCTGAAAAGCATTATGCAAGTTTGAAAAAGTTATTTTTTTTATTTAGTGAAACGTATCACTCAAAATTCATTTTAATTAAGAATATTCAAAATGTCTTCTACACATGATAAGATAAAAAACTCAAAAAATAGTCAGAAGGCTCGCTCAAAGTTTATCGGGGTCATAAGCTTAATATATGAAATAAGTCATCCCTCTGTTACATTGACAAGCACCCGTACGTGAAACAAGAATCCATATTCATAACAGAGATAACCTAGTTTCGCCTTCGTTTTCGATACAATTTGATGAAATTATAAACACAGATAACCGACACGGTAGAAATACATGACCTCTAAAAAAAACAAGAACCTATAGAAAAAACTAATTTAAAAATTGTTTATGCATGGATATTTTAATTATTTTGTGTTAAAAGTTTACTTAGGACATCGGCGCCGCCGCCGCACAGTATGAAAAATGCCCTAAAAAACGGACATCCCCTTTTTTTTTTATTATTTTGATAAAGAATATGATTTTAAATGCACGAGTAGAACTCCCGAAGTTCAAATGTCCTTAGATCCGGAGATACAATTTTTTTATCGTTTTTTCTATGGAATTCAGGAAAGCCATAGAAATAGGCGTTGTTCAAAAGGCGTTCAGTTTTTATTATTGATTAATAATCCATATTATCAAAGTGTAAATTATCTATAATATGCAGTCAGTAACAAAGTTCTAGCACTTAAAATAACATAAAAAAAACTATTTTAACCATACTTTCGTAATTTTTTTTTTTCATCAAGTCTTACTTTAGTAGGATTCAATTCTTTAATTAGACTATATAACAGGTCTCTCTTAACAGGCCTTCAAAACCTGAAATCTTAATTCCTTGGGATTCGTGACTTATGAGGTTTTAAAGAAAGTATCCTAGGGTTGCCACCAATTTTTTTTATTGTGATTTGATATTAAGGAAAAGTTATAGATGAATAGAAAGTAGGTTGATATCTTTTGTAAAATATAAGATTGAAATAAATGAACGTAGCTTGTTTGACATTACATTACTTGTAAATTCTTTAAAATGGAAATAAATTCCGATGAAAACGAAAATGTGGTATGGGGAAGGGGGTGAATGTGTGAATGGTGGTGATGTGGTATGCTATACCTAAACCCTATACCTAAACATTTTTTTGGAGGAATGGGGGTGAGGCACCATGGAGCCGAAAATCCATAAAAACTAACTTAAAAAAAAATTATAATTTTTAACTTTACACATTCACTGCTGTTATGATAAACGGAGGCAAAATACAGTCATAACTTGTAAACGGATAGTTTTTTTTACAAAAATTCCTATTGTAATTGCATGCTAGAGTCATGCCCTTTCAGTGATTAAAATTAGCGTTCCTTTTTCAAATACACCCTACAGAGGGTGTTAGTGAAACGCTCCCGAAAACGAAGACAGACGATAGTACTAATGGTACCTTTGATTATGGGTCAGAAAAAAATTCGATCCTGATGGTATTTAGGTGTCTATTTATATTTTATTTGATTATTACACGTAACTCAGTGAAATAGTCGTATTATTGAATATTCATCATATACGCACAAAATGGCCAATTTGGCCCGTTTGGCAATCCGATATATATATATGTCGGATTTTCGAGCTGGGGGTAGCTTTCATTCGTACCCATGGGCGTTAGAATGTGGGCCTTGTTGAATGAGACAAGTTATTAACTTTTCGAAACTCTATTGTCGTAATCAATTTACAAAGTTAACATTAAGACCAATACGTTGGAAACAATATTACCAAGAGGTATGTGAAATTGCGATCGTACGTCCAGAACTGCGCTCCACACTCGCGCCTGTTGCTTTATATACGCATCGATCGCTCCAACTACCCTCTACTACAAATTTAATATCGAAACTAGTTTCAAGTAAATCAAAATGTAAATAGTTTAACAAAATCAACCAAATTCGTTAGACAAATCAAATTACATTATAAAAATATAGGTGCGACAATATGGGCGCGCCGTCATATATATATAATAGGTTAGTCACAAATAAATCACAAATTATATCAAAAAGTTATTGAGATAGAGAGAACTAAAATTGTTGACAACCCTGTAACCATAGAAATTAGATAAAACTTTAGAAGCATATATCTCCAATATCCAAAGAGATTAGGGTCTAATTTTTATATAATTAGCAAGATATCAAACAACTTTAGTTATCATGGTTTTGAATCCAACTATGGCTAAATACTACAGTAAAAGAAAATGTGTGTGTGTACCAGAGTACACAGGTAAGAAGTGAAACTTCTTTACGACATATCATTTTTCTACTATTTGCAACTTCACGAAAATGGGGTAGATAAGGCTTAAGCCTTAAGAAATTATAAAACGAAATATATAATCACTCTCACTTTTCTTGTAAATTCACTTAAATTTGAATAAGTCTTTTTATTTTATCACTTTCAAATTAATATATTGTTATTCTTATTTCAAACCAAACTTCAAAACTAATATATTGTTGTTATTATTATAATATATTACATTATATTCTTTACGTCACTATACTAAACTTTGATAAAAAAAGCAACATGGCGCGTAACCGAAAAACGTGACGATTGCTACAAAAATTTCTCCCATACGTCGATAAAGAAGTTTCACTTCAAAAATAAAAACTAAAAACCTTTTATTCAAAATATCTTTTAAGTTAATGGATTTTAAAACAAATAGTTTCGTACATCATATGCCCACGTAAAACCTACATACACGTATACTAGTAGATTTACATAAATATTTTTTTTTACTATAGATTTTAATAATTTACTAAATACCAAGAATAATTAAAAAAATATCGTATCTTTGGATCTAATTTCATTTGACGTTCGGGTGTTCCACTCGTGCATTTAAAATCAGTTTATTTATCGAATGAATAAATAAAAAGGGGATGTCCGTTTTTTAGGTCATTTTTCATACTGTGCGCCGGTAGAATTAAATTCAGGGAGGTATATATCTGTTTCTTCAAATTACGGTACCTAATCAGGAACATCTCTTTATTCAGCAGTAGCAAGTTAATGTCAAATCACGCGAGAGTTTAAATTAAAGTTTCTGGAACGCATCTTTGTTGAGTGTGACGTGTTACGATACGAGGTATCAGTCAACGATGCGACTCCGGCGCCTGGTGCGACGCTACGGCTGTAATATTCCCCGTAAATGGAGTAAATGGTTGGAACTCAAACAAAAATCTGCTCACTCTAAACTTCTAAACATATCAAAAACCTTTTATTACCTTTATTTTATATAATTTACTACGTTTATTCTTATTCCGTGAAGACCTGCTACCTAGCGCATTGTATGCTTATGTGATAACTCAGTCATGTACAAAACATTGAATTATCTGTTTTTTATTTTCAGTATGAAGTGAATTCGATTGTAAATAAAAGCCAGATAAACAGAAAAGTTTGTACGATTACATTAAACGGGAATGAAGACAAAGGTTCGATATTACACAATCATTTATATACTCAATATTAAACTGCCGACCATATTATATCACGGCGCATAAAGTTTAAAATTTGTTATAAAAAACCAACAAAATGTATTAAAAAATCTTTTTAACAAAAAATGAAACCGACGAAAAGAACTAAAACGCAAAAAATAAATAAACCTTAAGTCTTAAGTATTGAGCTTATTTACATAAACTATCAAATTTTATATCAACTAATTTTGAATCGGTGCCAAACAACAAACTGATTAATTATCAAAATTTTATATGTACCTACGTAGAAATGGACATGGCTCTACGTAGGTAATTAATCATTTTATTATTTGGCGCCGACTCAAAATAAGTTTATGTAAAATTTGATAGTTTTTGTAAATAACCTTAATACTTAAGACTTATTTATTTTTTGCTTTTTAGTTCCTTTCGTCGGTTTAATTTTTTGTTAAAAAGATTTTTATTTTATGATTTTTTTTATCATCAGCTCAGCTACATGACGTGATGATTTTTAAACGCAAATACCTGATAAAGTAATGAAAAGTAAACAGAAACACTATTCGTTCCTACAATTTTCGAGGGTTTCTCTCAATTTTATCAGGATCCCATCATCAGATCTTGACTTTCTTAACATGGGACCATCCTTGAGATATACCCTATCAAACAAAAAAAGAATAATCAAAATCGGTTCATAAATAACGGAGTGAGAGCTGAACATACATAAAAAAAATATATATATATACGGTCGAATTGAGAACCTCCTTTTTTTTCGTCGGTTAAAAAGAGAAAACAATCTTGGTACATTAAAAAGGCAAAAATACGAGTCAAATTGCAAACATTCTCCTTGTTATAATAAAGTCGGCTTACAATAAATCCCTGCAATAGAACTGGTTTGATAAACTATACAAAATCTAGCTTTAAACTACTACGAAATTCAAAGCGCATTTTTGGTTCGTACATTGTACTCGTATTTCTGCCAAGACTATTGTATTTTTTGTTCACTAAAACCTGACCAGAAAATATATTTGGGTCTCTAAACTTGACGTAAACTATTTTCATAGATGACTCATGCTAGTGGAATCCTACGCGACTAGCTAGAAAATATACATAGTATATTCTTGAGCATCTTATCTTACTTATATTATAAATGCAAAAGTTTGTGAGGGTGGATGGGTGACTGTTTGTTACGCTTTCACGCAAAAACGACTGAACGAATTTGAATGATTTTTTTCATACAGATAGTTTATGACTTGGATTAACATATAGCATACTCTTTGGGGTCGTTCATTAATCATGTGAAGCTCAAAAGGGAGGGGGAGAGGTGGTTCGAAAAAAATCACGAAATACCACAAGGGGGAAGAGGGCGTTTAGTGAGATATCACGTGTATTTATTTTCCACGCTCGATTCCAAACCGAAAAGTGGCGCGTGACCGTGACTTGTTGCCAGGCAATGATTTCCCCGTCCGCCGCTTGTCAGTCGCCAGTAAGTCTGTGATTTTCACCACATTACACCTTCCTTTATTATTTTTATTCCAGTCAGAAACAATCTTCAACCGTAATCTCTGTCTGGACATTTTTATCACGGTGCTTAATTTTCCAGCATTAGATTATCTTTATTTAAAGAAAATATTCTGATTTTTTTAAGATATTTTGTATTAAAAAATACACGTGATTTTTTTGTTAGCCTAAAACCTCACCACGTATTACCAGGGGGGAGGGTCCAAAAAGATGCTAAAAGACATCACGTGATTAATGGACGATATAACGATATAAACGAGGCCCACGCGGACGATGCAGCGCGCAAAAACTAGTATTATCATATTTTATGTTTGTCGTAAGCTTTTGAATCTTATTTAAATAAATATTCTTCAAAGTGTGTTTTAGTACACTTTTGCAAAAGAAATAAATCGGGTTTAGAGCTGCAGAGCTTAATCTAGTTAAATATGCGGCAATCAGCATATTACGTAATTTATGGAGTGCCTCAAGAAATTGTTTTCAGTCCTAGTATTTCTTGAAAATTTTCTAAACACAAACATAGCGGCTGCTTATGCAATTAGTATTCAGCAAAAACAGGAGTAAAGCAAATTTCAGTTAATTTTCGCAGTGTGGTATTCTTCGCACACGTGTAAATGATAAAGTAAATAATAATAACAATAACTCCACACATCTCACACACGGCCGTCTGATCCCAAACTAGACAGAGTCTGTGCTGGTAACCTTGAGCGTGCAGACACGAGCGCCGGTTTTGTTTATTTTATCTATTAAGACCGGCCATATTTGTAAATTCTACGTCTTTCGATGTCCTATATATCTATCTGTTTTTGTTTGATTCTGGTCTGGCTTAGGCTTGCCAGATGGGAAGACTGAAATATCTGGGCAGAATTAAATAAATCGGGAACCGCAGGGTGCTGCTAGTATATAATATATTAAGCTACTAGCAGCGCCCCGCGGATTCACCCGCGTAAGTCCCGATCCCGTGGGAATATCGAGATAAAAAGTAGGCTATGTGTTAATCCAGGTCTCCAACTATCTACATACCAAGTTTCATCGCAATCAGATCAGTAGTTTTTTGTGAAAGAGTAACAAACATCCATACATCCACACAACCACACATCCATACATCCTCACAAAATTAGTAGGATTTCCACAAGTTTTTAATAATTCAATTATTAGGATAATAGTTAATTTATAAGAAAAAAAAATCACACCTCGGGAAAAAATATATTCTCTGAATAAATAACTGTCAAAGTCATAGGACATGTCAAATCTACAATGGAGGATTTTTCTGAAAAATGCCCCGATACAACGAGCATAACATAACAAATGCGAGAATACTGATGATAAGTGTGAGAATACTGATGATAAGTGTGAGAATTACCATTGTGTTAATTGTGACTTGTGACTGATATTGTGTTAAATGCAAATTATTTAAATAAATGTCTATTTCGTTACAAATTTGTGTATTCATCTAATAACGAATCCCGGCTCGTAACAATATGTACCTAGAGTTTACACAGCAGATTTCAAAAATATATCGTAGCGCGTAGCGCTTGTAATACAGGAACATACTTAGAAGTTTAACTCACCCTCCTCACTGCCAAACACGAACACCTTCCTGTTGAAGTACTCTTCATAAGATTCATGGACTATGCGATCAGTTACTGTTCGACCGTTGACTCGACGCCTCTTCGTGGTAACCCAGTGCACTTTGCAGTACCCTTTGAAACTTATATATATTCCTGAAACGAAGAGACATTATGTTTTAACACGCTTTTATTAGCTTTACTTTAACTAACTAGCTATGTAAATAAATCTTGAAAGTCAATTTTAACCTTTTGTTCGTGGGAGAGCCATGCTTCGGCTCGACCGGATTGATACCACGGCCTCACAGAAAACCGGTAGTGAAGCAATGGTTGCATTGCTTTTCGTCGCTTGAGTGAGCTTACCGGAGGCCCTAGATAACCTAACCTAACCCTATCCTCCCCCCTCCCTTCTTCCCACTCTTTCCCCCCTCTACTACCTACTCCCACCTTAAAGGCCGGCAACGCACTTGTGACTCTTGAGTTGTAGGTGCCCAAGGGCGGCGGTAGTCGTTTACTATCCCGTCTGCTCGTTTGCCCCCTACACCACAAAAAAAAAAAGGATTTCTAATTGTTGCATTAAAATAAAACTTTGTATGTATGTATATTTAGTTTCGATGACTATACTATAATTTGGCATGGCATGGCATGGTGGAACTCTTCAAAGGCTACTAGTAAACCCCTCGAGTTTGGGTTCATATGAGTCGATACGAGTCCAACAGATTAGGCTTGGTAACGATAACTAGTCTATGATGAAGCCAGGAGGTGCATAATAAAACTCTTTTACTATTCGTTTCGCCATTAAAGCGTGTCTTTTTTAGAAAAAAAAAAAAATTTGAACACTGCTGTTAGTAGTTGTGTACAATAACAAAAAATGTTGTGTCGATCTATCTGTGTGTGTGTAGTACTAACAAAAAAAAAATATAAGGAATGTAGCCATCGATATTTTAGCTACCTACATTTTTTCATTTGGTGAATTGCCAGGTATCACTTTACTGGTTTCATTTTAACATAGTGTTTTAATTGTTATAATATGTTTCACAATATTTAAATCACACAGAATTGATGCAAGAATGGTGTAGGTGTTTGAATGATCACCTAATTCCATCGTCACCTGGTTAAATTTGTATGTTAAGTACGTCCAGACTCTAGTTTTGGCTTTTACGCTTTTCTGGTGTCGCTACTGCACATACCACTTTGTGATCCCAGTACCTACTCAATTAACATTACTATAGATTAAAATATGTAACATTTCTGATATTTCTAAATAAATAGTTTTATTCGAACACATGAAACAACAGACAGATATGAACCCCTAACAAGGTGACACTTAAGGAGATGACCTCCACGATTCACGGTACATTAATGAAATTATACGATTAATATTAATAGACTACTTTTTCAATTAACTGATCAGAGAAGAATGCAAGCTCGTGTCTCGCAACCTCTTCTTGAAATGGGCGGTCTTCACGTGACTTTTTTTCTCTTTCTGCACCATCGCAATCTGTTGGATACAACAATGAGCCACTGCTCGGTCTGATAACTTTATATCTGCTTATGGTTTTATAGCGTGGCGAGACACTTCTCGGATAGGTGTCTCATTCCATTCTGATAAATCTATCCATTAGAGTTGGTAGGCTTCTCTCCTATTTTTTTGTGTTGCAGACCCTTGCTCACTTGGATGGCAAGCTCATTTTTGTGTTTGTATAGTCTATCCTGATAGTTAGTACTATATCTTGCAATCTCCTGTTTGACAGTTGGTAGTTTTAAGTCATGATATATGAGTTTATTACTAATGTACTAATGTATTGCTCAAGTATCTTTATATTGCTGTTGCTGGTTGTACCCCAGAGCTGAATGCCATAGGTCCATATTGGTTTCAAGATAGCTTTGTATACTGTCAGCTTGCTCGGTGTGCTCACTTATGAGTGATGTCCTATTAGATAGTATATACTGAGTAATTTAAGGTTTTTAGCCATTCCTCTATTTTGTCAATGTGTTTTTGTAGATGTTCAGATGCAGTTTGTGGATTTATGTGTGTAGCTAGTAAGGCGGTGTCTTCCGCATATGTTGCAACCGTAGTATTGTCTGTTGTTGGTAGATCAGAAGTAAATATGGTGTAAAGAACGGGTCCCAGTATACGTACAGATTTGATCTTGTACAAGTCCGAAAATTCTTCTTGAAATTAAACTTCAAAACATCGCATACTGAGATAGGAATGTAATATGTGGTAGAAGGAGTGTGGTAGCATCTTGTATAGTAAACCTTCGTGCCATACCTATCACGAGCACCAGTCTGTCACAAATGTATTGTAAATGCTATTGTATTGGTCATACTGTTATATTGTTCCATTTGTGAAGAGAAAATAAAAAGTGACTTATTATATACCTTGTCAAGGCTTAACTAATGTCTAAGAAGGCAGCGGAACAATACTTTTTTCTTCCAATGATCTACTTATAACGTCGACGATGCGGTGCAGTTGTTCGATCGTACCGTGGTTCTCCCGAAAGCCAAACTGATGATTTGGAATTATGTCATTTAAATGAACTTTCATTCTCTTCAGTAACATTTTTTCGAACAGTTTACCTATTACGGGCAGAAGAGGTACGAAGCGACGTCACTCGGTGATTTACCAGGTTTAGGTAACATTATCACTCGCGCTGGGAAATAGCTAAGTCTTAAATATATTGACTATTTCTACAATTCCCCTTTTTGGCAGATTTTTCAGAAGAATGCTGTCAATAAGATCGTACCCCGGTGATTTGCCATCTTTTAGATGCTTTATTTCACCAGACAATTCGGCAGGGCTCATATATTTTAATGGGAGACATTTGTTGTGCACTTTCTAGGTAGCTTCTAATTTCAGTATCGTGCTCAGGTCCTAACTGGGGTCACGTGACTGGCATACATCATACCGTTTTATTTAATCCAACGCCGATATAAGTACTTTATCATGACTTGTTGAGTTGTGGTATAGTTTTATGTATACACAGTAAGTCAAGTAAATATTATAAGAGTACTAGCTGTTGCCCGCGACTACGTTCGCTTGAAATTTTTGTAAAATCTATACACGGGAACTATACTTTTATCGGGATAAAAAGGTCCTATGTGCTATTTCAGACTATAATCTATATCTGAACCAAGTTTTTGCGTGAAAGAGTAACAAACATCCGTCCATCCATTTATCCATTTAATAACTTTAGCCTTTATAGATAGGTATGATAGGTACTTAGTGGTCTGGTCACGTGCCTAGCTATTTTTTTACTACCTTCATAAGGAAGTCGAAATATAGAAAGGAAACGGTACTCGTCCGTTAATGGTTTACGAGAAGTCTCAAACGAAATGTAAGTTACATTACAAACAATGAATAGGTATTCAAATTCAAATAATAATATCTCAATTGCAGTAATATTGTGGTAATACAACAAAGTGGTCTTAAAAGTAAAAACAATTTCAGGTTGTATTTAATCATTATTATTACATTTATCCCATTATGAATTTAAATAGCATACTATAAGAGTAGGTATGCTTATGTACTAATTAACGAGAAATACTATTTGTAACAAAATATAATATACATACCTAGCAATAATTACACGTATTCTCTTATCTAGTAATATTTATAGATAATTAATCTCACACACACACACACACACACATATACACACACACACACACACACACACACACACACACACACACACACACACACACACACACACACACACACACATACACACTATACTATACATACACTCATTTATAAACGAACACACTGCATTTTGGTAGTAGTTTTTATACACTCTCAACAATAACACTTACCTGACATCAAGAACTGCACATATCCAGAGCTGGGAGAGGCTGGTAATCTGTCATACAGGCCTGTCCTAGTACAGATACCAGTCTCTCACATAGAAGCATAACAATGTGTCAAAAGTAATTTTGTTTTGTAATGTCTAATGTACTGTGTGAGAGAAACAATAAATTAAATTATTATTATACGCAATCAAAAGATACGGCAATTTAAGCCTTAGATTTAACCAAATTCGAAAATTTCGCTGGGAAATCAAAACCTAATAGGGCAGTATGCAGATAACTTGCAACTATACTATCAAGCCACTGTTGACAAAATATCTAAAGCTATTTTTGCTGCTGTCTTATAAATCGATGAACGCCGGCTGCACGCACGAAAAGGCATAACTGATTGTCACGTTCCTCCTGAGCCGAGCGTGCAAGCGAGAGCGCGGAACAAGCGATAGAGAGGCACGAAGTATGCAATTTTTCATCAATGTTTTCTTATGACGTTATCACGTAAAATTATCGTCCGTAAACCGACTTTACAGACAACCAATTTTTTTATGATTAATAGCGGCCTGGAGGCTATTAGCGGCTGCTCCGAGAGATTTGGTTTGACAGTAAACGCAACTAAACGCCAGGCCACCATTATCAATTAGTCAACGTCTGATAAGGAGACTGACTGACATCTTTCAACTTTCAACGGATCTATTATACCTTTTAGTCCCTCTGTCAAGGATCTAGGCCAGTTTATCGATACCATCCTTACCTGGCAAACCCAGGTTACTAGTGTCAGCCAAAGATTTAGAGGAACACAGTGGGCGTTATACTGTCATAAACTTTCTCCTATCTAAAACTAAATCTATGTTGGTTCGGACTTTGATTATCCCTATTATGGATGATGGTCATATATATTATACAACTTTTTTTTTCCAACAAATACGACCGACGACGATTTATTTTGAATTGTCGAAAGTGTGATCATATTGCCTCTTTTCGCTTTGTATTGAATTGGCTTCCGATTTGTCAGCGCCATCATCTGCGCGCCCTCACTACTCTATATTCAATTCTCAATTTCTCCATCATCCAAAATCTTCTCTCTTCAAATAATCTTTTCCTATTATGTCTGAGTCATTCTCCAGCATAATATATGTCACTCTTCTTTCATTATTCAGTCTGTCCTACTCTAGAAGGAAGCCGCCCATAGATTAAAGCATAGGTCCATGCTCTCGTCTTTCGTAAATTGGCTTCAGCCTCTTCTTCAGATCAGTAGAAATAGGTATCCAATTTTGTATCTAAAATATATATATATAATTATATTTATATTTAAGTACATGTATGTGTATGTATGTATTTATTTATTTTCCCATATTTTTTTTTATTTCTCTTATTACACTCATTCTAATACTTTTTAATGCACTTACTTCATTCTTCTACATCATCCTAAGGTAGACTGGCAGAAAATGCCTTTGGCATTAAATCCACCTCTGTACATATTGTGCATAAGTATTAAATAAAGGGTAGTATGTAAACAAGTGGCTGTAAATTTAAATTTTAAGTGTCTAAATTAATGAATTTGAGTTACAAAAATACTAAGTGACTGCAAGTGACTAGAAATCTCTAAAGCAATAAGTTACAAACATTAATTGAGCGACCTAATATTTGTTTTAGTGACAACATTATGTACTGTTTGGCCAAGTACTTCATTTGCCATATATTTGGTTCAGCCATTTCTGTTCAAATGACCTACTCTACTAATATTAAATAGTTGCCAACTTAATATTAAAGTCGCCCTCTCTGTATTTATAGTTGCTAATATAAGTCATCGGTTTAGTTAATTTTTCGCTAATTAAAATTCATGTCGCTCAAGTTATTAAAATAGTATCTTACCATTAGTCGCTAAGCATTTTTTAACTTGCTCGTTTTATTATCCTCCTCAAATAAATAAATTGTGGTTTGACATGGATCACAAAGTGAAGTCAAGAAAAAAATCACTTATATACCTTTTTAAATACAGTGTAAACTCTTTATAACGTTATCCTTTATAACGATTTACTCCCTATAACGTTGAAGTGAGCCTAACTTGGTTGGTTTGCGTTAAAACCCACATATTGAAACACTCTTTATAGCGATACGCCATTCTCTGTTACGAAGAAATGTGTTCATATTTTTAGACAGTAAATATTTATTATCGGTATTATTGTTTATGTTATGTTATCAGGTAACAAAAGACTTTGAAGCTCCGAAATATCCGAGGTCAGTCTAGCTTTTGTTATCCTTAATTGCCTTGAACACTGCAGTATGACGCATTGTTTTCTCGGAAGTGGTGGTATTCGACCAAGCATACTGGGTACCTATCGTATTAATTTATAAGCATTTATTATCTAAGACATACATATTAAAAATTCTTGTTAATTTGGTTGTTTTTTTGTTTACTCCATATAACGATAACTCTCTATAACGACAAAAAATGCTCAGTCCCTTGAGTTTCGTTATAAAGAGTTTACACTGTATATCAAAACTGTATGTTCCAAAGAAACTTGTATAAAATAACAATTTTGATGACATACTTAGCTATAGTCAAATTAATTTCGTTTAATGCTTAGGTTTGCATTTTAAAATATTAACAAATGTGAAAATAATAATGAACCATATTTTACACATTCTCAAATGACTTTCATTAATACTATGAATGGTCAAAGATAACAATTGACCAACTTAAAGATGAAATTAAAATACACACAATATGGAATCTTCTATTTTAAAGTCAGTGATAGTAAATAACATTATTGATATAGGCATTAGATGAATCTAAATCAAGTAATCAAAGGAGAGCATTGTAATATTAAAATCAATTAAGTAATTACAACATAAATGTGACTATTCTACCAATATGAATACTACTTATATTACTAGCAGTCTTTAAATAAAACATTTAGTAACTCACTCACTAAACATAAAGTATGCTTAGAGATTTTATAAATAAACTAGACTTTGCAAGAAGCTCTTTCTGTGTGTATCTTTATACCAACAGCACGAGTATATTATGAAATCCGGTATGGGTGTTCCAAATTTATTCAAACTCACTATTCTGAGGAGGCACATGGAGTATGTGTTTGTAATATCATTATACCAACTTTTTACTAAATGGTACTTGTACCAAAAACAATTTAAATTTTTTTGTCTGTGAGTTTAGTTGTTTCAGTTTATCTCTTGCACAGGTGCATTGAGTTCTACAGGACTTTCACTGGCAGTAACTTGGGTTACTTTTATTTTGGAAAATGAATTAGGGTTCCGCCGCAAAAGACATAAATATGTACATAGCATCAAGCTGCCATAATAAAAATACTTTAATTTCATTAGGCCCCATGTAGTCACATAATAAATATTTTTGTTCATTCGTTTATACCATGATATGTCCTGTAGAATATTTATTATAGCACTTAGCCGGTTTTAACAGTATACAGAGCTCGAAAAGTTATGAATTATCATGTATTTAACTCATTTTTGCAGTTAATAAATATTGAACATGTAGAAGAAATGGCCTTTAGTTTTAGACAAAACAGTAGAATGCTCTGAAATGTATGTTATTTATAGCATGCTTTATATACGAACTAGTTAATCTTAAATCTATTTTGAAAAAAAAATAGAAGTTTTTGGAATGACAGATGTGACTACATGTACGTACTCGCAGGAGCCTCATTTTGTGCGGAGTATTATAAAAACAGCTTACCATGAATATTTTTAAGTTTTCCTTGATCAAAAACCATTCGGCCCTTGACCGTTTGACCGGCATAATAAGCACCATTCTCACTGTCCAAATGTATTTGCCCGTCATCAAATCCCATGTTAAAAATAATTCCACCAAACCGCCTCACTCGGCTTCACTTTTGTTTCAGTCAATAAAAAACAAACAGTGTTTGTTTAACCACAGAATGTCTAATAGTACCAGTTTAACACTAATCGGAAATGATCAAATTACTGTTTTCTTCATGAATCAACTCGACTAGTCGACTTTCGAACTCGAGTTGCTCTTAACTCGATATTGATGTACATGAACAAACTTAGAAGAGAATATTTTTTGTTTCTTGAGTATAATTTTTTAACCAACTCCAAAAAGGAGTAGGTTCTCAATTCAACTGTTTTTGAAGTAAAACTTCTTTATACACGTTTGTGCACTTTTGTTATGGGGAAAAGGCACTGAACTCGTGACCGTCACGCTAATAATACATGTATAGATCCACTAGAGGGCGCTAATCTAAACATTGAGTTCTGTCAGCTCCTTATTAATTATAATGTTACCAACCTGTTAATGTGACGTTTTAAGTTCGTCGTTTCGTTTAAGTTTTCACTTCTGTTGCTTCTGTCGACAGTCCCATGAATGCCAATTTTTTTTATGTCTATGTTATGCGATGTCTTCGCCATTTGTGAACCGTTTTCAATAATTATTTTTCACTTCTGTCGTGCTGTCCTAGGACTGACAAGTTTTTTTTAACTGATTTGTTTGTTCATAAAGTTGGTCCTATCTTATCCTTTTTTTTTATTTTATATCGGGCAAAGGAGCAGACGAGTCATCTGATAGTAAATGCCTACCGTCGCCCATGAGCACCTGTAACTCAAGAGTCACAAGTGCGTTGCCGCCCTATAATGTGGGAGTAGGGGAAGAGGGGGAGAGGGGGAAGAGGGGGAGAGGGGGAAGAGCGGGTAGAGGGGAGATTGGGTTAGAGGGGAGGAGAGGGGGAAAAGGGGAAGAACGGGAATAGGGGGAGGGAAGGGTTAGGGCCTCCGGTAACCTCACTCACTGCCAGTTTTCTGTGAGGCCGCGGTATCAAGCAGAGTCGAGCCGTGTCGCCGCGTCGGCCCATACGTGCCGAAGCATGGCTCTCCTACATAAAAAAAATTGAACTAACTTTGACCCTTCGGCTAACAAATCAGTATAATTTCTGTCTTTGCGATCATTTTTGTTTCTGTTTTCGATATTTGACCATAAGTCCATAATTCATCAAGTATTAGGTTTTTGTTTTATTTCATTGACCAGAATAATTTTAACTATATAATTGTAGGTATGCATGACCAAATCCGAAACTATGAGGAATAGCGAAAAGTTCTCAAGTGTTAAAACTAAAACTGCATCATTGGATTTTTGAAAAATCCATATTCCTAGCCAGGAATCGAACCCATTGTGTAGTGTAGGAACGAATTCTGGAAAGTAATGGCAAAAACATACGGCAAACTTAAGCATAATGTTAGATTTTAATAAACTGCTTTATATTTTAGGGAGGGGACAGAAACTGTGTCAATAACTATAGGCCAATATCGGTACTAAGTACGCTCTCGAAGATTCTTGAAAAGATTCTAAACAAGAATCTTAGAAATTATCTGTACAAATACCAGCTTATTGCTGATAACCAGTACGGCTTTCGGCCGGGTGTTTCGACGGAAGATGCTGTGCTGGATTTGACGCAACTTATTGCCAAGAATCTTGACATTGGGTTAATGTGTCTGGGTGTTTTTATAGACTTTTCTAAAGCCTTCGACACGGTTTCTGTTCCCAAACTAATTACAAAAATGGAATCCATGGGTGTGCGCGGCATTGCACTTGATATCTTTAGGGACTATTTAAGCAATCGCACCCAGAAAGTTAAAATTGACATGCAACTGAGTGACCAGGAGACAATGACGTTTGGGGTTCCACAAGGCAGCATTTTGGGCCCTACGCTGTTTCAGGTTTATGTAAACGACCTGTGTAGGATAAAATTACCTAACTGTAACTTATATGCGTATGTAGACGATACAGCTATCGTGGGGCAAAAACGGAATGGGCCCGGTCTACAATAATTAAGTGGTTTAACATAAATCTGCTTACATTAAACTTATCCAAAACTTCTTACATGTTTTTCTCTTTGAGAAAAATAACACTCCCACCACCAACCTTTACAATAAAGGCACACTCCTGCTCTGCCTCACAGACATTGTGCTCGTGTACTACACATACAAGAGTTAATTGTGTGAAGTACCTAGGTGTCCTAATCGAAAGCGGGCTTAAATGGGACAGACAGATAGACACGATAACTACTCGAGAGGTCTCAGAGAGCAGTCCTAAAAGTCATGACTAAGAAACCTTATAGACACCCAACGTCACAACTATATGCTGAATGCAAAGTTTTAACGGTACGAGAGTTGTTCGTCCTCCAATCTACTCTTAGAACCCATAATCTCTTACCCTTACCAACCCAGCACAAACGCACCACCATTATATCATGCACACCACACAAAACCACTTTTGTAAAACATCAGTTCTACGTGATAAGTAAACATATATATAAAAAGTTACATAAAGAAATAAATAATATACTAAGTCTAAATACCTGCAAACTGAAAACCACTATCACACACTGGCTACTGAAACAGGACTACAATAAAACAGAAACACTTTTGACCTACGTAGTATAACCTTGAAACAAACACAAACACACACGCAAACGCACACGCACACATACGCACACATACACATACAAAAACACACAAACGCACATACGTATCACTCCATTTCATTATTTCACCATTTATTATCACCATATTTCAATTATTGAGTTGAAACACTTCCACCAACAGCAACTGTATTATAATGTATTATAATATAAAAGACAAATAAGTAAGTTAATAAAATCTTGGTCGAGTACTGCCTCTTAAGATACAGGCTTTGCCTAGTTTAAGAGACAGAGTTCACAATCTTTCCTTGAGACCTAAATATAACTAATAATCTGTATGAATAATGTTTAACCTTTGTAACTACTGTAATTAGTTGTGATAATAAATAAATAAATTAAAATTAAAAATTAAAATTAAATTTTAAAATGTTTTTAATAAATCGTACCTACTTATTTAGACTTTAGCGCTGTGGTATGGTAAAATAATACTCCAACTCCAAATTTTAAAATGTATTTTATGTGACAGATGTGATATTAACAAACGCCGCCCATGGGCACCTGCAACTCGAGAGTCACAAGTGCGTTGCTGGCCTTTAAGGTGGGAGTGGAGGAATTAGGGGAAGGGGGAGAGTGCAGGGAGGGAGAGAAGTGGGTAAGAGGAGGAGAGGGAAGGGTTAGGGCCTCCGGTAACCTCACTCACTCACATTGCTTCACTGTCGGTTTCTGTGAGGCCGTGGTAGCACTCCGGTCGAGCCGGCCAATATGTGCCGAAGCATGGCTCTCCTGGCTGTAGGCCGTAAATGGCCTCGGGCGCTGAGGACTCTCAACCGGACCTACTAAATAATTTGGTATTACGATTAACATCATTTTTTTACGGCAAATAACATTTTCATTTTCGGCGCATCGCCTTCCAGGTTATGTGGGGATATTTGGACACCCTCGAATGGGGTGTCCACAGGTTTTTAGAGGGTGTCCGGACGCCCTAGACACCCCCCGTTGTTGCGCCCCTGATGGATAGCGACGTCCTGGTTCCGACAAAATACTGTTAGTCTAATTGTCGAGTAGAGGAAGTCATGAAAGATTACGATTACTTAAGTCGAGATGCACGCCATCTTTTGACAGAAATCGGAACTAGTAGTCTATTTGTAGAATGTTCTACATTATATTAGAAAACTCCAGAATGGTTTCGAGTTTTCTTTAATATCACGATCTCTGCACGAAATAACTTTCCGGGTATATAAGACATGCATAGCGGTATGAAATAAGTTTTAGTTGAGCGATAGTGCGAGTAACAACGAGTAAGAAGTACAAGTGCTTATTTAAATGGTGAGATTTAATTTGTAATTGTGTTAATTACGAATAATTGAAATAAATTGTGTCTATTTTGGTAATAACTTAGTGTAACTTTCTAATCCCGAACCTCCCGAACCTCAATTAATGATGATGATTGACGGCAAAATTTGTACGTATGTTTAAGAAGCTAAAATGTGTTTGGCTAAGCCTACGAAAATGAATACGTTAAATACAGTTCGTCGAAAACAGTTTCTCTTGGTGTCAATGAGTTTGGGTTCTTGTCACTACATACCCGCATTAATGTGATGGACTATAACTGAGAATAGTTGTTAATTATGTTAATACCTAAATAGATAGACAGATACAGATCAAGGTAATTTGAAGCGTTAAAAAAAAAACTGTACACGGTAACTTGTCTTTATTCAAATTCATTCATAACATTCGAGTATTGTATAAAAATGTCATAAAGTCGTATATCTTTAATAAAATGCATTTTTACTGTAAATGACGAACACAAACTTACAACTAGATGCGGGCGGACACCAGTATTGACATAAAGCACACGATAAGGCATCAATCAATTTGGCAAATATCATCTAAATATCATTGTATAAAGAACATCGAGTCAATATAATTATATTCTAATAAAGGGCACTATACTTTATATCTTAACTTAGAACAAGTTTGTTTGTAACAAGAAACATGTATAAACTTTCGAATTTTAGCAGTTTTTTTCTTAACTTCATAATATTTATAGAAATATTAATTCCATAAATACAAATATCTGTTTGTGTATTCACTCTTGACTGAGGCGATAAAAATTGCGCCGTAGACAAACTTTTAATGTCCGTAGCGGTTAAGTACGTACATGTTTTAAGCTTTGATAATTATATATGTCTAGAAATCGTGTCAAATTGGGACAAGAGTCATAGGCTCCTCTATGTTATACTAGTGTGCGTAAATGCTGTGTTGTACACTGGGACGCGTTGTGTGTTTCTAATAGAGATGTCAAGTTATGAAATCTTACCATTAAAATAGGGAACTTTGAGATTGAATTGGGAAAAATGATTTACAATATATTTATATTGTTTTTATGTTATTTTTCGTTTTTCATGATTTAAAGTACCAATAACATTTAAAAAACAAGTTAAAAAAATATATCTGAACAAATACACGTCGTCGTGTTTGGTTTCCACCAAGACTCATTTCCGCTCAGCCCTACTATCTCTATGCATCGATCCGCGAGTATATCTCTGAGAAACCTATAAAACATTATAAAAATAACTTCAGGATGTTCATAAAATAATTATGAAAAACACTTATAAAACGTGTCTTCTTTAAAATATAAGTTTAAGTTATTTTGAATACATTGAAAAAACCACCAAACACAAAACTTGAGCTCTGCTTAAAGAAGAATGGGAGATTATATCTAATTACAATGGCAGCACTGACGAGAATGGTGACTTTTCTATCTTCTGTTAATTATTATTATAAAAAAAAGTTTTATAGAGATTGAATCGCAACATTTACTAGTGGAATGTTATTTTTTTAGCTTTCTCTTTTTTGTTGAATAATTTTTACATGTTTGAAGGCAAGACGCCATTTCTTATTCAATTAGCGACAGGAAAATACGTGTTTACGTACTGCACTTGTCAAACGCACTAAGTCGAATCAGTAAATTTTTACTGATTTGAATTGGTGTCATTTTGAGATGATAATTCGAGCATCTAGACACATATATAATAAATTTTTTGAAGCCTTTCTTTCGTTTTGTATTCTCTAGAGTTCAAATTAAAGGTCTACGCCCTCTACTATACCGTAATAGTGGCTTTACAGATGCATAAAGTGTAAATTAGACAACTATGACCCAACATCGTACCATACTGACATGAACTGGTCAAACAAGGACAAAACCAATATGTCAGAGGCTACCAGCTGAACGGCTTAATACAATTTGTCTGAGATATAATCCTAATAACTTCTAGTAAATAGACGTGTAGCTGCCATCTATGTATACATCTATTATACTGTTCCTGTTAACAATAGGGAGTGTGCTGGTTGCGAATGGGGGGTCGCTGCGAGTGTGGTTTCACGAGTGGCGATCTTCTGTGGCCGATAGGCATACGGGTAACTAGCCTTAATTAGTACCGGCGCCATGGCGTTGGAGGTAAGACCTGCCATATAAAGGTCCCTGCGTCTCGGGACCTTGGTTTGGGGAACTTGATGCAGGTATACTGACCCTGCTCATATAACGTAAAGTTGGGTGGGGTGGGGGCAGTATAAACAAAATACGTAGTCGTGAGGAGGAGAGGGCCTGTTCCTGTTAACATTTCCAATCGCGTCACATTACGGTAGTGAGCGAATACTTTTAGTACCATAAATGTAGTTTATTGTACTTAAAATTATTTAAACGTAGATATATAGTATCTAAAACATGTTGAAGGAAATATAAGTTTAATGTAGGCACTTGTCTTAGCACAAATTTCTTGAGAACTGGACCGACATAGTTTCTTTGGGACTACCAACATCTTGTTTCCTATCATTCCTTATTTTAAAATTACAATAAAGAATACGTAGTGCAAACCGTCCAAATAGTCAATTCATTATTATATATTCTTAAGTATTTCTTAAAAATATTGTAATTCTTTACGTACATGTACCAATACATTATTACTCTTGAGAGCGACATTTGAAAAAAAAAATATAGAAACGCTTAATATTAATTTTCATATGAATAATGTGCACATACCACACAATAAGGAGGGCCATCGTTAAACATAAAGTGTGATGTAATAAAGATAAATGTTTAGAAATCATAAATAAAATAATAATGTATATCATCCCCAGCCTCAATATCTGCTTAACACAAAACAGAAAAATTTACAAAAACTGCATCATATAACTTACCTCTATTGACTGATATTATTAGTATTTAACATAAATGTTACAAGAATAAAAAAATATCAAAATTCAATATAAAATATGCATGTAAATAATACAATGTCATATTCATAAGACAAAAACGTAAAAATATCTTAAATATAACAACATCGAAAAAAATGGCGTATCTTTACAATTATAAAAGTGTACACTAACTTAACAAGAAATACTCTACTAGTTTAAACATTAAATTGGTAATTACTTTCGAATAATAATATATCGCATTTTATAAAAATTTCTTATTCTAACGAAAAGTAAAGAAGAATAAATACACAATTCTTCTTTAATTAATTTTACTCTTTAAACACAGAGGGAACCTGTAACTCTTTGTACTTGTGTAATGAAAGAAGTATGACACTTACATTACTATTTCATTCTTCGTTTACATTTCGGTACTTAATCAAGGAGACTAGGGCGAGCATTTGTGCGAGGGCTCGAAGGGCCAAAAAATTGCCTTAAGCTTCTAAGATTTTGCCATAAAATTCCAATAACGTATTTTGTCATTTTCCCACAACCGTTCTCCGTTAACAGAATACAATATATTACTAGTACAGAAGTATAATAAATATATATATTACTAGACACAATAAAGTGTAATTCAGGTCGCACAGCGCTAATCATGTGCAGTTTTATTCACCTAGTACACCCTTATTTGCCTCTCTTTCTATTGCGTAACTCTTATCTCTTCTGACGACGTTAGGGTTGCATTTCTTTACATGTCTTTTAGAAGTGTGACTTATAAACGTGAGTTTCGGATCCTTGTTATTAATTAAGTAGCCAAATACGATGTCATATGCTTTTGTTTTCATTATAATTAAGTAATATCTAGAGGACGATGCTACGCGGCGCATGAGTGAGAATCGAACCAACGTGCTCGCCAGCCAGCGCACGGCACCCACTGAGTTAGTCCGACTCGTCGACACCGCCACGTTACTTGTAGCTTTATACCTACAGGGCGGAGGGGCTCGGCCTGGTTACGTTCAAATAGTGGGTCTTATTGTTTGAGAATCTAACATAAACGGCAATGTATGGCAAATCCTCGCAATGTAATGTCTCAAGAAGTCATGAGAGTTCAATTACGCTAGTCTCGTTTGGGCAGTAATTATATCTTTTAAACATACTTATAGGAAATCTTTTAAACGTACTTATAAGAACAATAAGATTACGTTTCATGGAGGTAGTTACAGTAATAATCTAATAGATTTCTCCTCAGTGTTTACGAATTGAGGGCTGCACGACGTATAGGTTGAGTTATTTGTGCTGTGCTATTTGTGGTTCTCGAACGATTCTGAAATAGAAGTGTATGGTTAAACCTCTAACTGTTGTACTGTTAACTACCTCTAACGCGATAATTTCAGTATCGGTGAAAGGGGATTTGGCAACTGCATCGATATTGCATCGCGGGCATCATAACAGCGACATAATGTGCATACATGTGCGTAAAATATCAAACTTAAAGTAGATTATAACATTATTTTTATTTGTTTTAAACCATATTCTACCTACGCATTAGAAGTCTAGAATATGTTAATTATCTATATTATATTTTGGCTTTAAGCTATTGTGACTTTGCCATTCAATTCCAACAATGCATTTTCACATAAAAACTACAATTTCAGATAGTTATTTTTATTTTTCTTATTTATTCTTTATTGTAAACAAAAACAATCACATATTATACATAAGGAAAATGGTATGTACCAAGGCGAGCTTAACCCTTAATTGAGATAAAAATATATAACACACATAAGTAACTAAATATAGAGGTATACCTACATGTATACTACAACAATAAGTACATATTCATTGCGCAATATTAATACATATACTTACATATATACAATATAAATAAAACACATATATAAATATACATACGTATAAACCAATATTGCTCCCTGATATAGTCACTGATTCTTCTCTTAAAAACATTTAAAGAAGGGCTTTCGCGTATTGAATGGGGAAGGGAATTCCACAACCATATCGCAGAAACAGTAAAAGAGTTGTCATAGCAAGCTGAACTATGAGAAGGAGTTTGAAAGAGAAGAGAAGACGAGGAGCGACAAGGTTTGCTATCTGGGACAAGGAAGTCGAAGCGCTCTCGCAGATATACAGGGAAGGTAGTATTGTGAAGAACCGAATACAGTAATGTAAGTACATGAACATCTCGACACTGTCGAATAGGTAACTTTAATATTTCCTTAGATCGATTATGAATAAACAGATTCAGCGACCGTTCTAGTTTATCACAAATTTCTTCAGTAGCGTCGAGAAAGGAGACATTTTTAGTTAGAAAGATGAATGAAGAGATTTAAATACGACATTTATATCTTAAATAGAAATACAAATATATAGAGAACAGCATGACTTTTCTTTTTATGGTATAGGGGGCAAACGAGCAGACGGGTCACCTAATGGTAAATGACTACCGCTGCCCATTGGCACCCGTAACTCACGAGTCACAAGTGCGTTGCCGCCCTTTAAGGTGGGAGTAGGGGAAGAGGGGGAGAGGGGGGAAGAGCAGGAAGACGGGAGAGGGGGATTAAAGGGGGGGAAAGGGGGGAGAGGGGAAGGACGGGAATTGGGGAGAGGGAAGGGTTAGGGCTTCCGGTAACCTCACTCACGCGGCGAAAAGCAATGCAAGCACTGTTTCACTGCCGGTTTTCTGTGAGGCCGTGGTATCGAGAAGAGTCGAGCCGGCCCATACGTGCTCTCCCACGTAAACTTTGACCTTACGCCAAAAGTCGGGCCCTAGCACATTGTACTAAATAAAAACACCGAAATAGTATTTAATAATTAGAGATCGGATAATCGGATGCATATTTACCTAAAGTTATTTTTAGATAACAAATTATGGAAGCGGCTTCTAAGTATATTTTTATTTACGAATGCAGTTGTATTGTCGCGTCGCTACTTGCGCACAAGCAAGTATAATTTGCCGTCTCACTCGCACTCTTACAAAATGCTTACATTTCATGGGGTTTAATAGGCCCGATTTGACACGTAATAAGGTTGTTTTTGCTTCGTCAAAAATCACTGACAATAAAAGTAGGGAAAAGCAACCATTATACGTTGTAACAGAGCAAGTGTTATTTGTGTCAAACTGGGGTTTATTACATCTCACGGAGTATAGGTACACTTACATTTGAATTTCCTGGAATCGCGGGATTCTTTCGATCAAAAAGTGCTTTCCATAATAGCCAACATCTCAACTTTAGGTAAATGTGTATCCGAATATCCGATCTCTAATAATAATCAATGTTTTATAGCATAACTGTTTCTTAGTCTATATAAATAAAAATGAATCGCCAAATGTGTTGCTAAGCGCACAACTCGAGAAAGGCTCGACCAATTCAGCTAATTTATTTTTTCATATTTTCGTTAAGGCACAGGGAAGGTTCTTATGGAGAGAAAAAACATAAAAATTGCGAGGAAAATAGTATAAACAACACTTCTTTTCCTATACAAACCACAGAGTAAATAATAATTAAAACACATGTCCCCAGCTGTCAAACATTTGACGTTAATCAATAACTTTTGACAGAACGAAGTCTGTCGGGGCAGCTAGTATGCAAAAATAGCCACAAACTTGAAGTGAAGTTAACTGTATATGTTAATTTGTTAACATATTCGCAGAGAACAGCATTTTAAACTACGTTTAATAAATCGAGTCTTGGGTACGTGTACTCACATATGTTGCCAGGATTTAAAGCTCAGGTGCCGAAGGTGCTCCGTAAGGACTCGCCGGAGGGCCGGTGGGCTGCAATTAATGTAATAAGAGTAAATCATTGGTTGATATTTTCAATTCATTTACAAAAATGTTTTCCTCTACTATCAGCGGTGCCTTATTGTTGTAAATACTTAAATCAATTATGGTAGAATTTCACTATAAATATATTATTTTAAACATGTTTTATTTAATACATATTAATATAAAAGACTTACATAGGGTACGGGGTTACCGCCAGGCGGCAATAGAGGCGCACTTGCCCCTTCACCGCTTGCTACAAAACCAAAGTTTCCAGTTTTGACTAAATCAACATTAGTGACAGTTGGATTAGTTGCAGGCTGCGGACCAATATAAGGGGCAGGGACTGGTTGAGGTAAGTTCCCGGCTGGGTATGGAGAACCAGAATTAGGGTAGGGAGAAACGGTCGGGTAAGGTTGATTAGGGTAAGGCTGGTTTCCTTGAGGGGGGTAAGGCTGGTTTCCTTGAGGGGGGTAAGGCTGGTTTCCTTGAGGGTAAGGTTGGTTGGGGTAAGACTGATTTCCTTGATTAGGGTAAGGCTGGTTCCCGGGATAGGAGTACGGTTGGTTCCCTGGATTCGGGTAAGGCTGGATCCCTGGGTAAGGTTGGTTTCCAGGGTAGGGTGTATTTTGTTGGTAATTTCCATTGGGCTGTGCCGTAATAGCTTGCGGTTGGTGGATGATTGCTGGAGCGGGATAGTAGTTGCCGCCTTGAATATTTTGCCCCTGCATGTTTTTAGGCATTTGGTCCTGGAGTGGATTCGGTACGTTATCTTGAAAGCCCACTATGGGAATATTACCGAACACTATGGGTCGAATTTCTTCAGCGTCTTCATGACAACCGCTGACTACGATTGCCACCTGAGAAAGTTAAAATATTTGATTTGGTTAGGGTATGGGTACTACTGTGTTGATTCTAAAATGTTATTTTTTTAAATAGACAGTGGCGCCACTACCACACGCATAGATAAGTTTGCCTAGCAATAATATTTAGTGTGTATACCTACTCTTTGGGTAAAACGGCGCCATCTTGTGGTCCTATTTAAAAACTTGTAAAATGTCACATCTCGCAACTTATATTTTTACAATAATCTCACAATTTTTTCGTTTTAGTCATCCCAAGACGGAACATCTCCTTTACAAAATAAACAGCCGTAGATCAGTTGACTAGATATAAAATATTTAAGTAGGTAATAAACACGAATCATATATCTACGCGTTTTATCTATACCATAGTATAGGCTCTGCCAAGTTTGGGATCAGGCGGCCGTGTGTGAGATGTCTCAAGTTATTATTGTTATTACACGCTTATTTTTTTAGTCTAATAAGCCTATATAACAGCGCACTTTAGCTTATAGGAGCGGAGTAGTAATCGTCATTAAAGTGTGTACAAACAGCAAATGTAATAAAAAGATGTACCGACCAGCGACTGTGGTCACGGGTGGTATGTCCACCTGTGACCACGAACCGTGCAATTCGGCCAAAACGACGAGTAACCAAATAGGTTACCTGAAGTAAGACCATTTCAAAATTATGGTGAATAATTCGTCATTTACTAATCAAATATGTATTATATGTTTAATGTCGAGGTTCGGGATTAGATATATGCACCAACTAGCCGTCCCCGCAGTTTCACCTGCGTTTATGGTCACTGCTCCGCTCCTATTAGTCGTAGCGTGATGTTATATAGCCTTTTCCGATAAATGGGCTATCCAACACTAAAATAATTTTTCAATTCGAACCAGTAGTTCCTGAGATTAGCGCGTTCAAGCAAACAAACAAACAAACTCTTCAGCTTTATAATATTAGTATAGATTTGTTTCGAAATAGACACTATTTATTTCAATAACTGAAACTGAGCACAGTTAACCATACTTGTCACTAATATTCGCTTGTACTTCTCGCTATACTTCACACTTATTACTTTATATCACTTAACTCAAACTCAATCAGAACTTTCTCGAAATATTTCTTATTAATGCCGTTATTCGTTAACAGATCGAGCCAAGCGTCTCAATTTAGATGATAGCTAACATCTATAAGTTCCACTACTCGCAAATAGATGGCGCCCGCGGGTTAATTTTAGGCTTTCGGAACAATATTAATATATATAATATTAATAAATCGGGAAAGTTAAAAAACCTTAAAATGTGTACCTTAAAACTATAGCTGACGTCGATGTACTTGCAGGTATCGAAGTTATATATTTCCATAGCCGGGACTTGCATCTCTATGTTCCATTGGGGAGCCGTGCCGCCAGCCACCGAATCCCTTTCGTATTCAGCCACTGTGTATGTGTCCGTGTGTACTCCTGGTCGTGAAATTGCCTCGAATCTTATTTCCTGGAAATGTGTCCATTGTCTATAGTTCTTATACACTCCTGCCTACTACGCGATAGGGGATAGTTTCCTGCGGCCTATCATGTATCAAACTTTTAGTATTTTTTACGATTTTCATGTATGTTATTCTAACTTAATATTATAAATGTGAATGTGACTACTCAAACGATCATCATGAAAATATGAATGTACGTTATCAGGGGTAAAAAGAATATAAGGGATTGTCCATTAATCATGTAAGGCTCGAAAAGGGGGAGAGGGGGTTCGAAAAGAAATCACGAAATATCACAAGGGGAAGGGGCGGTTTAGTGAGATATCACGTACGAAGGGCGTATCGAAATGGAAGGTCGCTACACCCCTTGACCAAGAGCACCCTTCGAGTCCAAAATTAGTCATGCATGTAAATAGGAATACCACTCACGGAAGACTCTTTCTAATCTACCTTAAATAATAAGTATTATTAAATTACCCTTTTAATGACAAACTTGACCTCGTCGATGTCTACACGACTAAGGTTTGAGATGTTGACTTCGAGCGGGATTGTCTGTCCGGGGCAGTACCCCCCCACTGGCATCTTCACTCGGATCTCTGAGGAACCTGCAGCTGTACACCAACAGCAGTAAGAGTTTATGAGCTCCACTTCTAGAGGTTCCTGAAAATAAAAAAATATTTTATATGACATAAAAAAAAGTTTTTGGGTCGACAATTGGAGCGGCACTGTAATGGCACTTAAATATTATGATATGAGTAGCAGCCTTGTTAAGATTGTTGATATTACGGTCGCCATTACATTGCAGTTGCTTACCCGCAAGCATTTATGTATGTATTGATATTAGTACTAGTTTATTTCTATATCAAGAAGCCCACATAACAATGAAACCAACAAACCCCCGCGCAAGCGCCCTCCAAATTTGTGAACTCAACGTGAGAAGGTCGGAGGTGAGAATATACAATAAATATATAACAATAAAAAAACCGCGCCAGTTACCTACCAGAGTAGGTAACTGGCGCCGTGTGGAAGTTAGTTTTTTGACTAAAACGCGTGTTGAGTCGACTTTGCAGCACTCGCGGTTTTTATATAAGGTATAGAAAATGTTCTCTAGTTTAATTTATTACATGACTATTTTCATCGTAAAATGAGTAGAAAAGGAGATATTGTCAAAAACTGTTTGGCGTTGCGAGTGGTAAAGATAGGAGGTAAATTTTAAAAGAGACCACGTCAAAGTCTACAAAATCACAAATTTTCAAAACTCCCGGCAAAAATTCCAGGTGAAATTACGAAATGACTGTACCATTAGGCATATTTATATTTTTATACTCCACGTGAAAGTGAGCGCGAACACTTTCAAACTGGCAGGTTTTTAATTTCATTTGAAAACAGATTTACTATGGATTAAAAGTTAAAATGTAAACTATGCTGTTTCCAAACGGAAGTGTGTTATTAATTCTCTTTTAAAAATATAAAATTTATTTTTATAACACAGTAAGTATTATTATTTTAGATTTATAATAATACGTGTTGTCGACTCTCGTTGGATAACACTAAATATCACATCAATTCTTCCAACGACCCAAACATTCAAGGTCACCAGCTAATGTTGGTCTCAACTATTGTAACATTACCACACATGCCAAATTCTACACAACAAAGACACACAGAGCAATAAATTAAGTCACGTTTCATTCACTGATAACAACTACTCTGTTTAGACGGCTTTATAACGAGATTAAGCTTAATCGAGGATATTGGAATAAAATACACTACTTTCTACTTCTTACCTATTCCTCAATATACAGTTTCTAGTCTAACCTTTCGACAAAGACGCCAAGAGAAGAGAACAGAGAAATAAAGAAGATATCATTTGTATCCCGTCCACGTCCCTTTGAAAAAACTGCGCGAGAAGCTAGTCCCTCACTGACCCGTCGGCTGGTGATGAGCTTTCTGCTTGTTATCACCGCCTGAGCCACTTTTTAGGCAAGTTTTTCTTTGTGGGCTTAGCCAAACAGGTTAATGTAATTCTGTGCCTCTAGCTCTAAAATACTCTTAGAGTCGATGAGTGCGCAGCCTCCTAATCGTTCAACATTCTGCTAATCAGAGGTATAATCCCGCCTCGGCAGATCATTACCCGCTTTGTTTGGAGCACACACATATGTCACGTACATCTGATTCGGAGCGTTATATTTGTATCAAGTTGAAACACTATAGGTACGTACATATCTATATCGCGGCCAAGGTCGGGAATAGATCGATTGCTCAAAGTAAAATAAAAGATTCCGTAAATAATGTGGCATTTATGTAAACTAGGCGTAGCAAGTACTAATACGGATTGCCGTGTGGGCTTGGTTTGAACTTTAACGCAGAAGCAGGCCTGAGATGGTGGCCGCCACGTGTTCCGCGTGAGCATCTCTGAACCGGACTTGCAATCTATGGTGTGGCAACCTATTTTTCAAGACGAACCCAAGGCCTGTTGGGGTTTTCGGGGAATTTCTGACTTTCTTTTTAGATTATACCCGAGCCTCGTTAGTAGATCTACGTATAACGGAACCCCTTGTGGCTTGAGTCGGTTTGATTCCAACATGCCACTGAACTTTTGGCCCCGATGGTGATGGGATACTAGAGATGGAATCTAGTAAACCCGTGGAGATGGTGAAGGACGTTGTGGCAAGAGTCACTATTTGTCTGTACTTAAAGTGCCTATCTTACCTTACAGAAAGGATTTAGATTTAAATCGACGGGCACAAACACTCTGAGAGCGGCCATTTTTTCTTTATTCGAAGAGAATATTCCAGACGTGACCATGACGGCTTTAACACGGTATCGGATGTGTCCGTCGGAGGCTTCAAAGGAAGACGGAATGTTGATCGGCAAAGGAAAGTCGAAGTTGAACTCATGGTGACCTGGCTGCAAATGGTGATCTCCTGAAAACAAAAATCTTGGAATAATAAAGCATATATTACGTGCCAGCATATGGCTTAACCTACGGCGACGGCCAACAGGAGAGACCAGCCGGGACTATAGTCCGTCATTTTTAAATTAAATTCATACTATTTACTTTGTAGCAGCAGTATTTATGTTTGTTGAAGTGGATATAATATGTTTTTTTCTTTTTCACAAGTTTTTTTTCAGTTATATTAAGTGTATTATAAGTTCTGATTACAGTCGTATCAGATTCAGGGAATAACTTCAAATATACATTGAGCAACGGAATTTCAAATATAGTTACTCTGGGTATACAAAAAATGGGTTCAAAAACTGCTATGAGAATTTCTTTTCACTGGCTATCAGAATTTAAAATTTTAAGTTAAGATAAAAAACGTACGTTTTTATCATCTAGGTATTATTTATAAGCAATTTAGTAGCTGCGTAGAACATAATTTTTAGTCTTTCAAACATTTTTTGGAAAATTATTTGTGTGTCAGCGATAGATGTGTTTTCTTCTATATTTGAAAATTTTTATTTTGCAGAATCAATCTGGCTATTTTTTTTAAAAAGGTACCATTTGTGATCCATGTCATCAGATATGTCTGCGTGACACCTGTCAACAGTATCAAGCTATGTTGTGACATGTATAGATGCAAGTCATACACTTGTTGTTTATTTGTATGTCTATTTACATTAGTCTGTGCTTTGTGGAAGGTAAAAGAAAAAGAGGGAGACCGCGGAAACGATGGGACGATGACATCAAAGAGGTGGCAGGAGTGACGTGGAACAGAGTAGCTCAAGTAAGGACAGAGTGGAAAAGGTTGGAGGAGGCCTTTGCCGATTGGCAAACAGATAGTAGAATAAGTTTTAACTTTTATTTGTTTTGTTTGAATTAGTTATTAAGGTACGTATGTATAAGCTAAAGATCTGAATAAAAGGCTATATTATTATTATTCTCTTTATTTATTTAATATACATATAAATTACATTTTTAAATACATTTAGAATAAAAAAAAATACAAATATATTTAAAAATATAAAAAATAGTGTCCCACTGGTATCGGGTACAGGGACCAAGCTACCGGTGGTTAGGGTTCCAGAGACATAAACCTCCTCACTATGCGTGCCGTGTCGAGAAGGACTGCCTTCTGCATTAGGCTCTTAATCCAGCTGCCTAACGTGAGCCTCTGAAGGTGTTGGTCGAGGCTCTTAGCAATTAACCCATGGGCCGAAATGACTATCGGTACAATGATTGGTGAATCCGCATCCCATTATTATGTAAGTCTATTCTTGTTCTACAGCCCAGTACAAGTTTGCATCTATGTAGTGTCTCAGAATATTTAGTATTGATCATTGCCAAATTATTTTTGCTAGTGCATAACATGACTTGTAGCCAAGTGTATAGTATATCTTTCAAGTTGAATATCAAAAAAGTGTTTTTTTTTAGGTTCCTTGGGATATTTGTCTAATTCTATTTTTATGTATCAGTTCCAAATATTGATTGCATCTGGCCTTTAAATAACGACGTTATCCTACAGAACCACTTACTCTTTCATCATTAAACATTTAGGGCTTGCAACGTCGCATTTTTAACACCTCGACGCAAAAATGACGGGGTGTTTTAAGTTTGACGTGTCTGTGTCTGTCTGTCTGTGGCATCATAGCTCCCAAACGGATGAACCGATTTGAGTGCGGTTTTTTTGTTTGAAAGGTGACTTCCAGAAAATCTTTTCATCCGTTCGAAGATCATCAGCTGTTTGTAATCGTTTAAAGGGATTTTCGTGTCGGGGATATTTTTAATTTATGATTTTCGAAAAAAGTCGTGAGTGTTACGTGGACTTAATGAAAGTGAATTTATTTCCGTACTTATCTACCAAAACACTATGACATGAGATTGACAAATGAAACTAATAAGTGGATGGACATGGACCAAAATTAGTCTTACAACAATAATAAACTAAACTCCGCACTTTAGGTATCAATTAGGCTCGATTTGTCGGGCCAAATTCAGATGGGCGCCGGGTGCATCGTAAGTATGGTCGCACGTTTAGTTCGATACTCATTCACGCGCCTTGTCGTATTGTCCGTTCGTATCTAGACTATCGAGATAGTAGGCACGTAGCCTAGGTTTATTTGAAAGGTTATTTGTTAAAAAAAAAGTAGAGTAATAGACACATAACTGACTGGTAATTAAATATTCAGATTAATTATTCTTTAAAAGAAGACAACCCTAACGTCGTCAGAAGAGATAAGTGTTAAATAGAAAGAGAGGCAACTTCTAAATAAATAAAACTGTAGGTAATTAGGGCTGTGCGACCTCAATTGCACATTTTATTGTGTTGGGGCAAGAGTCGCTATTTATTTAAATGATCTTGCGGAGTGAGTCTTCTGTACTCATATTTTTACTCAAAACAAAGTAAAATAAGTAACAAAGTGACGAAATTAGTAAACGTCATCTAAAACTGATCCTTGATAACTTGATAGTACTGTAGCATACCAACCTCATTGGAATTGTGGTCGGCTGGTTTGTGAGTGAGGAGCTAAGTCGAAAGTCGTTGGCATTTTTTTTAATGATAGAAGTTGATAGGCAAAGAAAAAATAAGAGAAGACTTAGTTTGTTTGCAGCCCATTGTGGTTTCCCGGGGCTTAGATGAATTATATTACATTATAATTTTGCTTCCAACACAAGTTTACTTCATTAGAATTATTAGAATTACAAAGTTATTTACGAATACACCACTTTCTCGCATAAACCATCTCCTGAGCCAAGTGAGCATATACGCATATACTTCGCGATTGTCGACCGGGACTCACTGGGCGACCTAAGCAGGCACCTCAACAAGATACATGAAAGGATACAGTGTACAGTCGAAGAAGAAAATAATGGATGCCTGCCGTTCCTAGACGTATTAGTCATCCGTGGCTCGAACGGGCGATTAACAACCACGGTGTACAGGAAACCGACATACACGAACAGGTACCTTCGAGCTGACTCACACCATCACCCTGCTCACTTATCTTCTGTGCCTAGATCACTCATAAACCGAGCCCTCCACATCTGCGATCCACAATATTTGGACAAGGAAATGGAACACCTACGCCACACATTAGAAGCAAACGGATACCGCTGGCGGGAATGTACCCGGGCAGCGAGTGCGATTGGTGGTCGGCGGACACCCGGTGTGGAACGAAACCCCGCGTTTCTCCCTTTTATACGCGGAGTGACCGATACAGTGGGACGTATATTGGAACGCAAATATGGCGTCAAGACGATCTTCCACCCACCCGGACAGCTTAGAAACTTACTGCGCTCCCCAAAGGATGTGGATCCACTTGGGGCCCCCGGCGTATACTCGATTCCTTGTGACTGTGGCCTAAGGTATGTGGGTGAGACTCGTCGGAGCGTCGCAACTAGGCTACATGAACATATACGCGATGTGGAGAACATGGACTGCAAAAGATCGGCCGTCGCTGAACATGTTTGCAAGACGGACACGGCTCATTTTATACGTTTCGACAAGGCTTCCGTTTTAGCGAGAGAAAAATACTTCGTACCGCGAAAAATACGAGAGGCAATCGAAATAAGCCGTCGTCCGAACTTCAATAGGGACAATGGGTGGGCATTACCTCCAGCCTGGCGACCGTCCTTGAAACTGATGTCCCACGAAATAGTTACGGCTCCAAACACTGACACAGTAAGTTCAGTGTGTACCACAGTGCCTGCGATAAAAGATTTCGCAACACACAACGCAATGGAAGCGCAGGCGTCCACATCCCGGCAGTCGTTACGACAAATGAATCGGTGGGACAGACAACAATCCAGTCTGGCACCTGCAACCGGCGCGGCAGGACGCCTCACCCCTTGATAAAGGGCCCCCGTCGGGTCCGAAACTAGTCGGGCATCCCCGAAATATACACGTGAGTAAAACCGTATAATTTAAATAATATGAGCATTTACGTGTTTATAAAATCACTACAGTATGTACTTTAGTGTAAAAAATATATATATCATGCCACGCTGGCCTCTAGCCGACAAGCACGGCCATGGGAAGTAATTAATGACCGAGAGGCACAGGTCATTGGAGTGGATTTCAAATGATCATGTTATTATTTATTTATTTATTTAATACTTTATGCACAAAATGTACAGAGGCGGACTTAATGCCAAAGGCATTCTCTGCCAGTCTACCTTAAGGTGGTGTAGAAAATAATGAAGTAGGTGCATTGGGAAGCATACGGATGAGTGTAATATCATAAGAAATAAATATATATATACGAAAAAGAAATAAATAAATATTTACATAGATACATACATGAATATATAAATATAGTTATATAAATAATAGATACATAAACATTTTTTTTTTTCTACTGTTCTGATGATTCTGCTAGTTTACTGAAGAGGAGAGCACGAACCTTTGTTTTAAATGATAGGAGACTAGATGCCATCCTGATTTCCTGCGGTAGAGCGTTCCAGTTCAGGACAGACTGAATAATGAAAGAAGAGTTGACACATGCTGAAGAATGGCTGGGACATAATAGGAGAAGATTGTTTGAAGAGCGGAGATTTTTGTGATGATTAGAGCAAAGAAACTGGAGAATGGAGGTAAAATATGTAGGAGAGGTGGGAGAGTTGAGAATTGAATACAGAGTGGTGAGGGCGCGCAGATGACGGCGCTGACGAATAGGAAGCCACTTCAATTCAGAACGAAAAGAAGAAACCTGATCATACTTACGAAGATTAAAAATGAATCGAATGCAGTTATTCAGAAGACGGTCGTATTTGTTGAGAAGATCTGCATTCAGGTCATAGTAGCATACATCACCATAATCAATAATGGGAATAATCAGAGTCTGAACTAACATAGCTTTGGTCTTAGATGGGAGAAAGTTTTTAAGACGGTATAACGCACGCAGTGTGCCTGTAACTCTTTGGCTGACACTAGTAACCTGGGTTTGCCAGTTTAGGTTGGTATCAATAATGAGGCCTAGATCCTGGACGGAGGTACTATAAGGTATATTGGAGCCGTTGAAGGTTACATATGGTAGTCTATCTAGGTCTTGACTGCTTACAATGATGGCCTGGCATTTGGTTGGGTTTACAGTCAAACCAAATCTGTCGGACCAGCCACTAATAGCCTCCAGGTCGCGATTTATCATGAGAATAGCCTCAGATATCCAGTCTACAGTATCTTGATAGTATAGTTGCAAGTCATCGGCATAAAGATGATACGTACACTGAAGATTCTGAGTGATAAAATTGATAAAAATAGAGAATAATAGAGGAGAGAGGATGCCGCCTTGAGGGACACCAGAGCCAAGATAACGCCAACTTGAAAAGGACTCGTTGACGCGGACAGACTGCTGGCGCCCTCGAAGATATGACAAGAACCATTCCTGTGCATCAGGTGGAATGATAAAGTGGGAGAGGATCGATAAAAGGATTTCGTGATTGACAGTGTTAAAGGCGTTCGAGAAGTCAACCAAAGCTAATACTGTAACTTTGGAGTCCTCTATTCCTGTCCTGATGTCGCCAGTCACTTTTAGGAGGACGGAAGTAGTGCTATGACCAGGCCTTGACTTGAAGACTTGCATGTATTATCATAATTGCTCTATGCTAATACCACTACAGACATATCGATACCCATTAACAAAGATGAGCTACATCATACATGACAATCCTACTAATATTATAAACGTGAAAGTTTGTGAGGATGTATGGATGTGTGGATGTATGGTGTATGGATGTATGGATGTTTGTTACTCTTTCCCGCTAAAACTACTGAACCGATTTTTTTTTTTTAAAGACTACTAGTAACGTGGGTCACACATTACTAGTATTCTTGTTAACCCCTCCAGCTAAGCTAAATGCTTGTGTTAGGAGTGGGTTCACGCCGGTAGTGCACTGGGTGGGGTTCGAACCCGCAACCACTTGATCGCAAGTCCAACGCCTTAGCCATTACGCTACCGCCGCTTTGCGATGAAATTTGGTATGTAGATAGCTGTGGATCTGGATTAACATATAGGCTTTTTATCCCGCCATTCCCACGGGATCGGGACTTACGCGGGTGAAACCGCGGGCGCTGCTAGTATATATCAACATAATTACTTAAATATATTAATGACAATTGCATGTTAAAGACACATTACGTGAAGAGAGGAAAGCCATGTGTAGACTTCAGACAACGTGAAAGAAACTACGTGGATGACATATGAGCGAAAGGACTGAATACGTAGATTTCAGTCAATAGAATTAAATGTAAGAGCAGAAAGTACTAGACCTCAACTAGTTGGATACGTTTATGGCTCAACAGATTTCGCAATTTCCAAGTACGGATTACCAGTACTAAAAGTTCGTTTCTTCTGTTTCGTCATACTCATAACCCACCAAAATTCCATGGAAGGAGGGAGATAAAGTTTGCCTATTGCGTGTGAATTAAACCACTGCCACTGGTGTTCTAAGCGTTTATAGTAATTGGTCAGGACATAGCAACCGGTGGATCGTTTATTAATCAATTAATTTTTTTATAATCTTGGCCCAGTAGGTGGTAATAGAATTTAGTTTTACTCCTTTTCAACCAAATCCATTTTCACTCATTCAAAACATATCTTAGGTAATCCACGCTACCATATACCATCACTATTTTAAACTTACCAAGACAGTTTTATTAAAAGCTTCATATATTGTTTAAAGATATAAGAGAGACTAGTTTCCGAGATCGACGGGGCCCTTTATCAAGAGGTTAAGAGCCATTTCACGTTTTCACGCAAATTTTTAAGATTTCGGTCGCTTAATTTACGATCTTAGATAATACTTTGGAATTCTAAAATACATGTAAGAAATTGAATACTCTTTGATCTTGTTCTTTAATGTATCACATTTAAGAAAACCAACTTCGTTGCTCTGTGGTGATCGATCTCCCACAACTCGTTTAGTGAAAAATCATCGCAGAGACAATTTCCGATTCAAAAATCTATCAATAATATTTATAAATTTGGGTGAAAAAGATACGGTAAACATCGGACATATCTTTTAATCTTTAGATAATGTACTATTTTCTCAATTATTGATTACATTAATTAGCAAAAAAATAAAGACAGTCCAATTTATACGGCTTATATCGCAAATTTATCGCGATTTTTTGGTTACAATAAAGCGTAATTTCAAAAAAAAATATATATTTAAGTAAACTATGTCCTTTGAAGAATCTAATTCTAAAGTTTTTTTGACAATTGCTTATTTGAATTAGAAATAAGATCATTTTTAAAACTACTCTAAATTGCAATAAATTACGATGCGCAAGTGGATACCAATCAGTACGTTATCGTATTATTTGAGTATACTGTAGAATAAAGATGCTATTTTTTTTATCAGTTTAAGAAATGGGGCGCAAAAGTTCTGTATACCATTGTGTCAAAAAAAGAAAACGTAATAATTCTGCTGCCATAGAGAAAGCAACAGGAGCAAGGTAGATCTTTTTCATTTTTTCAAATTATTCATTCAAGTTATTTGCAGGCTTTGACCTTCATAGCTATGGTTTTTTTGTATTTTAGAATGAGAAATCGCGCAAATCGAGTAGTGGAGGTCGTATCATTAGAAGGAAGGAAGGACGCTGTGCCGGGTACAAGTGAAAATGTAGATCCGGTAACAGAAATTGATTCTTTTAGAAACAACTCTAGGTTTAAAGCATACCTCTAATTAGCAGTAAATAATATAATTCATTTAATTTTACAGGCGAAAAAACCCGTTGCATTAGACCCCGGACTGGTCGAATCAGTGGAATTTTTGGAATCAATCATAAATATTTTAGTAGTACATTTTTTCTTTACTTTTCATTTGGGCATTCTACCGAATTGACATAGTCAGCCATCGCTATTTCTGTTTAATTAGATAAATATGCATTAAAGGGACTTTATCAAACTTTTATTATAGTTTATTACGCAGTAAACAATATAATATCTTAAAATTTGTAGGTGAAAGATGGTGTTGTATTTGACCACGACCTTGAGGAATTAGTGGAACTTTCAGACTCAATCGTAAATATTTATTTGTATATACTGTAGCTGAGGTTCGGGATTAGAGAATTATACCAGATTGTTACCGAAATAGACACAATTTATTTTAATAGATCACAAAATACACAGGGAAACTAGCAACAACGAAATTACAATAATATATTATCACTATTACACTAAACTTCTTAATTCACATACACTTTAGTCGCTGTTAATTCACTTGACACTCACTTGAAACTATGACACTCACTTGAAAACTAACTCACTTGACACTCACTTGATAACTAACTAACCGCTAGAACGTCCGCTTTGACAGTTCGAAACCAGACACCACGTCCACCAATTTGGGGGGGGGGGATTTCGCGAAATCGCGCGGAAATCGCGTGGACCACTGTGCGGAATTGGTAACAAAAACCTCTCCTATCAGCTATCTATAACAGCTACAGCCAAGATAAAAATACTGGCAACTAGCTAGACGTTTATAGATGAAAGTTATCTATTTCTAAATTCAAATAAATACTTATAAGATTCTTATAAGAAGGTTTATTGTGAGGTCTCGAGAAAAAAAAAACAAAAAATTCTATAAAATGGTTTCGTAAGCCTAAAATATCATATTTTTTACCAATAAAGCATTTAAAAACAAAACTAGACTCATTTCCCTAAATTATGATACTAATATCTTGATATATAATTATTTCTCAGTAGCTTTAAAAAATACATCTTTATAGGTCGACTATTCGCGGCCCTGAATAGCGCGGAAATGTGCCGGCAACTTGGTAACAAAAACCTTTTTATAGCTAAAATAATAATATCTAGAGAGTAGATAAAAATACTGAAAAATAGCTAGACGTTTATAGAAAGAAGTTATCTATTTCAAAATTCGATAGTGATAATTTAAAATACTTCAAAGGAGGTTTGTTATGAATTCCTACTAAAAAAAAACAAACTTTCACTTAATTTGTTTTATAGGCATAAAATATCATACTTTTTAAAAACAAAACACTATAAAAACAAAACTAGATTCATTTCCCTTTAATATGATGCTAATTTAGACATATATAATTATAATCTAATTGGAATTTATTCTAATTAGAAAATTCTGAATTTCGAATTTTGCCTATTTCTAGACCATCGTAATCGTTATAGGGGGCTGTAGTCAAATTACAAGAACGTAAAATCCTAATTAATGTTTATTTAAAATATTAATACTAACCACTCATCCTAATTACCAGATAAAATATATTAAAATATATGATATAACATACAAAAACATTACGATAAACCGGCGAACAAAGGCGAAGTTTTAATTGAAATAATATACCAAAAAAGTTTTATCACATCTAAACACATCATAACAAACTTTGGATTCATAAAAAGTTTACATATACTAAAAGAATGATTCATAAGGATAATTTTGATATATAATACTAATACAGAAGAACAATAAATACATTATTACTTACATTTTAAAAGCAGAGCTCACACACAAAAATAACACAAAAAACCAACAAAACTTTCACCACTTTCACCGCAATTCACTGACTTTTGAAAAATTTCTGAGAATTTAATGGCGTCTCTTACCATAGATTAAAAGGAACCAAACGACGCGGTATTTCATAGAGAAGAGATTAGTATAACATTGTTAAAAGAGGCGCAATGGATATGTTGACTAAAAATCGATTATAGCGTGCGAGTCGCTTCGCGCCAAAAATTTTTCGGGCCTCATTTGTTTGGGCGTATATATACGCCCGGACGTTTGACGGTTTGACAATTCGGGCGTATAAGTACGCCCGGACGTTTGAGCGGCTAACTACTCCGCAAACCTACGCTTTATATAGCGAAATGGTACTTCCACAAAAATCGCGACACCTCTGGTAAATTCTACAAAACAATAGAATCCGCTAATACATCGTAGAATATTCCATTAATGGGCTACTACTTAGTTCTGTGTTGTCTCAACAGATGGCGTGTATCTTCATTTTGTAGCTCTTTACGAATTCCGACAGTCGCCAATAGATAGCGGGTTATTCGTAACAATACTATGTTTATTTTGTTTTGAATTTGAACCACGTAGATGCAGATTGTCACTTTTATTTTAGAATCACATAGGATGGCAGGCGAATAATTGATTTTCAATACTTTTGGAGTTAAATAATGTATATAAGGAAAAATAACGAGAAGTTCGGCTACCATAGCCATTGATAATGATGGCTCCCCCACCTTTCATACCGGCCAGAGTCTTCCCAGTCCTTAGTAACTCATTCAAGAAGACATTTACGCTGTGTTAATTGTGGTTTAAATGTTGCCAAAATACGAAGACATTTTGTTGGAAATAGCAGAAGTTCAAAATCTTATACAACAATGAGTTCGATCACAGCAGGTAAATAGTTGATAACGTCACCATACCTGGCCGATCTAATCAAAATTTGATAATGTATGTATGAATTACAGAAAATTAATGTTAAAAGACTATATTTGTAAAAATAAAAACCATTGCATCTCAAAAAACCGGACTTTTTTTAAACCAATTTCTTAACCATTTAATTCTGTAACTTGTAAACTTCATATGCTTTTATATGTGTGCACTCAGGGCCGAAGTGTCTAGAGTCAGTGCGCATTCCTCTTTACCAATATAGACCAAAGAAGACATTTGTTGTTTCCGAAAGTATCACTTTTTTCTCTTGTTACTTGTAATTATTTTTTAAAGAATACCAGTAACGTGGGTCACACATTACTAGTATTCTAGTTAACCCCTCTAGCTAAGCTAAGTGCTTGTGTTAGGAGTGGGTTCACGCCGGTAGTGCACTGGGTGGGGTTCGAATCCACAACCACTTGATCGCAAGTCCGACGCCTTAACCATTACGCTACCGCCGCTTTAAAAATTATACATTTACACAATATTATATACAACTAGCTGACCCGGCGAACTTCGTACCGCCATATTTTATTTCGAGATTTAAACTATCCTATCTCTCAAGTTGGATCGAACTGCACATGGTGTGCGAATTTTATTATAATCGGTTAAGTGGTTTAGGAGTCCATTGAGGACAAACATTGTGACACGAGATTTATATATATTATATTAAGATTATACATAATCATGTCATTATACAATAATTCGTCAAACAAAACTCACTTACCATTTTCTCACTTCAAAAATGTTTTCGGGGTACCAACATTTATAATTTTTGAAGTGAAAACTTTTTTAGGCACGTTGTGCACTTTTACTATAGGGAAAAAGCACTGAACTCTTGACTGTCACGCTAATCCACTATGTAATATATATACTATAATGGATCCACTAGAGGACGCTAATCTAAACATTGAGTTTTGTCAGCTCCTTATTAATTAATCTTTAAAAATATAATTAGCTCAATAAAGTACTTATTGTGGGCGCGATTTATATGGTAAAATAAAAAAAAACATTATTGTAATTAAGGTGAAAATTTATAACGCCTATAGAGCTCAATAGGAAAACCTTTATTAAAAATTTCGTTGACTCGACATGTCGTTTTAAGGCTCTTTTTATTATACGTTTTATCTACACAAATATTCGTGTTTTATTATAAGTCTAAAAACCTTAATTCTACTACATAATTAAATATTTTTTTAATAAATCCCTAAGAAGTGCATTACTATTATAACAGCTCAAGATTCTTTAGTCTGCCTCGTCACTCGCGCTACACTGCTTGCATTGTGTTCGTGTTAGTAACTACGCACACATACAAAATGCTGCCGTCATTTACCTAAATTCGAGCGTTCAAATTTTGTGAATTGGCTCCTAAGCGACCTTAATAGACACGTGCGAGAGGTTGATACACGCGTGAGTAAAACCGTATATTTTTAATATACTGTTTTAGTAGTATTATAAATACAACTCCCGGAAGTTTTAATTTTTATATGTAAAGGTTTTAGCATAGATTGCCATATAAAATCAACTTAAGTACGGTTGGCATTCATTAGCGTGTTGTCAATGTAGGTCATTGACCCGCTACTGATGACGTATGTGTCCGAGGACAGTTTAATAAAATTAGAATTACTTTTTGATTTATCGACATTTTATACTGTTAATACGTATTATGTTTCTATGTATATGACTATTCATGTATCCAGCAGTGGGAAAAGGAAGGGGAAAGCAGATTTCCAGGGTTTAGCGCTAGATAGGCCAGTGGTTTTTTTTTTTTGATTGGCTTTAGTTGTAAGCCGTGTAGCTGTATACAAACTCAAGGGTCAAAGTCTACCTATGACTTAACTGTTGAGGCGCGAGTGTCTGTTTCTACCCCTCCGTCGGGGGCAGAAACAGGGACCGCGGTGTGGTGAGTTTGTGCGTGTATTGTGTTGATGGAGCGCGGCATGCGCGGCATGCGCGGCGTCTTGTGCCTTGGTGATATCGTCGTCAGGCTCTCCGAGGACATGTCTCGGTCGGCGCTTACGAGAGATGGCTGACGGGATGTACCGCGGATACCACGAGTGGGTTGTGGTGGGATTCGGCGGAGTCAAAGAAGGTTTGGGAGCAGCTTTTAATGAATTGCCTTATGGTAGGCAGACCGAGGTCTATATGGAGGTTTTCGTTTCGCATGTACCACGGGGCTCCCATGGCTCTGCGCATGAAGCGGTTTTGTACCGTTTGAAGACGATGGATCCTCCTTGGAGGGGAGTGAGCGAATACGACTGAGGCGTATGTCATTATTGGGCGGATACAAGTGGTGTATAGACGTACTTTATTTTTGAGAGATAGTTTGGAACTATGGTTTAGGAGGTAATGGAGTCGACTTAGTGCCCTGCTGGCGCGGGCTCGAACTGTTGTGATGTGCTGGGAGAAGGAGAGGGTGTCATCAAGTATAACTCCTAGGTACTTGGCTTTATTCGTCCAAGGGATGGGTTTTCCGTATAGGGTGATCGGGGGTGGCGAGGGAGGAGCAAATCTGCTGTCCTTCCAGCTGCGGAAGATGACTGCTTGGCTTTTTTCGGGGTTCACCTCGATCCTCCATTTCCGAAACCACTCACCTAGTGAGTTGGCTGCGGATTGGAGGACCTTGGCGATGCTCCGGGGTAGCTTGCCTGAGTGATATAAGGCGGTATCGTCCGCCAACAGGGCTAACGGGACTTTCCGATGCTTAGGCATGTCGCTGGTGTACAGCGAGAAGAGGATAGGGGAGAGTACTGATCCCTGAGGGACTCCGGCAAGAATGGGGCGGGGAGAGGATAGCGTCCCTTCTAGTCTGTAGCGAAAGTGGCGGTCCGACAGGTAGTCTCGTATGATGAGCACGAGTCTGTGGGGCACTTCCATTTGGAACAGAGGCCAGTGGTGTAAGAACGACTTGTATTTGAGAATCGAGTGAGTTTCTGTCAGTTTTCTTACCTACGCAAGAGTTTCTTAAGTATTGCATACACTATGACTATGTTGTCAAATTTTATGAGTTATGTGTAGCCAACAAATAGTTGATTTAGCTTGAAAAAAATGGATTTTGAAATTATTTTAAAATCTTCTATTAGTTCTATTATTATTTTCTTCTGAAAATGCTTTTCGTCATGTAGGTACACATTTCTAAACAACACATTATGAATTTTCATGTAAATTTCAATGATTATGTTTTTTATTTTTTACGAAATATCAGCTTTACGCTTACTTACTTTGCGCTTTACGTTATTCCCGGGGTCTACTATACGACCCTAAAATATGACCACACTTTTCTGTAACAGCCTGTATAAGCATTAAGCATCGCGAAATATTTTTTAAATTACCCTAGGCCGCGTCCAAATTATAACAGACAAATATATGGTAAATCGGAAGCCGGAGGCGGAGAATATACAAATATGGCCGGTGTTAATGGATAATAAACAATACGGGTGCACCTGTCTGCACGCTCTAGGTTTGAAATATAAAGTTAAGGTTAGGCACATATTACATTGCGCGCGCGACTTTTAGGTATATTCATCTAGCAGGAAAGTGTATCCACTCCTCACAATCAATACTCATCTTTATTCGTTTGTAGCGAGAGTTGATTATTATTTAAATGTCTTATCAAACGAAACCATCGGCTCTAGTTTTCAACCTGTATCGATAGTATCTATAGCTCTTACAAAACTGTCTTGTCGTCAAACGTATAATTCAGAACTCGCGAAAGTAAGTAATGATGATAACGGTTTCATCTTGATAATATTTAATTGCATACATGTACCTTATCATTTACACGTGTGCGAAGAATACTGCACTCCGAAAATAACTGAAATCTGCTATCTTTACTGGATACTAATTGTATAAGCCACAGCTATATTTGAATATACAAGATACATTTACACATGATTTTTCTAGGTATTTTTTGTTAAATTACAAATACTTTTGTACTCTCTCTTTTTTTGTCTCAGCTATAGTGTATCCACTGATGAATACCTATAGGCGTCTCTAAATTGAGCGGTCTTTCCCAATGTATGCTCTCTGGATACACATTCATCACAAGTTGTGTTTAGAAATTTCTGCAATAAATACCACGACTGAAAACAAATACTTGAGGCATTCCCAAATATCATATTCCGGGGATACACTATTTTATTATCTCTTATATTTATGGTTTGAGAAAACTAGATTAACTCCTAACGCTCTAATACCGTATTGTTTGTTTTGGAAAGTGTACTAAAACACACTTAGATGGTATTGATAAGAGTCAAATACTTTAGACAAACAAAAGATATGATAATACTTAAAGAATACATACATAAATATGCATTTCTAGGTATGTCTTCTAGCCGAGTCGCGTACGATTTCACTTGTGTGAATGAGTCATCTATGAAAGTAGTTTACAGACCTAAATTAATTTTCTGGTCAGGTTTTAGTGAACAAAAAATACAATAGTCTTGGTAGAAATACAATGTACGAATTCTTACGAATAGTAGTTTAGAAGTCGATGTTGTATAGTTTAGAAGTAACAAACCAGTTTTACTGTAGACTAGCTGCACCCCGCGGTTTCACTCGCGTAAGTCCCTCGTTAAGATTTTCTTAATTTTCCGCGCAACTTTCTTAAATTTTTCATTCATTTATATATATATAGATTACAAGTCTAAAGCGGACCCTAGACGATCATGCGGCATGACATGCGTTACATGCTGTCACGCATGCATGGCCGTTTAATTTTATTGATTGATGCGAATAACATGCAAACTATGTGCTGGGAGTTGATTGACAATTCCTTTTATTTTTCATTCCGCAAGCTATGACTGAAATGCACGCATGATCGTCTTCAGATCGGCATGTCATGCAATAGCTCAGTTCGTATCGAAACTGCGTCGCCGACGGACATGAACTGGATCGATAGCGGATTGCCGGTTCCCGATCATGACATTATGAGCTACAAGTTAAATATAAACAATCGTGATACAAGACCTCTTCACTGTACTCTCTATTGACTGAATAAAATGATTAGACCAAGCCTATATAGATATACATAGAATTTAGTGATGCTGCATGATAGACTCTCATAGATCCTTCATGCAGCATGATAATTAAGCATATCGTTCCGAGATCGTCTAGGGTCCGCTTAAGGATTTTAGAACTCTCAGTGATTAAAGAAACGGATTTATTGTAAGCCGACTTTAAAACAACTATTTATGTACCTAGATAAACTAGCTTTTGCCCACGGCTTCGCTCGTGTAAATGTAATTTTTCCATCCCTCGGGTTTTTTTTTCTGGATGTAAAGTATCCTAAGTCTTTTGCTGCATGCTGGCAATGTAACTTAAAAGTTATTGAAGTTAGTTTTAATGGATTTTCTTACTAACAGAATGAAAATTCCAAAATAAAAAAAAATATGTACGATTTAATATCTTTAACTTTACACATTCCAATGCCAGGTTTTTATGAGAAACATAAGTAAAGGTACCTGAAAATTCAAACTTTCATAACTTGTAAACAGTTTTTTTTTTTAATTTTTGTTGTAACTGCATGCTAGATAGAGTCAGTGATTTTAGTAAATGTTCTATTGTCATATACACCGTGTATATATAATACGTTCCATGATATAAAATGTTCGGCATTTAATGGTATATACATGTGTGTCGAATCAAAAATGATACTCAAACAGCTGCCCTTCCCTGCGGTACGCCCAAGTATGTATTTAAACAAATTAAGTTTATTACAAAACAGCAATAGCCTAATAAATTGCTATCTTGTCCTATCACATTTTTTTAACGTAAATGCTATACATAGATTACTTTAATTATTTTGCATCTGACAATAAAAAATAGATAAAAGATATGTAGTAGGTACACATAATATTCGAGTGAGAAGGAACATTTAAAACATTTTTATATGCAATTGTAGTAATATTATCTACGTATGAACGGGAATTAACGCGATCACGAAAAGGTATTTTCGTGATCGCGTTAATTCCCGTTCATACGTAGATAATATTATATCATGGAACGCGAAAGTTTAAAAGTTAGTATGCAATTGTAGTCTTTCAATTTCGAAGAACGAAGAAGTTTAATTAAAAGATTGTCTTCTTTTGTTAGTAGATGAGTGAGTTCAGTACTCAAATTAAGCTAATTCAGTTCAATGACATCATGCCCCATCAAATAGGCTTGATCTATAGACACGGAACTCGTAATTTACGAGCAAATTTTTGTTGTTCTTCTAAAATGTGTTTTGCAAATGTAAACCTAAATCGCAAAATATAGACGGTATAATATACCTTATCACGTGCAGGTATAGAATACCTTAATGCTATAGTAGACTTATTTACCAGCTGCAAACTGGGTCATATATCATGTAAATGTAGTGTTAATGTCTAACAACCATTAACACTTAAATGCGAATAATTGATGTATATATAATTCAAATTTAATTAATGTAAATCGATGTAAATGTGTAAGTACAGATTGGATGCGGAAGGCGAAGGACCGGGTGCCGGGTACTGAAAAGGACATTTACATCTTTACATTTTTTTTTCCGCGATGGAAGGTATACAGTCGTATACCTTCCATCGCGGAAAAAAAAAACCTTTCTGAGGGATATAAAAATATAACTGAGTCCGCCTGTGATCACGGCCAGTGCATTCTGATCGAAACGTCAGGCAATTCAAAGATACGTATACCTATTGATCGCGTGAATTTTTGTTAATATCATTTTTTATTTAACAAATTACTATCCTCAGTTATATAATTAGACAACATAACGGTTTTCTGAAAGAACTCGCCGTGTGTGATAAGACCGCCGATTGTTATACCTAAATATCCTACTAATATTATAAACGTGAGAGTTTGTGAGGATGTATGGATGTGTGGATGTATGGATGTTTGTTACTCCGATAGCGATAAAACTTGGTATGTAGATAGTTGGAGACCTAAATTAACACATAGGCTACTTTTTATCTCGATATTTCCACAGTACCGGGACTTATGCGGGTGAAACCGCGGGGCGCAGCTAGTTTAACATGTTTGCATTGCTTACTACAATACAGTACAATAAAAAGAAAAATAAATATAATTATATCATGAAACGGGAAAGTCTAAAATAACTTCAAGCTAGTGCCGAATAAACGTCAATATGTTCGATCCTCTTCCCCGTCTTCTAGTTAGTAAACACGTTTTAATAAACATCGATTGATAGCATTTTGGGGATTCATAACCTTTTTATAGTGATCCTTAGAACGCAGAACCATAAACTTAAATCTAAGTTTCAGTACGAATAAATAAACAAAGCGATGCCCTGCAAAAAGCCAATAAATAAAATAAATTTAACATAAATAAAAAGTCTGCAACTAAGTCCATCTTCATGGTTATAATTGGCGGGCTTCAAACACATGCAGCTATTGTTTAACATAAACGCTCTTATAAGTAAAACTGGTGTTTCTGTCCTATGTTTTACACAATAAGGTTCTATTTAATTTGTTTCAAGATCTGTGTCGACCCAAATTCCAAATTTATAAATGGCGCGTTGCTACAAGGTCACCGTGTTCTCTGAGAGGAAACCATAAGATTATGATAACTATAGTTTTGACAAACGCATAAAAAACCCGCTAACGCATACTTTTGTGGTTACGTAGACAAAGATGATAATGGCGTTCTCATTTTATCGCGTGTGCGCAGATACTAAAGTTAAAGACTGCTTCATAACATGTTCTTTTACTTACCTATATCTGCCATCTTAACTATATAATATTATAAATGCAAAGTGAGTTTATTTGTGTCGTACACTTTCACACCTAACTGTTTAACTGTTAATTAAAGGGGGATGCACATTCTCCTTAGTGTGTTAGGCCCAGAATGAACGGCGGAATATGGTACCTACAGTAGTTGTGTTTTAGAATGTTAAATACATATGTATCTCGAAATCTATTTTTATTTTTCAACTGCATAGGTTAAGAAAAGTCCTACACGTTATGATGTATATTGTATTATTATGGTAATCGATTTTTAGGGATAGTAAAATCGAACAACATTTAGCATTAATATCAGAAATATTTTGATTATTTTTAATCAAACTACTTTTAATAACCAAAATACAATTCATTACAGTGGCGCACATATGTATATGTAAAAATATTGATTTTGGATTACAAAATGTCTAGTAATAGTTACTTAGTTCAAAAGTCAGGTCCAGTGTACCGAGCATTACCCTTTTATACATTTACACGTAATCAGGAGTACAAAAAAAAAACTAGGTGCCTTTCATCAAGATAAAATACTGTTCCTAAAGGAGTAGTGAATTGATTGACAAAGCCTACAGTAACATGAGTAAAAGCTAGCAGGTCATAAAATACTAAACATAGGCCTCTTCCAATGTCCCGCCCTATGCAACTTCTTATTATTGTTCCAGAAGCTTAAATTGACGCTCGGGCGCCATGTAGTTACGAGAACTAATAGTCTATCAATAAGAATGTTCTTCTGAGTTCTAGAAGTTTGAATTGCGGTCGAGTTAAGTAAATCGTACGAATTGTTCAGGAAAGTTTAAGAACTTTCTATGATATGTTTTTCAAACTAGGTATAAGGAAGTGCATGGCACCATGGACATTCAGTTCTAGTTGAGCGGTACTTCGAGTTAACAAGTGCGAATAGTGAGAACTGTGACTTGTAATTATTTAAATAAATTGTGTCCATTTCGTTTTAAATTGGTGAATTTTCTAATCCCGAACCCAGGCTCGTAACACTACTTTGACCAGGTCATCGGTCCGTCTAATTGGAAACGGTCCGATGCTGCGCTTTCCCTAGTCGCAACTCTGGAACTTTTCTTCACCAACTGTTATTCGTTCACCAACGGTTCTCTATATGGCTTGCCCATTATGGTTTTATCTTGTAATGGCAAGAGCTATGTGGGTTGTTTTGATTATTTTAATCCGATATTCAATACATATCTCACAGAGAAACGCCAAGCATTGATATTTTTATAGCCTGTTGCGCAACTTTTTTATTAAGTCCACATCTATGGACCAGTGGCTGAGTTCTTATTATCTATTACAGATACAAATAAGTGTACTCATTACAATTTTTCTACACTATTAATGTTGTATCTTTTTTATTTATATACGTAGGTATATAATAAAAAAATCATATTCGTATTGTAATAAATAAATTTAAAATTAAAGCCTACACCCGCGCGCACCGGCTTTCTACTCCGCAATTTTTCAATTGTATTTTAAAATTAAATAAATACAATAAAGAGTACTATCTATCTATCTATCTAAATATATCTATATTCAAAACTACTTTGCGACGAACTTAAAGCCCGATCCACACGCTACGAATCGTGATCGAAACGCAGTCGCGAGAATGTGGAGCTAGGGTTAGAAGAGTGTGGTTCCTGCACAAAGAACTAGGTATTATTGTATTATTAATTAGTCTGTAAGTCTGTACTCCGTGTATCAGCAATGAGCGGTGTTGCAAACTTTTGACTCATTTTCCATCAATAACCCTCTAAAAATGAGGAACACTCACTATCTCTATTCAAGAGATAGTTTTTGCATGGCTAGAATTCTGGAAAAATAATCTGTTTTAAGGTTTTTATATTTGATGTGCATCAAATGTTTCAAAATACGCCAAAAAACTTTTCGATGTAATAAATAGACTATTTCTATTCACTCGCACAAAACGCGTAGCTAACAGCTTGTATTCTTGCACTAGCGTGTAAATTATTTGTACGATTTCGAAGTCAGGTACTTGTCTGTGCATTTATTTACTTTTCTACGTACGTCAAAACGTTCAAACGTAAACGCTTTCATTAGCGTTCCGTTTATCATTAACACAGTTCACTTGCTCTTTTACTGATAACCGAAGTATGTTCTTAAGTGAATATATCATTAAAGGTTTAAAACCGGTCCAAATCATCTCGCATTTCTTGGGACTGTTATGTTAATTTTTGATAGTACGTTCTGTTCTACTTTTAACTGATCTTCCGACAATAGATGCTTTTCTTTCATTTACATTGTTCATTTGTTTAACGATAAATGGAATGAATGGAATAATATTGTGAGGATTAAAAGTTCATCTTGGGGTCATGGCTCTTCACCTTGGTGTTAATTTATTAATGAGACATCTGTCGCTGTAAAATAGGGGTGAACATCATAAATTAAGAGCAAGTCTAGCATGCCAGTTAAAACTAAAGTTGGAATTTAACCTCACGGAACAACAATCCACGCAATGGGTGTTTGAAGAAGACGAGTTGTCCACAAAAGTTGTTCGCGGTCGGAGCGTTGATAAAAAAATTATAGCGGTTTTTTTCGACGCAGTGGACCAGTAGCAGTTATTACGCTAGAAGACCGTAGAACAGTTACTAGTGTCTCGCAGGCAGATACACTTACAGACAGACCGTGTAACACAGCTGTTACAGGTTTAAGTCATTACCTTTGATCATTACATTGAGGCGTTACCTTTGATCACCAGGACTTTCAGGCACCCCAAAACCGTTTTATAGCCACTTGGAAGCTAAACTGTTCCCTGAGGCAGTTGTCATCCAAATCCTTAAAAGATGGCAAAATCCTTTTTGACAAATATAAAACTAAATCCGACAAAAAAATATAATTGTCAAATCGGACCAATCTGTACTAAGTACTTATAAAGTATGCATAAAAAACTACTACGTATCGAATTAAGAAATACCTCCTTGTTGCTTTCGTCGGATAAAACAAGTCTATAACGAGCGTGGATGTTGATATAAATCTATTGAAATGAACACGATAGATTAGCAGCCGAATTTGACTAATTCTTTTTGAAGAAGGTTTTACGCCATGACCTTTAGGGCAGACCATTGACTATAGTATAAAATTGCAGGGAATATCTAGTTTACTAGTTTAATACATTATTAATCACTGAAGCCCCAGCGAAGTGCCGGCCGAGCGCCAGCGGCCTGACCTCATTACCCAATGGTTGGGTGTGTGCATGAATGAGTAGTTTCTTTTTTTAACTGATAGTACTGTCATACTGAACAGTATCAGTTTTGGCAGCTGATCTTATAAAAACTAGTATATCTTTGTCTACTTATTAATAATTACCCTCAATGAGGGGTTTACCTTCCTTCTTTCTTTAGACTTTGGGGAAAATATGAGTAATACGTGGCAACTGCATGTTTTACTATAGTACTGGTTCGAAACAACACTATCTAATTCTGATGGTATTGAAGTCCAATCGGGAGTAGAATAGGGCGAAAGGAACTCCCCAGTACCTCCAGAAGACAGTGGTGAAACACCAATACTAGTGGTGGTGGAGTAAGATTGGAAATTTTATTTATGTGATGTATAGATGAAATTATATTATAACAGCAGACACAATCAAAATAACCATTCCGACGACGAAGTGTTTGCTCACACTACATAACACTTGACTTATTTCTCTCAGACTGGCGCCATTTGCATACATACCTCGTAATGAAAACAGACAATTGGGTGTTGGCTAAGGCTTTCAGTCTCCTTATATTTACGAGTAGCGGGTAAAAAAACGAGACTCAGACCGGTCTCGAAATTCCGGGGAAAAATGAGACTTTCGAGACTATATCAAAATTAGATTTCAAACTTTTAGGCTAGGCATTTGGGTAGTCAATGCAAGATATTTCACTTAAATACTTTATTAATAACTGTTACAAACTCTACAAGTAAAATTAACAAATATTTGTGAGATTTTTTTGTCATTTTTACAGTGGGTCCATAAAAAACAAAGAGCATTTAATGTGCTTTCATACAAAGAGTTTCTGATTTTACTGTAAAGTAACCTACGTTTAAAAAACCCTTCTCTATCTCTATGCTACCCCTTACCCCTACGTGGTTAAGGCTCTGACCGCCCAGAATAGCCTCTAGCGTCTTCAGAGGGTCATGGCGATGGCGGTTAGCATGGACAGAGGCGGCGTGCGCGTTGGCCGGGATACAAAAAAAAGGTTGCAATCTCTACAGACTATCCTAAGTAACTGAACTAATAAAAATACTGATGGTTTAATAAATTTTTGAATTATGGTAATTATTTTACTTCAATTTAAAAAGTCTCGTTATTCCCAACACTGGAGGTCTCGAGTTTCGAAAATATGGTCGAGACTCTCGGAATTTTCGACACCGAGACTCCCGGGATGGAAGCCCTAGTGTTGACAAGTGAGATATAAAGGCTGAATTAATATATGTACATCTGTTTGTTATGTTATTTTATGATCTAGAGATGGTACTCAACTGAAAAACAACATGCACAACATTAATATGTATAAATAAAAATTAAATGCTGTTTTACTTTATCCGGATTTAGATATGTTTGGTTTTGGGATAACCGTATTTTTTCTTTTCTTTAACCTAGTTCGTGCTATGAACTTTAATATTTTCTTAATTGTCCCCAAATATGTAAATTCATTAACATGTATATGAACCGAATTTTATAAAATGGGATGTAACGCAAAACCCTTCAGTGTGTACAACAATAGCGCTGCGCTTGTAGAACAAGAATTATGTAGAATTTTAACTCACCGTTCTCATTGCCAAACACGAAGATCTTCCTGTTAAAGTACTCTTCATAAGATTCGTGGTCTATCTCCTCAGTTATTTCTCGATCATTGACACGACGCGTCTCCGTGGTAGTCCAATGCACTTTGCAGAACCCTTTGAAACTTATGTATATCCCTGAAACAAAGTTACGTTATATATATTTAAGTTAAGATTCATTTGAACTGTATGTTAGTAGTATACTATTAGGAATATTCTATCTATCTATGTGTGTAGTAGTAACAAAAAAAATTATACAAGGAATGCAGCCATTGATATTTTAGCTATCTAGATTTTTTTAATTGGAGAACTGCCAGAAATCAAATTTGTGGTTTCATTTTAGCACAGTGTTTTTAATGTTATAATATGTTTTACAATAATGAAATGATACAGAATTGATGCAAGAATAGTGTAGGGATTGGAATGGTCACCTAATTCTACAGTCACCTGCTTAAATTGTGTGTTATGTACGTCCAGACACTAGTTTGAATGGCTTTTACATTTTTGTGGCGTCACTACAACACATTTTCAGCAGATTCTAAAAAGCTACTAGGAATCGTGGTCTCAGTCAATTATTTTCTTGAATATAATAATATTATTGTCCATATTTTGTTACCATATTATATTATGTAATTAGGACTGCTTGTTGTAAACAATAGTCACTTTATTCGCCTGTTTTCCTTATGTAATTCTATGAAATTACATGTTAGAAGATTAGAAAATAAAGTTGCATATAAAGCAGTATATACCTACCTATAATTTTATTATTATTTTTGCATGTATTATAAGTGTTGTAAGTATTGTATATATATTAATACGTGAAGAGAATTCTTTGTGTGCATTTTTAAGAAAATTTTGCGAACGGGGGATTTGAATGTGAAATACTTAAAGATTAACTATAGCAGAAGTGCAGGAAGCTAAAATTTTTAAACGATATGTGTTACAAATAAAAAAAATACGTGAAAACCGCTACATCAAACTACACGCGTCCAGTATTTATGTTAATAATAATCATTCATTTCAGGCTGCATAGAGCCATAGATAAATACCTTAATCTAAATATACAAACTAAAACATTGTGTTAGGAAATAAAACTTAAAACTAAGTAACTCTTCACTTGCACTAAGTCTTTGTGCGATCTGTTGGTAGTTGTGACATAATACTACCCCTTGCGGCCAAAAGCTTTCATCTTACACCTGGTGCTGATAACAGTTGGGTACTCGCACCTGTTAGACTGTCGATGTACGTAAGTCTATAGTGTATAGAATGACAGTCTAAGTTATGCTGGCTAATGATATAAATCAAAAACATTTAAACTTGATGAATTAGGGTAGAAATTTGACCACTAGGCGATCTGTAGTTGTAAGTATTATATTAGTGGAATTCGCTGCAAGTAACACATTTGTACATAGTATAAAAGAAAGTCGCTTCCGTCTGTACTAATGTGGTCGTGACTATTAATGTGGTCTTCATCAATAGATAGAGCGATTCAAGAGGAAGGTTTATATGTATAGTTTATTTAGTTAATTTGTTGTTCAGTTAATTTGTTGAAATATGATGATAATTGTTCACCAATTAATATCTACATTGCACCCGTGCAGAGCCGGTCGCTAGTCTATATATTAAAAATTAATGTATTACTATGTTTTTGTCCTTTATGCGTTTCGAAACCATTGATCAGAATGTGATGAAACTTTGGTAGGGTGTTCTGGGGACGCCCGCGACGGATCCTGGCCCAAAAAATCTATACTAAAAAAAGGCATCGCAACGCATGCAGGGTGCAGCTAGTAATAAATAAATTATAGCGAAGGTATGTTAATTCTAGATTAAGTAGCCTTATAGTGATGCAAGAATAATTGAAGTTGGTTTAGTAGTTGCAGATTTTGTCGACTAAAAGCAAACAAATTTTTCCTCTGAACAGGTCTGGTATATTTTGAATGAAGGCAATGCGAATTTCGATGTGTCAGTTTGATTGAACGAATGTTGTATTTTAGATGGGTTATCTTATACAGTTCTGGAATGAAAATAAAAGAATTCTATTCGAATATATTCGAGAAAACAGACCCACAACGAAGGTAAATTTGAGGATTTTTTGAATGACAACACTTTATAACTATATCATGAAATGAAACTTATTTTTTTTTTTGCAGAATATGGGTGTACAAACACAGATGGCAGAGTTAAAAAATTGTAAAGGCGCAATACCATATTCAACCGTTGCCGGTGTGCAAAATAATTACATAATGTATCATTATCATACATATATCATTATCTCCATAATTGTAACGGGAGGTCTCAAACGATTGCATTGCAAACAATAACTACATATTTATTAATAACTAGCAGTTCCCGCGCGGCTTCACTCGCGTGTATACATATTTTTTATACAATAAATAAAAGTAGCCTATATTACTCCTTATAACACCACCTATCTGCCAGTGAAACTCCCATGGAAATCGGTAGGTTTAGGCATAGGTATCGTGCAAATAACTATGAACTTAAAACAAAACTATTCTTTCGACATTACAAACAGGCACTTCAATTTTATTTATTTGTATTAATGTATTGATTACTTGTATTTTTTTGTCTAATAAAAATTAGCAAATTTATTAAACATATAAATAGCTCCAATGTGTAAAAATTGAGAAATATCAACGACATTTATTTGTGTATTTGAGTTTTGAAACTGATATATTTCTGGAAAACCTCCGATAGAAACAAGTATGCATGTTTTAAAGATAATTAAACTGTTAATTTAGTTTCTTCGTACCTAGATTTTATTTATTGTGTTAAATATGGATATTTAAAAATACATTTTTATTCATTTGTTTTGTATTACTTAGAGATCTGCTAATCTTGTCCTGGCGGCATTCTCCCAAATTTCGATCAAATATAGCAAATGTAGTTTATTTAACTAAGGTGTTATAAATGGTGAAACATGGGTTATGTGGTATGGTGGTGGGTGGTGGGTGGTGGGGTAACTTTATGACGATCAGTTAAGTGGCTAAAGCCAAAAACCGTAAAAAAACGCACTTTCGCATTTATAATATCAATTAGGATACCACAAGTATTTCCAATAGAATAAAAAAAAGAACATATTACAGACTAGTAGCGCCTCGCTGTTGCACCCGCGTAAGGCCCGATTCCGTGGGAATATCGGGATAAAAAGTAGCCTATGCGTTAATCCAAGATATCTACATACCAAGTTTCATCGCAATCGGTCCAGTAGTTTTAGTGTGTAAACATTACAAAACATACACACAAATGTTTCCTCTTTATAATATTAGTTTAGAAATGCACCATTAGAGCATATTTATAAATAAATGAATTAACCCCTGATGCAAAAAGGAGGGGTGTTTTAATTTAAACATAATGTATTTGTATGCTCGTCTGCGGAATCATAGATGCAGGGCAAAGGCAACTTGATTGAGAGTGTTCTTAGCTATAATTCAAGAAAATCTGTTCTGCCGTTTGAAGATCATCAGCTCTTTTCTAATTGTTGCAGGGATTTTTGTGTTGAGATTACCTATGTATTTAAAAAAAATTCATCTGAGAACAATATTTGACAATTTTTTTTTTTTTATGGCATAGGGGGCAAACGAGCAGACGGGTCACCTGATGGTAAATGACTACCGCCGCCCATGGGCACTTGTAACTCAAAGAGTCACAGGTGAGGTGCCGCCCTCTAAGGTGGGAGTAGGAGAAGAGGGGGAGGGGGGAAGAGGGGATAAGGGAAGGACGGGAATAGGGGAGAGGGAAGGGTTAGGGCCTCCGGTAACCTCACTCACGCGGCGAAATGCAATGCAAGCATTGCTTCACTACCGGTTTTGTGTGAGGCCGTGGTATCGAGCGGAGTCGAGCCGGCCTATACATGCCCAAGCATGGCTCTCCCATGTAAAAATTTAAATTGAATTGTTCTCAATTTTTTTATATAGTTGTTCAGTTCCTAGTAAACCCATAACCCATAATACATAACTATAATGTTGTTTTAGCAACACATTTATTTTTACACTACCTTGGCTATTAGCACAAGACAATGTGATAACATCGCTTATGCAATATACAGTCACAGGCATCATACTTAATTCAAAGTTGTCTAAAAAATATATATATTCAAATTATATAATTTATATTGCTTCTGGAAGAAGCTAGGCTGGCTTATTCGAACGCATAATGGAAAACCTATATGTCTAAATGCGGAAACAGAGCATTATACCAATATATCTAAATTGTATTGACTTGAATAAAAGCATGGTAATACTGAGTACAATCAACACAAAACATTTATATTCAAGGTCAAGTTGTATCAGATAAATCTCACATGGAAACAAAACAAAGCAATGCTCCTATAATGTTATATAGATACATTGGCATTGAATTTATGTTGACTATCTAAATTTGAGAAGTTTAATGTGAAGTTGTATAAAATATTTTTTTTTATATACATAGACATACACTGCTTAGCCTAAGGGTATTAATTATCATTTAAAAATAACATAATAATTAAACTTTTACAACAAATACACTTTAATGTGTAAGAGGCAGGTGTTTTGATGTTATTTTTATTAATGATGTAATAAAATCTCAATAATATATTTTGAGATTTTTATTACTTACTAGTTACCATGCGGCTTCGCTTGAATGTACATATTTATATATTTTGTGAGGAACCCTAATTCTATTTCCAAAATAAAAGTAGTCTAAGTCAGTCCTTATAACACCAGCTATCTGCTAGTGAAAATGGATTGGAAATCCGTCCACCCGTTCCGGAGATTAGCCGGAATAAACAGACAGACAACATTTTTAAATACTGATGTTTAGGCATAGGTATAGTGGAAATAACTGTATGAGCTTAACCATGAACTAGCATACATACATGAGAAAAGGTACATTTCATTAAGAATCTTCTATTTCAAAGATGTTAAAAAAAAATTCCATGATGCAGGTTTCTTTCCTTTAATGTGGGTAGTGTGATGTAATGTTGAAACCAATAATTACAATGTAAATGAGACCTCTAAGAATACTGGTAATATAACTAGCATTCTTGTAAAAAAAAAACAGTAAACTTAAGAATTTTTATAAACTAAATAGACTAGGTTTTGCAAGCAACTCTTTTTGTATGTATGAGTATGTGTAACCCAGGATTCCTAGCTATCTACATGTTCTAAATTTACCCTAATTTAAAAAATTACCAACAAAAATTTGAAAAATGTATTAAATGTACTATATGAATGACCTATAGTTTCATCAAATTCAATCGGCATTTATGTAAACACTTTGATTCAATCAAACAGTAGAATAATCCGAAGTTTACGTTTAAGATAAATGCCGGCTACCGTTTATACATACGTACCTACTTATTATACAGCGGACTCATAGATCTTTAACTTAATTTTAAAAACTTAAAAAAAATAGAATAAAGTTTTTGGAATCGGAGACTAGACTACTAATATGTACTCGCATGGCAACTGAATATATTAGTTCTAGCTCTAAAGCCAGGGCCAAGGGCCTTAATTTGTGCCGAGTATTTTTAAAACAGCTTACCATGAATATTTTTAGGTTTCCCTTGATCAAAAATCATTCGACCATAGACGGTTTGGCCGGCATAATAAGCACCATTATCACTGTCCAAAAGTATTTGCCCGTCATCAAACCCCATGATAACAATAATTCCACCAAACGACCGCACTTCACTACAATCCGAAACAATTTGACCAACATTTGACACAATTTTATGGATGCCTAGATTAGTGTTGCCAGCCGTACGATTTTAATCGTATTTATACGTCCATTTTGGAGCTGGTACGATGAACGATCATGTATTCGAAATCGTACGCAAAATATACGATCTTTCTTACTTCATAACTTTGATTAAAAAATTAAAAGGGCCCAGTTGAAAACCAGCGCCAGCACCCACCAGTGCCTGCCACAAAGGTGAACTGGACTCAGATTTTGCTGCGACCGCGAGATGACTACTTCTCGTCTTGTAAATTTAAGTTAGGTACATCTCCTAAAACCCAGCTCTATGTTTATAATTTGTAAATTAAGTGTTCCATTCTGTTAGCGTCTCGTTTAGTTGTGCCAGAATAAACGTATTTTCTTTCTTTCTTTCCTACTATAAATTTGTCTAGATGACATATTTGGCCGTACAGACGGGCGGCGCTAATAAAGTCAACTATATTTCGCAGACTCGCTTGTGACAGACGTCATTTTTTTTTTACTTGATACTGGGGGCAAACGAGCAGACGGGTCACCTGATGGTAAGCGACTACCGCCGCCCATGGGCACCTGCAACTCAAGAGTCACAAGTTCGTTGCCGGCCTTTAAGGTGGGAGTAGGGGAAGGGAAGGAAGAGGGGAAGAGGGTGAGCGCGGGTAGGGGGAGAAGAGGGGAGAGGGAAGGGTTAGGGCCTCCGGAAACCTCACTCACTCTTCGAAAAGCAATATAAGCACTGCTTCACTGCCAGTTTTCTGTGAGGCGGTGGTATCACTCCCGTCGAGATGACCCATACGTGCCGAAGCATGGCCCTCCCACATCAATATATCTAAGCAGCGACGTACTTGTAAAATACAATATTCGTGCTGGTTTGTGCTATTAAATTGTATCGAAAAAATTCTAGAAAACCTTATAAAAACATTAAGACTTTTCATGGGCAGTTTTGTTTTAATTTACACTATTTTCTGAGATAATACGATATTTTATTTCAAAGTGTGTGGCTATGACAGATTAGCCAGTGTTGTCAGTTTATTACAGGCTAAACTATAGGTAATCATAAACCATGACGCTATTCCTGTTTTATATTATTAAAAAAGTCTATCGCTGAAGAAAATGATACCTAATTAATGATATTGGTGATTTTGACTCAAAGTATTTTAATTATTCATGTTAGATGATACGTCTGTATCATCTCCCAGGTCTGGTCTCCCAGGTACTTTTAATAAATACATATATTAAATCAAAAATTTTATGTCGTACCATATATGTTAAACTAGCAGCGCCTTGCGGTTTCACCAGCGTAAGTCCCGATCCCGTGGGAATATTGGGATAAAAAGTAGTCTATGCGTTAATCTAGGACTCCAGCACCACTCCAAAAATTACTTATAAACGTAATATTATTATAACAATAAATCAATATCCCAGTATCCCATTATTAATTAATTCATTATTAATATTATAAATGAGAAAGTTTAGATGGATGTAGATATACATACCAAATTTCATCGCAATAGGTTCTGTGGTTTTTGCGTGAAAGAGTAACCATTAATCCATCCAACCATCCATCTAAACTTTCTCATTTATAATATTAATAATGAATTAATAATTAATTAATTAATAATGGGATACTGGGATATTGATTTATTGTTATAATAATATTACGTTTATAAGTAATTTTTGGAGTGGTGCTGGAGTCCTAGATTAACGCATAGGCTACTTTACTACGCAAAAACCACAGAACCTATTGCGATGAAATTTGGTATGTATATCTACATACCAAATTTCATCACAATAGGTTCTGTGGTTTTGGAGTGAAAGAGTAACCATCCATCCATCCAACCATCCATCTAAACTTTCTCATTTATAATATTAATAATGAATTAATAATTAATTAATTAATAATGGGATACTGGGATATTGATTTATTGTTATAATAATATTACGTTTATAAGTCATTTACTATTGTTTTATTGAAATTTCAATGCGTACGATTTTTTTTTTTGATTTTATGGTAAAACACGATTTTTTCTAGTGTGTGGTAAGATCTCCTAAAAAAGAAAGTTGGCAAAGCTTGGGCAAAGCTGGCCTAGATGCGTCGTTGAAATGACAGCAGAACGAACGCTTCTATTGACAATAGCATCTCTATTGTCAATTGAAGCGTTCATCGCGTTAAGCGAAATACATTATTTGAAATGATCGCTATTTATGGAATAAATCGTACAATTCCAATGTATCGCTATGAATTGATAAAGAAATAGACAATTTCATTGAATTAATGGGAATAGTCAGTAGTATTAAAATAGATAATTGATTTCATTTTATTTTTAAAGAGCTGATGCCATCCTTATTAACTGTTTAGGTCAGGCTCCTAGAAGAAAGTTACCAGAACACATTCTAGGCCAGATCCTCATAGGTGGTGTCTCCGTTGAATCAATTCTCTCACAGGAATTTTATTATCGATAAAAATGTTAAAGTTCCATCCCCAGTCATCATTGCCAGCCAAAGTCACTGTCAACATATTATTTTATTACGTTTTGAAATTAAAGAAAATGTATGCAATAAAAAGATATACAGATGTTTAGTTAGTTTAATTTTAAAAAGAAATAGTAACCTAAATTTTCAAATAATTCGACTAACTTATTATTAAGAACTTATTATTTATGTCACTGGCACGCCGCGCTGTTGAGGCTGCTAACATTGGCATTTGCCAAGTTTCATTCAAGCCGTCATTTAACGCATTCATTCAATTTAGTTGTCAAGTGGATTGCAAAGTGGGAGTTTGTTCGACACAGCACCAACGCGGTATCCGCGTGTTTTAGATCACTTTACATATTTTTAACTTTTTTCACATAAAAGTGTACTTTTTATGATTTTTTCGAATCGTTTGAAGTTCTATTCACATAAATTCTACATCATCAGAATTAAAATTAACTAGTATTGTATTACTGGACGTTTATCAAAATTGAAATAATGTGCGACATTTATTTGTGAAACAGTAGTATATACTGATAAATAAAATGGGTTCTCATCAAAAAGATATAGAGATGAGTCCTGTAAAGACCGAGGCTAATCTTAGCGTCGCGGCGGAGATATTGAATGCACCGGTAACTGACGAAGATGATGTTATTATCGGAAGATTTCGAAAAATAAGTTCTGCTAAATCTATGGCAGCTACTAACGGGAATATTCAGTACCCTACAGATATTCCTTCGAAGGGTGAGGATGTTGAAGCAGGGATACAGTTTCGGATGAGGGAAGCTGGTGAAAGAGATCGTTTGATTCCGGAGAATGATTTGAATGGTCAAGGTGTAATTATACCGAACTCCCCCAACGTCGGTAAAAGCAGCTTTCGCGATGTGGAAAAGCCGTCTCGCTTTAAAGATCAACCATCTGCCACTAGATTTCAGGTAAGTAATTAAATCTTATTAATAAAAATCTAAATTTGATACAAAATTTATATACTTGTGTGTGAAGTTGTATGGATATACACATATATTATAGCTAGACTTCTGAATGTCGTAAATTTGCTTCTAAATTTACTATAGACTAGATGTACCCTTTGCCCATATTTACTTATTACCAAAATGAGCTTATGTTACTTGCCGATAAAGTAGCTTTACATGTGTCAAGATATTATATTATTATTATCTTTATTAATTACATTTTTAAATATGTTTAAAACAAAATATCTATTTTAAAATATAAAAAATAATATACCACCGACATCGGGTACAGGGACCAAGACACCGGTGGTTAGGGCTCCAAAGACAGGAACCTTCTCACTATATGGGCCGCGTCGAGGAGAACTGCTTTCTGCATCAGTCCCTTGATCCAGCTGTGTAATGCGAGCCTCTTAAAATTATTATTATTATTATTGATGAAAGAATTATAAAAATTGGTTTAGTAGTTTCACATTCCAAACACACTTCAATTTTATTTGTTTCTAAAGGTTCACAGTACAAGTTTTCATTGTTAAAATGTTCAGACGCAATACCGTCACAAAGGTCTTTATATCTACTTCAGAATCCTAACTTGCGGAATCTACTTGAGTAATGCGGGATATATTAAATATTCGGCAAACCATCATAACCTATTTAAAAATAGGTTTTTAGAAGTTAGCACCTATAACTGGTTTTATTTACTAATATTTTAAAACGTCTTTGTAGCTATTGCAGGCTTCGTTTGCATAAAAAGTTTTTTCTCTATCAAAAATACTCTGTCTTTCTCTGGATCATAGACAAGGTTTTTTTCTGTCTCATTCTTCATCATGGCAATCTGTTTTAACTAAACAATAAGCCTTGCTTTTGTCTGAATACTTTTCTGGAGTGAATTTAGTCACAGTGAGCCTTGCCAATTTGCTCAGAAGCTTTCACTTCCTGAGGCAAAATCTATCCAAGAGTTTAGGAACACTATGTCTTTTCAATTGTTTGTGCTGCAGTGATCCGCATCCACTTAGTTTTAAAGCTAGTGCATTCTTATGTCCAGAGAGCCTCTCTTGATATTTAATACTGTAGTTAGTGATCTCTTGTTTATTTTTGAATCATTATAGATGTATTTGTGACTACATATTATAAAACAAAGTCCCCTGCCGCATCTGTATGTCTCTCTGTTTGCGAAAAACTGAAAAACTACTGAAAGGATTTTCGTGCAGTTTTCACCAATAGATAGAGCGACAGCAACCCATGTACTTCTGGACTGTCAGGGGGTTGCATTATATGGGGCTAAGTAACTTGGCTCGCCAGGTTCACTCTCCAAGATCGTTGGTAACGTGAAGGGTTTACTGGGATTCTCCGGGAAGTTAGGGTGGCTCAAATAGCTTTTATTCCCACAAACGCAAAATAGCCCGTGTAAACCTAGATAGAGTGATTCATGAGGAAGGTTTAGGTATGTAATTGGTTCAGGTTTTGTGTAACCATGTCGACCATGGTGGACCATGTCGGTTTTTCATTGGCCAATATAACTTCAGCTGTCATTGTATAGACTTACTTACCATTACAAGTAAATAATCACATAAACTGGACGCGTGTAATTTTATTAAACCTTTTTCACATAATTTTTAAAGCTGTAACATATTGTTTAAAAATTTTAGCTTTCTGCAATTCTATATATAGACTGTAAATATTCCAAAATTCATTAATATAATGATTATAATTAGAAATTACGTAATATGTCGCTTATTTTTCTACATACATCACTACTAATCATATATCAGTATACACAGGCCAGACACATTATTGTTATTAATTATAGATCAAGGTTTGTTTAAAAGGAAACAAAACAATTAAAAATAATCCATGAATGGTTTAAGTAGAGATAAATCAGTGCATAATGAGGCTGATGTATTGTGTAACACCCACAATGCGATAAAACATTGTATGGAGGTCAGAATCACAATTCTCTATCTACTTAACCTGCACCAGTGTTATCAGACTTTTGAAAATATGACTTTCAGAGCTATGGGGTGCGACTGTGACATAGTTCCTATGTTTTTTATACAGTTAAGTAGACAAATAAATACGTCTATCCTAGAAAAAAAAAACAGTTTGTTAATGCTAGAAAACGCTAGAAAACTTTCTGTTATATTTAATCAAAGTTTTCTAGCGGGCAGACTCTACTCATGTCAAACTGTTCCAATTTGAATAACAAATCTCTGTCTTGCCTTCGCCCCGCAGTATCCCTCGCGTAAGTCCCGGTGCCGTGGGAATATCGGGATAAAAAGTAGCCTATGTGTTAATCCAGGTCTCCAGCTATCTACATACCAAGTTTCATCGCAATCGGTTCAGTAGTTTTGGCGTTATAGAGTAACAAACATCCATCCATCCCAACTTTCACATTTATAATATTAGTGGGATTAGTAGGATTTTTTATTAATTGTTTTTTATACCACTAAGTTAACAAAGAAGTACACCACCTCATATTACGAGCTTAACGGATAACGACGCGCAACATTAGTGGTATTGCTCATGTGTTGCCATTCTTATAAATCTAGTACCTAGAAGCTATGAATCATATTACTGAAGCACTCAACGTAATATTACATTAATGTTCGCATTAAACTTGCATTGTCGAGATAAGATAAAGCCATTAAAACAATGATGTACCTACATGATTTAATGGGATGAGACCCAGCAACATCCACAGCCTGAATTTATTATTTGATATGTAATCGTTGTTTTTATCAATATACATAGCTATATATAATCTAATACCAATTCCATCGAAATCATCAGTTTTTGATGCCAATATTTTTCGGCTGAATATAGAGGTGCCGACATACGAAAGTCAACCTTTCACATGCGAATAATTTGGCTTCGTTATATTCGCGTTGTCTATATATATACGTACAGTAAATATACCTAGCGTCATCTAGTAAGGATAAGCTGAACTACGTACCTAACTACAGATCCTGCATCATGCAATGAAAGTTCTCTTGATTAGTACGAGTCCGAGAATACTTAATGTCTGACAAGATCAACCGTTCTGTCGCAACCGGAACTTCATAAAACGATCATTTGTATAATTGCTGACAGTAATGTACATACCGATAGTACGATGTCGAATGTTTGTGAGATACTACAGTCACCAAGGAGTCCAGCGGTCTAGGTCATAGGCGCCTACTTGTACGGACCAATAAATCATAATAGCGGCAAATTGAATAAGTGCACGGGCGGCGGTAGGCTTCCTATAGCCTCGACTCATCTGTCTTAGGCCCGGTTAAGAAATGGACGGACCAAGTACCTGACCATTCTTGGGACTATATGGATTATAATTTCAGATTAACGTAGATGGAGAAGTAAATATCGTAAACGACAATATGGATTGAAATGGCCTCGACAATTCTAGATCAACCTGAATCAAGAACTTGCTTTTGAACGTGAAGAGCACCTCTGCATTTTAGTGCTTCATTAATGGTATCTCCGATACGTTTCTTTATCTTTCATCTTCTCGGTTCAACAGCGGGTTGATCTATGTAAAAACATCAGACACCACGCAGTTGTATGCTGAAGTATATAAAAAGGGTAAAAGTCTTTGTGTCTTGTATTTAAGTATCTGAACGTTAGGAGAAAACGCCCATACTCAAGAGTAAAGTATGACTTCGTTCGACTTTACGAGTATTCTCCTTGAGATAGCACCACTCAGAGATTACTTCATGATTATGTTTTCCGCTGTTCTGGGTACAAAGGATGACTCAAACCTGTTTGTCGCAAGAGTTTTGTCTTCAAATTAATTTTTGAGAAAATTTTAGATTCTCTTCATGTGTGAACTTCTTATGCTTTATATTAACACGAAGATGTGGCGAACATAAAAGGTCCTACTAGGCGAGACTGATATCACGTTAAGGCTAGCCAATTTTAGTAAGTCTGGTGTACCGTTACATTATTGTTAGCAACTGGTTGCGCGTGGGCAAGTTCTGTAGAAGTAGGGTTGCCAAAACGTGGATTTACGATGATTTATTGATCCATTATCGATTCCGAGTCTTTTTGAATACTGATTTCAAGGAGAGTTAACGTACAGGAGCATATAGATAAGTATATAGAGGAGAAGTAAAATTTGAAAAATTTGAAGTCAAGCCCATAAACAAGACAAAAAAGAGTCCTAAGAACAAATTAAATAGATGAGCATTTTAGCTCAAGTTATAAAAAAAATTATTTCATGCATATCTCCGTGAAACTTCTTCTATCTTCTATATTATTACGTCACATTTTATTCTTAGAATCCTATAAAATATTGAACAAACCACTATTTTGCAATACACCTTATCAAGAATGTTGTTTACCTCCGCTCAATTTCCTGTTCAGATAATAAATTAATTATTAATGAAGGCATTGCAACTAAGCAACTTTAAGTACTCATACTGAATTAATTAATTATTATTTTTATATCTTTTATTTATTATTGATGTGTGGAAACCTCCCGGAGGTACAACGACTGGACTCCCCATTCTGTCGATCTCGTCCCGCCCGTTCTCGAACAGAGTAAACTGTGTGCTCTTCTCAAAGAGCGCGTGTGAGACTTAACCGCCCCACCTTGTCCGACCGGTTAGTATAGTGGAAGGCAGCCCATCCCGCCAAGTCCAGAGTTCCAGACCATGCTTTGCTTACTTCTATTATTTAGCGGTAGTTTTGATTTTGAGAATTGAAAATAGAACAAAGTATTATCGAATTTGATAACACTACTTGATTTCAACATTATATAGACAATTCGGCTTGAGTATATTGAGTATACCAACGAAAACAAGACGTAAATTTTATTATGGATCATAAAAACAACGTTGTATGACTAAAGTGCATGTATTAGTTATTCAAATATTTTATATTTCTGTATACTATGTCCGAATTCGAAATCTCGGTATCGTCCGAAAATCGCCTAGACTTCGTCTGACCCGGAATCTGTGCACCTAATGCATAATAGGAAGTTTGTAGATCTTGGTTTTATTTTTACAATAAAGTACTTTGGTTTAAGTGACTTTTGCATTAGTTTATTTCTCTCACGAACCAATACTCTCATGCATCATACAAACATTTGAAAGTCAGCCAAATACATATATGCTGAAATTCCAAGACTTACGATGAATGAGCATTCTTCTTATCCTTTATCCCTGAGTCACAACCACAATTCATATGATCACCTTAACGCCTATCATCTTATATGAATAAAGTTCACTGATTCTCATAAAAGAGACATCCTTTTAAAGAAGACAAAAATAGCTTCAGATCGTTCAGTTAATGCAATATGAAGAGGCGGCAGCTTATTTTAGAACGACATAAATACAATGGAATTAGTGCCTCAGTCTATGTTACAAAAGGTTCTATTTGCGGCTTTATTCCTCGGGTAATGTAGGGACAGATAAGTTATACAATATGTACGATTGCATTCAATTTAATTATTTTTTAACCGGCGACAAAACGGAGGAGGTTCTCAAGTCTACCCGTATAAATATTTTTTTATTGTATCGTGGAGCTGTATGCTAATGAGCTAGCCATACGCGTTTGACGTAGCATGTCTCAGTTTGACATTTACAATTTAAGTTGTTAGACAGAAATGCCTAACAACTGCCGTCTAACAACACGGTGCAATTCCTCTCATTTTGAGAGGAAACGTAATAAAGCAGGTTTTAGAGCAGATGGGGTACAACAGATTTTTGTTTTAGTTGTCCCTCCGACAGTGGACCGCGATACTAATATATTGCTGTATGTTGAGTTGTGTATTGTTGTGTAATGACAAAATCGTCTTTCTGTTTAGTTTTATGAACATAGGTATAATTAAATATTTTAACATTGTAACCAAAAGTAGCGCGCAAAGAAACACGACCTTGTCGTATTTAATACACCTCCGTCATTCTTTTTAATGTTTCGATTAATACAAATTAGATTACTTTTAAGATAATCGAATCATTGTGGTGTTAGGGTTTTTATGTTCTAATTACATTAAAAAATATATATATAAGATTATCTATTTTTTTCACTTTGTGCTATAAAATACACCTTTCCTCGAATAAAACTCTGACAACGCTGGTATGTATTTTCAGATATAAAATTTATTTGCGAAGATTACGACCCGTGTATTTGCTATATAAAAGAGTTATATATATTGATCATAAATCTAAAAGAGATTTGTTATATTAACAAATCGTACATGAGGCGTTCTAGGTCATAGGATAAAAATAAAAATAGATTGCATTGAATCTCGTAGAGATAACCATCCGACACTATGCATATTATAACATGGGCATAAAACTTCACAGTGTATGCACCTAGTCTGGGTGTATTCTGTGGCCATAAATTATATTATTGAAGAATTTGTTCTACGTAGGGACAATAGTGCGGGAGTTGTCTTAAAAAAACTGTTATCTACGATTAGGCCAGCGTAATTCTTGTTTCCCTATAACGACCGCCAGGATCACGTATTTGTAATAAAAAAAAAACATGGAGGGGTCTATTTTATGCAATTCTCCACCAATCCACCCATGGAGTTAAAAGAGAAATATGTACAGATCTTTGTACTATATTTATCAGAGGTATTTGCCGCCATTGTGGTATATGGTTCAATTGTATGTCAGAATCGAAGCTCAAATTGGAAAATTTGTACCAGCACGATACCTCATCACCATGACAGATGGCTGTGCAGACGCAGCCTCCGTGTGACATAGGCTCTTAGTGGTAAGATTTAGACCCATAACCAATAACCGGTTGAGAAGAAAACGCTTGTGGTTCTTTTTCGTGTGGAAAATCATGATATCACATGGGGCTATCAAACGCCGCGCCGCCGCCTTGCGCCTATGTTCCGCCTATGGCAACATTGCTTAATTCTACTTATCACCAATTTAAATAGTAAGAATAGTCGAAGAGAACTTACCTTAGACATTAATCTACAGTTCGACAATAATGTCCGCAGGGACAGTGAATCTAAGATACAAATAGACAATAATTTAGTTCCTGCGAGCGTCGTACATTACTATTACGTAAGTACAGATATGATCAGATTTGTTCAGTTAGAGACAGAAATGTTAAACCGTGTTTATGGTAGTTTTGCTTGACATTAAATTGTCGTTGGACACAATAAACAGGGTTGAATGGAATCTTCAGTGGTCATTAAATAGCGGATCGCTGTCCGCATCCGGAGCGCCGACTGATTTTGTGCAGACCTCAAGTAAACTGTACATACAATATATAACAGAAACTTAGTCTCTTTGATTAAGTTTCTATAATTAATTAACGTCTCTTGTAATGAGCGTTAGATAAAATTTGTGTATTCTTTTGAGGTCTGTTTTTAAATTATATGACTGTCGCGATCCGTTGTTACTTTTTTAAAGATGAGTGAGAGTACCCTGTTCTTTCCGGTCCGTGCTATACATTCAAGAAATTTTCGGTCCCATCATCATCATCTGTTCTTCGTGCTATGTGCCCTGCCTATTGCCACTTCAATTTCCTATCCTCAACGGATCACTATGTCGTTAAACTCCGTTCGACTGCGTGTCTTCTTATTTCTGATTCGATTCCGTGAAGAAAACCAAACCTTCAGGATATCGTCTGTTTACTGTCGACTAGTACGGTATTCTTCTTTTGAATTACATACAGTCTTGTATCCCGCGATCACCGCGTTAAGAGACTAGATAGTATCTTGAATCTGAAGCTCAGAAGTGACAGTAATACTAGAGGTGAGGCTGGCTTGGCGACTTAGCAGCCTTTGTATCAATGCAATCATGAACTGACGAACTCACTCTATTGAACGCACTTTGTAGGCACCAGGTTATTTGTATAGCCTAGCTGACTATGGTACTAAACGTCATTTAAAATTTTAACACCTCCGAACACAATGCAACACTGTTCTTTGCATAATGATGAATACCGTGAATGGTTGTCATTAATATGCAGTCGTAACAATGTTGGGGACAGCTCTGCACCACCACGAACTTAAATGCTGGTCAGAATGTTGGCGCTCTATTGGCAAGCTTATTGGTCAGCGTTTGGATAGGATAGAATACTGACTGGCCTGTTGGTTTAGTGGTTAGTGATCCTGACTGCTAAGCCAGAGGTCGTGGGTTCGATTACCACCCATGATAAATAATAGTGTCATAAGCATGATAATTTTTTTCTGTGTCTGTGTGTTATTTATCTATATTATGTATGTATTTAGAAATAATAAGTATGTTTATCAGCAATCTGGTTACCGTAGTACAGGCTCTGACTAGTACTAGACTTAAAGTTTCTTTATTTTTTGCTTTTTAGTTCTTTTCGTCGGTTTAATTTTTTGTTAAAAAGATTTTTATTTCATGATTTTTTTTCATCATCAGCTCAGCTACATGAAGTGATGATTTCTAAACGCAAATACCTGATAAAGTAATGAAAATTAACAGAAACACTATTCGTTCCTACAATTTTCGAGGGTTTCTCTCAATTTTATCAGGATTCTATCATCAGATCCTGACTTCCTTGACATGGGACCACCCTTGAGGTATACCCTATCCAACAAAAAAAGAATAATCAAAATCGGTTCATAAATAACGGAGTAAGAGCTGAACATACATAAAAAAAAATATATATATATATGGTCGAATTGAGAACCTCCTTTTTTTTCGTCGGTTAAAAATAAATAATAGTTTGAAAAACATGTAATAGCAAAACCAAACTAAAAAGTAGAAAATAATTTTAAAATATTATGTAGTGTGTTCTATACAGATATAAAGTCAAGTGGTTAATTAGATTTTAAAAATAAGTTTTAAATAAGAATAAAGTATATTAAAATTTAAAATACCCTCGAATCAAAAATCCAGTCAACAAAAAGAAAACACTCTGGATCAAGTCACCTTTCAAACATAAAAAACTAAATCAAAATCGGTCCATCTGTTTAGGAGCTACAATGCTACAGTCAGACACACAAATACACATGTTAAACTTATAACACTGTAGGAGTGTTATAAGTAAAAAAAAATGAATTTAACGTCTAGGGTTAAAAATAGTTTAGAATTTGATTGAAACAAAGCATAGCATCTGCAGGGTGCTTTTTTATATGTTTTTATAATCTAAGTCTAATCTTAAGTCTACTTTTGTAAACAAATACCAATGAACTATTTATAACATTTGCACACCAACCTTTTTTTTACAATCAAAACAATTATTTTGTTAATACATTATTTTTATTTCGAATGTATTAGATTTTTTTAAATTATTATGAACTAGCAGCACCCTGCGGTTTCACCCTCGTAAATCCCGATCCCGTGGGAATATCGGGATAAAAAGTAGCCTATATATTTATCCAGGTCACCAGATATCTACATACCAATTTTCATCGCAATCGTTTCAGTAGCTTTGGCGTGAAAGAGTAACAAACATCCATACGTCCATACATCCTCACAAACTTTCACGTTTATAATATTAGTAGGACTAATGGACTTTATATCGCTATCGAACAAACTTCACATATTTAAAATTATTTTCTAATTTCTAGTTCGGTTTTGCTATAAAAAAATGTTTCTTAAATTATTTATTTTATTAGAAACCGTAAATGTTGCAAAAAAATAACAAATTGTGTGCTTTTTAAGTTACGTCCTGAAGTTGGTGTAAACTACGTTGAACGATTCCATATATTATGTATTCCATATATTTATATATATATATATATGTAGATATGTACATAATATATGGAATCGTTCATATTTATATTCTGATTCAAACTACAAAGACTATTAAGTATAGATAAATAGAAATATATAAAGATATTTTGCTTTTGGAATAGTCGTTGCGCACGCGCCGCTCACGTGTTCGGTTTGGTGTCGTGCATATATTCAGGGCCAGGTAGTTCGTTGATACTGCGTACCAGTATTATAGAGGTGGCGCCAGGGCTGCCAATAAAAAAAATATTTTGCTAGACAGGAAAGAATCGTGTATGGTGTTGGACAACGAAGTATGATCGTTCCAACGTTGTTCCTCGTTTATATTAATAGCTTGTGCAGTATGAGAATTGTAGGTGCTTATATATTTTCATACGCTGAAAAGATATAGCTGTGGTTTTTACTGGAAATATTATACGTTACACAGCGTTAGATAAACGGCAGAAAATTGCCTAGCAAGAAGGATATTCGCTAAACTTGATTGTGGCCTTTTAACATGAAATGTAACGAAGACCAATTTTATCTCCTTCTATCTACGACACATAACCACAAAACATATTTTACTGCAAATTTATGACTTTTAACCGTCACTCACTACATACCAGTTTGTAGACCAAAACAAAATTTTTTAAACGTGAAAGAGCCCAGAGATCTTCACTTAAGGTTCTTTGAACTTTTTAGATTTCCTACGGACAGTCTTTATTTAACTTCAAACTAACTCTCAGTTAGAATATTCTATATTGTTCAAACCATTCTTAAAAAACAGATCTCTCTTCCCTTTGAATAGTCAATTAGAAACAGTAGAAGAAAAAAAGATCTGCTACCTTATAACAATTTATTCGTTACACATCCTGTACACCTGAATTTTTTTGAATTATTAGAATCCAGCACACACAACGGAACTCGCTTGCAAGGCGTGCAAGGAGTTTTTAATGTAATTATATGGTTATTTGATACCGTGTGATAGGGTAGACGAGTATCAAGTGAAATCAGTATCTTTTTCGTAAACGTCAAAAGGCCCTAAATGTCAAATTATTTACTTTTAATATTAATTTGATGATTATAAAATAAATAAAAAACTTGAAAATAAAACTGGACTACAATTTTCACGTATTTTACGTTATTTTATTACCCGACTTGGCAAATAATTTATTTTACGCATAGGCATCTACCCAATTATTACTGACAAATACTTTAGTTTTTACCCTCCCTCTTATCTACAGAGGGAGGGAGGGATTGTATGTGACATTTTCTACATTTAAAGGGACTTCTTAAATTCTGAATCAAACTACAATGACCTACATTCATAAAGATATTTTGTTTTTTAAATAATCGCTGCACACGCGCCGCTCACTTTTGCAGTGTGGTGGCGTGCATATATCCAGGGCCAGGTATTTCGTTGCTATTGCGTGCCACCTTTACAGAGTTGGTGCCACGAGGGTTGCCAAGTTTGAAAAAATATATGTCGAAGTTATAGCATAGAAAAAGTAACGTATTTAGAAAAAATATCAAAAAAGTATTTTTTTTATGCTTTCTGTATTTAAGAGAAAACTGTCACGTACGGCGTGGGACAAGGAAGTGTGACCGGTCCAACATTCTTCCTCATTTATATTAATAGCTTGTCCATATTTTGATACGCTGATGAAAAAGCTGTTGTTTGTACATGAAATACCGGGGAGCATTAGAAAAACGGCAAAAAATGGCCTAGCAAGAATATAGAAACAAAACATAAGTTCTATTTTAGGAGAAGAAAAATAGTATCTACAATAATTACCTATTAAGTGTTTCATTTTTCTCATCACAATAAAGATTGGCAATCAAGTGTTTTTGTACATTTTATTTTTACGCAAAGTATAAATTGTTTTAACAAAAATAAAAATTATACGTTATTATAAAGAATGGTTGGCAACCCTGGCCACGACGCAACTTGTATTCGAAAATAGCGCGCAGTTTCGAGGTTTCTATGGTGTACTATCAGCTATATCAGTATAATGCGTAAAACGAATGAACAACTGATTTCAAAAGAAATATTGTAGCTTTATTATAAATTGATTTGAATTTGGTTCTAAGTATACTAGCCCACTCAGAATGTTGTGCGAAAATGAGTTTTTATGTATGAAACACTGGCACAAATTATCATTTATTATCAATATCATTTAATATAAAAAAATACTAAAGTACACAATTAATATTAATAGTATAATCCCTCCACATTTTATTCCAAACTAAATTTAAGTCATAAACTTAGCATTTACGCTGGTGTACTAAGATTATGATTTAATTATCCTGTCGCATAGAAAAGTGGATGTATCTCAAAATCATTTTCGCGCTATGATATTTTACGAATTCAAATGTGGCCTAAAACCAGAAGACTCGTTTGATAGACTTCAAACTACATATTTGTAGACGAAGACCCTTCTAAGGCAATTGTGTACCGATTTTTCAACGAATTTAAGCGACCTAAGATTTTACATGAGCACCTTCGCATGAGGAGCATAGTATTCACGTTAACGCGAGGTACCCACAGAAAGGTGACGAAGCTTGCATTCATCAATACCATCCAGAAACTAAACGCCAGTCAACAATTCGGATGTTTCAGAGTTCAGATTGTTTCAGAAGGCCTACGCAAGTACTCGTAGAGTGATCGAAAAGCGTATAGAAGATTTTTATCTCTACTTTTATTACTATGACAGCATATCTGGTTCAAATACCAAAGTGTTCACTGTTGGAGGGCTGGCGTTTCGCCACGACAACGCGCCCGCTAGGCGCTCAAAACGAGGTACCTGGACAGTACACCTTGACTGGTCTGCTGTCCAGGTAGTCCCTCGTTTGTTCACTTCTGTGTCCTCCTTACAGCCAAGATTTGGCAGCCGGCCTTTTAACCAACTTCTTATTCCCTAAAATAAAAAATCAAATCAAAAGGATACAGTTTTCATCGCCAAAAGATGCGCTACCTGCGTTCAAACAGGCTGTGGAGGAAGTGTTGAAAAGCGTATTAAAATTTATTAAAATTTATGAAACTTTGCATAAATAGTGGTGGATAGTCATTTGAAAAGATTTATTAAAAAATAATGGGTCTTAGATTTTTTTAAGGTTTCGTAAAACTTATTGAATGTCCCACGTATAATTTAAAATATATAATCATGACAATAGGCAGTAATGGTCAAATAGTAATGATTTGATTGAATAGTGCTATCGATTTATTTTTAGTAGAGATGAAACTGATATCCGGCCACTATCCGGTAATCGGCCTGTCAGGCCTAATTTACTATCTGGCTGGATACCGTAAATTGCAAATATCTTTAAACAAAGCATCCTGGCGCGGTAAATGATAAAACTAACATACCTAGTTATTAAAGTAACTTAATAAACAAAAAGTATATTCTTAATTTTTTTTTTTTCAAATAAATAAATCAATAATTCTTCAACTACAACCCATCATCATGAAATTTTGCCTACATGTCGTCAGATATACAGAAAAGAAGATAGGGTAGATACCTTTCAAGTTAAAGTAAATAAAGAAATTTCTCGAAGAGGTAATAAGCTGTTTTGATTATCTTCGTGGATAAAACCGGCCAAGAAAAAATCTTCTGCTTTATAAACTGGTGCATTTTTCATATAAACTCTGAGAAACTTCGTGAAGTTGTTTGCCATTAGCTGACCACCAAATATAAGGGTCAAGATCGATACCAATTCCCACTGACTTCAAGTAAAAATCCATTTCACATCAAATTACGTTATCTTCTCGATCGTGAGACTAATTACTTATTGTTTTTATTTACGACCTCATTAAAGCTATTGCAAAAAGAAATACATCCAATCCATCTCCTCATCTCTACTTTTTAGCCGGTGGTAAAGATTAACTGCTATTGAAAGTCCCGTCGCACGACAATTACATACCAAAAGTTAGAGAATGGCGGAACAAATTTTAACAATTTAAAAATAAAGAAAAAATTACTAGCATTTTATTTAAATTTTTTGGCTGAGCAATGGATCATAAATAATGGTTTAATGAGTGAAGATCGCGGAACCGTAAGATTCTAAATGACCTTTGAAACTTAGCATTAATTACTTAAGTTATCTGCTTAATTATTTTAAATTTCCTAAACAATTATTGTAATTTCTGATTGAAAATAATTTTGTTTTCTCGAAATTACATTTGGTATGTCGTTGGCAAGCTAAGAAGTTGTATACGAGTATGTTTCTTTATTATACCGATAAAGAACTTATGTAGTGCAAGTTGGTAGAGCAAGTGTGATGGTTATGACTTACGTGTTTGGTAGGAATCGATCGGGAACAACTTATAGAACAATATATAGGGCTTGCGGAGTGATTCTTATGGTAAGAATTTTCGTGAAAGTTCTAAAACTGCAAATTTTAACGAAAAATACCTCTCCCCCTCCCTCGCCCCTCTAAAAATAATTTTCCAAACATCAGATATAAAAATCAAGACTCAGGGTATAAGTTAACTTACTTTTTTTCGAACTTTAAAGCGTCAGGCTTAAGTAACCGCCTAAGGAAGCTGTCTGTTAATATTGATAACAATTTTTTAATCATATTGTGTACTATATAATATAAAAATTAGCACTCAGAATTTAAGAAAAGTGCTCAATGGTGTTATATAACCTTAGCACCTGGTATCTGAAAACTGCACACTTTCTACTAATACTACTCCATACGACACATTTGTTCGTCAGAAAATGAATAAGGTCTATCACGGATGACCATACTAGTGATGTAACGAATGTCGATTTTTCACATTCGCGAACGCGAATGCGAATGCGAATATTCGTTACATCACTAGACCATACTAAGACACATTTTTGTATATTCATAATGTCATACATAAAACATCTAAACCAATCCAAACGCGCATATTCATGCATACAATTATTTTGCTCTGAGCAGGAATCGTAAACGTGACCATTGCAGTGGGATGCTTCTATGTTGGTCGTCCATGGTGAAAACACATCAAAACACATGTTAAAATTCATACTTCAATGAAGCTCTAGCTTTAAGCATGATATAATATGGTAGTAAGCTAATGACAAAATTACATTTGTTCCCAGATGGAAGATGATCAAACTGAATCCCATGTGACTGAGGATTCAGAGGGTTCCGGTGTGGACAGCGATGACCCTCTCACGGCGACCGATACCAAATATGGTAAAAGTTTTAGGTAAATAAATGGTTTTTAAACCTGTTAAATGAACAAAAAGGACTTTTAAAATGATAACGCAGTTAAAATGATAATTTACCGTCTCGGGCGGAGGCCCTTTGTTTAATTTTCGGGTTTTTTGATCAAGTACTTCGATGTGACGAATTCAGTCAATCATCAATTTAGCAGCTTGTTAGTTTGGACATTGGCATTAAAGCTGCCGCAACACGGCATTGTTAAACAAGGTGGCTAAAAATAAAATGGTATTATACATCATAGATCCAATGCATATACATATCTATTATGAATGTCGATGGTGATACAATAAACTTTTAAATACTGTTGGCAAACCAGCTAACCAATTCGGATGGACTTGTCAGTTCTTGACTTGGACAAAGTGATATCGAGCCGTTGGATGTTATCACATGAATGAAGGAACTCTTTGGGTGAGACCTATCATTCACCGACAATGAAAGCATTCTGGATTGGATGTCCCATGACTTAGATGTTATTTCCTGGTCTTTGTATTTTGTATTGTTTAGAAAATATTTATGTGTGTAACAGTATCGAATGCTTCGTGTTAAGTATACACCTCTGAGTGATGTGACGAATTTGGTATTTCGGTACGTATCGAAGGTTGTGTATTAGCCTTGTTGATAGATTGTATAATGGAAAACTGATCAGTCGGTTTATTGCTTGTTAACACTTCATTTCTATGCTTATAGTTATAATGTTTTCTGTTTTTGTTAGTTGCTGTATATTTATATTACAATATTATGAAACGCTAGCATAGTAAATTTTGAAGTTCGTAGTTGCGTTTGTACTACACGCATAAGCAAAAATGGTCTAAGTACCTGGAATTTTGGACCTACGAAGAACTCAAGGTTCTCACGTCAATCCGTATATTTGTTTTTTTTAAATGACCACATATGTCTTTATACAGGGTCGTCTAATTTTTTATAATGCTTTTTTACAAACTTTTATTGAATTTGCAACGTTTATATTGCTCTCTTCTTCGTCAGTTTACTTTTTGTTAAAAAGTTTTTATATGACCTGTGGGGGGGGGGGGGGGAGCAGGATGTGAGTTCCTACTTAAAATAAAGGGAGGACCCTCCGACCAGGTTAAGTGATCATGCCTGGCAAGTGTTAGGTTGTTAAAACATACAAAATCGCCGTGAGAGATTTCTTTACGTGATTTAAAATTTGCTAATACTTGAAGCGGTTCTAGTTCATATGAAGAAGTTAACGTCTTTTCGCTTTCTCTCCTCCTACCGTCGAAGTAGTAGATTGACTTTCGTTTACTGTGACTGATCCTCTTCGCTATGTCCTATTACTTATATATTTTTTATAACCTGTACTTACCCATTACGCTCTTGTGGCCCACTAATGCGGTACCGAAGTATCAATCTAGAAGTGTTATTCAAATTTGAGTTTGATTTAACTTCTTCTCACAAGGCTCAACAACTTGGAAACGGGCGGTTATAGATCGACATGTACAGATAGCGATCTTACTTTTTATATATTATATGCATTACTTTCACATAGCAACCGGCTGTTGCGGTGACATTGTGTCGATCTACATTTTTTTCAATTTTTGGATAAGAAAAGACGTTTTCAAGCAATTTTTAAAGAGTTTGTGAAATAAAGCTATTTGATTTTGACTTTGACTCGAAGTTCCAGAGATTAGCGTAAAAAAATTATGAAACAATAAACTTTTTAACTTATATTATAAATTAGTATAGATTTATATTAATTGTGTAATTCCACAGACATTTCACAAGAGAAGCTCTACCAAGGTTGGACAACTACAGGAATGTATTATCCCTACACGCGGCGCCACGACCGACGCTGGATGAGCTTCATAACGCCTCTTTATCTAGGAAGGTAAGTGTCTATTATAAGTATAACTGAGTACCGTCCCGCCCCGGCTTCGCTCGGGTGCAATGTAGATATTAATGTGGTGTCAGTATGGAGTCATTTATAACATTACTATTATGATTAGACCATACTACAGAATGTCTTTACATACAATGTTTACAGCTTGTCTTTTCATGACACAATACAAACATGTTTTCTTAAGAGGTTACTCTTGATAGTTCGACATATAACTGTCCATGTGAAAAACACTCAACGCTAAAATCTAAGCCTGCAAAGTTGATGTTTGACCCTGTGACTTATAATCCGTCTAATCCCAATCTAAGCAGAGCCTGTACTATGGTAACCAGACTGCTGATAAACATACTTATAAATACATTCATATTATAGATAAATTACACCCAGACACAGAACAAATGATCGTGCTTATCACACAATTATTAGTCCTGGGTGGGAATCGAACCCACGACCTCTGACCCAGCAGTTAGGATCACCACTAGACCAACAGACTCGTAAATTTTGATTGATTGATTGTATTTCCCATAGGATATACAATCTGTAGACAGATGGCTAGATAAATAATACTTTACTCGTACAAAGTGATTAAGTTAACTTACAATAAAAAATCGGTATTAATGCAACGGTCATAACAATGTGGTCCTTCGTGTCAGTAATCCATAGATACTAAAAATTGCTAGTTCTATCCAGAACCAGCACCTTATCAGTACTACGAAGCAGGTCATAAAGGAAAGAGGTAACTTTGAATTTGTTAAATTCCTTTGAAACACGTGATTTACTATTCATAAGAACCTTATCGATTTTTGTTCAAACTGTTATCGCTGGATATGGCAACCGCAACCTCAATTCCGGCAAATACCTTCGTTTCCTTTTTATTTTTGTACTACTTGTAAAAATTCAAAGTTCAAAGAAACTCGTTATAACTAATTCAAAAATTCTCATTCGTGGCATGAAACCTTCACGGTCTTATCGAAGATCTAATGCGCTTCGATGAATTCACCTTCAAATACGAATATAATTTACGGTTTTGTTTACATAATATTATTCACGATGTGGTCAAGCCGTAACCGCAATAAACGATACTATAACCAGTATTATGTTGTTGTGTAACCAACGGGACCCTATTACTTAGCCTCCGCTGTCCGTCCGTCCGTCTGTCTGTCAGCGGGCTGTATCTCATGATCGGTAATAGGTAGACAGTGGAACTTTTCACAGAATGTGTATTTCTCTTGCCGCTATAAACAACAAATAAAAATAAATAAATATCTGTATTGAGGGACATAATTAAATTAGAAAAAAAATTACAAATCTTTTATTGTTATAGCACCTCACTTGTTTCTTTTACAAAAGTACCGAAATAGTATTAAATCTTGTACGATGGTGCGGAACCCTTCATACGCGAGTCCGACTCGCACGTGTCCCCTTTTTTTAACACTATGTCACGTCTAAGGACACGGCTAGGAGGTTTTATCTTCCACCTTGTCCTTCGCCGTACTAGTTAATTAAAAAACACTTATTCTAAAAAATATGCCACACAATAGGTATACCAATAGTGTTGTGAGTATTTTTAGGCAGCGGTGAGTGTTTACCAGGCGAAACGTGTGCTTGTTTGCCAACTGGGTTAGTGGTCCTTCGAGCTGAAGCTGAACAAAACCCAAGAAAAACAAAATTACAACTCTTTGTAAATTGTCAATAGCTCACCTCTTTAAGAAACTCCACTGACTTTAGTCATTGTAATTTACACAACACTGCTACTAAAATGACTGACTTCAATAAGGCGGAGATACGCCAATCTTTGAAATCTTGAATCTGTGTATTTTTATCTCTATATTATAATTTGATGATGATAAAACCTTATAAAATTTGCCTTAGTATAATAGATATCTTTACAACAAATCAGAACTATCATTATATTCAGGATCCCACGTCAATTAAAATTTAGCTTCGTTAGTAAAAACTTCTTAATCTTTCACACTTATAAAGGCACAACACGAGACACCCCATTACGGTGTAATGCTATGACCTCCAACCTTATAGCGCGATACGGTTAAGTTACTAATTGTGCTAATTGGTCTTCATCAATTAATCGGTCACGTTGTTTTGAGACGTCGTCACATGACACGTGAGATTTCCTTGTAAACACGATGCCCTAGTACCTGCCTATTCCAAAGATGGTAAATCAATTACAATTGTTTCCGTATATTGAAATCACTATATTTCTAGAAAGTACCATGTGGAGACCCTCATTGCACACTACAGGCTTAAACCTATACGGTGTCCCTGAACTCGTCCTATCCGGAGCGGCACGTAGTTGCTCAAATAAGGTTCTACTTTTTGTGGGTGTACCTGGAAGAGTGCCCTTGTCCATATGGACAAGAGATCCAATTACTGGGAAGTGCTACGCTTCTCGTGTTGAAAAAATAACGATCAAGTCATGACAACACCATATTTGTTTATGGGTTAATGAAGAGACGGGCTGTCAACAGACTATCTGGCTTTTACAGAGGTCTGTTTTTATAGAGGTCTGTTTTTATAGAGGTCTAGCTTTTATGGAAGTCTAGCTTTTATAATAGAGATCTGGTTTTTATAATACAGGTCTGACTTTTGAAGAATCCGGTTTACATGAGGTCTACGCCTTGCCTATCGATTACCGTAGCATATGGACGTACTTACCTACCTTTGCAGCTTCGTCGGTGCTTTAGTGTAATAAAAATATATGGTCTCAGATTTACAATGCACGAATGCTTAAAAGTACACAAAACATGTTAGAAACATGCAAATTCATTTTTTTTTAATTTTCAATAATATTCATGCTCCAATTGCGACCACTGGGCGAACACTAGAATATTTAATTCATTACTCAACTAGATGCCCCCGTCTCCCAAGGGAAGCAAAGCTCAACAAGCGTATATCTATTAACCTACAGTTCAAGGGATTACGAACCCCGTAGGTGTACGTTCATTAAAACACGGTGAAGCTTGATCTACGACCTCTTACTCATGAACTAAATATCTACGTTGCATTTGGATAGTCGTGGGCGATAGGTATGCATTTGTATGACGCATTCGAAGATTGAAACTGCGTTTTATCGTATACAGGATGGATGTGAAAATTTGTTGGTTTATACCCACCAATCAATAAAGTATCGCCAATGGATAAAAAGCTGAGAAGCAATAGATTATCGTGGTATGGTCATGTGACGCGGAGGGATGAGCAAACTGTGGTGAAGAGAGCTTTATGCATGGAAGGATTTATGGACTGCGGGAAAGGGAATGAACAGTGAAATGACCAATGATAGAGTAGAATGGAAGAAGAGAACACATTGCACCGACCCCAAATAAATTTGGGGTAAGGGTAAGAAGAAAATGATGACCTACCTATGAATATATGATGGTGATGAATCTGGTAACTTGGCAATTTAAGAACTGATGGGCACATAACATTCAATCAGAGTCGGGTATACCCTGTGTACAGTCTTAACATAAGCTGTACATACATACATATTATTTGCTGACGCTGGAGTTCCCACCGGGAGCGCGTCACTTACAATACTAATACATATACTAAGTAATATTAAAGACAAGCCAATGCGCGGACTGAGTTCTTAGCGACAACAAACTTAAGAGAGGAAATAATCAGTTTTTACTTTGTGCCTTTTTAATATAAAACATTTAATTTAGTGCAAAACTGTGTCTTCTCTTATCCGCCCTCAACAACAATTATTCTCAAATGTACTAACTGTACACCCTGCCTGCTTTATAGATCTCTTCCCTGGGCCGTATATTAGGAGTTAGAGTGTACAGTTGGATGTTTTCGTGCCATCCTCCATACTTACCCGTATGTTACGAATATGTAGACGTTAACCGTCGTTGCTCGTTAGCGAGCATGGATAGGGCTTCTACAATTTCATCAGAAATCCGCTGTAGACTTCGAAATCTATGACACCAAAAGGGACTTTTTAGCTCAGTGGATATTTAAACTTTTTTTATATTACCATTATTTTGCCTATGTTCAAATTTACAAAACAAAACATCACATCTGTTATTAAAACTAGTTACGTTTTATTGTACCCTACGAGACCCGACAGACGTTGTCCTGCCAAAATTTCGTTAAATTATTAATTTTATGCGAAGAAACACTTCCAGTTTTGCCCGAATTTCCCCATGTTATGTGCAAATTCTTCAACTTTCCCAAAAAACCTTACTCGGGCTAATATTAACACGTAAAAGAAAGAATAAATGAAATCGGTCCAGTCATTCTTAAGCCATGTGCTTACTAACGAACCGAAGAAGATAAGTATCAGCTAAGAGTACATAATATGGAGAAGACTTATGTTTCGTGAATTTGACTATTTGTCACATGAAATGTGAATCCGTACTCTATGAAATGTATTCGGGAAACGTTGGTATTTGCAACATAAGTCGGTAAAAGGTTTTCGTCTTATATTTACGCAGAACATTGTATTGTTCCACAGTCGTTTATATGTATGTAAAGTAATGTAAACTTTAACCCATTAGAAAGAAAGAAAAGATTTATTCGATGTCATTTGAGATACATTACCGGACATGAATAAACTAACATGACTTTTAATAAATAAACACTAGACATTAATAAATCTGTAGTAGTAATCTGAATTCTTAAGATCTCATTTCTTTTAATTGAAATAAATTGCTTTTTTATCAAAAAGGAATGTTTTCTTTTTTTTTTGGGTAAATGTTACCCGATATCTTCGCCAACTGTGAACCGATTTCAAAAATTATTTTTTTAATTGAATTTGTTATTCTTAAGGGTGGAAAAATAAGGGATGAAGAGTATTTTGCATGATTGAGGCGCATTGAAGTTTATTTTTACTTAATAGGTACAGTTACAGGCAACAGATCATAACTCACACAATAACGAGTAACAACGTACAATTTCAAATCTGAAGTCCAATTAAAACTATACACATCATTCACAATAGCGGTAATAGCGCGATAGTTAGGTGTTAAACAGATGATTAAGAAGGATAATGAGATACATTAAATTAACTATATAATAATAAATATATATATGTATCTACAATGTGTTACTACAATTTTACATTTAAGTTGATGATACTGTAATTATTCAACGTTATTATATCATTCGAAGTACGAATAATAAAATAACATAGAAAATATATTGTTTTCAGACAGATCAGTCTAAAGATACACGATTTTAAATATCATTCATTCATATTGGCCATAAATCGACAAGCATTTAATAAATATAATTAAACCTGGCGACTGGCCTGTTTGGTCTAGTGGTTAGTGACCCTGACTGCTAAGCCAGAGGTCGTGGGTTCGATTCCCAACCAGGACAAATAATTGTATCATGAGCACGATCATTTGGTTTGTGTCTGGGTGTAATTTATCTATAATATAATATGTATTTAGAAATATATAAGTATGTTTATCAGCAGTCTGGTTACTGTTGTACAGGCTCTGCCTAGTTTGGGATCAGAGGGCCGTGTGGGAGATGTGTGAAGTTATTATTTATATTTATTTAACCGTTTTTGCAGCCAGGTCAAACCTTAGAGAAGGACATGGCGGACAGAACGATAGAAAGTCCAAACATGAAATTTGGTTGGATCAAAGGCGTGTTGATGCGTTGCCTGCTCAACATATGGGGCGTGATGCTGTTCCTCAGGCTATCCTGGGTTGTTGGACAAGCTGGCGTGGGTTAGTATCTTTAGTCTTCAGTCTCATTTCTCCAGTCCGTTCACAAGGATACTAGGCCTTATACATTTGTAAAATAAGGTTGTAAATTAGATATTAATTGGCAACCCAGCCAACTCCACTGTTTGTATTAATAAACAGATAACTCCAAAAATCACTAGTATTATAATAAAAAGGTGTGAAGTTTTGTAATTGTCAAAAGTTATAGCTATATTATACGTCAACGAAATAACGATATTATATACGTCAATGGATGTTTTAGATTTTTCAAGAAATAAATATATAGATTACTGGCAGCGCCTCGCCGTTTCACCCGCGTAAGTCCCGATCCCGTGGGAATATCGGGATAAAAAGTAGCCTATGCGTTAATCCAGGTCTCCAGCTATCTACATACCAATCAATTTCATCGCAATCGGTCCAGTAATTTTTGTGTGAAAACATTACAAACATACACACAAATGTTTCCTCTTTATAATATTAGTTTAGATAAACGTCTCCTGAGAAAAATACCGAAATGGAGTTACCGGGTTTTGCTAATCAAGGTATCGATTGGCATCACGAATGGGTTATTAGCTTCTCGCTAAGACTTCTTTGCACACACTCACAAGGCTTGCCATACTGCGCCTAAATTACGAGGAAAACGGGAAGAGCTTTTATTGAGACATTTGGACCCTGCCTAGCGCTGCTTGCAACAGCGCGGGCACCATCTTCGGGTAAAAATCTCTCAGTTAGCCGACACACGCACACGCGGACTATCCCAAACTCCCATGATACTGACTACCAAATTTAGAAGCTTAAATAAAATACTAAGCTAGGAATTTGTTGTACTTGGTGTGTTTGTGCTTAATTAGCCGAGGATTATTTACGGGACCACCATAAATGATAGAAGTTGATAATAGCTAATGATATTTACGGATAACTAAAACTTATTTGGTTATTTGATGTGATAATGATAACTGATAGCTATGAGTATCTGCGACGATGATCGATCGCGAACTGAATATAATTTCGCACGCGGTACAGATAATGTTAACACAATACTACTAATTTTATTGTACGGTTAGACCTGACAATAGGGTACTTTACATATATACATACAATAGGGTAATAACATAATAGGAACATAGTTTAAGAAGCAATAAGCAAAATAAAAATCAAATCGGAATCACAATCGCAATCGGAAAATGTTAGTTTTAGTTTAGTTTTAAATTTTACAACTTATTTTATTGTTTTCAGATTTTTTAACTGTTTTACAAATATGCGAAATGAAAGCCGCCATGACATTACGTCATCAAGTCAATAAAAAACTAATCAAATTGTAAAGGGGTTTGAGTAACTTTGCGTCATTTTTTTTTTCAGCGGCCACCGATATTTTTTATATTACTTTATTGTGCTGTGTTAAATACACATATATGTTCAATTATTGTTGTTCTAAGTGATATCGGAACTGAGATATTTGCATTTGAAGATTATGAAAATATCGTCAATAGAAATACTTTAATTAATGTTCTGTGTAAATAAATCCCATTTATGACTTTAGATGATTGATATCAGAGGTTGGCCTTACTGTTTTATGATCGTCTGTCAATATGACGTGAAACACATAATTATACTTTATTGAGTTTTTTTACATGACTAGCTGACCCGCGCAACTTCGTCTGCGTTTGTAAATTTTCCCCGTTTTTGCCACATTTTTCATTGATGCCCCGCTCCTATTGGTTGTAGCGTAAATCGGAGAAAATCTCTGATCTAACTGTCCCGTGGGAAGTTTGAAATAAAGCACATAAGGAATAAAACAGAATCGTTTATTAAGAACGTCTATCAAAATCTAAAAAAATCTTCCGAGTTCGTAACATGTCTATCATGACTTTGATTAGAGAAACGGAGCAAATTCTCTTAGTATCCGACGAGTACTTGATTCAATATTTTGCCACACAGTATCTAACATATATGCTCTTCACATGCTTGAGTGCCACGTCGTATATAAAAGCATTTTTCCTGTAGAACTGTTGGCTCTGATACCAATGTGAATTCTTTGCAAATCTCTATCACTGCATGCTGCCATGATACATACATGAATATTAAAAGGAGCTTGTGTGTATCCCGGTAACGGTATCATTCGCGACATATTCACTTGCATTTCTCGATGTTGGATATTTTCATTGGGTATAGGTTGCTCTGGTAACGAGTTTCCATCGGCAGAGTCCTCTTGCATAGATTGATCTGAAGTGTGCGGTACGGTGAATGATCTTAAACGTTCGGCGCCTTCGAAGCAACTGATACATTGCAGTTTTTGGCCGTATGGGGTATTTTTTTTTTCGGTAAAATGTTCTGTTTACTTTTGTGCATAAAATATTGATGAAAAATTATGAATTTTTCGGTAGAAAATTATAATGATTTTCCTCTCAGAATGGTGATCTGAATCTACTGTTTCAAGATTCGGCAGGCCGTTCCTTACACCCGTCATGATCTACAACGAGTCCCGCCAATACGATTTAAGCTTCGTCGGCAACAGTTAATTGCAGCCATGGCGTTATACATCCAAATCGGAAGAATATCAAAGTCCAAAGAGCTATGCTGGCCAGTCACAATGCACAAACAATCACAATGTCCCAGGAAATGCCAAATTGTTTTAATTGTCCACAAGTCCACGAGAAGTTAGCGTGAAAAGTAACACACCACAGAAAGTGACGCGCTCTTGCGTGGACTCAGTGAGTGGACTGGCGAGCGCGGGGCGCAAGCAATACGCAGGTAAACGCATCGTGTATTGTGGTTGGCTGGTCGGCGTCGCACTTAACCGTTGATCTGGTAGGTTGAGCGCCTGCGGTGGTGCGCGCCCCACCATCGGCCGTTCGGGGCCCTTTCATCTACGTCAGTGTATTTGATTAAAAGAATGCAATGTTTGTTTGTTTGGTTGAACGCGCTAATCTCAGGAACTACTGGTTCGAATTGAAAAATTATTTTAGTGTTGGATAGCCCATGTGTCGAGGCTTATAGGCTATATAACATCAAGCTACAACCAATAGGAGCGGAGCATCAATGAAAAATGTTGCAAAAACGGGGACAATTTACAAACGACGATACGAGAAATGTGTCCATAATAATATTTGATCGCTTTAACTTTACCCAAACCGCTTTTTTAGCATATTTTGTTACTCCCTTGTCTTTTACTTAAATATTACCACGGGCATTGGTTTTTTGTAAATGCAGAAAGTGTAAATCTAACAAGAATAAGTTTTTTATGATAAAATTATTTTTACCGTAAAACCCCATTTTTGTTCTGCCAAATTACGGAATGTTAAAACATCGATGTAAGTTATGTTGTTCTATCTCCATCACCAATCGTAAGGATAGGAACTCATTTTTAATTCAGCAAAATTTTAACAATTTATGCTTACTACTGACATGACGTCATGACGAATGAGGAACATGGCGTCTAGCGTTTTTATTAATTTACGCGCGGCCTGGATCGACCCTGCGACCCTGGATTGAATAGTCATATAAGTCAAGTATGTTTTTAATGTTTTGAACTTAAAATATAGTAATAATATATTTCCCGGCAGCGCAGTCAATGCTCCTGATCCTCACTACTTCCGTGGTGACCACCATCACAGCACTCTCCATGTCCGCCATCAGCACCAACGGAGTTATTAAAGGAGGTATTAATCGACTTTCTTTTTTAGACTTTAGAGAAATAGGTACAACAGGCCCCCCTGCGGATGGGGCAGGCATGCGACGCGGCGTGAGCGATTGAAATGTACAAGCGGCAACCGAGCATGACGGCGCTGTGTGATATCTTCTATAATATGAATTAGCCGTGTCGCCTCACTCGCTGTCTACCCCAAACTTTAACATCTCGCGATTCCGCTATGGTATCCCGGTAGTGGTCGTACAAATTTCTGTGAAGGACTTGACGACTAATTAAAAATGTATATGAAAAGTAAAAACAAGTACATATAGGTTTAAGTGCGATCATTGAAAATAATGCTTAGAAAACGGCAATTTAAGGAAAGCCTTATTGGAAGGTCATGTGCTCGATATCTGTACCAATAGAGATATCCTAGGCAGTCCAGGCCAAGCCTTATTTCTGTCGATAGCGCTACATGATGATGTCAATCTAACTATACAAAATTATGTAATTTCTCTCTCTTTGTCTCTCTGCCTCTCCCTCTATCTTCCTCTCTCCCTTTCTCTCTCTCACTCTCTCTCTCTCTATTTATTACTACCTCCCCCCCTCTCGCTCCCTCTTCCTTTGTCTCTATCTCTCAATCGTAAACTAAACATGTCCTATTTACAGGAGGCACATACTACATGATATCCCGGTCCCTGGGCCCCGAGTTCGGCGGCTCGATCGGGCTGATATTCTCAATGGCGAACGCCGTAGCGTGTGCTATGTATGTTGTTGGATTTGGAGAATCACTCATCACTCTCATACCGGACACGGCTTTAATGTTTAGCAAGAGTTGGGTAAGTTTCTTCTTTTTTTTTTGTTGATGAGTCGACTTTTTCACGACGACATTATACTTTGTCGTCGACTCGGTGTCACTGGCGCGGCGGTAGGCCATTCGATTGTATTGTCAGGGGTTCGATTCCCGGTTCGTGTATAATATTTCGTCGTCGATGTAGAAAAACGCCGGATTTGATTTTTAGTAACTTTACAGGAGAGAACTTTAAAGTTTTCAAATAATTTTTTAAGTAACATTTTGAAAACGGCTGTTTTTGTTAATGAAATCTGAAAACGTTACTGTGTGTTTTGAGCTTTTAAAATGTTGTGTTTTAGTATAAAGTAATAAAATCAAATCCGCCGTTTTTCTACAACCGCGACGATTTGCATGCACTAATATGTACCTACGTGTGTACCTAGTGGTATTTGCATTGGTCTGGGTGTTTACATACATACACTCACACCTGTATCCCTGAAGGGGTAAGCAGAGGCGTATTAAACACCCACATTTTGCTAACAATAATTTGGTCCCAATCATGTAATAGGGGGCAAGCCTATTGCCGTCAACCGAGCACTTTGGGAATTGCAATTGAAAGGTATTGCTTACACGGATGGACTGGGGAGTGTTAACGATAGCTAGAGAAGGTCAAAAATCAGTCAAGGGCTAGAATTGGCTGTTGCCGAGAAATCCGGCCTGTTGGTCTTGTGGTTAGTGGTTCTGACTGCTAAGCCAGAGAGGGTTCGATTTCCACCCGGGACGAATAATTGTCTGATGAGCACAATCATTTGTTCTCTCTGGGTGTAATTTATCTATAATAAGTATGTATACTTCGCACGGGTAGGAGAGACATCTTCAACAATCATCATCATATTTCAATCAATTTACACAAAACCTTAACAAATAATACACCAAAATCTTCCCCATGAATCGCTCTATCTATTAGTGAAAACCGAATGAAAATCCGTTTAGTAATTTTTGAGTTTATCGCGAACAGACAGACAGTCGTGACGGATGACTTGTTTTATAATATGTAGTGATAGTGATAAGTATGTATAGGCTCTATTTAGTTTGGGATCAGGCGGCCGTGTGTGAGGTATCTCAATTTATTATTACTATTTATTAATCAATATGTATTATAAGTAGAGATCGGATAATCGGATGCATATTTACCTAAAGTTGTTTTTTGGATAACAAATTATGGAAGCGGCTTCTAAGTATATTTTTATTTACAAATGCAGTTGTATTGTCGCGTCGCTACTTGCGCACAAGCAAGTATAATTTGCCGTCTCACTCGCACTCTTACAAAATGCTTACATTTCCTGGGGTTTAATAGGCCCGATTTGACACTTGTTACAACGTAATAAGGTTGTTTTTGCTTCGTTTAAAAGCACTGACAATAAAAGTAGGGAAAAGCAACCATTATACGTTGTAACAGAGCAAGTGTCATCTGTGTCAAACTGGGGTTTATTACATCTCACGGAGTATAGGTACACTTAAATTTGAATTTCCTGGAATCGCGGGATTCTTTCGATAAAAAAGTGCTTTCCATAATAGCCAACATCTCAACTTTAGGTAAATATGCATCCGAATATCCGATCTCTAATAATAGGTTAAAAAAATATACGAAAACGACTACAAGAAGCTATAGAGACGCTACACCTAACCTATTACCTTTTTAATATAATCCATTGAAGGTTGCCTGGAAGGTCGCAGCCAGCGATAAGACCGCACATTGTCATAAGGACATCATAAGGACTGCACGGATGGCGCAATGGTTTAAGGCGTCACCTCGCCACTACGCCGCGCCGAGTGTTGTGGGTTCGAATCCCACACGGGACAAAAAATTGTGTGATCCACAAATAGTTGTCCCGAGTCTGGGTGTTCTTTGTGTCCGTTGTTTAAATGTTTGTGAAGCCCGCGACACAGGAATATTCCTAATGCGGCAGTTGTCTTAAAAAATAAAAATTGTAACACTGTTAAAAACTATTGTATCCGACTGCTTCTGTGATATTTGGTGTGCAATAAAGTATATATCTAGCTATCTATACCTATAAGTTAACCTGTCATAGTAAGAAAAGTCTATTATACCATGACAGTTGAACGAAATAAAATAAAACATTCAAAACTTAACGATATTGACCACCTGGCTATCTCTATTACATATTTAAACACAATTTGTAATTTAATCACACTGTCACATTAAACGGAGTGACACCACATCAACTAATAAAAGGAATTAATTGTGGTGGGCGTATAGTGCCTTTTGCCGGCTAGACGATTTTTTGTATACATGGATAGTTTATAGTAGAAATGTGTGTAGGTGTCTCTTTTGGTAATTGGATTAAGTCTATGTTTGTGTGAGGAAACCAGCGAACTGTGTACTATGTACATTGTTATATGAAGCCGACAAGTTTGTTATACCAATTTAGGGCGTGCTCGTTAAACCCTAGGCTATTGTTACAAAAAAAGATATTTATACTCAAGCGGTAGGTGAGTGAATGTTGTTATAGATAAAGTTGACTGCACGAATGGTTTAAGTGGTCACCTCGCCACTACGCCGCAGTGCATCTTCATCAAATTCAATATTGATAAAAGATTATTAGGCTCTTATTCGATCTTTATTGATTACAAAAGACGTAAAGGACACTTAATGTCCCTTACCCCTTTCTTAGGTGTCTTCTGTATACATATCGTCACTTTACAAAAGAGTAATACTTCATATGCATCATCATCTGCCTACCCTTGTCCGAATTTTATTTGGGGTCGGTGCAATTCTACTCTATCGTTCGTCATTACACTGCTTACTCTGTTTCTAACCATATTTTCTTTCACACAGTCCATCCATCTTTCCATCAACAACATCCAAACATAAAACTCTTTTCACCACAATTTGCTCATCCCTCCGCATCACATGTCCATACCACGATAACCTATTGCTCCTCAGCTTTTCATCCACTGGTGCTACTTTCAGGCTCCCTCTAATATATTCATTTCTCACCTTGTCCATCCTAGTCATTCATCCCAGACATTCGCATTTCGGCTACGTGGAGGTGTCTCTCATCCGTTCTCTTTCTTTCTTTCGGGTCGGGGGTGTTTTAAATGTATGGATAGATAGAGTGATTCAATAGGAAGGTTTTTACGTATTATTTTATATTCTATTGTTGAAATATTGCGATAATTGTTCAAGATGTCGGAAGACATCAAACCGACTGAGAGCTTTGTAATATAACAAAATAATGTATGATGGAATTGTTCCTCTTTGTTAGTTAATTTAATTTTTTAATTAATTACTACCAATTATATGGAGTTTGAAAAGCTATTTTGCGGGTATCTCTTTTGCTGCTACTCTTCCTACTCTCACAACCTTATTCACTCTTCTTTTTTTAAAGACAACTCCCGTATTAGGACTTTACAAACATACAAACAATGGACACAAAGAACACACAGACTCGGGTGGGAATCGAACCCACGACCAATGGCGTAGCAGTCAGGGTCACTAACCACTCTTTAACTCGCGTCTCTTACACCCTGACTTATTCTCAACTTGTCTCTTACAGGACCAAGCTATCTACGGCTGTATAACAATAGTTCTGCTGACGGGTATAGTTATAGTTGGGATGGAGTGGGAAGCTAAGGCCCAGATAGTTCTGCTCATCGTACTGTTGGCGGCAATAGCAGACTTCTGCATTGGAACCATCATCGGGCCTAAGAGTGATGTGGAAGTTGCGCAGGGATTCGTCGGGTATAATAGTAAGTTATTTGTATGTGAGAACATTAGGTATCTTGTTTTAATAAAACTTTGTGAGTTATCCATACAAAGTGCGTACTCACTTTAGATCTGTACAAATATATTTTTTTATGGTATAGGGGGCAAACGAACAGACGGGTCACCTGATGGTAAATGTCTACCACCACCCATGGGCACCTGCAACCTGAGTCACAAGCGCGTTGCCGGCCTTTAAGGTGGGACGACGGGGGCGAGGGGGGAGGGTTAGCCTCCGGTAACCTCACTCACGCGGCAAAAAGCAATGCAAGCATTGCTTCACTGGCGTTTTTCTGTGAGGCCGTGGTATCACTCCGGCCGAGCCGGCCCATACGTGCCGAAGCATGGCTCTCCCACGAACAAACTATCAAATTTTATATAAACTGATTTTGAGTCGACTCGAAACTGATTAATTATCAAAATTTTATATGTACCTACGTAGAAATGGACATGGCTCTACGTAGGTAATTAATCATTTTATTATTTGGCGCCGACTCAAAAAAATTATATAAAAAATTAATATAGTTTATGCTCAATACTCAACTTAAAGGGTTTATTTATTTTTTGCTTTTTAGTATTTTTTGTCGGTTTAATTTTTTGTTTAAAAGAGTTTTTTTATTTAATGATTTTTTTAATCACCAGCTCAGCTACATGATGTGATGATTTCTAAACGCAAATACCTGATAAAGTATTGGAAAGTAAATAGAAACACTATTCGTTCCCACAATTTTCGAGGGCATTCATCCTCACACATTGCAAGCTAAATGGTCGCGCATGGTACGGTTCCAGAGGAATTTCCTCCCGCGAACGCTCCGGCTGTGGAATGAGCCACTGATCCAATCCAAAGCCCTGCCGAGGTTTTCCCGAGGGACTACAGTATGGAGTCATGGGGTTCTTGAAAAAAGTAGTAAATAGGTTTTTAAGGGCCGGCATGTGAGTCCTCTGGAACGGCAAGCGTCCATTGGCTACGGTAACCGCTTACCATCAGGAGGGCCGTATGCTTGTTTGCCACGGACGTAGTATAAAAAAAAAACCTGTAGGAGACGCAACAAAGTGAACCGAGTGGAGTTAAAATGACTTGTCTCCGACGATAGATGTATTATTCTGATCTCTTAGGCTTATATAGATTTCATTGTAATGTAATAGCGTTTGTAATTTGTTTTCAGTGAATGTCCTTCACAACAACATGGGTTCTGACTATAGGCTGTTTGAGGGAGTGGAACACAACTTCTTCTCTGTGTTTTCTATATTCTTTCCGGCTGCAACTGGAATATTGGCTGGAGCTAACATTTCTGGCGACTTAAAAGTGAGTATAGCTATTGATTGCTTTACATCTTTAGGTGATGAACACATTTTTTTTTATGGTATAGGGGCAAACGCGTTGACGGGTCACCTGATGGTAAATGACTACCGCCACCCGATGCCACCTGCAACTCAAGAGTCACAAGTGCGTTGCCGGCCTTTAAAGTGGGATTAGGGGAAGGGGAGAGGAAGTGAGGGAGGGAGAGGGGAAAGGGGGGAAGGGTTAGGGCCTCCGGTAACCTCACTCACTTTAAAACTTTTCGGAAAACTTTGCTTCACTGCCGGTTTTCTGTGAGGCCGTGGTATCACTCCGGTCGAGCGGGCCCGTACGTGCCGAAGCATGGCTCTCCCACTAATAATTTTGCTCTGTCCTTCCTTCATTATTTAAACCCTTGCAGGCTGCAGTGCGGCGAGCTCAAGGAACAGAGCTTTTTCGTATGTTAGCTAATGTATTAGTAACTGCGCCCCGCGGTGTTACCCGCGTAAGTCCCGATGCCGTGGGAATAGCAGGATAAAAAATAGCCTAGCCTTACAGCCTAGGTGTTAATCCAGGTCTCCAACTATCTACATACCAAGTTCCATCGCAATCGGTTCAGTAGTTTTTGACATGTGACATCAAGATGCTTAACCTTCCACCCCAATGCAATGCACACAATGCCACACTTCGTTGACCCCCCCATAACGTGTGACCCATAACGTGTAGCCCATTTATCGAGGAAGGCTATATAACATCACGCTACGACCAGTAGTAGCGGAGCGGCGACTATGAATGCAGATGAAACTGTGGCGATGGCTATCCTTAATAAATGCCCAAAATTGTTAAGAATTTTTAACAATTTTAGTTTAAAGGTTTGCGAGGTAGAAATGTTGCAGCATAGGCAGTCAACTCATTTTAATCTCACAGTATGGCACACCATGAGGTTTTAGGCGGTTCGTTACCGACTTACAATCTCATCGATAGTATTATGGGGATGCCAGCATTAAGTGTTTTCCCACGCAAACAAAAGGCTTAAACGTCTTGGGAATTTTTTTACCAAAAATATGTTTTAATGTGATATTTTGAAGTATAATGCAAAATGTATGTTTTGTTTTAGGATCCTTCAAAATCGATACCAAAAGGCACTCTCCTAGCGATCCTGCTGACTACTCTGTCGTACCTCGTCATCGCGCTGCTGGCCGGCTGGACGGTGCTGCGCGACGCGTCCGGAGACGTCGCGGATTTAGCCAACTTCACTATCTCCGCCTGTGCTGTTAACAGGACTTGTCAGTATGGCTTGCAGAATAGCAACGATGTGAGTAGGTATATGTCTCGTCCCCTCCCCCCTTCTAAAGAAGATAACTCTGGAGGAATGGATGTTACGTCCAATAGGGAAGATCCTCCGGACCAGTCTAGGTTATCAAACCTGGTGGACCGCCCCAACCATTGATATTGGGAAGATTCATATGTACTAATCAAACAGAAAACTTTCATTGCGTGATTCAGGTTCAGTCGATAGGAAATTGTTAGGCTTAACTCCTAGATGGCGCGAAAATATATTTGCGGATATATTATCAACTACATGAAAACTCAGCTTTGCTCGGATGAAATGTGACTCATAATCATAATACACAATCTTTTACAAAATGTAGGTAGATATACGTGTGAATCGGCCTTAACGAACTGAAGGTGGCATCCGAGTGGCCAATATGGCGACTGCCATTTGCACCATTACAATTTAACAAAATACTCGACAATCCGAATTTTGCGGATATATGTTGATTCAGGTTTCAATCGAGTCTACCGTACCCCTTGACCGAATTATTAATATAGATAACTGGCTCTTAAATAGTATTTGGAAGTCGTATATAAATATTAACGTATATATTTTCTAGACAGATTTTAATTTTTAATGATATTTCTTATTTGTGTTCTTCATTTCTGAAGGTTGTTGAACTTGAAAGTTTTTGTGGGTTTGACAAAGGCCCAAATGAGTAGCCGGGAACAAAGCAGGATAGAAGGATATAATTGACAAGTATATCGCGTTCCAGTCGTTACATAGGGCCGATCGAGATGTGCGTGGGCAAATCACGGTATTTCATGATTTGTCTGTCTTATACCCGCCATATTGTTTAAAGTTTAACGTTTGACGATTAGCGTGACCAAAGTGTTAGCGGTGATTTATGTTATTCACGGCTAAGTTATAGGACAGCAGACCTCGTAAATATAGAGTATTATATTACTGTTGTTTACCTTTTACAAGACAGACATATGCCGCGTTAGGAACGCGTATGTTCAAAAATCAAAGAAAAAAAAAAGTTGAAAATTGTCAAAGTCCGTAAGCACAACGAATTGTTTCTTGAATATAGGAACGCAGCATTAGTGTTGTGTTAGTTTTAGTACATGTAATGCATCGCCAGGTGATCCGCCTGGTGTCGGGCTTCGGGCCGCTGATCTACGGCGGGTGCTTCGCCGCCACGCTGTCCTCGGCGCTCGCCTCGCTCGTGTCCGCGCCCAAAGTTTTCCAGGTATGGGGACAACCCTTCTTAAGGTTTATACTCGATTTAGAAAGGTAGCGAAAAATTGTTTTACTGTCATGTATTTCAAATCATTATATTATACAAATTACTGTGTTGAAATAGTAAAAAATATTTATGTAACACCTAGAGTATTTATTATTGATACAGTTTGTCATTGTCATAATACGTATGCTGGTTATTCCGTAATTGGCAAATGTATCAGCCATATTATTTACTAACATGTTCTGTACCTCAATTTGTAATGCATTTGCTGTGGATAGACCTTAATAAATAAATAAATACATAATAATACAGTTCTTTGGCCAGCACCAGCAAAAAAATGTGATTGTATAGTACCTTGACTTACGTTTTTTGTTTGAGCATCACACAACGCTCGATTATAGACTGGGTTACACTATTGTTCAGCTAATGTATATGTTCGGAATCAACGCCGAAATCAAGGCATAGCTACAATTATTTATTTTGTGTTTCGTATTTATTTCTTATCTACGGAGTGCGGCTTTGCTATTACATTTTTATACTGTTTTTATTTTATATCTACAAAAACTTGAAAAACTAAGAACTAATGGCATCCAAACAAAGTAGAACTGATTTTTCCGTATCAAACAAGAAGGCAAAAACTTTATCTTCGGAATGGAAACTTAACAAAGATTTAGATATAAAATTAAAAATTTGTGACTTGGCAAAGAAGTTTGATTTAAAGAATTTTTTTTTACGTTCTGGCCCCAAATTAAATTATACACCGACTTACAAGAATTAGATCGCTCAATCCCACCTATCGCATAAGTTCAGGGTGTTACTGTATTTTGTATTTGAAATCAAACTTATAGTTAATCTCTGCTATTATTTTTTAAATTGTTTTGCTTTGCCTTATGTGTTGTTGTTGTAACTTTATGATTCAGACATTATTTTTCAGCAAAGAAAAATGCAGAACTAGTTTAAAATTAATGTGTTTGTGAAAAATGACTATTTAAAATAAAATAAAAAATTGACAAATGCGTCGACGTCCACGGTATCTATTGGCTTGTTAGATTCTTTATTTAAGCGTAGTCTCGCACTGAAATAAAAATGGCTAACGTTTCTTATCAAAAAGTCATTGACTGATCAATAATACGCGAGTTATTTATAACGTTACAAAAATGACATAATAGCGTTTTAATGACATCCCTGATAAAGTTATCTGGTAGAGATCGCTTATAGCGATAAGGCCGCCCATTGTTCTTTGGTTTGTAAGATAATTATTTTTTCAACTATATTTTATTGATTGTATGTGACGGCAGGCGTTATGTCAAGACAAGCTGTACCCGTACCTGGAGTTCTTCGCGAAGGGCTACGGACCGAACAACGAGCCCGTCCGCGGGTACGTGCTCACCTTCGTCATCGCATTCACCTTCATACTTATGGGTGAGTTAACACTCACTTTGTTTACAACGTGTTTCAAACCTACTGATTTGCCCAATACTGAATAATGTTTCTTGTGTCAAATTTTAATGACGGTTATATACACAATACAAGTTAAAATCCTCCATTTCCTTACACTACTGCGTGACACTACTAGTAGTGTCAAGGGAGATTTCTATTTCCCGTGACACTACCAGTAGTGCCACGGGTAAAACTGCATTTCCCGTGACACTACACTTTCGCAAGTAGTGCCACTAATGCCTTCGAATCGAAAATCTCTTCAATTTATTAAACACTTCTTAATATATATAAGTAATTACATAAAAGTAAATACTTGTGTACTTAAACGAAAATTGTCATAAGTTTTTTTATACCAAAAAAGCAGTTACCATAGCCTATGGACGCTTGCAGTTCCAGAGGACTCGTATGCGCGTTGCCGACCCTTTAAAAACCTATTCAATCTTTTTTTGAAGAACCCTATACTCTGGAGAACCTCGCTAGGGAGCTCATTCCACAGCCGGAGCGTTCGCGGGAGGATATTCATGATTAGAGACAACACAGGAAGGTTTCCTTCAAAAAAAATACAAGACTTGAAATAAAAAAAGCCATGAGTATTTCACGGATGCTCCATTAGTTTCAGGCTCGACAAGGGCCCCTTATCAAGGCGCCATACACTGAATGCTTAATTATTACTGTCCACAGGTGGCCTCAATCAGATAGCCCCGCTGATATCTAACTTCTTCCTCGCCGCGTACGCGCTCATCAACTTCTCAACGTTCCACGCGAGCTTGGCCAAGCCGGTCGGGTGGAGGCCTACGTTCAGGGTACGACCAATTATTTATCATTTAGTTAACATTACCGACTCTGTATTGTATTATATTGAGTAGTGTCGGTTGCATGGCAGCCTTAGGAGAACAGTTGCATTCAAAAGTGTAATTTCAAATACAAATAAATTATAAGTGATTAGTTAAAATTTTACTACGTCGATATAGAATCCAGTTTTTTATATGGAGGCGGTTCTCAATTAGTTTTTTTGTGTATATTTTACGCAATATCTTCGCCTTTTGCTAACCGATTTCAATAATTACTTTTTCAAATTTCTGTTTAAATTTGAGCAACCCATCAAGGATAGCAGTTGGTCATATATGTGTAATCTTGGATAATTTTATTTCCAACAAATTACTTTTAAGTTTCGGATATACTAAAAAAAATATTGTTATGTAGATATCTACTTAAATGCATAAGTTACGGTTAAATAAAACCAGTGCGTTGACAGCCACTGATTGTTTCATTCGTCCCGCGCTAACATATCGAACAAATCTAATACCTTTAAACGCGCAATTCTTATATATATATATATATATATATAATCTGAATTTTGAAAACGGCTCAAACGATTTTTATGAAATTTAGTATCCAGTGGGGTTTCGGGGGCGATAAATCGATCTAGCTAGGTTTAATTTTTAAAAACGTAAAAAAAACCTAGCATAGCTCTGTTATCCAGGTACTATATATTAATGAAACAACTTACCATTAGGCGAATCGTACGGTTGTTTATCAAATGATTGGTACTGCTGCTATTATTTTGCAGTGTAGCACCAAACCGAGCAAAAATCTGCTGTGCCTTACGTCCTCCTAAAGTAACAATTTGACTATACTTTTTATGTCTAATGACGAAATGTTGTAAGTGGTGCGAATATTTTATTTTTATTTATTTTATTTTATTCAGGAAACAGACAGTCACATACAGTTTTTGCATTAGGAGACAATATGGTACTTATAGACTTAGAGTTCCATAACATTTCAAAATACGGTGCATTTCAATGTATACCAGATAAGAGCACGTACAGTCATGAACACAATGATGACAAGTGTCACAATTATCTACACTACTGACAATACAATTTATATATTTGAGTGGTCTTTTACGAGTTTGCGTAATTTAATTTTGTAAGTAGTCAAACTATTGCTGAATATATCGAGGTCTTTAAACTCATTGTTATATGTGTCAACACTGCGTTTGAAGAAATTACTACTAGTGTAAATTGTTTCATAAAAAGGTACTGAAAATAATTTAAGTGAACGGGAGCCAGGTCTGGGTACCCTTAATGCTATTTTTTTAAGAATGTGGGGGGGCGTCGATGTAGTTATTTAAAGTTTTAAAAAGAAAAACTTGGTCAAACATTATTCGTCGGCTAGCAAAAGTAGTAAGGAAGTGACGACTAAGTGAATTTTCATATGATATATACTCATGATTACCACGGTAATCCAATGATTTAATAAACCTTTTTTGGATTTTCTCAATACGATTAATATGACAAGCATAATACGGACTCCAAATGATACAACCGAAATCTACGAGTGATCGAACCAAGCTGAAATACAATATTTTAAGAGTCTGGGGATTTTTAAAAGGTTTAGAAATTCTTAATGTAAAGCCAAGTTGACGGTAAGCTCAATTTACAATATGATCTATGTGTAAAATAAAGGATAAATTAGAATCCATAATAATACCCAAGTCGCGTACCGATGTGACCCTACTTATGAATGTATTATTTATTTTATATTCAAAGTTGTAAGGGTTATGTTTACGAGTGTACGAAATAACAGAACATTTGTCAAGATACAGTCAAGGTACAGTTGATTTAAAGAGCAATATTCAGATATTCGTTGTAAATCAGATTGTAGTAGTAAGTAATCATCAACGTTTGCAACTGTTTTGAAAATTTTTGCATCATCAGCATATAACAGAAAATTTGAATTATGTATGACTTTACCTATTTCGTTGATATATAAAATAAAAAATAATGGCCCAGCATGCGATCCCTGAGGAATTCCCGATGGATTTTCTAGGAACCTTGAGACATACCCCTTTATAGATACTGCTTGTGTTCGGTTCTTGACATATGAGTTTATCCATCGAAGCAGATCGCCATGTATACCGATAGTCCATAATTTCTCTATGAGTAAATCGTGGTTAATTTTGACAAATGCTTTAGAAAAATCGGTATACACAACGTCTACTTGTAACTTCTTGTCCATGGCATTCATTAAATTGTCAGTAAAAGTAAGCATGTTAGATTCAACAGAGCGCCCTCTGCAGAAACCATGTTGATTGACAGAGATATGATTTTTTAGTGTATCTACTAGTGCACAAGTTACAATTTTTTCAAATATTTTACCAAATAGGTTAGTTTTAGATATGGGCCGATACTGAGACACATCGTTTCTTTTATCATTTTTAGAAATAGGGGTTATGGGAGCCTGCTTCCATAGTGAGGGAAATATACCCACTTCCAAAGATGTATTGTAAATAATATATAAGGGTAACGTTAATTGATCAGCGCAGTTACGAATAAATATGGGATGTATACCATCATGTCCAGCTCCTTTGCAAACGTCAATACTTTTTTAATCTTTACGAATAGTTTCCATGGTAATGCTGATAGAATTGAGATCAACCGGAGAGTTTAATGGTGGACAGTTGAGATCATAAATAATGGGGCATGGTGCACTTTTAACAAAAACAGAATTAAAATATTCATTAAACAAATGACAGTGTCCTCACCACAGTTAGAAACACGCTCATACAACCTCATCATTTGAGGGATGTGATTGGAGGGTAACTTTGATTTAACGTATCGCCAGAACAGTTTGGGGCATTTTAGAATGTTTTCATCGCTCAGTTTAATATAATTACGATATTCGACTTTTTGAAGAGTGGACTCTCTTTTACGAAGTTTTGAAAATGTTTGGTAGTCCAAAGGATTTCCGTATCGATTCCACCTTGTATGATATTTTCTTTACCTAATTTGATAAGTGGAGTAGTATACCAAGGCGGGTAACGAATTGCATTAACCGTTTTACGAATGGGAATATGTTTATGTTTACGATATCGTACAACATAGTTAAGAGTGCCAATCAACGGACATCATCTCATCTCGAACCGTGTCAAAGTCAGCACGGTGAAAAAGTTTCCTACTAGTAAATTTTTGGGGTACCGGGAGAAAGTAAAAACTCAAGCACTAAAGACTTATGGTGTAGGTCTTCTAAGGTTATAGGATCATTACAGACCACAACAGTGCAGTTTTTATTACAGAATATTAGATCTAATAATCTGTGGTTAAAATTTAAGGAAGAATTAAATTGCTTTAGTCCTGTAAAACTCATAAAGTCGGCTGTTACTTGCACTAACGGATTATTATTGGAATGCATAATCATTGAACTGGAGTCGCATGCGTCCCATTAAAATCACCAACAATGAGAAATATATCATTCGGGTGCCGATCTATTATATTACAAATGGATTCAAAAATTAAATTTAACTCTGTTTCGTGACGATCACTGTGAGGTACATATGCGCAGCAGATATGTATAAACGTGGGCACAGAAGTGGAAATTGTATTTGAAGTTTGAGAGACGGGAATACTCACCCATAAGTGATCTGAATACACGGTCGCATTCCATTCCTGACGCAGTATAGGGTTTTTCTCTCTACATATAGCAATAATAACTCCACCAACTCTCTCCGAGCCCACTACAGAAGAACCACATATCTATCGTCAAAATATTCCAAACTATAAAAAATTGTCATTAAGCCATGATTCGGTCAAACAGTAAATGTCATAGTCATTAAGTAGAATTTTGTTTAAAAAAGAATGGGATTTAGTTCGCAGCCCCCTCACATTTTGATAATATAAGGTCATTAAACGAGCGAATGAATGAACTGAAAATATAATTTAATTAGGATTTTATATTTATCATCACAGGGGTATGTATGTAAGTAGTTAAGTAGTACCCACTTGAATATGTGTGCAATACCCAACCCCCCCCCGAATAATAATAGCAATAATGCACCTCAAATACATTCAACAATAGATGTACCTGTGACACATTTATGCAAAAAGTAGTAAAGTAACACAGTAGCAGTAACAGCACAATAAAGTCACAATATGTTAGACAAGTCTTCGGCACTCGAAATACGAATAACTTTAGAAGTATCGGCTTTTCTCATAAATATTTAACAATCACGGACCCATAGGTATTTATAACCATGTTGTTCTTTCAATTCCCGTGCGCGCTTAAGCAATTGTTTATTAGCCGGAGTTAAATGATCACTTATGTAAATATTCGCCACGGGGCCTAACTGCAGCTAACAGCTGATTCTTATTACGCTGTCTAGTATAGCGCACAATGATAGCTGGCGGTCTGTTAGACGCCTTATTTTGCTCGAAACGACGAACACGGTGAATACAATTAATGTCGGTTAAGTCCAATGACAATCCCACTTCGGTATAAATGTTAGACAATATGTTATCTAGGTTTTCTCCCTTGTGAAATGGCACCCCTGATAGCTCTAAATTACCTGTTCTAGCATGCCGGTCCCGTATATCATTATTTTTTTTTAATTGTATGTTTACGTTACGAAGTTCCTTGATGGCACTGTTAGCGAGGCTGAGTTCTTTTTGTAACGAGCTTATTTGGGATGTAACTAGCTCAAGACTTTCTAGACGTCCTTCCATTACCTCTAATCGTGTATTCACATCATTCCAGTGAGAGGCTAGATCTTGAATCGTTGCATTCATTCGATTAACGTCTTATTTCATTACATCAAAATCCTTACGAAATTCCTTCAATTCCTTCAGAACATCGGTCAAGTTGGGAACGTTAATTGAACCGGTGTTACGGCAACTAATGCAACGCCAGTTATCCTTCTTTTCAGAGGTCATTCTGCGATAGGTAGTTTCCGAAAGACCAGAGCAATAGAAATGTAGGTAGGCACAGCATTGACTACACAACACTCCATCAGACACCTCTTCACTATATTTGGACAAACACTCATTTTAAATAGGTATACGTGGGAACTATAGACTGTAAGCACTTCAAATCACCGCGCAGAACCGTTCGTACAATAATATTAGGTACGCGGTATTATTCGATAGACACGATGAATATTGATAACATGTGAGTGCGACTGACTGCGACAGCGCGTCGAGCTCGAATGAATATTGATTGATGTACTTGTTTTGGTCAGTTCTACAACATGTGGTTGTCGCTGGTGGGCGCGATGCTGTGCGTGGCGATCATGTTCGTGATCTCGTGGGGCACGGCGCTGCTCACGTTCGCGGCGCTGCTGGCGCTGTACCTGCTCGTCTCGTATCGCAAACCTGGTACACGACCAGACACTATTCATTCATTTTTATTATTACTCTTGAGTTAATCACATAAAACAAAATTGAGTGGTGCTAAAATGTCATAAAACGAAAAATAATGTGATTTTAGTAATCACATTATTTTTCGTTCATTATTATAAAAAAGAAAGTTTGTCAGGATTGATATTTGTTACTCTTTTACGCACAAACGGTTGAACAGATCTGGATTCAATTTGGCTTGATTTGGGGAGTGTTAGCTATAGCTGGGAAAGGCCAGGGTAGCGTGACTTGTAACTCAAATTGGCTGTTGCTGGAACCTCCGAGCCCATTGACGAATTTATTTATTACTACCTGCGACCCGCGGTTTCACGAGCGTAAGTCCCGATCCGTTGTAATGTCGCGATAAAAAGTAGCCTATATGTTAATCCAGGTCTCCAGCTATCAACATACCAAGTTTCATCGCAATCGGGTCAGTAGTTTTTGCGTGAAAGAGTAATAAATATCCACAAATCCATACATCTTCACAAACTCACGTTTATAATATTAGTAGGATCCTCCTTGAAATTTTAAATAATTGTCATACAAAATTGTATATGTACGATTGGCCCATTGGTCTAGTGGTTAGTGATCCTGACTGCTAAGCCAGAGGTCGTGGGTTCGATTCCCACCCAAATAATTGTGTGATGAGAACGATTATTTGTTCTGAGTCTGGGTGTAATTTATCTATAATATGTATGTATTTAGAAATATATAAGTATGTTTATCAGCAGTCTGGTTACCATAGTACAGGCTCTGCCTAGTTTGGGATCAGATAGCCTTGTGTGAGATGTGTGAAGTTATTATTATATATGTCTCATGATATAAACGTCTATACTGTGGTCAGGTTTATAACTCTGCCAAACTTAATCTCTTAATAATATTCCTGTCGCACAAACATCTACAAGGTTTTCTTGTTTTCCAGATGTGAACTGGGGCTCAACGACTCAAGCGCAGACTTACAAGACTGCATTGACTGGGGTGTACCAGCTCAATACTGTCACTGAACACGTTAAGAACTATAGGTACGGTATCTATGCAAACGCGTTTAATTGTGAATCGCGCATTTTATGGAGCAGTCGCTTAACCAGCATGGTGACCACATTGCATGCAATTTGGTCTAAACGTCGGGTGAAATAAAGGGTACAGTGGTTAACTCACAATTTATATCTACACAGATGGATGGATTAAAAGGGGTTCAAAGTATACCTTAAGCTTAAGGTATACTTTGAACTCTCATAGTGAAATAAAATAAAAATCTTTATTTGCAGACCACAAATCTTGGTGCTGACAGGGTTTCCAGGAGAACGGCCCATACTGACAGACTTCACGTATCTACTGACAAAGGGACACTCACTTATGCTGTGCGGACATATAATGCAGGTAAATACTTTTATTTCTTTCTCTTCTACACAAGAGAATTAAAATTCAACCAGATTAGGTTGTCATACCTTGTTCCAGCTTTTGATTATAGCGTATTGTATATAAACTAATTAATCTTGGTGGAATATTCAAACCACGACGCTGGTTGAGTATCATGTCGACGATTTCAGGTTGCTTTCAACTGGTCTTCTTGAGGGTCAGGGAGGCCTATGTCCAGCTGTAGATGGCTATCTATCTAATGGCTAAAATGATGGCGATGATGGTAATCCAGCAGTTATAAAATGAGTAGTTTTTAAGAAGTACAGTGAGCATGGAATGGTCCATAGGGCGGGGTGAGCCATCGCGGGCGCGAGGCGCTGAGCAGCCGCGCCTACCAGTGGTTCAGCCGCCGCAAGATCAAGGCCTTCTACACCATCGTCGACGACGTCGGCTTCAAGGACGGAGCCAGTGCGTTAGTGCAGGTATTTATGACAAATAAAAACATTATTTTTATTGGTTATATGTATCAAATTTTAAAATCCTGTTGCGAACAGGCTAATTTACCTGAATTTGTTAAAAAGTATTTTTTTTTAGAACTTAAGTTTTTACTTAGTGCCATCTTCGGAAGAATAAAAGAAAGTAAATAGACCAAAAACTTGTTGTTACTGAAGTATGACTCATTTAACCAAATAATATCCGTGCGTCTGTACTTATCAATATTTAATTTAAATTTTTTATCTTTTGCCTAAGTTTAATACGTTCATGTTATAATTTAGTATTATATTTTCAGGCGAGTGGTATAGGTAAGCTGAAGCCAAACATTCTCCTGATGGGATTCAAAGAGAACTGGCAGACGTGTGAACGAAACGAAATTGTTGACTACGTTGAAATTATGCAGTGAGTATACACATTGTATATATGACTCTTGTACTACACTTAACGACTTATGTTGCTAGGCGGGCACTACACTTAACGACTTATGTTGCTAGGCGGGCACTACACTTAACGACTTATGTTGCTAGGCGGGCACTACACTTAACGACTTATGTTGCTAGGCGGGCACTACACTTAACGACTTATGTTGCTAGGCGGGCACTACACTTAACGACTTATGTTGCTAGGCGGGCACTACACTTAACGACTTATGTTGCTAGGCGGGCACTACACTTAACGACTTATGTTGCTAGGCGGGCACTACACTTAACGACTTATGTTGCTAGGCGGGCACACAGTTAACATACAATTGCAATGTCAGGGCAAATATTTGTATTCTTCAATATGTTTATTTGTCTTGGTCTGACTGTTTGTATGTATGTATATTATTAAAAAAAACTAAGCATGTTTATCAGCTTTTTGGATCCCATAATACAAGCTGTGCTTAGTTTTAGAACCATATATATGATAGCATAAGATTAAGTCTAAAAAAATATCATAATGTCTGTGCGTCTGTTTATTAGCACAGACTACTGTTTGCCTTGATCTTCCTGATCTTGGACTTTAGATAAATATGTTATACAGGTTGATGCAGGAAGGTATAGTCATATTAAAGGGTCAATTTTAAGAAAATTCGTGATTTTTTTCTAAACAGAAATCTTATTTGGAAACTGCAAAACAGATTTGAAAATTAAATAATATAGCTAATACTAGCTACCCGCCCCGGCTTCGCACGGGTAAAAATTATACACCAAAACCTTCCTCATGAATGTCACTCTGTCTATTAGTGAAAAACGCATAAAAATCTATTTAGTAGTTTTTCAGTTTATAGCGAACACACAGACAGACAGACGTGGCGGGGACTTTGTTTTATTATATGTAGTGATTTCGCAAGAGAGAGGGCTGACATTAATGAAACTGGGTATTACTTACCAAGGATGTTGATGAAATGTCCTGGTTTTTAGAAAGTGTCTGCATAAAAAAAACAAAACTATTAAAATTGACATGAAATTTTATAAGATATTGTGTAAAAATGTGCACCGCGTCCCAAGTATTTTTTTCAAAATCCATGTGTTATTACGCTAAATCAACTATTTATCGGCTACACATAACGCTCCTAAAATTTAACCACACCTTCCTGTAACTCTCTGTATATCACAGTTGCTTTATATTGCAGCAAAGCACTAGACATGCACATGGCCATAGCCTTGCTCCACGTGGAGGGGGGGCAGTACACCAGCGACGCTCTGGATGACGATCTGCTGGCCTATCTCACAGATATCAACATAAAGGACCTATCCACTTTTTCACGTGAGTATTTTTTTGGTATATTCAAAATGCTACAACATCTTTTATAATGACATCACAAATCATAATCACAATACATCAAACTAAAGGTGACATATAATTATGTATACGTACGAAAATTAGCGCGATCACGTAAACCTCACAGAAAACCGGCAGTGAAGCAATGATTTCATTGCATTTCGCCGCGTGAGTGAGGTTACCGGAGGCCCTAACCCTTCCCTCTCCCCTATTTCCCTCTCCCCTCTTCCCACTCTTCCCCCCTCCCCCTCTACTCCTAATCCCACCTTAAAGTCCAACGCACTTGTGACTCTTGAGTTACAGGTGCCCATGGGCAGCGGTAGTCATTTACCATCAGGTGACCCGTCTGCTCGTTTGCCCCTATATCATAAAAAACTTTGACTGACTCAGCCTGACGTCAGGCAATTCAAAGGTATGCAATACATATTACGTGTTTAATTCCCGTACGTAAACATAATTATATATCATGGAACGCGAAAGTTAAGAAGTTTGTAAAAGCGATATTTATGTACTAACATTATTAATAAAAAAAATTGCTTATGCTTTTTTTGGATAATTATCGTGGTCACATCACTAGTCCACTCCCGCACACAGGTGCACACGCTTTTAGGAGGCACCAGCTTTTGTTTGTACTATTTAAGGATTCGATCATACCTTGAATCAGTTTTCGAATCAAAATAGAAAGACAGAAAGAAAATATAGTTTATTGCAATAACCTCAGCTTAAATTTTTCTTCTTTTTTTATGTTACCTTAGCCTATAACTTAAATACACATTGTAACCTACTTAATTAAATAACCTACTTCATAAACATATTTTTTTAGTCTATGACTGCTATGTCTACAATGTGTCATCTTTTTTTTTTTAACGTGTGGAAACCTCCACGGGTCGTCACCCCACCTGGGCTAAGCGGTGGGTTGTTATGTCGGACTCGAACCGACTAAAACCACACGGTGTTCCGTCTCACAGTCCATATTACCAGGGCCTCAGGTGTACCCTTACAAGGAAATCCCTGTGAACCCTGGCAGACTTGGCCGCCTGTTAAACAACAGGCGACCCCACTGTGTTGTGGGGGATTTTATCCCCTGTCGGCAAGAGAGGCACGCGCCGAACACGGCGCCACCGTCTCGGGCCTACTTCTGTTAGGGCGCCGGATAGTCCTGTCCGTCGCCCCCAGGCAAGCGCTCATGGAGGCCGGAGATCCACTTGCTCTCTCCGACGCCTGGTGCGTCTTCTGCGGGATTGGAGAGTGCTAGTTCTCTCCCTTTCCCTTTCCGCCGCCTTCTTGGCATACATTACCTCCTCGCAAAACTAGGCGGCGGAATCCCACGCGCTCTCGCTCTGGACCATAGACATAATCATGGTCTCCAGCGAGAGGCTACCCATACCTACGGCCGTCGCGAGGTCAGCACGCTGCTGCGTCCATGCAGGGCACTCCACTAGAGTGTGGAGTGCGGTATCCTCGCGGATGCCCCCGCATTGGTGGCATACAGGCGTTGGCTCCCGGCCTATCCGACACAGATACTTCCCGAAACAGCCATATCCAGTAACCTGCGTCATCCGGTAGGAGAGGCTGCAATGCCGCCTCTCCAGCCAATCCTCCATGACGGGTCTTACCGCCACGATCGTGGCGTGCCCTACAATGTGTCATCTATGTCATGTAGATGTGACGTGTCTTTCTTGACGTGGCAACATGTGGTTATTCCTTTTATTTTATTTTTATTTATTTTATTTAAAATATATCGAACTATTAAACAAATAATACTCTAGTACCCTGTATACCTATTTAATTATAACCAATCCAAGGTTTTTAGGTGTTTTGTTTTCATAACCATGTTTTATGAAAAAGCTTTTAGCTTTGGTCATATCTTACTACAAAGTAATTTACATGCAGAAGTAAAATATATGTACCATGAATCGTATATTTATCATATATTAAACTTTAACCTTTATGTACATAACAATAGGTGTGGTTTCACGTCATACATATTAGCTTTTCTTCAGGTTCTAAAGGGGATAACAAGGAATCAAAATCTAACGAGAGCCTCAACACGCACTCTAGAGGTGAGTAATGGTACTGTCCCTTCATACTACGAAGCTGTCGACACAGTCCAGCAAAGGGTAGGGCAGGGTTGATTTGTACTGGATCAATAGTGCTCTGTTTTGTAAGCCACGACTCATTATTTGTTTAAATAATAACTTGACACATCTATTAATATTACACAAATGCCTTGTAAACCACATGATTAATAATTCAAAACTGTACTGTGTTCGAAAATCTAATGATCCAATTCGTCCCATTCTCTCTGAAAAAACATTTATAGTTTACTAGCTGCGCCACACGGTTTCACCTGCGTAAGTCCGCATGCCATGAGAATATCGGGATAAAAAGCTAAAATATAGATAAAAAGCCTATGTGTTAATCCAGGTCTTCACCTATCTACATACCAAGTTTCATTGCAATCGGTTCAGTAGTTTTTGCGTGAAAGAGTAACAAACATCTATACATCCACAGATCCATACATCTATGCATTCACACTTTCACACATCCATACATCCACACATCCACACGTCCACACATCCACACATCCATATATCCACACATCCATACATCTACACATTCATACATCCATACATCCACACATCCATACATCCTCACAAATATTCACGTTTATAATATTAGTAGGATTGTAATTGGCGAATCGTAGTACAGTGCATTCAATTCCAAGTAATCGGATGTTATTTTTCTATTCCACGGGAACGGTTTTTTTTTCTGGATGAATAGAAGATTTATCTCCTTTCTGTACCCCTGACAAAGTGCATACTAAACTTCATGATCATCGGCGTGAGTTGTTTGTTTGGTTTTTACAAACAAATTCACCCATTTATAAAATAGGCTAAGATTTCATCCCACTTCCCACTAATATTATAAATGTGAAAGTTTGGATGGATGGATGGATGGATTGATTTTGTTACTCTTTCACGCCAAAACTACTGAACCGATTGCGATTAAACTTGGTATGTAGATAGCTGGAAACCTGGATTAACATATAGGCTACTTTTTATCCCGATATTCCTACGGGATTTATATCTACGGAAATAAAAGCGATCAAGTAATATGTATTACCTTTGAGGCTGACTCGGCCTGTGAACACGGCCGATGCAAACTGGTCGAAACGTCAGGCGATTCAAAAGTATGTAATATCTATTACGTGATCGTCAGTGGCGGAACTATCTGAGGACGGGGCTAGTTCATCGGATGGAGCACAAGTTTACTCTTGGTGCCTCGTGTGCTGTCCCTAGGGCCATGGGCCCGTGACATTTTGCCCGATCTGCCACCCTATTGTTAAGGCACTGGTGATCGTGTTAATTCCCGTATAAATAATATTTATATTCAATGGAAGCGAAAGTTTAACTGTTGGCTAAGATTATGACACAATTTGTTTATTCATTTGTATACACTGGGGACCTGGTGACTTGTAATAGAGGAACTAACCTACTTCAGACACCAGCTCCTCCCATGTCCTAGACTGTACAAAATAACTCAGTTTATATATTGTATCCCACAACTGGAACTGTAGTCTGACATGTGAGGAAGTAAACGAGATTATTTTAAAATAATTATACTTTAGTAAAACTAAAAAAACACGATTTAATGGCCAACCGAATAAAAAAGAAAAGTGAGTTCCATTATCCGGCTCCTGGCTTCATCATCAGACCACTGTACCAAGCCTGATCTCTTGGACTCGTCAAGACGAATCATATGAGCCCAAACACGAAGGGTTTACTTGTAGCCACTGAAGAGTTCCACTATCCACTTCCTGTCATCAGATCAGCTTCAAGATGCCAAATTATGGTATTTTCATCCATACTAGATATACATACAAAGTTTCATTTATAAGACAGTTAGAAGTAGGTTTAAATTACCTTCCAAGATTTGTTTACATAGTTTTTGATAAGGGAAGCTAATAAAACCTTATAGTAATAAATACAATCGTGGTTTTTTACTCGTAATTTTAATCTAATCCAAGTATTTTAAGTTCGATTTTTACATGTAGTAACTGAACAATACGACGTTTTAACAAAATATAAAAGTGAATTACAATTAAACTATATTATAATTGGTGCAGGTAGCAGTATGTCAGACGTGTCGATGGGCTCGCCACAGTTGAATCGCGCGGTAATTACGGACCCGGCTGCAAAAACTAAGAATAAGGAACAATCACAGAAGCCTGGTGAGAAAGAAAGGTATAATATATTTAGAATTTTCTTCCTATCAGTAATGTGGAAAATAGGCAGGATGCCTCATAGCTGGTTACCGTATCTTATGAAACTTTTTAATACTTGCTAAGGCCTTAAATTAAATTAAATTTATTCGTAGTTACAAAAAGGTCTTATGTCATAAAATAAAAAGTACATGTTCCGCTTTTGCAAATATTGAAAATAATATACTTTTGCTTGCATGTTATAGATACTACTTAAACTTATAACTATCATTTAAAGGTAAGATACACTTGAATTTGAATGCAATCATGAAATAAATTTACAAAAAGAAAAAATATCTAAAGATTAATACAATAAAAAAATTATATCAAGAATGTGGCAAAATGTCAATTTTCCAATAAAATTTTAAATTTACCTGCAGTTTCGTTTAAAACATCATTAGGTGTATAAATTTTTTTCTCAATAACACAACTATAATACTTAATAATAATAATCTTTATTCTACACCACGAAGAACAGTTTAAAACATTTACAAATACAAAAAAAATATAATGGTACAAACGGTGGTCTTATCGCTAGTTGCGATTTCTTACAGACAACCTTTAGATGGACAGATGCAATGGATTTATGTAAAGGGCAGTTAACAGGTGTACGACTTTAGCTAAGTAGCAACTTATATGAGTTTAAGAGAAAATGAATGAATAATTATATATACCTTACCTATATATACATACACACATACCGACATTAAAATAAATATATGCACATATCCAGTATTATAAGCAAGTGAAATATTACTGTGACAGATAATAATCAGTGACCATTTTTTTTAAATGTGTCTTGGATACAGATTCACTGGCATCGCTAATTGTCTTTCCGTTGTTGAGTGTGTATGGACATAATTTTGATGCAGTATTTTGTATACGTAGGCGCGAGCATTCATCAGGTGCAGCAGTCGTTTTTCCGTAAGAAGCTATATATATAGCCAGCATTTGTATTCATTGTACATGTGTGTATTTTTCCCTATCTATCACACAATATGCATGCTGTGGCGACCTGTAATGTAGTCAACACTTACCCTTTAATTACAAATCAAGATAGTATTAAGCATGAATCACTATATGGCTTGTCGGTTGTCCTAATAAATAAAGAAATAAAAGATATGAGTTAACTCCTATTATAATTTTAAGTATGTATTTATAAGCGGTATCAGTATGTATGTATATCAAATATATGTTTTATATCAAGAAGTTCTCGTATTATCAGGGCTACATCACTCGCTCGAGGTCCCGTTTTATATACCTACCAATTTAGCTTCCCGTCCACGGTAAAAGTGTCAGTAGGGGCGACAACGCGTAGCTGCGTAGCACGCACGCACGGCAGAACGGCATTCTCCGTAAATAAAAACAAAATGTCAAATCGAACTTATTATGTTTTGTTATTGCTAAATGTATTTATTATGTTAAATTGCATTATTGTTAGACGTTAGTGATCTGTGAAATCCTTTAAAAATAAGTTGCAAAAATGATTTTAGCTATTACTTGTTTGTCAATATAATATAAAAACATCTCCACTTCAGGTGTTTATTCTTTACTCGCCATTGCCGCGTGGCTGTACTAATAATAAATAATAGTTATCTTCTAAAAAAAAAAATGTTGCTTGTATAAATTCTATACAATGTTGATAAATGATGATGATGTAATAAATGTATTCTATTAAACCGTCAATAATAATAAACCCTTAATTTCTACGAAAGGTGACGAACTTAGTGGGTGTGAACTGCCAGCGTATTCATTTGTTGTAACTTGTAGGCAAGGCGAACTGACGGCTGCTTCTTTCACACAATATGTAATATAGTTAGAAATATAGTCAAAATAATAATAAGAGCTACTGAAATGTAAAACATATTGAGAGCGCCACGGATTGAGGTTTTTATTTGAGTAGGTAGTTATTTGTTATTTAATACTTTTGTGTAACATAATATGTTATACAAAGTTTTAATTATCAGAGTATCTTTCTCTAGTCTACGCAACAGCTATTAGTAGCAACCCGCCCCAGCTTCGCACGGGTAGCAGAGACATCTTCAACAATCGATCATATTTCAACCAACTACACAAAACCTTAACAAATTACATGCCTAAACCTTCCTCATAAATCGCTCTATCTATTGATGAAAACCGCATGAAAATCTGTTAAGTAGTTTTGAGTATATCGTAATCAGATAGACAAACAGACAAACGCGGCGGGGGACTTTGTTTTATAATATGTAGTGATGTAGTGATAGTGATGTATATGTCTACAGCATCAACATTTTATGTTACTGTCGAAGGTTTAAGAGATACTTTAATTACCTATAAAAATTAAAGATATAAATTTCATAGGGGAAATAATTTTATTTATCATTATATAAAACCCAACACCCATAAATTTGATTATCAAGTGTGTGTTCCGATATGCACTGCGAGCACCATAACGAGTGACGTTAATTTAATATACTGCGAAGCTGTTCCTTCATAATTAGCTATACTGGTTACTGTTTAATACGGAACGCAGTCCAGTATACTGTCATCTATGTTTTTTGGTGCTGTTTTGACGTGAAAATAATTATCATATAAATGTACAAGTTATCTGTTCCACATAAAAAAATATTGTTTGAATGTAGTTATATTTAAAAATTTAATATTCAAGTCAATTTTCAATTGAATTACTCGCATAATAAAAGTAAGTTTACTTTTTATTAAAAGAAAATATTGTTTTTCAAGTAACCGAATGCATAATAACTTTATAACCGAATTATTAAAATTGGTATGTATCGCTATGTACGTTAAAAGTGATGAACATATTTCGACAAATAACTGTTTACTATTTAACTAGAAAAAAATTGTAGTTGATCACGTAATCAAAGCACTGAGAGCACCTTTCCTCGAAAACGCCAGTGCTCACCGTACAAAAATGGCGACAATTTATGACGTCATATATTTCTTTAGGATACTGCGGCAGTATACTGTCAGTCCATAACGAAACGAATTTCCGCGCAGTGTATACCGGAACATACCCCAAATAAATAATTTATTTCATTATTTGTGTACTTTGTACAACCCTATAGTGTCCGGCAGTTCGGCTACACACACAGACGAAGGTTCAAGATGGGCAAGGCGTTCTCAACTTTCGAAAAGCGTAAATAAGATATATTTCTGGTCGCAGCTAACGCCAGGTATTATTATTTAAATTTTGTAGGCTATTATAACGTAGGTATTTTCAGTTTAGTATGGGAGTGATGTATCTGTTACGAAGTAACTATTATCTTATCTGTGGTATTATTGAATTCCATACACCACAACCTATTCGAGAAAGCTTTATAAGTGTGCGAGGTTGATGTTTCTTTATTCAGTTTAGATTATGCTTTACGTAACAGACATGATTCGGTGTGGTTTCTAAAAATATCATCTTTTTCGGTATTCGCTTTTAATGCCAAATTGTAGTTCGTATGTGTGTTTTGTTATAATGAATGTATTTTGTATATACTGACCGTGGGTGTCCGTGCGCAGTACCGTGCGGTCGCTGGGCGGCGCGGTGCGGCGCGCGCTGGGCGCGGGCGCGGGCGCGCGCGCGCGGCGCACGTCGTCGCTGACGTCGGCCGAGCTGTTCACGCGGCGCCAGGCCGGCTCCGTGGACGTGTGGTGGCTCTACGACGACGGAGGTACACTCCCGACTCACTGCACTGTCGCTCGATTACTTTCTATTTCATTTTAGAGAACGAAATCGATTCTGATACTTTTTCCTAATTTTAGTAATCCGAATAAAAAAACATATATTTTAAAATCATTAGGTTTATTTTTATTATTTTGAAAATAAATATTCACACAAAACTATATAAAAAAGTAGGAATAATTGGAAATTGGAAAAAAAATGGTTTGGGTACTTGCCAAAATTTCTAAATTTTAGTACTTCCTTAGTATTGCCAACATCGACAATAACCAAAGATTCCCCACTCCGTGAAATTTCTATAATAAACACTAAACCATTTGAAGAACCTATATATTTTGCAAAAAAACATTCATTTTTTTCTATAATTTCTGAAAAAAAAACTTACTAAAATAAAAATTAATATTTTTGCACTTTTATCATTATATTTTTTTGTTATAATATTAAGTTATATATACATATATATATATATATATATATATATATATAAGTTAAATATTTACATCCAGGTTTAACTCTACTGCTCCCGTACATTCTGTCAACTCGCCGCGCGTGGTCGTCGTGTCCGTTACGTGTGTTCACACTCGCCAACAAGAATACTGAACTTGAACTAGAAGAGAGGAAGTGAGTACTCAAATAACCTAATTTACGACAGGGTACAGACCTGTGCAATATGACTATACTTCATTTACATGATTGCATAAAATTTATCGAATTTCAAATTTTGTTATCTATACAAAAAAGTATGGTGGTGAAGTAAATCTCGTGAATAACACAAAGCGCTAATAATTTAAGGAAAATTCGTGAATTTAAATACAGGAGTCTTAAATCTTTTAAAACTTACAAATTGAACTTGAAAATTGTCAGATAAAGCCAATATTTAATAAGAGAGAGGGCTAACATTAATAAATGTCCAGATTTTTCAGGAAATGTCTGAATAAAAAGCAAAATCCTTTAGTTTTGAAATGTATTAGAATATAAAATGTACACACAAATGTTCACCAGGTTTTTATACAATTTTTTCAAGCTACAACAACTTTTATCGGCGATAAATAACGCTCCTAAACTTAGACCACACCTTTCTGTAACTGTATAGATAGGTAAATACAAAAAGAACAGTACGTTTTTCTCCTCTGATTATAAATCGATTTTCTGTTTTGTACACGACTGCCCAAAAAAAGAGTGTTATGTTTTTAGGTTTCACGTATGTACGTACGTACGTATGTATATGAGTTTTTTTATTCCACCATAACTTCTGAATGAGAGATTGTTAGAATCCTTTCATCATTCCGAGTAACACTGGTTATGATTTAAATATAATTTTATGAAAAAAAGAAAATAGCGGCTGTTTACGCCATACAGACGCCATATTGAATTTGTAATTGGCTTTTTTGCAAAGCAGTTGTGTTTTTAAATTAGTTACTTGTTTCTTTAGTAACTATTTGACGAGCTTTAGTGTTTTAAAAAAAAAACAATTTTACGTAACAGGTATGTTGTTCTTTTTATAAATAACTACCATAGTCAATAATATAATTTAATGAATTATCCTATATATATATTTATATATATTTATTATTATGTCCGGACGACTTCTGGTTTTATTTATCTAAATACATAAATTTGTCAACAGCATGGCATCTCTGCTATCTAAGTTCAGAATAGACTACTCCGCATTGAAGATGGTGCCGGACATCACGCGACGACCGAGAGACTCCACGCTCGCATACTTCGACAAACTCATCCAACCATTCCGAAGTCCCGATGATAACGACTCGGGTATGTTGTTTTTTATATATTAAATAAATAATTCTGTTTGTTTTTTATGGGATAGGGGTCAAACGAGCAGACGGGTTACCTGATGGTAAGTGACTATTGTCGCCCATGGACACCTGCAACTCAAGATTCACAAGTACGTTACCGGCCTTTAAGCTGGGAGTAGGGGAAAGGGGGAAGACGGGGAGTGGGGGCGGGGGGGGGGGGGGTTTATGGGAAGTGTTAGTGCTTCCGGTAACCTCACTCACTCGGCGAAAAACAACGAAGCTTCACTGCCGGTTTTCTGTGAGGTCGTGGTATGACTCCAGTCGAGCCGGACCATACGTGCCGAAGCTTGGCTCTCCCACGGGAAACGATAGACAACAACTATTAGAATTCTATACACAGGTTCATTCCATGTGTTTATTTAAATAAATTACGACTTTCGTGACTACACAATAAAGTGCAAAGTAAGTTTCTAGAACTAGACCCATCATTTAACACTAGTATTGTATTGTGTAGTTTTTAAAAGAAGTTTTGTTTTTAGCGATCGTTCATAACATGTTTTTAAACAATCAACCTAGTTTCGACGTTGTTGTGTAATACCATGTGGCGCGTAAGTGCGATGTGATGCGCGACACCTCACAGAATGTTCCGCTAATATATCCCGCCTTATCTGCTGAAAAAAAGCGCGACTGTCATCAGACCTTCACAACCCAAGTATTAGGTGATATCGAAGTTCAGTAGTTGGACCAGGTTGTCGGACTTTTTGGGCTTCGTATTCGTATAGCAACCGGAAGTATGATAGGAGACCGGGAGAGCCATGCTTCGACACGTATGGGGCTCGACCGGAGTGATACCAGGGCCTCACAGAAAACCGGTAGTGAAGAAATGATTGCATTGCTTTTCGCCGCGTGAGTAAGGTTACCGGAGGCCCTAACTCTTCCCTCTCCCCCTTTTCCCACTCTTCCCCCCTCTCCCTACTCTCATCTTATAGGCCGGCAAGGTAGTCATTTATCATCAGTTGACCTGTCTGCTCGTTTGCCCTCTATACTTACCCTAGGCTTATGGTGCTCTCCGAGGCACGGAGGGGTCTCGAAGTTTTGAGAATTTTCACCCATCCTAAGACTGACCTGTCTAGTATTACTTAACCTTGTAATGTGCTAACCTACTCGTTTACCCCTTAGCCACGAGCCCCTCTACATATATCTTAATTAAACCTAAAAAATTGGTGTGGTGGACGAAATTATGAAACTGTGCCATAATTCCCTAGGAATCAATTTCCAATGCTACTTGTAATGCAACAAGCTTGATAGACATACCATATCCTTCTTCAGACGGCGGCATCACAGAAGCAGACCTCATAGCTGCTCAAGACCGGACCTACCGCCACCTGCGCCTGCGGGAGCTTATTTCTGCACAGTCTCGAGCTGCTAGACTTGTCTGTGTAACATTACCGATGCCGAGACGAAGGGGGATCGTGCCCCCCCCACTTTACCAGGCGTGGTTGCACGCCATAGCCACCGCGGCTGATAGAACACTGCTGGTCAGGGGGAACCACGCTGCTGTGCTTACCTTCTACTCCTAGTAGCTTCTCTTCTTACAGAATAATATGATACATGTCACCGCAAAAAGTACTAGGAACTTATAACTAACGAAGAGGCTAACATGAATTGCGATGTTAGTACTGAAATAAGAGGTTTTTTGTACCAGTGAATTAGCCAATAGGAGTACTGCCTGCCGATAAGATAGCCGGTAAGAGGTCACCTTATATAGCCTATGTATCTTTGGCATCTCAGGAGTGAGAATACGCGTGCAGTGCTGTCTTTTTTGTTTAATAGTCATTTTGCAATGTTAGATTTTAAACAAACCTTTGTACAGGGGATATAACAGATTATGACGTCATTCACATAATGACGTCATAATCTGTTCTAAAGCTAGGTGTTGCATATTAATTGTCCTTTTTAAATCTTTTCACTCTCACTATTTTAATATTCTTTCATTTTTTGTCGTACAAAAGAAAAATTAAGTGGTTTTGAACATTATGTCTCATATACAAGGTACCAGGCGCTCATGAGAGTTAAGAAAGTTAGTAAAGTAAACCTTACATAGTCCATCGAAGAGTTATCACCTTATTAAAGTACCAGGCTGACATGATTGCAGCAGAAGTTGCCTTACATAATATAATAACAAGTGCCTATTAAAATACATAACTAATGTTTGACGCTAGTAGAGCTAGCTAGCTCTACTAGCGTCTAGCTAGCCTAGATCCTATAGCTGTTAAATATGCTAATTTTTATACTACTTTACTAATGAGGGTTACTCTGCCAAATAAACGAGGTCTTTGATAGTATACATTCTCCATAATATCAGTAAAAATAAATTTCCTACTAGATCTGTTAAGATAATAGTTTATTAAATAGGTGAATAAATGAATGATTTTGAGTAACCGTAACTAGCAGTTATTGCTTTCTGCGTTTATTAATTTCCAGTCACTTTTGTTCCATCTTTGTGAAGTTGGTTCGGAACAGACTCAATTCTACTAGTATGGTTATCAACATCAAGCAGTAAATGACTTGGTAAACCCATACTTGTGTTCCTTCGAGCCAGGTGTAAACAAAATGAAAATACAAACTCTTTCTGCAGGCGTGGCACGACTTCTATTAGCTGCAGAGTAACACAAATATACGTTAATATGAATCCTACATATATTATGTACATCATAATATACATTATACAAGTACCTGTACAGGTCCCTGAGTTAATGCATAATAATCTTTTCCTTAATTATCATACTTTCACAACACCTTTAAAACAGAATTATTGTATTTCCTTAACATGAAATAATAACCTTGAGCGCCTTGTCAAAGACGTGATGAACTGAGCTTATAAAAGTTGTCCCTACTCCCATCTACTTAGTGTTATGTTCGTGGAATATTTCCCCTGTTCATAGCAAATGTTGACGTCAGTTCTTCTTCTAATAGAGAATTATGGTGTCGAAATTCTCCCTACGTTGTCATACCAGTAGGTTGAAGGAGTCGTACCGGCAGGTATTTAGTACACTTTATACGTAAAATTTTAGTCTTTTAGTAACTTTTGTATAATTTTATAATTAATTATTTATGTGTGTGTTATAGATAATAAATGTTCTTTGTTTTAATATAAAATCATTCCAATGTACAAGTAGTTCTGTTGCCTAAAAAATGGACTTTTTGTTGCAAGTGTATTCCATCACAAAATAATCGAGTAGCATTTTTGTGTTCGTTGCAATATTTTGAGCTAATACTAATATTGAGAAGTCCGTTACATAAAGAAATACTTTGTAACGGATTTCATTAGAGATTAAAAATCCAGTACATTACAAAGTTTCATTACTAGAAAATAAAATAGTATAAATTGTTTTAAAATGTAGTATGAACTTTCGAAATCAGCTTAATGTTGCCATTCAAAAATGTGACTGTTTGACATTTTGTTGAAATTGCCTTTGTAACTTCCACTGCATTAAAAAACCGTCTACTGATCTGATCCTTGTATTTATATTTATTCAAGGTAAAGTAGTATCTACTGATTTCACACTTTAATTTATATAACTAGAATTTAGATTTTATCCAATAGAAATAACCAAGTCGTTTTTTACAACATGTCGAAAATTCATTTCCTTCGCTTGGTTGATTGCTAGTGAAACCTAAACGATCTTTTAATAGTATCTGCCCATTAATAATAATAATAATATATTTATTGTCTCAAAAAATGATTGGAGTTTACACAAAATATCTTATGCACTAATAGTATTAATAATATTTGTTGATAGAAGTTGTAGCTTCTGGTACTGAGCTAGGCTGATAGCCTGTATTTCAGTACATAGCGGCTCCCATCCAAAATACATAGTAAATAAATTCACAACATTTGTAAGTATTAACCATTAAGGGAGTAATAACTGTGACATGAATAATTCTTGAAGCCTGTGAATAAGAAAGAATTCAATCAATCATTAGAAAAGTAATCAATCATACTGAATTGTAGTTTTAAATTTTTTAGACTTTATCGCGGTAGGTGCGTTGCCTACTCTAATAAAAGTTAATTTATGAAAATACAATGCTAATTTGATACCTTGTCCTATTTAAGTCATAGTCATAATATTCGGTTGATTGGTTAACCGATGTTACCAGATATAGAATACCGCTAAGAAAAAGTATTAGAGTAATGAAATATTTTCTGCTTTCGCTAATGTGCTACGCATTATCGACCGGTTTGAAAAAAATAACCGAAGGAAATTATTACTTCCCGTAATAATTTGGTTTTGTTTTTAAAACCCAAGGACAATGTTAATGAAGTACAAATTTATTTTTAGTATTTTTATTTATTTATAAACTTGTCTATGTTTTTCTCTTCTCTTGAAAATTTAACAATAATGAATTTTTATTTAATTTTCTTCGAAACTAGAAGTAATAGATTCGACTTATAAATATTAATTCTGAATTATCATTTGTTGATGCAATTTATATAAATTGCATCAACATCATCGTTATATAACGTTTATATAAACATCAGAAAATTCATTATTATTTATACTTGTTTAAAGGACATTGATAAGCCATACTGGCTTTTCACCAGTAATCATCAGAAAGTCATTCAAATTTTGGACTAAGACTATGTACGTTAGCTGCTGTCTGATCGAGACTCGAGACTGTGATGAAATAATTAAACTCTTTATTATAAATAATACAGTAATCATTAACAATATTGTTCGAACGCTCTGTATACTTTTTCTACAGTAATTTAACGAATTTGATCTGATACGACACCTATTTATTTCCATACATGTTACAAAAGGAAGACTAAATTGTAATCTTTAGTATAGGTACATATAATAATCTAAAGGTCTGTTATATACCACTATGGAGGGTAAAAGTAACGGGGACCGTTCCTGTGTATAAAAAAAATACCGTTAAAAGGCTTTATTAAGGTGTACTGTAGCTAGAGAGAGTTCCGCTATGTTATAGCACACTTCAAAATAAATATTAAACATTAAAACCATGACATCATAAATCATTCATCAATCACTGTCATGGGAAAAAAAATTCAACTTGGCACAATCCATTCCGTGTAAAACTACTAGCCGCGCGCATTAGGGTTGCCGATGACCACCCCTCCCACCTCCGACGACCGCGTCCCGCGCTCGCCTATTTAGTACCGAGCGAAGAGTAAGCATCGACGTCATGACGTCATCGGCAAAATTTCTGCGCGTACTTAGCTTCTTATCAGTACTTTTTCCTATACAAGCGCCATTTTAGTCTTATACACTATTATCTACTACTTTCAGCTGATTTTTTACCTCTACCCTCCATAATCGCATATTAGCAAATTAATGTTGCCTTAAAAATGTTTTTACTACTTATATTGTACAATTTTATATTCTTAAATTAGTTTGTATGTAATTTCGTTAGTTTTTGATAGATCTGAGAATATTGTGAATCTATTGAAACATATTTTTGTAAAGGCCTAATGAATAATATAAATTAATTATACGATCATTTTAAGTAATATTTTTGCTATCTCTATATAACAATTGGAAAACAATGGGTGCATATTTTTAACATATTATTAAATATTTTTGTATATCGAGATTAAGGTTGGCTTCTCCACGGCTTACTGCTATTTAAAACTACATTGCTTCTCTTCTTTGTTTACTATACACAGTATGTAGTTTATTAGTTAATAAGTCAGCAATGTACTTCAACTTCTTAATCGCTGTGCAAATTGTCTTTTACTTTGTGAATATTCTGACTTTATCAAGTGTGAGGAACCTTCCATAGTATACTTACAAGCTTTTTAGATATTTAGATATTTATTTTGTTTGGATTAGAGCGAGACTTTGGATATTCCAAACTGATATAAATTGACTATTTTGATAGCTATAATATCACGTTTATAATACCTAGGACAAAAAAGAATTTACTCAAATATTGAAAGCAAGTTGAGCGGTAATTGTGACTACAAACTTAGATAAAAATTATCCTATCTCTTAAGTTGGACCAAACTGCACATAGTGTGCCAAATTTAATTAAAATTTAACAACGTGACACGATATTTTTATATGTGGGACCATTTCGGAATAAACCTCTTTCGAACCAACAACTAATTACGCAAAAAAAAATAATATAAACATCCAAATTGAGAACCTCCTCCTTTTTGAAGTTGAATAAAAAAATTATAAACTCGCAGCGTTCTAGCGTGTTATGTAAAGGCTCTTAGTGAAAAAGTAGTTTTTATTCATTTGTTGTTAATAAGCCTCTAAGATTCGAAGCGTATAGTCTATAAACTACATGAATTATATTTTTAGAAACTTAATAAATTACAAGCGATTATACGAAAATAAATGCAATCACAATATTACAACCATTAATTGGAACAATTTGAACGCTAATTTCACACAATGATGCTGTATTGCATACATGCATTAATAATGTACATTTTTCCTTTTACAAGAGGTAGAACATGGTCTATCCTAGACCACGACCGGGTTAACAAAAACGTAAGAAAGACCTGTCAAAACGAGTAGATAGTTTACATCACATACATCTGATATTAAACGTATGCTTATTGAATCGCCACAAAGTCGCGATCAAGCTGAACTACGAGTAGGCTAATTAGCCCACTTTGTTATTGGGCCGTAAAGCACACGTGACCTCTTTATTTCGCAAAGACCATAATAGAAAGAGCAATCCGAGTAAAAGACCTAGCGCGTTTAACTACGTTATGTTCCACAGGGACTTTCAAAGAAAAAAAATATACCTACGGGTTGACATGAGAAGCTTCTCGTCGGTAAAAAAAACAACAATGTTTTTTAAATAAAAAAAAAAAACAATAATAAAGGTTAACACTTCTAAGTCGTTTTTAAAAGAGCATATCGCCTCTGCTTCAATAACGTGTTATCTCAAAAATTTAAATTTTACAAAAGGGTTTTTCAAATCTTTAAAAAACAATTTCTAGTATTTTTTTAAATTATTAAACAAATTACAATAAATAAACTGTGTGAAAACTTATCAAAATCAAATAAAAAAAAGAAAAAGATATTTCGGATTTATCACAGTTTTGAAGCACAGAAGCTATATATTATGCCTTGACATATTAACTCGAGGAGCCATTTCGCCCAAAGCCTACTTTGTCCGCTGTTCTTAACCTATGGGCAGAGTTAATTAAGAATCATATATTATATGTGGTTAATTAAAAGTAAAATTTTTTAGTTTGGTACTTAGATTACGCGCGCAAAAAACTTGAAAGTAGAACTAAGGCAGTGGACTAAGTTGCCTTCGAAGCGTATTCTAAAACCAAGTTCTCGAATCAAACCATTTTATTGGTGATCTTGACCAACGTGTTTTATTTTTTTGTATGACGAATATTTGACATTTTTACACGACTACCCAAAAAAAATATGTGAGTTTCTTTATTCCACCATAAGTTTTAAATACCTAAACACATTTGGATGTTTGGGGTAACGTAAGGATTCTCACATCATCCTTAGTGACAACTGGCTATATTTTTTTGGAAAATGAAAAAAAATAACTTCGCATAGTTTTTGGCAGGGCAGTCGTATTAAATTTTTTTTTTTGGTTACTGACATGTGTGTCAATTAGACAACTATTTTTAAACATACGAAACATGGTATTTTAATTGTATTTCTTTTTTTAAATGTACGGTATGGTTATTTTATTTTAATTTATTGCTATTACATATATGCTAGATCTGATCCAAAACTTTTGTATTATAATTTTAGAACCGCTGTACAAATAGTGTTTACTAAATGGATTGTGATTAAATTAATTCTTGATAACTTGATGTTTGATTTTGAAATGAACCCTTCAAACGAACCCGAACGAAAAAATCGTAACTACTTAAAAAATATTTTTTCTTATTGGCTTCTAGTTTTAATATGGTTATCTTCCGTCTGATCTGGTCTGTAGTGAAACGGCGTATCTTCTGTTCCCATTAGAAAGCCCGTTTCAGAATTAAAATTTTGCTGCCTTAAGCATATTTAACTAGGGGCGGACCCGTGCTTCACCTAGTTTCTCCACCTGGGTGAAGCACGGGGACTTATAAGGTCCCGTGCTCCAACTGACGATCAGTACAGTCAAGTAATTAAGAATAATACATAATTTAATATATGATCAATAGGATTTATCTTAACGCATTTTTCCAAAAAATGGCCTAAAAATATTTCTATATTAATTAATTGCATTTGCGAATCCCACTAATATTATAAATCTGAAATTTGGATGGATGGATGTCTTTCACGCCAAAACTACTGAACCGATTTTACAATTATTTACATTTGAAATAGAATTAATTACTTACAAGAGAGCATTTCTATTATCGGGCACTAATACGAGTAGGTACTAATAGCATAACGGTGGGAGAACTAATTTAAGAACAGAAGGGAGAACGAGCTATAAGTCTGGTGTACACCTCAGAACTATGAACAGCAAAATTGATTTCTTGGATGTATGTCGTGGGTTTTTGACAGTTCCACTCGCTCAATGTGCAAAACAGTTTTAGCTTTTTTACTTCGTCGTCGTACTTTTTTTTTGTATTTCTCTTGTTTAAATTAATAGTAACCATACTAGCCTGGGACATAGAATACTGTGTAGAAAAAAAAGCATAACTTGTATTAACGTTTTAGAACAGGAACATTGCACAAAAAGCATACTACCATTTCTTTGATTATAGCCGGTACGGAATAACAACATATTTCTTCGTCAGTTCCAATATCAACGTACATCTTGTGCTCATTGCCTATGGATCTAAATAGTAGCCAGCCTTGCCACAGGCTACAGGTGTTATCATTGTGATCTCTATATATTTCAAGTTGCATATATCCGGTTTTCATATCAATATATTTTTTTCCTCGACCTTTCTTGGAAGAAGTAAGTTGCTAGTAGGTCGATGCCTCCTAAGATTAGTTTACCTACACAGTAACCTTCAATACGAATTTCAAGAGCTCTCTTAAACGACTAATCTTGTTTCTCATGATTCAAGTTTATTTATTCAGACATAATAATTGACTACTTTGTGGTCAATGTTCAGAAAAGTGTTAAGCGAAATGCGGTGAATCGTAGCTGATGTTGCAAACTTAAGCGATTCAGACGAACAACAGCATTAGCAAATACACCGTATCTATGCGATTTATTCGTTTTCTAATACCGATGGCAGAATGCAACAATTATCTCGGACTCTGGGTGCGTCTTGTTCGGAGGCGGCAAGCGCGCGAGCCAGTCGGTCCGCGAGCGCGTAATTTAACGCACGCGTTTCTGTCAACTGATTACCGAACGAAACACGTTCCACGCCCTGTTTTCGAAAAAGTGTGATAAACAAAACTTTTTAGTGTTAGTAAACTGTGTTGTGTGTTCGTGCGAGTTATTTTTCTTTTATAGTGCTGACATATCCGGTACTGAGGGACAGTACTGAGGTAAACATATGTGTTTTAATTTACTTTTTAAGCACGTACAACGCTGATAGCTTTTTTTTATTTTGAGTTGATTCAATTGAATACTCTTTGATAATACAGAGAAATGTTTTTGTTATGATGCGACGTTGAAATGTTGCTACCGGTTTTCATTTGAGAAGTTCGAGTGGATTTTAGAGCTAGAACGTGTACCTCCTTACCTTGAAAGTTAAAAGTTGTGAATGTTATTGATAGTTGTATGAATTTCGTGTTGTTTGTCTTCCAATTCCTTGTGGTTTTATTTCTTGTTTTGTTTATTTTAATTGCTGATTGCATCATTAATAGTAGTTACATAATTATTATCATTGTCTGAAGTAAGAACAGTCTCTAAATTAGGCAGTGTCCTTATTTAATACCTACCCATGACTCTAGTTTAAAAGAAAATCAACATGTTGTGTTAAGGTGGTTTGTAGAACGTACCTATCGAAGCTGAGTTATCTATATTGTCCAAATTCCTGGAGAGAACTTATCAGGAATAGGTATACAAATAGTTTGATAAAACTTTTTGTATAATATTTATCAATGGGCTCACTTATCGGGATCAAAAGAGATACCTGCCTAGCTGTGGGAGCGCAAAACTAGTTTGATTAATTCAATTAAGCTTTATACGTGGAGCTGGTACCTTTGTGTCTAGGTAACTTCGTGATTTACTTACTAATAAGTACATATCTACCTATGTCGAATTCTATAAAGTAAATTAAATAACAGCCATCGTTGGTTTCCATGCCTATATTGATTCTTCTTACTAGGCATATAAAAAAATTAATAAATGATAAATTAAACTTAAAAACGTTTACTACGATGCCTATGCTCAAAATTAATTATTTCATATAGTGTCGCAATAAAATAACTTATTATACTGTGAAAATTGTCGTCCAGTTTTAATTTAGATTATAGTTGATAAATTAACATTAAAAGTATATGATTTGACAATACTAAGGCGTGACGTCACGCCTTAGGATTTCATACAAAAATGTCAGGAAGCTACCGTGTGACGTGTACTAAAAAGATACTGATTTGACTTGACAGTCATCCACCCTATTCTGACTTTATAGGCATAGAGCGCAAGAACTCATGACATTTTTATTGAAAACTAGCAGTTCGGCTTCGCTCCCGTGTACATATTTATATATTTTGCGCGGAACCCTAATTCTTTTTCAAAAATAAAAGTAGTTAAAGCCAAAAATAGGGTAAGGAAAACGGATAGAGCGAGGGAGCCAGAGTAAGGGATACGGGGTTGAGACTGCAGTAGCTCGCAGAGGCCGGGTTGCTTAGCCGTATGTTCATCCTGTGATTGGCCAAATGTAGTATTCATGGGAGTACCGAGGGGGCAGGGGGCATTAGCAACATTACGTAGTACTTACCAAAGTAATTTTGAGTAATATTTTTGATTGGACCCCCCCCCCCTCCCCGCGAACCGACAAAATCAAATTTTGCCCCTTCCCCTGGGATGACAAACAAATTTTGCCGCCCCCTGCCGCTTAAAGCTGGGTACGCCCATGGTAGTAATAATATAATACATAATAAATATTATTTATTAGTATTGAAGATCCTTTAGTGTACCTCCCCAATATTCTTCTACTATTTATTTTTCTTTACTACATCTCTCTTCTTTTAAAGATAGCAAATCTTACTACAAGCGATACTATCACACAACCCTACAGTTTTATTTATAAAATCATGTACTCTTAGATAGTATATCTAGTATAATCTAAGCATTTACGTTTTTAGGGTCCCGTACCCGAAGGGACCCTATAACTAAGCGTCCGCTGTTAGTCCGTCCGTCTGTCAGTAAGCGGGCTCTATCTCATGATCCGTAATAGGTGGACAGTTGAAATTTTCACAGAATGTGTATTTCTGTTGCCGCTTTATGTGCTATAATAACAAATAATAAAAATAAATTTAAAAGTAAAGGGGTCTCCCCTACTATAAATGAGTTTTTTTTTTGTTTTTTTTTGTTAGATCTTAATATTTTGTTCCTATCTAAGTATTAATAAGGTACATACACGTAAAGAGAATTCTTTGTGCGCATTTCTAAGAAGTTTCATTTTTTGGAAACAGTTTTATGTCTGACTGAGCTTTATTATAGTCAGTTAATTATAATTAGTTAATTGTAATTTAAAAGTGCTTAGCGCACTTCGGGGTAGTATAGATGCTTCCCTAGTCCAGCAGATATCAGTAATAATAACTAATAATAACTTGACACACCTCACCCACGGCCGTCTGATCCCTAATTAGCAGAGCTTGTACTATGGTAACCAGACTGCTGATAAACATACTTATATATTTCTAAATACATACATATTATCGATAAATTAGACCTAGAACAAATGATCATGCTCATCACACAATTATTTGTGATGGGTAGGAATCGAACCCACGACCTCTGTCTCAACGCAGCAAACGGTCACCCACGTTATCCTGGAGTGCGAGGGAGTGGCCACACAACGGGCAAATATCCTCGAGGATGCGAGGTCGCTCCTAGAAGCCTGTGAACGCCCCAGGAGGCTTCGGTGCTTCTGGAAGGAGCTAGGCTGGCTCAACTAACCAGCCTTATCTGCACGCATAATGGACAGTTTTTGAGTCTAAATGCGGAAACAGAGCCCTTAACCAATACCTCTGGCTCCGCAGTCAGGATCACTAACCACTAGACCAACAGGTCATTCGGTCAGTCGGTCGGTCAGTCAGTGTCTCTACCTGTCTTCTTATGTGATAATCGCTATAGTATTAGACATTCCCTGTTCATTCTTGAGCCCTCTGCCTGCCTACACAGACTAAATACACATAAAAATATTATATACGTAGTACACACATACAACACACACTCAAACATAAGCACATGAGAAAAACACGATGTATAGAGAACATTTCCTTTTTAGTAGGAACGTTGAAATAATACATCCAGGTTTCATCACATGTAACACGAGTTCACGAAGTTAGATCAACCGTCTTTAATTTTTTTTTTAAATATTACGAGACCAAGTCACACACTGCTCCCTCGTCGTTAACTGCGATCTTCTGTGGGCTGATGATACTTCTCAGTCATTCCTGAACCAGAAGCAGCAGCAGAAGTTTGCTTGTTAGACATTAATGTCATGAAACAAACGTACGAGGTCGAAGACATAATTTTAGAAGTTTCAGTAGAATCAGTAGTGACCTACTCCTGTGTCCATTGAAACCAACCTAGTCGCGGATCTGTGTGATGATTCACACAAAAGTGTATCAAGACCACGTTGTACTGGACCGGCATCCGATAATGTCATGCTCAGTGCACACTGTTCCGGACATCGAATCCGTTATGTTCAATTAAGTGCACGTGTCTATACTCAATTTATTTTATTTCTATATAATATATGATATATTTACACCTACTTACACACTTTATCCCATTAATGAACTAGTTTTCTTGCGTCTGTGTGATGTTTTTAATGCACCAATGCTAAAGTAATGATAAGTAGACCTGGTGGTCGTATTAAGACCATATTCATTAAGTACTTGAGCTGTCATTGTATAGACTTCCATACAATGTCAGGTCAACATATACTGGACGATAAAAGCATCTTGTAGCCGTTTTTGCATACATTTTTAAACTTATAATATTATACTTACCTTTGAAAACGTATAACATAATATCACTATATATATAAAACAGTCCGCGTCTGTCTGTCTGTCTGTACGTGATAAACTCAATAGCTACAGAACGGATTTTCATACGGTTTTCAACAATAGACGGTGAAACTGACGGACGGAAGATTTATGTGTATAATTCATTAAAGTTTTGTGTAAAATGCCTGAAATATGATGACGATTGTTGAAGATGTCGGAAAAAATCTATATACATATTATGCTTTGCTACCCGTGCGAAGCCGGGGCAGGTAACTAGTATTAAATAAAAACGCGTGAAGCGTGTTTGAAACACCCTATTTGAATGGAACGAAGTTAATTTCGCTATAAATATACAGGGACATTTAACGGATTAAATAAATTGTATCAAAATATAGTAAACTAGCAACCCGCCCCAGCTTCGCACGGCTACAATTTATACACCTAAACCTTCCTCATGAATCACTCTGTCTATTAGTGAAAACCGCAATGAAATCCGTTCAGTTGTTTTTCAGTTTATCGTGATAGACAGACAGACAAACGCAGCGGGGCACTTTGTTTTACAATATGTAGTGATATTGTAAAAACTGAAAATTAAAATTGTTATCCTAATTAATATACATTAGTATGCAACCAACATCAAATTACACTTATATAATAAATCAACTTGCGTTCAGCATTTTTCGTTGCGCTAACACTTTTCCGGGTAGCCCGCATCTGCCGAGCGTCTGAAGTGTGAAGTGCGATAAGCAAAAATTTTTGGTCCAAAAATTTTAGTTTTCTGCTCTTCTACATACCTACAAACTTGAAGTATTTCACATTTGTATGAGCGCGAAATTTGCTTTGAAATGCGTACAAAGAAATCTCTTCACGCATTAATATTCAGATATTTTGGGAAATATTACAATGCACACAGCGCTTTCTAAACCTTAACTGGGCTTAACTTACAAAAAAAAAACAGAAATATGTATATTTAAAAAAAAATGCCTTATCAATATGTGTGTCGCCTGACAGCAACGCGTAAGGTTGCTTCACCCGTTGACAACGAGTCCCTGTCAGGTGTAAAAGCAGTTCGATATACTTATCACTTCATCCTTGGCTCCGGTGAGGTGATGACCGGTAGGGGTTACCACACGACAAAAAAAAAAGTTGTAAAACTAGTTGGGTATCCCCGAAATGTACAATATACACGTGCGTACAATAGTACCTATATCTATATAAAAATGTGTCACGTTGTTTATTCGCGATGAACTCCTAAACAAATGAACTGATATTAATGAAATTTTGCACACTGTGTGCAGTGTGCTTCAACTTGAGAGATGGGGTAGTTTTCATCTCAATATTCACAATAGTTTTTTATTGCAAATTACTTAGCCACAGCATCTTGACCGGGTAGCTAGTACATTTGTATATATAATAAAATAATAATATAATAATCGATGTATGTATCTATGTTACCTATGGACTCAGCTGGACCTATTTGTATGAAATTTTCAGACAATCTTCAGATTAGATCAACGTGTGATTCTGTAACATTTGGTAGCGATCAGATCAACAGAAATTATATTTTTTCGTTTTTTTACAAATTTTTAAGTTAATATAAATTCCGTTTTCATTTTTCCTTTTGGACAGTGTTCGTTTTTAATAAATATATATTAATTAATGATTCTCGGATTATACAACACACGTACGTCTCCAGTTTTATAAACCACCATTAGCTTATAACAAGTAAGCAGTGATATTCAACACTGTGCAAATATTAAAAAGCTTTTTAGGTCTATATTAAGAGTGGGTCGGTTGGTTTTAAAACCGTAATTTCTTGGTATTGAGCCACAATACTGTCCCAATAACTATTGAGTGGGTACTGTGTAGGTACAATTAGGAGCGGGGAGCTTGTCGCCCACGTGCACTCAACTTGTTTCTCTAGTAAATTTTAACAACTTTCTAAGTACTAATTAAATTCTAACAAAAGTCCTTCTTTATGCGATCTCTCCTTCAATTTTCTCGACCTTTTTAACAAGTTAGCATCTTGTAACTCACGTTTTCACCCACTTCGATCGAACTCATAATGAAAAAAACTGGATCATAAATTATAAGTTAAAATAAAGTTTTATGTGATATAATAACAAATTAACGACTTTCGTATTTTTTCCTTTACTTATGGTGTAAGACCTCGCTTCTTGCCAAATTTCATGATTCTGGGTCAGTGGGATGTATCCTATAGGTTTAATTTTACTTACCTGCAAAGTGTCAAAATTTTATAGTATACTAACAGCGCCTCGCGGTTTCACCCGCGTAAGTCCCAATCCCGTGGGAATGTTGGGGTAAAAAGTAGGCTATGCGTCAATCCAGGTCTTCAGCTATCTACATACCAAGTTTGATCGCAATCGGTCCAGTAGTTTTTGTGTGAAAACATTACAAACATACATACAAAAGCACAAATATTTCCTCTTTATAATATTAGTTTAGATTTACAATATTAGTTTAGATAAGGCTTAAATAGTCGTTTTTTTTTAATGCGTTGACTTAGAAACTGGATTTTAAAGCCGACCGTAGAAATAAGTATTCGATGTTAATTTCAACTTGACACCTCATCGCCTTCCTGAAACAAAGGGTCTTGACAGACAGGTAACGAAGTGATCCTACAAACCCTAAATAAGAACTATTATAATAGGTATTGTATGTATTAAAATATTATGATATTTCTTTTTCAACAGTAGTTTCAACAGTATACATATATAATACTGTTCTCATATCTATTCAGGTGCACCCCAGTACCAACTTCTCTCTCTTGACTGCATTCAACGGAAAGCGTCTCGAATCATCGATAGAGATGTAGCTTCACTCTGCATTCTCCATCGCTTGTATCATGGGGAGTGCTCCGAGAAATTGTTCGGGCTTATACCGGCCGCAACGTATCGCCATCGTTCAACGCGACAAAACTTTGATCCCCATCACCTGGATAATTGGCAATGCACCACTGTGTTCTCCAGAATTTTTTTGCCTCGCACAACCAATCTTTGGAACAAATTGTCGCCTGCGGTATTTCCGGACCGATACGACCTACGAAAACTTTCAAGAAAAGAGCGTACTCCTATCTCAAAGGCCAGCAACGCACTTGTGACTCTTGAGTTGGAGGGGTCCATGGGCGACGTCACTTACCATCAGGTGACCCGTCTGCTCGTTTGCCCCTATAATATATAAAAAAAGTAGTAACTAAACGTTTGTCAAACAATTATGTATGTATTCATGTTAAACCTTCCAACTAAGTTAAAGTTTATTTAAGACAATGGAACACTGCAGTTACGAAAAGTTTTTTTGAAAAAAAAAAAACTATCCGTTTACAAGTTATGTTATGAGTTATGACTAGAGAACGGATATTCGGATGCATATTTACCTAAAGTTGAGATGTTGGCTATTATGGAAAGCACTTTTTTATCGAAAGAATCCCGCGATTCCAGGAAATTCAAATTTAAGTGTACTTATACCCCGTGAGATGTAATAAACCCCAGTTTGACAGAAATTACACTTGCTCTGTTACAACGTATAATGGTTGCTTTTCCCTACTTTTATTGTCAGTGATTTACAAAGCAAAATATACGAAGCCGCTTCCATAATTTGCTATCCAAAAAATAACTTTAGGTAAATATGCATCCGATTATCCGATCTCTAGTTATGACTTATGATCGTTTGAATTTCCAAGTATTTTTAGCAGCAGGTGGAACGTGTAAAGTTAAAGACCGACAGTTTTGACCTGCATGCTAGAGTCATGGACTTTTCAGAGATTTTTTTATTAGCATTTAAGTAAGTGTTCCATTGTCACATACATCGTATAATTATGTGGATTCACGTCGATAGTAAGTAAACCGCACTGTAGTTCGCGATCTCAAACGGATGAACAGCAATCCCTTTATCCAGATGTGGTGTCGAAAATATTGTGGATGTTTCTGAATGTAACGTTTAGTTAGACACCGATTTCGCCATGTGCCCTTTCAACGACGAAGGACTAGAGTGTGGAGGAACGGGTGTTATGTCCCTCCATCGCAAAGGGAGGATCCTCCTACCAGGCTGGGTGTTCATGCCTGACGGACCACGGCCCAACGGTTGATGGCAGTATTATATACTAATCGGCGCGAGAATGTCCATTGCGGGATGCAGGATTAGTAGTTACTCGTACTACGTATTCAGCTCGTCTTCGCTAGATGATGTTGGAGTATGTTTTTGTTGTATGTGGAAGCCGCCACAGAGGTTAACAAATAAAAGGGATACATACTAAACGTTTAGTTATGACCACGGCACAAAAACTGCAATCAGCAAAACTCGTCCTGGAAACCAAAACTTGTCTACCACATACATACACTATTTCATCCCCTAGTCTCTCGTGAAAATATATTTTTGTCCACATATGAAAGGCAAGTGTAGAAAGATTAAAGATGTTATAACGTACAAACATAAGAGGCATCTATTATATTGTGAAATTCCATTGTAAACGATTGCTTTGCAATACATAATGTTTATAATATTGCACAATTTAAGTGTCGGTATTCAATATACGAATTCCCATGCGTGTCTATTGTTACTCGAGAGTGAGTAACTTTAGTAAAACGGATACCTAACATAAGTGTTACGCTAACTTTACTCTGCTTTTATTAAAACCGTTTTATTTTTAAACAAAAACGAAATGGTTTTTTATTTTCCGTTTATAAGCGAGAAAAAACAAACAATTTTGTTGAATTTAAATAAATAGAACAATCTGTACTTATTTGATTCATTTGAGATTCATGAATGGTTTTTGTTCGTCAGTTTTTTTTTGTTTAAGTAATATCTAGAAAATGGACAGGTTTTGTGGAACAAAAAATGTTCATCGTTCATACGTTCCTTACGTATGACATATTAAGTTTATGGACATAACTTACTTAATTTAAAAAAAATATGTATAGAAATTCTATTTATTATTATTTATAGTTTTAGAGATTTGTCATATTATCATCCATCTATATATATATATATAAATGGAAATAGGGATTATTTCCCTTGGTCACGGCATCACGCGTGAACGGCTGGACCGATTTAGCTAATTCTTTTTTTTTGTGTTTGTTATTGTCAGGAGAAGGTTCTTATGAAAGAAAAAATAAGAAAGTTGCGCAGAAAATTAGAAAATTTAAGAAAACTTAACGAGGGACTTAAGCGGGTGGAACCACGGGTCGCAGCTAGTATATATCATAATCATAGGCTTATTACAACAGACGCCAGATATCTGCAATCTTTAAAATCAATCAAAAGGGCGTTGTTAGTCATAGACACGTACACGTAAGTTTCAATATTACGAATAACTACCATACTCAACTTATATTAAGCGAATTAAGATATTAATGAGAGTAACGACTTGAAATTAGTCGATATCTTCTAGCGGTTTTCTATATACTATAGGAAGATTCCTATGCAAGTGATACAATATTGTGACGCAGATTTCAGCTGTTGCTTGTAATAAACCTGTTCAGTACCAAGCAGTTTCAGTTGTAAGATCAGAACTACTACTCCTAACTAACCTTATTCTCTGTCTTGAATATTATTGAGCAAAAACCATGTCTATAGAAAAAGAGCTTTCTGAAAAAAACAACCATTATTTTTCAGTCATAATATACTTCTGATCCATATGTTAAATTAATTCTTGATGCAGTCATATCCGGACTGTAGACCTATATTGCGGAATAAGACTGAGTAAGTTCCAAAGGAAAAGGAAGCAAAGTTTCCGCAATTTTGTTCTCACAAGTTGTAGTAACTCAGGTTTATGGCTAGTTATTTCAGTAGATCTATAGCGTGAGAACCTTCGAAGCTAATTATTATTTTGTAATGTTTTTAGAACATTTAAATTATGAAATGTATTATAAAGTCTATTTTATTTTGGGAAAATAGGTTCTACCCAGTTTGTAAGTACTGACTGTTATAGATTTTTTAATCTATGTAAATAGTCTGTTACCTAGTTTACACAAGACTTTTTACATACTTTACGTTAGATACTTCTGAAGTGTAGTCTTTGGCTTAACACGTTCCAAACACGTTGTCAAGGGCACAGAAATATATTGATGAGATATATTTATAGGGATAGATTAATTGACAATATCTACAGTAACATGAGCGAAGTCGCGAGGAAAAACCAATTAGGAATAAATAAAACCATAGATGACATCCTTATCTTGATGTCAACGCCAGCGCAACTTAAACTGCTTTTACTCTAGAGTATACATACTTACTCTTCGTACCCACAAACGTTCGTACACTTAAAGTTACAATAGAAAAGAGTGGCAAGAGCAAACCGTAACTGATGGTAAATATTTCGCATAAAATGTAATGTTTTACATTACAATTGTATCGTTGTGCGGTAACGCAGTTACGCAAAAACCAATATCTAATTTCATACAGATAAATACATTTAAAATAAATAATATTGCTGAGGTACAATAGACAATATTACCAAGGATTTTTTTATGCAACTCAGCTTTGTATTCTATTAGTTTGGTACTGAGTTGCGCGTACGTTACTAGGCTAGCATGGGTACAAAACATTTTGGTTCAGTACAGCGCTTGCGGTTTTAATACTTAGAATAAGTAAAAATAAGTACACATTAAGTAACGTGTCTTTGTGTGCGCGTCTATGTGTGTGTGTGCTTGTTTGTGTGTGTGTGTCAATTTGGTCTATTATTAGAATTTACTAATAAATGTTAACTATTAAAAACCTCTTCAACTCTCTGCCATATTTATTGTGATTAACTCATTTGGCCAATAAATAGCCCCGCAGCAAATTTTTCCTTTTTATCCCTCATCTGTACTTTAATCTAAGATATGTGAACATGTTTCGACATAAGTAAGTCAACTTAAAATCAGATTTGACTTAAAAGAGTAGTTATAGTTATTTAGGTATTCTTATTGGGGTCCATATCAATTTTCCAACCATCATCAATAGGAAGGTGTTCAATGCCTTAATAAAAAAATTATTCTTGAAGCGATTTTGGAGCACCTACATCATTGGGATCGTCGGTTTTCGAAATGACTGTTGACAGTAGGTATTTAGAGAAGATGAAGCACTATTTTTGACATATATGTCTGATCTTTTGCAGGCGTATCATCACTACATATTATAAAACAAAGTCCTACGTCGCGTCTGTCTATCTGTCAGTTCGCGATAAACCGAAAAGTTATTGAACAGATTTTCATGCGGTTTTCACGAATAGACAGAGTGATTCATGAGGAAGTTTAGGAGTATAATTTTTTTTTTACGTTTTGTGTAAATTGGTTGAAATGACGATGATGATGATTGTTGAAGATGTCTCTACTACCTGTGCGAAGCCGGGGCGGGTTGCTAGTATATTTATATTTGTGCTACTCTAAACCATTTAGTGAAATCTGTTCCGCCTTACTGGAACCCGTTCCATGTAGATATCAATCACTAATTATTATTTGAGGTAGTACATCGTACGTAGTATATCATCGCCACTTAATTCGATTTCCTTATTTATATTAAGTACAAAATACGTGTTTGATAATACCACGTAAATAGAGCATGTATCCAATCTTAAATGTTCACTGCAAAATGTGATGGCGAACTGGTTTTGACCGAAAATTTGCATTTTTGCGTGTTGACGTAAATTATACATATATAAAAAAACGTTCGAAGTTTCTTAAGGAAAGTCATAAACTAGCAAAGCTTCGGCTTGTCCGATATTGTGTACTTACTTCATTAGTACTCTCGTAGGTTTACTCTAAGTTATCAGTGAGAAATCAAAAGAGGCCATGGAACTGGTTAAAAACCCGTTTACAAATATTTCCACTTGCAAAGTAGTAAATTTTTATATATTAATATACGATGTTTATCGCTTATCAAAAAATATTTTATTAGATTAGGCTTATTATTATGCCTGTCTGTTTTTTTGAGCTGGTGCCAAGCTCTACTCTAAAGACGACCGCGAAATACAGCGTTACAGCGAAGCGTTTTATATTGCTATATATATACGCTGTCCTGCCCATAAGACGTTGCTACTATATGGCCCAACAGAAAATATGGAGTAATAGCACTGATGTAGAAGATACTTGTTACGGTATTTGAAGTCAACTAGGTAACTAGTCTGGCATTCCCGAAATATTATATTTAATACATATGAATAACACGTACACATATTTTTAATTCTGAGAAATAATAAGTGTACTTATTCTCTCAGAATTAAAAAAATACAAGCACTATCGTTATGTATTCGCACTTGATTGCAGCTTAATGATACATTTATGTTCTATCAGCATAAAAACTTACGTTATAACAAAGTATAGCCTTCTATGAAATGAATCGTAACATAGCAGAAAATAAAACGTAACGTAGCAGAAAATTCTTACTTTAATAATACATGTACTTCTCCTGTGTAATAATGCGTTATGCCAAGACGTATAACCACCTAGTAGAAGTCCTATTAGTTTTTTAGGCGTTGTGATAGATAGGGCTGACTCTTTTCAGGTTTACGATTTGAAGTTCTAACTTTTAAACTTCTTAAATACATATTTTATTGTTTGGCAACTTATGTAGATCGCGTCACGGTTCAAATACCTATAAACACGCGTGATTATTATTGTCAATGTCAATATAAACACTTTAGGTATTTAGATTTCTTACCAAGTTAAAAACAAAAAAAATTAAGTGAATTTACATAACGTGTTTTAAATTCTACGAAAGTAAGTAATTAAAATATTGATGTTATTTAGGTTTAAAGTAATTAATTGATATTAGATCCGTAACAGAAACAAGTTTAGATTGAAATAATTTCCAGATTGTCACCTTTTTTACCAAATACAGTAAATGTCTATGAAAGACTTTAGTCGGAATTTGTTTAACATTTTTTATTTAGAATAAGGTAGTAATTTATTCTGTACGGCGACGACTAAACGGTGGTGAATGACGACGTACGGAATTTAATGCAGTTTTTTTTATTTCAGAACGAAGTAGGTAGTGATTCATTTGTTTGTATGTCGACGGACGGTCTAACTGTTGACGACGCCTGGCCTGGGGCTATTGTAAATTCTCAATAGGTATTCCATTATGATACTGCTTGGTACTGTTGTGTTACATTTTATTTGTTCACTATGTAATCGAGTGACGTGGTTTACGTCACAGATTCTGGGGTTTTAACTAATTATGTTTTTTATGGCAAGGATTTTATGGTATATGGTAGGGATGTTCGGAAGTGCAGTTTTGGCTACTATAAGATTGATTAAAGCTAAGATACGCTTTTTATCTACCAGAGATATATTTTGAAGTAGATTGTGATAAATGAAATATGCATTGATGCAAATGATGTTTATGATGTGTCAGAGGAAAATTTTTATTGTAAGATGAATCGTTAACAAGCTGCGTTTTTATAAAAAAAAAATCAGGATGTCCGGGAAAAATCTCGATTTCACAGATGTATCCGGGGTTTTTGAAGTTTTTGTCTTGCCTCAGTAATTGAAGTGATGGCCTACCTCTACCCACTTTCTTTAGGAGTGCACTTGCACCGGACCACCGGTTAAGATGCGACTCAACACTACTGATAACTAAGAAATCCTTAAAACTAAAATATATTCGGATTATTACCTAATTATATTATTTGAAAGAAACGTATTACAAAATCACCTATAATATTTTAAATTCAAAGAGTCAGCGATGAGGATTGATTGAGTAACTAGTGTTTCGCAATCCAGTATCGGTACGAATCAATTCGAGGCGGCCGATTTAGTGCCATGATGTGACTATGAGCGAGCGTGGCGCATGTAACTTCCGATCGCATAGTTTACTGATATTTCTGACACGGAAACACATATTTTATACTTACCTACCATTTATAAACACGGATCCTTACCGGACACACAAATTGAAAAAACACATGTTTAACCTAATGTGGGGCTAAGGCATAACATGCAGAATCTGCCGAGAGGCAGAAGAAAGCGCAATGCACAATCTGTGCTTTTGTGATCCATTGATGCGGTACCGAAGTATCAAAGTAGGGTTGCACATCATGCAACCGCAGGAAATACAAACTATCACTGCTGTTAATATGGTGATGATGAGTAAGGTCCTCCTTACCCGTATGAGGACCAGTATCCATCGATTGTCCTTTTATTCAATCAAAACTCTTAAAAGCACAGTAGTCGAGAAATCAAACTTATCACTGGTTGTGAAATTAAAACGTGTGCCATCTCAGCTACTCCCACCTGCTTCTAATGCACGTACGCGGAATGCAATGATGTTTGTCACAAAACAAGAACTTAGTTTTCATGGAAAAAACCATGATTAAAACAAATTAATAATTAAGTTTACCATGCGTTGGTTTCTTTTTATCGATTACTTACACTCTACTTAATGTTGAAATGTTGTTGAAGCGGCGTTAGCGTAATGGCGTCGAATAAGCGATCAAGAGGTTGCGGGTTCGAACCCCACCCAGTACAAGTGAACTTAGCTGGAGGGGTTAACAAGAATACTAGTAATGTGTGACCCACGTTGCTAGTATTCTTTATAAAAAAAAAAAAAATGTTAACATTTGTGTTCCAATACGAATCTTTGTAAACAACTTTGGAATAAATTCTAATTCTTTATTTTTGCACAAATGTGGTACCTGCTTTTTGGGTTTTTATATTTATAACCAGGCAAATATATATTATATTTGTCAATTTCGGGCTACAATGTTACAAAGGGAAGTAATTTGTATGGATAAAATATCGATTAGAAAAAACTACTTCGTAAAGCTACTACAATTTTACGATTAAATAACTGAAAATACTTTAGATAAATTGTAGTTTATCCGCTCATTACCTTCAAGGATTACATTAGTTGTGGATTTGTCTGCTCGTTTGCCCCCTATAATATAAAAAAAAAAACTTGAAGCACATTTTGCACATAATACATACTAAGTACCTGTGAGAGCTTAATATTATATTATTTTTTATTGTGTCGCATAATAAAATAATTCACTATATATGTGCAAAAACTGATTTACAGTTTTTTGAAAAAGGTTGCGTTTAATTTATGACTCAAAAATTCGACATTCCCAATATTTTATCGTTAAAGTAGTAGTTTTCTTGTTTTTTATTTAAGAACTAATTTACTTATCTGAGCCGATTGTTTTTTTTTTAAACATATTTATATGTTTTTTTTTCCCAATTTGAGTATTATTTTCTGCTAGCTGCGCCCCGGGGTTTCACCAGTGTAAGTCCCGATGCCGTGGAAATATCGAGATAAAAAGTAATCTATGTGCTAATCCAGGTGTACAGCTATCTACATACCAAGTTTCATCGCAATCGGTTTAGTAGTTTTTGCGTGAAAGAGCAACATCCATACATCCTCACAAACTTTCACGTTTATAATATTATATATATTATATACTAGGATCTTATATAAATTTTATTGACTTCTATTTCTAAGTTAATGTGTTCTATTACACTTTGTGAATTTCATGAATTTCACATCTCACACACGGCCGTCTGATCCCAAACTAGGCAGAGCCATTTTAACCAGACTGCTGATAAACATACTTATATATTTCTAAATACATACATATTATAGATAAATTACACCCAGACACAGGACAAATTATCGTGCTCATCAAACAATTATTTGTCCTGGGTGGAAATCAAACCCACGACCTCTTATTCAGGGTCACTAACCACTAGACCAACATGCCAGTCAAAGTTGTTATTTGGATTTGAGTTATTGTTGTTCGTAGTTTGTTATCGCTCGTTAAACGCATTAGGACCCTGGCATTAAAGACTGAGACGGAACACTGTGTGGTTTTAGTCGGTTTGAGTCCGACACTACTGCTTAGCCCCAGTGGGGTGACAACCCGTGGGGGTTTCCACACGTTAAAAAAAGGTAAGTAGATTTACTTGTTGGTATGTTTATCCGTGTTCTAGTGCCATAGTACAAACCGTTTATGTCGGATTTAAAAATCGTTGCGTAAATAATAAAACTATATATAATAGATTTAAGCATAGCTTGTACCTATCTACTATAGTTTTTTTTAAATTATATTATTTACTCAAGTGATGGTAAGTGACAACCGTCGCCCATAACAAAACAAGCAACTCAAGAGTCACAAGTGCGTTGCCGGCCTTTGAGATGGGACTACGCTCTGATTCTAGAACACGGCTGCTCAAGATATATTCTGTTTTTAAATACATGAAAACACCCAGATCCTTGCAAATAACAACAAAAGTGAAACACGCTACAAATCACATCCAAAATGAATGAATTACTTCAGAACATCAACAGCAATACCTATAATCGTTTAATTGAAGCCACGTGTCTGGACTGGAATAATAAAGAACGATTCTCATTTATGGTATACATAATTATGTTATGCGCGGATCATTGTTGACATTATTGTTTTTTTTTATTATAACAAGTAGAACTAGTATTATACAGGTTGTTAAAGAGCGGTGTGGTAAACTTTTAGGGTCGGAGAGTAGACCCCGTCAATAAACGCTAACAATTTTAGTAAAATTCTTGATGTTAATACAGAAATGTTATTTTGAAAGTCAAAAATTGAACTTGAAAACAGTAATAATATAATAACTCCACACACCTCAAACACGGCCGTCTGTTCCCAACCTAGGCAAATCATGTACTATGGTAACCAGACTGCTGATAAACGTACTTATATATTTCTAAATACATACATATTGGGGATAAATGACACCCAGACACAGAACAAATTATCGTGCTCATCACACAATTATTTGTCCTGGGTGGTAATCGAACCCACGACCTCTGGCTTAGTAGTCAGGGTCACTAACCACTTGACCAACAGGCCAGTCATTAAAAATTGACCGATAAAGTTAATATTTCGTAAGAGAGAGCGCTGACATTAATGAAACTATGGGTATTTAATACCAAGGATGTCGATTTTTCTAAAAATGTCTACATAAAAAAAAAAAAAAATAAACATTAAAATTGACATAAAAAAATCAATCTAAATAAACTATTTGTCGGCTACACTTAACGCTCCTAAAAATTGACCACACTTTTCTGAAACAAGCTGTATATTGACATGTGATGGTACAACGCAGTAAAATGTCACAAGAGATAAATAAATAAAATTTAGAGAAACGCAGCATAAGTCATCTTTACAACCGAAATATATAGGTTTGTAATCACAATAACAATATTTATTTATGTGATAAAACAACAAATTAACGTCTTTCGGATTTTTTCCTTTATGTTAGACATTGCTTCTTCATATTTTTCATGATTCTAGGTCAGTGGGAAGTACCCTATAGGATTTGATTTACTTGCGAAATGTTAAAATTTGTTAATTAATAATTAATTAATGGCCGTATCTTTTGATTTTGTTGACTTAGAAACTTGATTTTTTTACAGCTTCAAGGGACCACTAACATAAGTATTTGATGTTAATTTCAACTTGATGCGTCCACGGGTCCCTGAGAAAAAGGGTCTTGATAGACAGACAGACAGAAGATTCCTTTTTCCTTTTGAGGAACGTTACCCTAAAAAACGCGTGAGGTGTGGTGTGGGACACCATTTGATGGATGGAATAAATTGTATCAAAATATAGTAAATATTGTAAAAACTCAAAACTAAAAATGCGTCATCTATGAAAGTTGCCCGAATTAATATACAAATGATAAGTAATATTTAGTATACAAGACATTACAGTAGTATCGCGTAAAATCCATAGATGGCGTAAAAATTAACATAAATCGACGTGCGGTCAGCATTTTTCGTTGGGTTAACACTTTTTTTAGATAGCCGGCCGCCGGGTGTCTGGAGTGTAAGTGTTTTGGATTTAGAAATAAAATAGTACTACGATATTTACCACAGTCAAGTCTAGCCAGGAATAATACAATATTGTTTACGTTAATGTTAACATACACAAAGGCGATTCTGCTAATCTTAAATTCAGATATTTACAATATACTTACGTCGAAATATTAACCATTATCGTCTTTTTATTGATAAACAATTTCCATGTATTTATGACCTTATTTATTGTAAAAATTGATGACTTGATTTAATACCTGCCTATAACGAAAGAGTTTTTATGTTTTTTTTTTTACTTTTTAATATTATTGTCGGTAATAAGTCATAATGGAGATAAACCAAGTCGTTGTGGTGTATGATAAGATTTATAAGATTCACTGGATAATGACCAAAATGATCAATGTATCTTAAAATCCACTGCGTTTTCGGACGTTACATTTGCAGTAACATAAATATATACCAAAGCTCAAATTGTGCACACTGGATGCAGTTTGGACCAACTTGAGAAATAGGAATATATATTGGATATACAGATAGAGAGATATATAGATTTTATTGTAAATAATTTAGCCAAAGCAACGCGTAACCGGGTAGTACATATTTTTAATTATGTTCTAGAATGCCAGCTGCGAGCGTGTCTAAATACGTCATATATATGTAAACAAACGACAGACTATTACGTCAAATGTATGTAAACAAACGACATACTATTACGTTTTAACATTAGCTGTATGACATGTATGAGTATAAACAATTATTAATTAAAAATGTTCTTGAAACACAACTATACTAATGATATAAATGTTAAAGTCTCTGGCGGTCTGTCTGCCTGCTTATAAGCCTACTGCTGAACCGATTTCTATGAATTTTTGTACAGAGATAAAGGGGACAGGACAGTCTAACGCTTAAATAACACTTGAAGGTAGTGAAATAGGGTATGAGACTGTGTAGGAGAGATACATATATGTATTTATATTATAAATAAATATTATGTTTCAGCTTTCTGCACACCTTTTCCGTATAAACTTTAATCATCATATGTTATTATATTACATAATTAATCAGGCGTTCCGTGAGCTTGTTTACCAATTTTTTTATAAAAAAAACATGTTAATATGATCAGATTCTTAAATCAGGTCATCTGTGAACTCTCACACTCGAAATAAAAAACATAGCGGATCTTATCACGAGTTTATAATAACATATACAAAAACCTTGAGACATACATGATGATTGTAGATTGTATAGCATACATTGGCGGCTATGATAGCCGTCTGGGAAAACCATTGTGTGTTAACAAGGAAGAAGCGAAGCTATTAGCACTATTATTTTTTGTTGAATGCTCTTTTGTGGTATACTGTTTGTTTTTTGTTTATGATATCAAATAGTTAGACATTGACCACGAATTTTTGAATAATAATTGGCAGTGCTTTTACGCAGCGACGCGATGTACTGCAAGACAAACTAAGCAATTTAACTAAGACTAGCAACCCGCCCCGGCTTCGCACGGGTGCAATGTAGATACTAATGTGGTGAAAAATTATCTTCATATCATTATACATAAAATCTTTTTAACAAAAAAATTAAACCGACGAAAAGAACTAAAAAGCAAAAAGTAAATAAACTTTAAGTCTTAAGTATTGAGCTTATTTACATCAACTATCTAATTTTATATAAACTTATTTTGAGTCGGCGCCAAACAACAAACTGATTAATTATCAAAATTTTATTTGGCGCCGACTCAAAATAAGTTTATATAAAATTAGATAGTTTATGTAAATAAGCTCAATACTTAAGACTTAGGGTTTATTTATTTTTTGCTTTTAAGACTTTTTCGTCGGTTTAATTTTTTGTTAAAAATATTTTATTTTATGGTTATTTTCATCATCACGACGATGATGATGATGAAAAATGATGATGATTTCTAAACGCAATACCTGATAAAGTAATGAAAAGTAAACAGAAACACTATTCGTTCCTACAGTTTTCGAGGGTTTCTCTCTATTTTTTTAGGATCCCATCATCAGATCCTGACTTCCTTGACATGGGACCACCCTTGAGGTATACCCTATCTAACATAAAAAGAATAATCAAAATCGGTTCATAAATAACTGAGTGAGGGCTGAACAGACATAAAAAAAAAAAAATTAAAAATAAAAAGAAATTATACGGTCGAATTGAGAACCTCCTTTTTTTTTTCGTCGGTTAAAAATAATATGAAACTATACGTATAAACGTTCCTCTTGAATCGCTCTATCTATTGGTGAAAACCGAATTAAAAACCGTTGCGTAGTTTAAAAGATCTAAGCATACAGAGGAAGCGACTTTGTTTTTAACCCCTGACGCAAAAAGAGGGGTGTTATAAGCGTCACGTGTGTGTGTATCTGTGTATCTATCTGTGGCATCGTAGCTCCCAAATGTATGAACTGATTTAAGTGCGTTTTTTTTTGTTTGAAAGGTGACTTGATCGAGAGTGTTCTTGGATATAATTCATGAAAATCTGTTCAGCCGTTCGAAGATGATCAGCTATTTTCTATTCGTTGATGGGATTCTCGAGTCGGGGGTGTTTTAAATTTATGATTAGGTACATACTATGTAGAGATAAGTTAAGTTCAGAAGTTTCTCAATAAAAGTTTGTAGTAGTGAAAAATACTAAGTATTTAATTTATTTTAAGCAGCCATGAACTTAAAAGGAATAGAGGGAAACCAAATTTATTTGCAGCTGCAATGCTATATGTGGGTTTTGCCCCCTTTTCGTGTGGAAACCCCCTCGGGTCATCAACCCACTGGGGCTGCCAGTGAAGTGGTATGTCGGAATCGAGCCGACTAAAACCACACGGTGTTTAGAACTATGCGTTTATAATTTTAAATCATTTATTAGCAAAATCTTAACAAGAATTTTAATTAATTAATTTGAGTTCATTTTGTTTAAGAATAGACTCCTTTATTAACGTATGATAAAAAATTAACTGACCGCAGACTTCAGCCTTGTTATTAACCCCCCATGAAAAAAGGAGGAGTGTTATTAGTCTAAAGTTTGTATGTGTGTGTCTGTCTGTGGAATCATAGCTGCTACACGTACAGACACGTATAAATAAAAAATGAAAAACACCCCAGACTCAAAACTCCCTTCACCGACTAGAAAAGCTAATGATCTTCTAACAAATGACCTGATGATGTGCAAATTTCCAAACTACCTGGATTTTTTTTTAGTTTTTTTGTTTTTCAACACAAGTGACATGGTCTCACAACCAGGTGTACCACACTGTGACAGGTGACGCTTGTATTGATTGCTAGCTATCCCTAGACTATCGACTATACATAACATTTAGCAACCTGAAATCACCATCAAAAATGCAACGCTGCCTCCCAGTCGCAGAACGCTTTTGATGAAATCCCCTTTGAAACAAATAAAAACCAAATTCGAATCACACAGTCGGACATATACGTTTAACTTATAAGGCTTAAGAAATATATCCAATGACATTACTTCGTTTATAAAAAATCAAAAGTCAACTCGTACACAAAAATAATAATTTTCTTTTATCTTACTACATTCCAAACGTAAACCAATCAATCCCTGACCTGCGCGATGCCGCTATCGCGACCAGATGCGCGCACGCAGCCGTGCCGGCCTGTGCCACGCTGATAAACACAATGTGACTGCTATGATCCGAGTTAATTAGATTTGTACTAAGGTTGCTGTGTAAGGTCTACATATTGTAGCGCTTGGCTGAGCACTCTATGCCAGGTTTAAAATCGGGTTTATCTAGAAAAGTCGTGTTATATTTGGAAGTAGAACGCTGGATGGTATATCACTACATATTATAAAACAAAGTGCTCCGCCGCGTCTGTTTGTCTGTTCGCGATGAACTGAAAAACTACTCATCGAACTTTCATGCGGTTTTCACTAATAGACAGAGTGGTTCATGTGGAAGGTTTAGGTGTATCATTTGTAAAGATTTTGTGTAAATTAATTGAAATATGTTGATGACTGTTGAAGATGTCTCTGCTACCCGTGCGAAGCGGGGGTGGGTTGCTAGTGGATAATAAATTTGAGGAGTTAGCCGCACGTAAAACCGATTTCTGGCGTGGCGACGCCACATACGGCGCTATTGCCTGGTGGCAGAGAACGGAGCCAAGCACTGTCAGAAACAAACTACAGCAATTCCAGAGACTAGCATGTACTGCCGTCACTAGTTGCATGCGCACAACTTCCACAACTGCCCTTGAGGTGGCTCTTGATCTAGCCCCACTGGACCTGTTTATACAACAGGAGACAGCTGTGGCAGCCATCAGACTTAAACTTTTGGGTCTGTGGTATAACCGAGAGGGTCCCCATATCAAACTATGGAATCAAGCAGTGGAATACCAACCACTAATCGCTTCCCCATGCGACAGGATCCCGAAACAACACATCTTTGAGAGGAAGTATCGAATACAACTACTTGAAAACGACCGACATCAATCTGGCAAACATGAAGTGCGAATCTACACGAATGGTTCCAAGATGGGGTCAGGGACTGGAGCCGGAGTTTTCTCACAAGATTTAAATATAAAAATATTACTGGCGCTTGGTCAGCACAGTTCCATATTTCAAAGCGAGTGTGTTGCAATAACCTACGCCGCGACTGCGGTCTTGTCAAAAGGTATAAAGGAGTACAACATCCGAATACTGTCAGACAGTAAGGCCGTTTTAAGGGCCCTGGAGGGCAACACCATTAACTCCGGTCTCATTTATGAATGCCACCAGACGCTAGAGCGTTTAGCCTCTGCCAATGGGGTGATTCTGCAATGGATCAGAGGGCATATCAATTCATTAGGGAATGACGCCGCCGATGAGCTGGCAAGGAAGGGATCCGCAACGTCAGTGGCAGGCCCAACAATATTACTGCCACTTCCCTTTAATCAACTTCGCTCATGGGTAAGACAACGGACTCGTGAAGCGCACAGCGGCCGTTGGGCCGTCACACCGGGCTGTAGGCAGTCTAAACTGGTGCTGACGGAGGTCTCATCACGCTTAACTTGCAGACTGCTCAGTCTTAACCGACTCGACATCAGAATAATTGCAGGAACCATTACGGGCCACTTAGCCCTAAACCGGCACCTATTCACCATCGGTGCGACAGACAGTCCTCTATGCAGAGGATGTCTCGACGCGGAGGAAACGGCCGCCCACGTTATCCTGGAGTGCGACTGAGTGGCCACACAACGGGCAAACATCCTCGCAGGTGCGAGATCGCTCCTAGAAGCCTGCGACCGCCCCAGGAGGCTTCTGTGCTTCTGGAAGGAGCTAGGCTGGCTCAACCAGTCAGCTTATCTGAACGCATTATGGACCATCTATGAGTCTAAATGCGGAAACAGAGCCCTACACCAATACCAATACGTTTACAAAAAAATCACTTCTAAATCTTGGAAGACCACACCGAACTTTTTTCCCTTTGCCTATCATTATTTTACAATAACTATTCAACAATACGTGAAGAGAATTCTTTGCACGCAATTTTAAGAAAAATAAAAAGAAAAAATATGGAATACTTCAGGTTTATATACGATGTCAAAGGGTCATATTTTAGGGTCGTATAGTAGACCCCATAACGCTAACACTTTTATTTTAAATATAGAAATTATTTTGAAACAGGCGAATTGAACTTGAAAATTGACCGATAAAGCTAATATTTCTTATGAAAGATGGCGGACATGAATGAAACTATGAGTATGCATATAACTAATAGTAATATGCATAGGTAATGCAAGCAAGGATGTTGATAAAAAGTCCATGTTTAAAAAAATGTCAGCAGAAAGAAATATAAAAACAAAATCATTGAAATTTACATAAAAAATCACAGTATGTTGTTTAGTAAAGGAAAAATTACTTAACAAAGGTGTATTTTTTAAAAACATATTTTTTTTATCAAGCTAAATAAAGTATTTGTCGGCTACACATAACGCTCCCAAAACTTGACCACACCTTTCTGTAACAGCCTGTATAAAAAGAAGTGCATTTTTTAAATAATGTGTTACCAATTCAAAAAAACTTGAAAATGGCAACATCAAGCTACACACGTCCGGTATACATATAAATAATTATGTTGACCTCTTATGGTATCGAAAGTGTATACAATGATAGTTCAAGTTATACTGGCCGTGAAATAAAAGACGCATTGTAGTCAGTGATACTTTTTTTTAAGTTTCTAGAGGTATACATATGTACGCACGTCTCATAGAGAAAATGTTTATCGTTCGCGAATGAAAAGTTTAAAAAATATTCCATTTCAACAATAATGTTCGTCCACACATTCTAACAAGTAGCGGAGTTATTCATATATCCGTTACTATCATCTTAAATTGAGTTCAATTTCAAGTTGCAGCTTCCAGAATCAATCTATATTGATCTACGTGACTCTATCAAACGATATTTATCTAACTACCTCTCAATAATTTCATTTGACTGCACGGATGGCGCAATGATTAAAGTGGTTGAGTGTTGTCGATTTGATTCCCACACGGGACAGAAATTTGTATGTTTTACACATATCATCTCATCATCTTCCTGCTCTTGTCCCAATTTTCATTGGAGACGGCGCAATGTGTAACATTGCAAAGGGTTTTGGCTGATTTCTTTTATGGCCGTCGCCTGCCTGGCCCCAACCCTCCTTGGGAATGTAGTCGTCTTAAGATGGGAAAGAAGGAAAAAGGTAAATTTGTATCATGAAAAATGGGTAGGGAGAGGAACCTAGTATAAGAGATACCGCCAGTCTCGGATGGGGAACGGGACTGAGACTGCAGGAGCTCACAAAGGCCGAAATTTGTATGATACAAATTTATTATATACTAGCCACTCTTCCCGTCCCGTTTCCCGTGCCCCGTCTTCCCACGGGTACAAGTTATATACCTAAACCTTCCTTATGAATAACTCTGTCTATTAGTGAAAACCGCATGAAAATAAGTTCAGTAGTTTTTCAGTTCATCGCGAACAGACAGACGCGGCGGGGGACTTTATTTTATAATATGTAGTGATTGTGTAAATTTATGTACCCAGACTCGGGACAATTATTTATTTGTGTATCGCAAATATATAAATAATTGTCCCGAGTCTGGGTGTTCTTTGTGCACGCTGTCTGAGTTTTTGTAAAATCCCCCCAAAACAATAATCCATAATGAGAGAGTTTCCTTTTATTTTAAATCATATCAAACAGTTATGTCCTTGTAAAATTGAATTTGGTTCTCTTTTTCTCTTGCGCGTGGAGACTACTGCGGGCCATCGTCACCAAAAGGCAGGGTTTACGGTCGGGGAGGAATGTCGGAATCGAACCTAGCAAAAAATGCCATTAAGACGGTCTTTTATAAATTGTTTGTGTAATAAAGTAAAGAACTTTCAACGATCAATTCTTGTTATATAAATATATTTCGTGTATCTCGGTACGGCTCTAACGATTTGGATCCAATTTTGTATTTAGATAAGTTTTACTTTGTGAATTTATCTATACAGCTGTCTGTTTACTGACAAAATACGACTTGCACATAAAAAAAGCGAGGGAAGCTGTACCGCCCAGGTACTTTGCACGCTTGATCACTTTTGAAGCAATACTACGCCAGGCCATTCAGAAAACTTCAGGGCGACGCGTTGTAAAAACTGTGCGTTGACCGCACCGCTAAGTGGCAGCTCAGCCTGTAGGATAACACCACTGTAAAAAGCTTCCGCGCACGTTGTGATTAGGCACATTTTAGGTTGCGCGTGGGACCAGTAGGTAAATACATCTTGTTTAGGCGTGTCGTTAATATAGAACTTTAATCGTTTGCAGAGAGAGTTTCTATTTATTTTAATGTCTTGCTAAAGCCAGCGACATGCTAAGGTACTAATATTAAACTGACCATTTATGTGGTCTAACACTTTATCTGCACGCTCAATATACATGTCAAGTTGTATTTGGAATGGCATCCAATCATTTGACAAACATGAGAAGCAATGTTGACCTGCCTGTTGGTCTAGTTGTTAGTGACCCTGACTGCTAAGCTAGAGGTCGTGGGTTCGATTCCCACCCAGGATAAATAATTTTGTGATGAGCACGATCATTTGTTCTGTGTCTGGGTGTAATTTATCTATAATATGTATGTATTTAGAAATATATAAGTATGTTTATCAGCAGTCTGGTTACCATAGTACAGGCTCTGCCTAGTTTGGGGTCAGACGGCCGTGTGTGAGATGTGTGGAGTTATTATTATTATTATTACCTTAAAACTTAAAAAATTAAAAATTATTAACTTAAAAAAAAACTAAATATATTTAAAAATATAAAAAATAGTATCCCACCGGTATCGGGTACAGGCCCAGGTACCTATTATTACTATTAATGTATTAAAACATCGTAGTTGTGATCATTTATGTGATTACTAGAAACGAGTAAATAAAGATTGTTAAGTGTTTATTAGTTTCTGGTGATAATTGATTTCATAGAACTAAAACGTTAATGTCTAGTATTAAAGCTATTGTTTATAGTTCTCAATATGTATAATGGTTGGGGCAGACAGCGGGCGGGGCGAGACGGCAACGCAGCGTGAGCAGGTTGTAATGTACTAGTCTTACTACTTGGTTATAGCACTAGACCAAACCTATCCTAAATAAGAAAATAATTTTGCACATCGGTTTATAAATGACGGTGGTTCTGTGGTAAAAAAACAAAAAAAAAACAACGGAACTGCGAACCTTCTTTTTTCGAAGTCGTTTAAAAGTATATATTAAATTTTGAATGTGGACTCTGACCCTTACAATCTAAACATACCAAAAAAAAATACTTAGCAAAGGTTATATACGTTCTAATTAAAAAAAAAAATTATAATGGCCACACCTTGTTTCTATTGTTACGGTTTTTGCCGTAATCGATTGAATCGAATCAATGGACCACAGCTCGCATATCTGTTTGGTAAAATAGGCTTCCGTAGTATGTAACAATGTTATGAAATTATGGAAATAATATTTGCCAGCATTACAAAAGTCTAAGTTTTAATTAAGTAAGGTCTCAAAAATTGTAACGCTACTTTTACTTCTAGTTGAACTGCTCCTCTTTCAGATGATTTCTATATACTACCAGGGTTACCGGCGATACAGTATACGTATGTAAAAATTTTACCGACTAAAACCACATAGAGTGCCACACTGCGCCTAAATTGTGTGGACCGTCTGTGCTGTGGTGTGCTCTAAACGTCTCTAAACGGTCATCGCAGCGCTAGGCTCACGCGGTGGCAACGCCTCCGTCGACTAACTAGGCGATGTCTAGACACATGGAAGGGGTTCACGGGTAGCCTAAGTATATATCCTACATCAACGGAGCTTCGGTGGTGTTCTCTGAGGTTGATTTTCTATCAGTGTCTGCGGAATCCAATTTGAGGAAATATCTTCTTTATCCAACTTATCAGAAGTATGTCCTACTCTGCAAGTGAGAGATTTCAAACCTCTTTGCTGTTTTTGTATGTAGCAACATAACCTGTTTTCGCAATTAACCAATGCAGTATTTAATAGCAATAACAATTAATTTACAATTGCGCCACGAACCAATAGAGCTGTAATATAAAGAAAAAAAAATGGTACACATTTTTGTTATTTCGTTCAGTTGACATTGAACGCCGTCACGGTTTGTGAAATAAGACGAGAATTATGAAGATAACAAGTTTAACATTTTCTGATGTTGCAGATGTGCGTCGTTCATTTAAAATTTGGTAATTCCTGCGTAGATTCTGTTTCAGACCGTTTAATGCAGACATTTGTGGGGCAGAAAGAGTTGATGAGTTGACATGATGTATACGAATGATTTAGGAGATATTGTTAGTTTATCAAGCCTTATGATATTACAATATTGTATTGTTAGAAACATTATAATATATATTTTACAGAATAGATGTAGAAACAATTCTCATATTAAACAGAATTGTATAGTTAGCTGGCCTTGTTAATGTCCAAAGGTTAAAGCTGTAATAAGAATGTGATAGACAAAATATTATACTTATATATACATTCATGTGAGTATAGCATAAATACATATTTTTTTTTATGAAATAACAACTGTTATACAGAGTGAAACAGAAAGGTATAATCAAAGTTGTATGTTGAATGTTATGTGTAACCGACAAATAGTTGATTAAGGTTGAAAAAAATGGATTTTGAAAAACTCAACGACAAACTCTCACCACATAAAGGAACAGCGACTGGGTCTTTTCTAAGTTTGGAGCGACACAGAATAAAAGAGGAGCTTTTCAACATTCAAAATTCCCACATACTTATAGTAAAACTTTAAATAAGGTAAGTACATAAACAAATAAACTAAAGGTGATACTATATTGCAAAGGTTGCTCTCTACATATATAGCAACAACAAAAGAATCTAAAACCTTTATACGTAGAAATGGTTTTTTATATCATTTGAAATAAACACATCTACCAACGTGATAAAAAAAAAACAGCAACACTGCAAACCATTGGGCGATTTAATAATATTGCATGACACGACACGGCAGGTCACGGTACGGCACTACTCTGGGTTGCAACATTGAAAATCCGTGCCCGCGATGCTACATCCCATCACAGGCGTGTACGAGCCCTTACACAGTGGTTGTGAACGGTTTGACGTTGTTACGAGCATGACAACGAAGGTATATAAATATGTAGAATACACTGTCGTATCTATCAATATCACTGTAGTTTGAGAAGAGACCAACAGTAAAACATACTTTAGCGTCATCTAGCGAAAATAAGCCGAACTAAATAGTAACTCGGTTCCTGTATCGCGCAATGGAACTTTCCCCGCTGATTTGGGTAACGACATCCGAGACGATCACTTTGTCTGATTGGAGGATCATCTGTAAGCTGCAGGGACATCACACCCGTTTCTCCACAGACCTTACGTTTCGTATCGTGACGTGCTATAACGTATCTTATCGTGCAAAACAATGAAAGCGGCCATTCACAAAAAGATTAGCACTGGCCATCACGACGTTTTCTTATAACTGGTATTTGTTCAGCAAAAAACAAAAAAAATACAAAAAATATTATACTCGTACACAATGTCGAAGCACTCGCGTGGATCGAAATCTGCCAATTAAAGTAAGAAGCTGTGATGAAAATGTTGTTTTTTATCTTTTAAAGTTGATCAGTAGACCGTGCATTGCTACGAAATCAATAAGCAATAAGTGCTTTAAGAGCAGCATTCCGTGAAGATGTGAAAGAGAAGGTGGTTTTTGTTAAATTGTCACAGATTATGGGCAGTGTCAATGGTGCTCTAGTTACTTACTGTAATAAAAGTGTATTAAGGCCTTTGATTATGCATTGATCTAGATGCTGCGTTACCTTGATTTGAAGTCCATAAAAACACCGCGAAAATTAATTAGCCTCGTCACTTGAACGCGGGGAGAGTTACTTGCTGTTCCCTCAGTTTCATCCGCGTTTATGGTCATTGTCCCGCTCCTTAGGGTCGTAGCGTGATGTTAAATAGCTTATACGATTTATTGAGAGTTAGGCTATCAAATGAAAAAATAAACTTTGAAATGCGAGTTGTAGTTCAAACAATAATCAAATTTCAGTTTTATTAAAAAATAGTGGGTATTAGATAAAACCACTTAAATATTTATACATAGAAGAGTTTGCCTGGTAGTCGACTTTCGACTATAATTCATTATTCAGAATTCATTTTTCATTTGCCACTTTAACTTGAGTTGTCATTGTAAAGACTTCCGTACTACGACAGTGATGTAGCCATTTTCACCATTTTTTTTATTTGTAACACAAATTGTTTAAAATTTTTAGCTTTCTGCAATTCTTCTATATCTGGATTTTTTTTTTAAAAATGCGTACAAAGATTTTTTTTACTTATTAAAATACACATAGATATGCAATTTCTTTTTTTTTTTATCATCATCTGTGGGCTGCGGTGCCCTGGAGATTAAAGGCCGACGGCCGACAGTTAACAATTTAAAAAGAAACAATCACTTCACAATACTATCGAAGATTGTAATCTTCCTTGAAGTGGACGCTTCTACTGCTGCAGATTGTAATAGGTCTGGCTGGAGCCTTTATTAACCTTAAACAGTATTGAACATTTAAACTTTTACGTTTAGAGTTCAAAGTACTTATATATTTAGGTCTATTATTACCGTTTTTGACCTTGACTGTCTAAAATGATAAATGATTACTGGCCAAAGCTATTGAATGAGTGTTATAATACGAGCTCTACGGAAGTATCTATTGTAGGTACTTATTTTGTGGCTGAACGTAATTTTTTTTATTTTGTGGTATAAGGAGCAAACGAGCAGACGGGTCACCTGATTATAAATGACTACCGCCGCCCATGGGCACCTGCAACTCAAGAGTCACAAGTGCGTTCCCGGCCTTTAAGGTGGGAGTAGAGGAAGGGTGGAAGAGGGAGGTGGCTCTCCACATAACTTTGACATACGAGTAATCGCTACGTGGCATATGATTTTTGGCTTTTTGCAAGCGCAAGAGGAATATCTATTTAAAGCTTTGCAGTTACAATGTTTTGGAACAATGTTCCATTGTTTTTCATTATCTTTTGAATGCACGCATGCATTCAGAACCTCTTCAAAAGTATGGTCAAGAATTTCAAAGAGTCTCGCATGAATGTAAGTAGTTTAGACAGACTTTCTTAGTAATTTACATGTCTGTACTGTATCCCCATTTTTTTCAATAGCAATTACAAAAAAAAATAACTGTTAAGCCATTGACAATAACATCCTTGTACATGAATCATGTATCGGTTACGGGTTCAGTAGGCCAGTCGTCGGGCGGGAATCGAACCGGTTTGAGTGCTACACCCACAACGTTCGTGACATTTCAATGTCAAAGACATCCGAGTATGTTTACTTAGCACTATTGGGATTTCCCCTCGTTGTTTTTAGTAGCAGACGAGTAAAAAATGCACTGATGGTGTAATTGCAGAGGTTACTGAGTAGGTACTACGTAACAGATAAATCACTCCCTACAAAAATATCGATACCTACCGTTTTAATTACCTACTCTTTCGGGGCGTCGCCGACCGCTGCTTCCGAACATGAACTAAATTCTGTGCTTAAATGTTCTTCATCAGCACGATTATTATTGCCTCGCAAGAAAGCACGGCCGCGTGTGTAGTGTGTAGGGTTACCTCTTCAATATATATTTTTATGAAAAAAAAATTGCTATGCAAATTACTTAACGCTTGTTTTTCAATTCAAACATACACAAAATGCTTCATTTGTTTTATTTTTATATAAAGATTAATGAAACTTTTTGCAGCCAGTATTTAAATGTCCCAAAAACTGCTTACCATGACGCCTGCCGCATGTTGGAACATACCACTCACATTTGTTAGTTAAAAAAAAAATACAATCGAATGAGAACCTCCTCCTTTTTGAAGTCGGTTAAAATAGTTAACCACGTATGAAATCGTTGAGTGATACAGCTAGAATACCGCTGAAAATATCTAGTAGAAATTATAAGCGATTTTTTTTGGGATATGGGGCAATAGAGCAGACGGGACACCTGATGGTAAGTGGGGACCTGCAACTCAAGAGCCACAAGTGCTTTGCGTAGGGGAAGGGAGGAAACAAAAGAAGAGGCGGAGAGGGAAGGGTTAGGGTCTCCGGTAACCTCACTCACTCGGCGATACACAACGTGTCATTACTTCACTGCCGGTTTTCTGTGAGGCCGTGGTATCACTCCGGTCGAGCCGGCTCATACGTGCCGAAGCATGGCTCTTTATAGTTTATATAAAGGATACTTTATAGTTGGTGTGATGATATGACCCTTCATTAAAGCATGCTGTATTCACGCCTAGTAGGGTACAATTATGCAGATTTATACATTATAAGTTATCAGTTAAGTTATACTAATAATTGTATCCAGTTCTGTAAACCAAATAAAAAAAAAAACAAAAGAAACTCAGTAATCAATAACATAAAAAATATGACAACCAATTCCGTTCGTATAATTTACACGCTGAGTTGTTATTGTAGATTGGTTCGGGTCGAACCGTACTGTAATCTATAATAATAGTATTAATATTAAGATTGCGAAATTTTGATGGTGGATGTGAGCACCGAAACGGCAGCATCCATTGTACTGGTAGCAGTCATATTCATCTCTGTGCGGACCGATAAAGAAATTATGTATTGCTCCATTATGTTGACGAATATTACAAAAGCGGATTTGGCTCTTTCGCAAGCGTTTAATAGGAATTTAAAAAGTAAAAGCGACGGATTAAGTTTCAGTAACGTTATGTCTCATGTGCAATAGGAAGTTACGTAACTTAATACTTTTATATAATATGTTGTTTAACTGAAACATAGTTTTTTTACAATGATTGTTGTGTGTGGCTCAACCTAAGTAGACCGTATTAGACCTAGGCAAAAGTAGAGTTTTTATATACACTAGTAATCGCCCAAATAATGATTCTCGCGCTGTCCTGTCATTTGACAAAAAACTAATCACTAATTTTCATTTTAAAAAGCCTCACTATACTTACCATGCCTTCCTTATATATATTTCATTTCATTTCATTTATTCAAAAACAATTTACAATTGTGTTTGAATCTTAATAAAATAAAACGGGAGTACAATCAAATAGAACATATTTACAATAACAGGTCCATGCAATTTGAGCACTAATGTAAACAATTTAAATAAAACTTACGTTAATAATAATAAGTAGCAGTAACCATAAATAATGTAACTGGATAACTGGATACAACCATATATGAAACTGTCGTCTTCGTCAGACGGAACTTGTCAAATTTCTCTCGAATAGTTAGCCTGCGTAGATCAGGCAAACTATATCTAACATCTGGTAAAACCACATTGCATCACAGAAGCACATTTGCTATGGGATCAAAAATATACAATTAGGAACTTAAACATATAAAATTAACAGAAAGTCTATCAATGTTTAAAAAGAAACTATTTTTATTTTTAATAGAAAAAACCTATTATTCAGTTGAATGTTTTGACATTTAAAATGGAATATTAGTTACATTTTGCACTATTTATAATTATTATTTTTCTGAACAATATATAATGATAGACTAGTAAATGACATTATATATATATTTATTTCAAATGTTAATTAATAATAATATTATGTTTCTATTTCAATGTATGTTTCATAATTTGTACGCCATTAGTGGTAGGACATAGAGATCTAAGAGTTTACTTAAAAATGTAACACCTTTTGGTGTTCACAAATAAATAGAATTGAATTGAAATTTGATTGAATTCTTTTAACTTATTGCCTTGCTTTCCTTTTCAATACAATTAAACAATGTTATTAGTTACTTCTGATGAACTTAGGGCTTTTTTTACCTTAATGTTAGTAAGTATAAGACTTCTGTGTTAATGTAAGTGTTGTGTTATAATTATTTTTGAAAACAAAGTTTATTAACCCCCGACGCAAAAACACCCCTCGTGTTTATAAGTTTCACGTGTCTGTGTATCTGTGTGTCTGTCTGTAGCATCGTAGCTCCCAAACGAACGGACTGATTTAAGTGCGTTTTTTTTTGTTGGAAAGGTGACTTGATCGAGAGTGTTCTTAGCTATAATTCATGAAAATCTGTTCAGCCGTTTGAAGATCATCAGCTCTTTTCTAATCATTGAAGGGATTTTCGAGTCGGGGGTATTTTAAATTTATGATTATTATAATATTCTATAAACAATATCATTGGCATTTGTTTGCTTCTGGGTACTGGTACTATTATGTATTCTGTGCTCTGGGTCTCTGGGTCATGACGACTATCAAAACCATTCAACAACTGAAGAGAGAGAGAGAGATTATGCTAATTAATTTACATTCACCACAAAACTCATATGTCATCGTAATTTTGCAGCGTTAAAATTAGCCGATTCGTTATCTGATATCTACAGATATCCTTCATACATGTAAAGCGTCCTATCTATACTATGAGATAATATTTAAAAAGATATGTTATCTATCTCAGATAGAATGACTAATAACATTCAATGACCTCTTAACAAGATAATATGTCATACAAACTAGGTATTCGGGAATTAACGGGATCCTAATAGGTATTATGTACCTTTTGAATCGCTCGACGTTTCGACCAGGTTGCACTGATTTTTTTCACAGGCTGACTGACATTATGACTTACGAAAATTATGATTCGCAACGAAGTTATTCAAATTACATATATACCCTGAATTAACGATAGGCACCGGTTCGCAACCCTGGGCCAGTCGCTGACCGACCTGTTTTTAATTAAAAAAAAAATCCTATAAAAATGCTTATGATGGCAATAAAAACTGTATTCAAATCAGTTCAGTAGTACTCAAAATATGTTTGTGTCGACTTACACATACAGCAAATACAAACTCCAACATCATCTAGCGAAGACGAGCTGAACTACGTAGTAACTATACTAATCCTGCATCGCGCTATGAAAGTTCTCGCGCCGATTAGTATATATACAACTTTGATTATTAACTATACAACTTCCCAACATCAAACGTTGGGTCGCGGCCCGCCAGGCATGATCACCTCGCCTGGTCGGAGGATCCTCCCTTTGTAGGAGGGACATAACATTCGTTCCGCCACAAGGCCTAAAATTATATAAAACCGGCCTTACCTCCATCCTTACCTCCACGCGTTCCTGAGAAAAAGGGTCTTGACAGACAGATCTTCGGACGGACGGACAACAAAGTGATCCTATAAGGGTTCCGTTTTTTCCTTTCGAGGTACGGAACCCTAAAAATGCAAAAGCTCGAGACTTCCCCTTATAATTAATACCAGCAACCCTCACCGAGTTCGCAGAGATGCATACACACATATGCATGCAATGCATACAGGAATCGGTTGGAATGAAGTTCCTTTCGCTATGTATACATATTTGATGGATTGAATAAGTTGTATCAAAACATAGTAAATATTGTAAAAACTCGAAATTAAAGTTGCGCCATCTGTGAAAGTTGCTTATAACTAATATTAGGAAATTAGTATACAAGATATTACAGTAGTATCGCGCAGAATCCACAGATGGATTGGACACGTAAAAAAAAAACAACTTTTGGTCAGCGTTTTCCGTTGTGCTAACACTTTTCCGCCGCCGAGCGTCTGAAGTTTAACGTGCAATAAGTGATAAATGTTTATTCGTGTTCTAGAGCCCATAGTACATAGGTATATTTAGTGGGTCCAAATAGCGCCATGTACCATGTCACATTATATTATTATCTCAATATCATAGAAGTCAATTAAGTATTACTTAATTTTGTCATTGAACGGTCTATTCTTACACGTAATTGGTCTATTAAACACCTTGATACACTTTACACAATAGTCATGGGACCAAACAAAAACAAAAAGTAAACGTCTTATTCAAGTTTATTAATTTTTCTGTAATGAGCTTTATTGTTCAGTTTGTTAAGTTGAAGTTTAAATAACACTCGTGTTAGTTAAGTGATACTTTTATAAGGTACTAAATCGTGAGTGGTTTCTTTGTTTGAGCAGAGATAGGAGGGATTGTTTGTTAAGTTTACTTAATTAATTAAGAACTTGACCTCTGAGTTAATTTAACCTTAAATTTTTTTGAGAACTATATTACAATAAGTTGCACTTGTCGACGCAGCAGATTTCCGCCTATATTGGAGGCGCCCGACAACTTTAATATGAATAATTGAATGAATCATTGAATTGTTTTCTTTAGACTCTACAGAAGACTATGGTTTACCATCATCATTCATAGGGCTTAATGTAACTAAGTTTTATTGAAGAAAACCAAAACCAGAGATATACCTATCTAAACCTACCTAATAATTTTTTTTAATGTGTTCAGCTGAAAACTTATAAATTTAGATTTTACGAGTATATAGTTATAAGTCAAAATAAAAAAAAAATAAAGTTTTCGATTCCCAGGACCCACATGATGTCCTTGAAGCACACCATCTCATAAACTGTACCACAAACTACAATAGTTCCTTGTAGCACACAACGTTGTGTATTTCTGCGAAGAATATATATTATCTTCGGCTTGCCGAGTTTATCTATATGGTACATAACTGTAGCCTCTAACTAGTAAGCCATTCGTCAATTCAGACTACATTTACCATTTGTCCGTCTGTCGGTGATCTATAAATATCGGTTGGTATTATGCGCGCGCGCAGAGCTCGCCGCTTGACCTTTGTGTCAAATTCATTCAGAGATGTGTTGTATGAAGTACTGTATTGAGGTCTTAAAGTTTATGTGGATTTAAGCCTTTGTAACTGTCAGCTCTTAGTTAAATTATTAGATGTTGTTTAAATTGAAGATACCGTAGTTTTTTAAATGAGAGGAAACTGTATGTGACCTTGAAACTATTACTTACACTCTGATCAGGGGCGTAGCTAGGTAACCAAAGGACCTGGGGGCAAAAAATAAACTAGGGCCCCAACTAAACTATTTACTCCAGATTTGTCGTAATCCAGATTCGTCGTACTCCATTTTCAAATCAAGTACGCAATTTAATATAAATAGTGATTTAGTCACAACTCTAGTACAAACCTAATAAATTCTCAAAAATCTGGTTATTTAATATTCCGAATGTGGGAGAAATTTTCACTAGTTCGTTTAATTTATAGTTTGTAAGTCAGGCCCATTGAGCTTGGGGCCCCCGGGGCACTGCCCCGTCTAGCCCTCCGGTAGCTACGCCACTGGTTCCGATCCATGCGTATCAGCAATAATTCCATTCATTGCATTATCTTCTTTACATAGCTTTCAGCCCCCCCCCCTCCCTGGTTTTAGCAAGCTTATTATTTTGATTTGTCCTTCCCTGGACCGACAAAAATAAATTTTGCAATTTTGTCCCCCCAGGACTTTTTTGTAACCCCAGGGGGGGGAGGGCAAAATTTGTATTGTCATCCCAGAGGGCAAAATTTGATTTGTTTTTGTCGATCCAGGGAGGAACGAAATTTATCCTCCCTGGGCTATAAGCTGAGTACGCCCATGTACATACCCATGTACCTTTAAGATGTTCAAAGGTAGGTAGTGTAGGAATCGTGATTTAAAATACAAGTTATTTAGGTACTCACGTGTTCCAATTATAGGTGCTTTTAAAACGCAGTAGTTTTCGCTTTTGAAAAACAATTAGTTCTAACTGTATGGATTTAAGGTCGTCTAATAACATGCTGGGTTGTTCTTGTATGTCAATTCAATAACATTTAGAGGGTGAGTTTGGCGCTTTACATCGACGCGGCAGGTCGCTTCTCTCCTCGATAAAGGGCTCCCGTCAGGTCGGAACTAGTCGAGCATCACACATTTGAGTAAAACTGTATATCATATCAATATCACTCAAGAAAGATTCTGTTCTAATCTTAGTTAGTACTAAGTTATCTTATTACGTTTACAGTAAAAAAAAAACCCGTCTTTTTATTAGGCCTATTTATTGACCTGTCTCTATCTATCTATGTAGCAATATTTAAAATATTAAAACAATTGTGTGATCCACAAATAGTTGTCCCGAGTCTGGTGTTCTTTGTGTCCGTTGTTTGAATGTTTGTAAAGTCCACCGCGACACAGGAATCGTTTCTAGAGCGGGAATTGAATTTCTAAAAAAAAAAAATTTCAAGACGTCCCATTTACTTGAAAATTTACACAAGTATCGAGGACCGATGGCAATACAAGACTAATAAACGCTCCTTACCCCCCATCTTTAGTTAAAAAAGTTGACGGCAGTAAGCCTGCTCCCTATTACGTGAGCGAGTCCAAATTATGATTTTTTTTTATGGTATAGGAGGCAAAAGAGCAGATGCGTCACCTGAGGGGTAATAACTACCGCCGCCCATGGGCACCTGTAACTCAAGAGTCACAAGTGCGTTGCCACCCTTTAAGGTGGGAGTAGGAGAAGAGGGGGAGGGAGGGAAGAGGGGGGGAGAGGGGAAGGACGGGAATAATGGAGAGGGAAGGGTTAGGGCCTCCGGTAACCTCACTCACGCGGCGAAATGCACTGCAAAATTGCTTCACTGCCGGTTTTCTGTGAGGCCGTGGTATCGAGCGGAGCCGAGCCGATTGACAAAATGTGGACGTTTAACACGTCTGTGCCTACTCTTTTGAACTGACTTCAAAAAAGGAGGAGGTTCTGTATATGTATGTAAGTCTACGGCCTCTATGACATCACAGTGAAATCGAAAAGCAGTCGTCTAATGATGTTTTCCCTGACACTTTATTATCTCAACGCCATCACATCATCGGGAAAGCTCATGCTCATTATATAGATTACGCGATCAATGTTCGCGTTCTCTAACGTAATAGCTTAAGAATTGTGCGGTGAGGCTATGAAATTGTGTTATGATCATTTTATAAAAAAAAAGGTTTTAAGAAAGTTGTTTTTCTCACCCGGGTTGCATGCATGTAATGTCACCTATCAATCATGACCCCTTCCTTTGTTTAATACTACTGGACACTGGTACTGAATCAACTGTGTCCCGAAAGGTCTTACTGCTGGGTAGCTGATAAGAGAGGCAATTGTCCATCTCTTCCCGACACAATTGTAGCGTGCCCGACGATACTTTTCGTAGCTTTGAAATATTAGTTTTTAACTATAAATATGATTTATTTTTCTCTAGACTGATCAAACAAGTTTTTTTTTTAAATATTTAGCAGGAGATCCTTGAATCCATTTAAACGAAGTTCGCCTTACTGTTGACTTGTAAATTAATGGGATAAGCGGATTATTGAAAGTGCCAGTTCTTCAAATATTAAATACCTGTCATTACATGTAGGCAAAGGGTGATATTTTGGATTTCGATATTTTAAAGGCACGCATTGTCTCACCGTACCACTCGCATACGCATTCTACATAGTCTCTTAGCCCGTACGTTCCAATAACCTTTTAACCATATCGTATTGTGTAAATAAGCATGTCCCATGCCATTCTCTTACTCTATGAATAAGAACTCTTCTATCATAGGAACTTGTCTCCAGAATACTTAAATTGCAATAAGTAATTTCTGAAATGTTGCAAGATTACAATTTTAGAAATAAATTATATAGATTTTTGACATATCCATTGAGTAATACTTACATTTCTGTTGATTCAATAGAATTACTTTGCCAAAACGCTTACACAAGAAATAACTGAACAAAATACCAATTTGTAGCGGCCCCAGTGGGCAAATACTACAATACTTCAAACACAATAGCAAATTAAACTACTTAACTCTGTGGCGCGGCGGTAGTGCATTCGACTGCCACGCCTGGGGTCGCGGGTTCGATTCCAGCTCATTGCAAATATTTGTATGTATGAATATGTATATTTTCATTTGTCTGAGTGTTCACATTGAGTATTGCATTGCAGGATTTTTTTAAGTAACTTTAGATCACTTGGGAACTTTAAAACAATATCTGTAAACCACGACTTTGACATTTCGCCTTGTACGTAGTAACTGTATACATATTTACATTTTTTAAACGAATTATAACGATTGTCATATTTCTAGTTTGTCAAAAAATCTACTTTAAATAAAATAAAAAAAACAATTTTGTTTTACGTTAGATACGCAGCGTTGAACACGGCCTGTTGCAGACCCATTTACCAAGGCCACGTAGTTTATTTATATGATGATTAATCATTATTGTCACATCTGACATTTCGTTTTCCCATTTAGACTTTATATACTGTCAATGTTTTTAATAGAACAGAGACACCTTACTGCCAGAGAAAGGTCACAGACAAAATGTTTTGCTTTACTACTAAGACATCACTAAGCATTTGTCCCGACTGCAAGCGTTTAAATACGCTTGCTGCCAAATTGTTTGCTATTGCTATTGTAACGTAAGCATCGTCGTCGTCGCTGTCGCCACGGGTAGTGTCTGGGGTTCGATTTCCGCACGGGACAAAAATTTACGTGCTCCACAAAAGTTTGTCCCGATTCTGGGTGTTCTAAGCGTCCGTGTTGTTAGTTTTTTAAAGTAAAAAAAAAGATAAAGCAATCAAGTTATTAAAGGAGTATAACGCTGGTAGTAAGCGGTTACCGGCACCTCTAAATATTCTTGACATTAACGGTGATACTCGATGCCAAGTCTTTACCCACGGATCTATAGGGCCATCAACATCAGAAATACAACAACTTAGAAGTGCTGTTTAACAGTTAGCTTCTGTCTGGCGTCTACTAAACATTTCCTGACGTTTGCATAATAGTGGCATTCCTGAAAAAGGACTCCGGGTCCAGCAAGCGACTATAAGCGCTTACAGTCGGGACAAATGCTTAGTGGTAGATATACCAAAAGATTTTACTATAAACTTTTTTGGACAATAAGCTGTATTTCGTTTCTATTCACAAGCATCAAATAACAAAAATATAATTCCATATTCCAATTTCAAAATTGCTACGATCCCAAAATATATTTTTTCAAATGATTATAATCTGTTGTATAGTCTGTGTATTCTGTGAGTGAATCAAATACTAGAGAGAGAAAGCCATATGAAGTAAATATGCATAACTCAATGATTTCTCTACGCGCACGCAAAGATACGAATGCATTTTCTTCTATGAAAATGCACGCGCGCAACTCAATCAAGAATATCGAACACTTTTCTTATTGTATAATCGTTAATATTTGATCATTTTTCTTCTTTTATTACCGAGTAGGCGTCGCATGTTTGCACTAAGTCGTGTTTATTATCATCGTGGGAGAACTGGGCTGGCTCGACCAGAGTGATACCACGGCCTCACAGAAAATCGGCAGTGAAGCAATGATTGCATTGCTTTTCGCCGAGTGAGTGAGGTTACCGTTCCCTCCCCTCCTCCCCCTCTTCCACCCTTGCCCTATTTCCACCTTAAAGGCCGGCATCGCACTCGTGACTCTTGAGTTGCAGGTGCCCATGGGCGGTGGTAGTCATTTCCCATCAGGTGACCCGTTGCTCGTTTGCTTTGCACCATAAAAAAAAAATAAGTATTTTGTTTTCAATTGTTCTAGAAGTCTCGAAGATGCACGGACACCTTCAAGACTTTATTCATTAGAAAATTTAAGTAGCTATTGAATGTTACTCTCTTGATTCCCTTGGATCTCTTAAGAGCTGACCGGTTGGGGTAGTACCGAAATTTGCACCTTTTTCGTGCTGGGGAGTGGGGTTGCTAGGAGCAACTAGCTTCACGACTGACTTAGTCTGACTGACTCCTACTCCTGACAATTCAAAAATACCTATTATTGGTTTAATTGAAATAAATGGTTTTGATTTGATTTGAGTTATGGCTAGGGTCGAATAGCTATGATGATGTTTTTGGGTCATGCCCATTATATTGGCAGAAAAGATTTTACTCATCCATAGAACATTGATGTGTGCTACTGATTTATCAAATAATGAACCAGAATATGAAAAGATTTCAGAACATCTTCGGAACCCGCAGAACCCTGCTAAATGATGTCTATAATTGTTAGTTTATTTACTATTAATTTTTTTTTAGGCACACAAAACAGAACATAACACAATACTTAGCCTTATAAATAGCTATCACTAATAGTTTCGATCTTAGCTGTGTTCCTAAATATGTGTACACAACATGGCAATGTGGGTGATACAAGACGAGATTACATGCAACTTCAATAGTTAAATAATAGCATAAAAATAAGTGTAAAATTCAAAATGACAAACGACAAAAATAACAAATCAGACCAATGTTGATGACATAATATGCGTAACATGGTTTTTAAATTTACTAAATTTGGAATTAAATATGTCAAGGATTTCCAAATGTTGGGGTAATAATTCATTATAGAGACGACACATTCTAACAATATGATTATAAAAGGAACTATTATTCAGATGCACATTCAATTTATAATTAATAATATTAATAATAATTGATTTATTCACCATAAAAACAGTAACAAGGAAGTTATATAGATTACAATTCAAAAAGATATTATGGTGGGTTGACCCCTGAACTAGGAAGGTTCCTGTATCTTAGGTTGTCAGCTTTGCTCATTAAATAATGAGTAACAAGACCAATTCACAGTTCTTTGCAACAAATATAAAATGTATAATATACAATCGATTGACAGCTATGTTTAATCAATTAAAAAACGATTTCATTATATTTGTATAAAACATTTTTATGCAAATTGTGCATATCTTGATGAAATAAAGATTATAATTATCCATTCGATCAAACACAGAGTGTTAATGCATATTGTCTTTGATCGAAATAAACAAATTAATAAATTTATAAAAGAATATTTATTAAAAGAGAATAATATTTTGAGTTTTATTACAATAGGAGCACGCTCGTACTATATATATGTACTATACTATATATTCCATAGTAGCCTTTTAGGTTGGACACTGTTTTAATGTGGTTACTTTTTATAATGTGACCGTTATGACATTCTATTATATTTCTCCTAAGCACGGCTATCTTTCTTTTTGTAAAGTGGATACAGGTTGCGTATCCCATTATCTCACTGAAGGTCTTGTGGATAGTCGCGATTAATATTTCGTTTTGTGTTTACAACAAAAATGTTTTACTGTTTAAAGGACATTGAACACAAACAAACTTGTACATTACAAAAATTATATTGAGTTAGATGGATGTTAGGTCATATACAATTATAAAGTTGCAACAAATCGAAATGTCAAGCACACCACATTTCATAATGTCTTTAATTGTGATGTTACCTTTTTATATGTATAACCGATTTATCTCTACAGTGCTAGAATATTATAAACGTGAAAGTTTGTGAGGATATATGGATGGATGTATGTATGGATGTTTGTTACTTTCACACCAAAACTATAGAACCGATTGCGATGAAACTTGGTATGTAGTTGGCTGGAGACCTGGATTAACATATAGACTACTTTTTATCGGGATCGGGACTTACGCGGGACAACAAACTCTCTAATCTAAGTACAGTTTAAAACAAAAATGTTAGTTTTTATAATGAATTGAAGTCCAATTTGAGTCACTAACTTGTACTTGGAAAAGTAGGAACCCTTTAGATCCCGTCCGGTCACTTCTCAAGGAGTGAAGCATCCTGACGCGTCGGTTGCAGGCACCAGACTCGTCCCCGTAGGGTACGTAGCTAGCCGAGTATCCCCGAAATATACATACCCTTGAGTAAAACCATATGTCCTAAGTTAACATGAATATCACTAATGAAAGCTTTTTTATAGTAGATATTAGCGTATGTAGTAATAATCAAAGGCTTCAATTAAATACTTGTACTGCAAAGTCTGCCCCCGGAAATATTGCTCAACCATAACTAATCAATAAAATTGTATTAGTTATGTTCGAGAGCCCTTTAGTGAAGGCAATTTAGTGTATTGCATTACAACTTCTCTTGGTACTCGATTAACGTTATGGAATAAATCGTGACTGTTTATATCGATTAAGAATCAGTTTTACTAATATCACTAACATAAATTCGATAAAAATTATTTTAATATTTTGAGAAGCAATAATTTCGGATTACCTGCTTTTCTTCATGAATACATAATATGTATATAGAAATACACGCCTGTATCCATGAAGGGGTAGCCAGATACGTATTAAAACGCCCACATTTTGTCCCATTCACTTAACCTATTGCCGTTGACCCGTCCCCCCTTTGCAGATTCGCAGAAACAATATTAAAAAAAAAATGTAATAGTAAATAAAATATAATATTATATACAAATAAATTTCAGTTTAAGAAAAAGAAGATTTCAAGCAATTTTTAAGAAATTTTATGAAATAAAAATATTTGACGCCTGACTGCCCTGAAATGCTGCCAGGAGGTGTCGAATCTTATAGGTTGATTACTTAAAACAATTTTTATATCAAGCTCCAACAAATAAATTCAGGATTGCAGTAAACGTCAAATATAATTTATTATAAAACGAAATAGTTATTAGTAAATTAGATTCTTATAATGTCAGTAGGTCAATATTGAATAAAAACGTGATGCCAGTTTCGATTCGAACATAATTATGTTACTTATATACTGAAAACAAGTACAAAAGATTGATCAAGGCCAGAACCATTATTATATTCTGACATTTAGACATTCTTCTATACTTAAAACAGTTGTGCAACTGAAATACTAAATAGTTGACTCCATGGACGTACAATATTACTATTTTTGTTTTTTTTTTTACTAAAGAATACTTGTAACGTGGTTCGCATATAACTCTAGTAGTCTTGCTAACAGTCTTGTTAGTGTATAGGTAGGGTTTGAACCCGGAAGTCAAAACCACTTGATCGCAACTCCGACGCATTAGCGCCGCTTACATTAGTGTTGGGTCGTTTGGAGTAAGGCGTCCATTAGACGCTCATGCAAACGTCAATCATTACCAAAAGTTATGATTATGATTGACGGATGTTCGTTGGTGATTGATGAATTAAAATCGACATTAAAATCTCATGATGTAACCGTCAATCACTGCATTAGACGATAGGTTATTCGTCAATCATCGTTTTGATTGTGGCAAAACTGACAGCAAAACCTACCGTGTATTGGGCGCCTAATATGTAACTACAAATGGCTATTATTCTATTCATTGAAAATTAAAAACATATACGGGAATTAACGCGATTACGAAATAGGTGTTACATACCTCCGTATTGCCTGACGTTTTGATCAGGTTGCACTTGCCGTGGTCAATGTGATGACCATGGAATGCGAAAGTTTAAAAGTTAATTATGAACACGTGTTATAGTTTATAAAATAAATCAAATTAAAGCATAAACATTAAAATCATTGTTTTACTGTTTAAATTGACGTCATAATGATTTTATTTACCTGATTTTCAGACTCAGTTCCCGCTTAATACAGATATGTCCATGTATTAATAAACACTGCTGGTCCTCGTGTCGTCGGAACATTGCTAAATAAGTGTCAGTTTTTATAACTTTTTTAGAAGTTGACGTCACTGTTTACCTCTTTATGTTACATTAAAATACAGATAAAATAACAAAAAAATAAAAGATACACGATACACTATAATGGAGACGTCTTTATTATATTGGTTCCATTCATTGTCATTCCAATTGGACCTATTAAAATGTAAACGGTTATAGAAAGCCTGATAGGTTTTCATACCTAGACGTTCCAGTTAGGGAAAAATGAACGTAGGGATCTTAATTTTAACAAACTTATTAGATTAACTTAATTTTGAAGCACTTACTATTTTCTGTCTTTACGTCACCCTATTGTTTACTAGTAGGTAATGGCGTTAAGTAAATAAATTAAACTGTATTGATCTTTCTTCACTAAACAAAATTTTGTTGGGACCGCTTTTAAATGTATAATAATAATAATAATAACTTCACACATCTCACACACGGCCATCTGATCCCAAACTAGGCAGAGCCTGTACTATGGTAACCAGACTGCTGATAAACATACTTATATATTTCTAAATACATACATATTATAGATAAATTACACAGGGTGTAATTTATGGGTGGGTATCGAACCCACGACCTCTGGCTCAGCAGTCAGGGTCACTAGCCATTAGACCAGCAGACCTTACAATACTGAGTTATCTTGCACAAAAATCAAGGTTAAGGCATAGAATACCTAACAGTAAGATATGTATGTGTTCGTAATTATATATGTATATGTAATATTTGCCTACTGCTATATTCAAGTGCGTATAAGCACAACTGACATGAATACAAATTATGAGTGTTTGATAATAGAGAAAAGATTGTCTTTACGTAAGTTATGTACGTACTGATTATTATGGATGGCAGTGGCCGAGTAGGTTCGTTATCCGGGTCGGTTTCTTCGTGGCCCTGTTCATATAGTGTAAACTGAGGTAAATAAGATCATAAGTGATTCGGATCATTAAAAAAAAACAGTCAGTCGTAGGACTGTATGTCAGAAGTGAAAACATAACTTCATAATGTATTTGCATATATGTACATACACACATGTGTATATATAATTACGTTAAAAATAAAAAGTAGGTAATAATATATCTAAATGTATACATAGGGTACACTGGAAGTTCTGCGCTCCTGGCCGCTCATAAATGTTTGAATTTCGAATGTTATATTTTTTTTAAATATACGAAACTCGGCTCCGTCTTACGAGTTTTCGATCAGGGTCGTCTCCTGACGCAAGTTTAACATTTTTTACCCACCTCAAAAAGTGTACAACGCGGCTAAAGAAGTTTTCACTTCAAAAAATTCAAATCGTACGTCGAATCGAACGTAAATGAAAAACGCTAGATTTTTCTCCGGCGATTCTAGATAGTCGCTCACGGGTGAACAGAACAAAAACTTCGAAATATTTGTTCCTCGTCTGCTTGTTACTCTTTCCCCTAGTCCTGGAGAAAGTTATGATTATATTTTATTTATTTATTTTAGAAAGCTTGCAGACTAATAACATATATTTAGTTATAATCATGTATTTTACAAAAAATTTGCTAATGACAAGCTCCTGTATATTTTATTAGTTGCTAGCGCTGCACAGTGTATCAATACAAAGTTGAATAGAACCAAAAAGGAAAAAAAAAAAACAAAAAAAGTCGGACAAAGAGAAAAATAAATTTTATATCGGTACAATATTCTCATTATAAACAATAATGATTAAATATTTTGATTGATTGCGATTGATTATTAAATATTTTCGGTAGCCATTAAATTAACTCTTCATCAAGAAACGGTTTGTTATGTTATGATTAGTCGAGGTAATCATCATGGTTCATCACTTGCACAGAATCAAACTATACGTATATCACTGTCCAGAGCTACAGAAGACACACACCAGACAAGAACAGTTTTTGACTTAGCGTCTCTTATCCCTAGATTATGCATGCTACTAAGCCCATGTAGTATTTTTTTAGAAAAAATTGTAGATTACGTTACTCGTTTTCGTAAAGTTTTGACACGTAAGGGCTGGCTCGACTGGAGTGATACCACAGCCTCAAAGAAAACCGGCAGTGAAGCAATGATTGCATGGCTTTTACGGATGGAGGTTACAGGAGGCCCTAACCAGGTGACACGTCTGCTCGTTTGCCCCCTATATCATAAAAAAAGCATTTTGTAAATCAAATTTTTGTTAACTTGGTTCCTTTAATATTGTGAATAGGTATAAAGTGCATGCCCTGTTAGCTTGTAACGAATAAATGTAACTTTTAACTAACATAATTAAAATAAAACTACTTTGACTTTGATGGGTTTGATGATAAGTATACGTATAGGTATCGTTTGCCACTTACGTATATATGGTAAACCGTAAACTAGTATACCATTCAAGACCTAGACAAGGTACATTGAAATTTCAGATCACTTCAATTACTTCCTATTAAAGTTACAGTGAACAGCTCTATTAAAAATAACGTTTTCAGTGTCAAAACTTAACATAGATTATATAAATAAACTTGTGTATTTGCTAACCTTTCAATGATGGGATTCGCCCGCCTTTTTTTGTGAGGAATTAGTGTCCTAATGCTAAAGAGGCGGTGGAAACCGAGATAGGACTAGTAGCTCTGTACTCTCCCGTCTCGCAATACGCCATACACCATAGAACGCAGAATGATCTCCGACCTTCATTGGAAACTAGGTTAACTCTATCTTCCGATGTCATTGTAAACTGTCTTTTTGTTGGTTGAATATCCGATAGACGTTGACTGCAAATGTTAAAGAAACTGGGATTTCCAACATAATGTTGATTATATTGCATGAGTGCATTTTATATTCATGGCTTGCGTTCATGTTGCGGAACGGACAGATGTATGTAAACGCGACCTTGAGTGGTTTGTACAGTATACTTTTCCCGTTACTCATTAATATCATTTCATACAAATACAATAATCTATACCAATAATATATAATAAAGCTCAAGAGTTTTTTTGTTGGTTTGTTTAAACGGGCTAATCTCTGGGACTGACTGTTAGATTTGAATAATTCTTTTTATATTGGATAGAGTATTCATTGAGAAAAATTGTAGGTTATGTAACATCATGCTACGACCCTTAGCAGAAGAGCAGTGGCCATAGTTGCAGAAGAGCAGTGGCCATAGTGTCAGGTGAAACTGCGGGTAACAACGGCTAGTCATCATCAATACAAATAAATAACATTTACGTGTTTGTTTGTAATGTCAAAATCAATACATTAAAAATAAAAGGAAAATACTAAATACTAAGACTAAGACTAAACGGCTGAACGGATCGCAATGAAATTTGGCAAGGAGGTGGATTATATCCTAGGGAAGGACTGTATGCAACTTTTTGTCCCGCAAAAATGTACGGTTCCGTAGGATAAATTGAATTTCCACGCGAACGAAGTCGGGAGCAACAGCTAATTACTTATAAATATGTAGTTATAAGTATAACATAATATAACTTTTTAACAAAATTAACAACAGTTGCGAATGTATCCTTCATTAATAGGTGATTATTTCCAATTGATATTTAACGGTTAATTTTCTTAGCGCTTATTTAACTTTATTTATTGAAATCCTCTGAGTAATTTTAAGAATCTAGACATACCAGTTAAGGATATGCGGCACCTGTCATTATTGTAAGAAATTTAATTCAAATTCAAATTCAAAATCATTTATTCAATTAAGACACTAAGTGACATTTATGAACGTTAAATTGAAGCTAGAGTTAAAATCATAGATCGGCACAAACAGACGCCACAGCATGTACTGGATTGTCAAGGTAAATTAGGTGAAAAACACCAAAATCTACTGCCTGTTTGTGTCGATCTATAACTTCCAGTTTCCAAAATGCGTAGGGCCTTATGAGAAGAATACTGGCAAAAAAACTCATGGCCACTCTTTTTAAAAGTCAGATCTTCAGGTACAATAGTGTTAGTGTTACACGAGAGGTAAACAGGATGCAAGCTGATGCCACCTGAATTTCATTTTATTGAAATGCTCCAAAAGCTAACGTACTAAAAAATAAAAATCACTCAGTGATACCGTTGAAGGTTTGAACCTATTAAACATAGAAATCATTCAAGGTGCACATCTACCTTCATTCAGTTGCAAAATCTACTGTTAAAAATAATTCGTGACTGGATTAAGAGGCTATAGTTGCAGTTGATCGAACCAAAATAATAGTATAGGCTAAAGCATCGCTGACTAGGCCGACCAGTCACCCCAAGCAGCACCCGTTCACGAGTATGACGCATGGACCAGCCATCATCTCCTTCGCCATATCAGAGGGAAAGAAATGACCCGCCCCATGACGACGCCGCAAGCAATGACATTTTAGTGAGCATGTTATGTATGTAATAGTTATCGACTTCCTTACATATAATAAAAGAAAGTCTCATGCCGCGTTTTACCTTCCGTAAGCAAAACGAATCGTTTCTTGTTCGAACGTCTTTGTTTCTGAATGTATGTGCGAGTTTATCTCAAGAACCACTAAAGTCTGAACAGATTCGAATTCGGTTTTTGTGATGCCTATTTATTCAGGGAAAATAAGGGTACTAAACTTTGCCTGAACACACTCAGACGTACACATATCAAGCAGACGCTTGACGTATCCTTTAGTTTTTAATTATATTTTATTATTATTCGTTGTTATAGCGGTAATCGAAACAAGTTTCAAAGAGTGTCTATTCTTTGAAAATTTCATATGTATATCATTATATATTACGGTACATAAGATACAACCCGGACGTCGAAAAAATCACATTTCTTGTACTATCCTTTATGTTATTTTTAATATTTTGTGAGTGAGTGGCCTCACAAAAATATTATATGTATATAATAGAACGCGGGCAGAAGTAGTGTTTCATAAACCTTACCTTCACTGAACGTTGAGGAAACAAAAGCTATAATTAGGACAATAGCATTATATGCTGTTTGTTGTTAAAGCACGAAGCTGATAACCTTCGTATTATTCCGGTACACGACCCTAGCAAGCTTCCGCTCTCCGATCAAAGCCTCATATTTCCAAGCTTTTAAATTACCTTGTCTGTAACTAAATAGTAATATGTAACTAACTGGTAATGTAATGTAACAATTAACAACCACTTCCAGACTGACTTCTCTACGATTACTTATCTATATACCCACGATATGAAGCGTGTTAGAAAACCTAACACAATATGTAACATTATTAAAAAACAAAAAACAGAATTATTGTGGTTCGAACATTTTGATTATGAAAAATAAAAATCTTATTTACTTAGAAATAGAAAAAGAATACACTTCTGAAACCAATTAAAAAAAAGTAATACGATGAAAAAAAAAGTGAAACTTCTGAATTAATTAACCAACGAATTTTAATACGCAAATGCACAAAAATGAAAAACGTTGACTATGACGTATTTCCTAGAGGCTTCGCAGTACACAAGTGCAAAGATACGTGCTAGCATTCGAAGATTATAGGAAACACAGTATACTTGTATTCTATCTCATTCTCTCGCAGGCTAACTCCTATTGTATTGTGTTTGTCTCTTTTTAGTGTGACTTTTACGTTTCATCGAATTTTCAAATCACAATGATTCCAAAGATATTTCCCTTAAAATAAAAATTTACTTCTACTTGTCTCATGGAAGATTTTTTTAATTATTTTTAGTTAACATGTTAATAATCGAAAGAATAACCAAATTTTCAGTTTCACCGGTCTTGTATTAAATAAAAAAATACAATATTTGAAAGTATAAAATATTAAAGTTTTAAATGCAGTTTATAAAAACACTTACCCAACCACGTATTAACATTATAACTATCCTAATTAATATTACAAATGCGGATGAGTTTGTTACGCTTTCGCGCCTTAACCACTCAGCTGATCATCATAAAATTTTGTATACACGGTTTTAGGTGTACAGAAAAGGACCTATGTCCTACGCGACCAAACACTTCTTTTAACACTCTTAAAAAAATTAAATAGAAAACTACGTAGGAATAAAGTTTAGTAAATTATGCAATCGTGCCCTTCTCCATGAAGTCCGAATATATTATAACCTTACTTATTGGTAATGTTTTGTTATTTTTTTTTACACATACGCTTGAAATATACTAGACAATACTGAGAAACACTTGCAATAGCCAATGATGAACATAATTGTCAGTATCTGTAGATTAGTGTTTGGTAAGAAGCAGTGAACGTGTGGTTGAGAGGTGCGCTTGCGCATGACAAAACGATGCACAGTGATTAAAATATCTCGTTTCATGAATGTACACTTTTTAGTTTTCAGTTAGCATTTTGGTAGAAAGTAAGACACAAAAGATTGATGCTCAAATCGAAGTCGCACGACAGGGTAGCTGTACCCCTTACCCTTTAGCGCTGGTAGTAGACTGTGCTCTAGTGTTGTGTTTCTGATGGATAGAAGAGATAACAGAATTCAATAGGAGAAAGGAAATATATAAGATTGTAGTTGCAAGGGATTTGCTCACTTAGCTTCATAAGTTTTCGTATGTGTTTTGGGGCTATGACTTCTGGCCGATGAAAGTATAGAACTGTTTTTTTAACTAATTTCATTGCGAATCATATATTCCTTGAATAGGTATGTAATGTAATATTTATGTAATGACATGCCTCATTATCGGATCAACATACAGAGTACACACAATACCTAAATATTATGATTATGTTGCAGTTATTTTTTAATGTTATTAAATATATATGTAAATGGACAGTTAACGTATCTCAAACGATTCAAATGTATTTGAAATTTAATACCTTAGGTATATACGATTCAAAGTTTGAAAATTATACTCTAAATCTAAGTCTTCTTTTAAGTCTTAAAGCTCGAATATCGCAACACTGTGCGATGCCGCGACGTCAATTCCATAGTTTCGCAACAGTGGAAAACGCCTGAGGATGAATTGAAGGCCTAATGACTTGGAGATGGTTGCCCAATGTTGTATCCACCAGAGATTTTTGTTCATGTTGAGGCCTACTAGGGCTTTTGTTTAAATATAATATGGGTAGGCCAACTTAACGCACTGCTCCAATGAGACAGCGAGGTTTCGGAGTAAACGAAAATATCATCAATGTATACAATTTTTGTTGATTTTTCAAAAACCGCTCGACTGATTTAGATAAAATTTAAATGGGACCACCTGGAAAGTATGCCCTTTGAAATAAAAAAATAATATATCAAATTGGTTCAGGCGTATTCGAGTAATCGGTGAACTGTATGTTCATGTGTAAAAAAAAAGATTCCGACGAATTGAGAACCTCCTTCTTTTTTGAAGTCGGTTAAAAACAGTGTGATTTTGGCAGACTGAGATGTTGATGCTAAGACCGGTGGATGGAGGATGCGCATTAGCGCATATTAAAGATAAATCGAATTCAAATGTTAGAAGTCAATCAAGTTTATTGAGTAGAACTCTATTTTGGTCGACATACCATATATACGCACAAGAAAAACTAATTCAGTAAATTTGATTCCACTGTTTATCATCCAATTTTCTTTTTTTGAAGGTTCCGTTCCTCTAAAGGAAAAGGTTACATCAAATATCTTTTTCTGCGGTTCTTTGGAATCAAAACATACGGCATTTAAGCCGGAAATTTTCACCAATTCGAACATTTTGCATTTTAAAACAAAACCTGCAGCGTTCTTCCCTATAGCTTATTTGCCAAATTTCATGTTTCATGGCTAGAGTTCAATACCTAAAGCCATGAAATTTGGCAAATAAAGGAAAAGTCCGAAAGTCGTGAATTTGTTGTTATATCACATAAAAATATATATTTTTCGGTTACAAACTTATATTTTGCGGTTGGCAAATTGACTGTGACGTACATCGATGTATGGGAGAGTATTTTTGAAACTGCTAAATTAAGTCTTTCGAAAAAAAAGGGGAAAACAATCTTGAAGGATCGATTCCCGAGATGGACGAACTATCTACATACAAATATGTTTACTTACGATACCCTCGGTGCGCGATTCACACTTGCACTGTTTCTTTTTAACTTTACAACTATTGTCTTTGAAGTCAAGACCTACTAGGACCAAAACACGCTTATGTCTTGAAAATGCTATTAACGGATAGTCACTACATGTTAAAACAAAGTACCCTCGTCCGTCTGTCTGTATGTTCATACGATTTTCCCCAATAGACGAAGTGATTCATGAAGAAGGTTTAGGAGCATAAATCATTAAGGTTTTGTGTAAAATGGCTGAAATATGACGATAATCAATATATGCTTTGCTACCCGTGCAAAGCCGGGTCGGGTTGCTAGTCTACAATAAATCTAATGGAATCCGGTAATAATCTTTATTGACCCTCGTTTTATAGACTTACTGGTAAATGATGGATTGACCACCATATGAGACGTCACATACAACATTAGCATCATCTTATTGCAGTCGCAAATAGAAAATTAACCGTCCTGTTACATACTGCCACATACTCATAACCACCGTAATAGCAATTGCAAAGAAGTACCTATAAACATATTTACTATATGTATATAATAATATGCTTCAGTACGGATTATAGAATCTAGAAAACATGGCTTTAATCACAGCCGGGTTTGGCCAACAGCCTGTCTGTGTGGTCAGTGATTACGCAATACACCTTGATGTTTATGTTGCCCTGGTACTTTAGCTTGAAAAAAACATTTAAAATTCGCGTTTTTATATTGTATGTTATTTATTTTATTTGTAGTAAAAAAAAGAACACGTGTTGGAAACATAGTTGGAAAATGGTCTATCTTGTGTATCCTGATTTTTTTTTGTTTTTTTGTTGTGTGACCCCACGGGTCATCACCTCACCGAGTGTGAAGTTGTATGTTGGACTCGAACCGACTAAAACCTTACAGACGTGTTCCGTCACAAGTGAGAATATTGCAGAGGGTCCGAGATACGATGTGGCCTGTGAGCATGTGACTTCGCAATGCGTCCTGATATGTATGTCGCCCTGGTTCTCTAGGTTTTTTTTTCATTTTGTCGCCAATAAAAACAACATAATATAAATGTGTTGTGTGGTTTTTGGGTGTGCTACGCAATGCGCTTTCATGTTTATGTAGCCGTGGTGAATTTTGTAAAATAACCCCACGCTTTTTTACATTCAAACTAATTATTTTGTTACACTTAATTCTTATTTTAAACATGAACCAGTGGAAACTCAATATTTAAATATAATTTTCTACTTTTTAGTTTTATTTTTTATTTTTAAATATTAACTCACGTGTTGGTAAAGGGTTACCACTGCCAATGCCTGTAATTATTTAAAATACGTGAATTTTGTATAATAATATTTTTTTTTACGGTGGTAAAAAATAGGCAAACTTCACGATAAGCGCCTATAATAATTGTTGATTACTCGCAGTATTAGATACTAACGCGGCGATTCCGATTCGAGACAACAGTAAGAGAAAACTTCGACCGGACCTCCACCAATTTATATGTATAGTGGCTAGCTAGTATATTATCTAATAACCAGACACGAATAGTGATTTTCCTCCTTTTCTGAAGTCAGTTAAAATCGATATGAAGTCTAAAGCCCAGCTACCGATATATATTTCTAATATACAGGATGTTTGAAAAAGGAACACTTATTTAAAACACTGAAAGGTCATGACTCTAGCAGGCAGTTACAATAAGAAGTATTAAGTATTAAAAAAAACTATCCGTTTTTAAGTTATGACGTTTGAATTTCCAAATATTTTTAACCGACTTCAAAAAAGGAGGAGGTTCTCAATTCGTCGGAATCTTTTTTTTTTATGTATGTTCACCGATTACTCGAAGACGCCAGAATCAATTTAGAAAATTCTTTTTTTTGTTTCAAAGGGTATACCCTTCCCAGGCGGTCCCATTTAAATTTTATCGAAATCCGTCGAGCGGTTCTTGAAAAATTAACAAATATCAAAATATTGTACCTATACATCGATGATATTTTTGTTTGCTCCGAAACATCGCTGTCTCATTGGAGCAGTGCGTTTATTTGGCCGATCCATATTATATTTCAACAAATACATCTACTTTCAACTAAAAAATACATTGAAATCGGTGATACTTTTTTTTAAAAGATAAATTATTGCCTCCGTTTTTCATAAAAGTAGGTGGTAGTTGTAGGTGTAGTTGAAACTGCATGCTAGAGTCATATCCTTTCAGTGATTTTAGTAAGTGTTCCTTTTTCAAATACATCCTGTATATGACTGTCAAAGACAGGGAAATATGTGAAAATAATCTCTAAATTAATCTAAAAAGGTTTGTATCATATCTGTTCGTAATCGCCCACAATTACCTATATTAATTCCCTGTAATTCAATGCCGTTGACCACCGATGAAAAAAAATAGGTCGATCACCTTTGATGACCACCCCTGTCCGTCAAAGCTTTAACACCACTACTACATTCTAATATACTCCTTATAGTTTAGACAATAGTGCTTCATTTCCCATTAAAACTGTAACGACCTATGACTGGTTTAACACGATACATGGTTACACGTTCATAACAAAGAAAGGTAGGTAAATTCATACTGGTTAATCATAGGGTACATGTCCCGATTGTTGACTCTGTTTAGTACACGCGATCAACAAATAAGGTAGATGTATTTGTGTTTATGGAATATTATTTTTATATTTTCGTGACATTGTTCGCTATGTGTAAATTACGGGTAAATACATTGTGTCAATTAAGGGTAACATATATTTGTTTTTGTTTCAGGATGCCATTAAAGAAGTGATTACGAGAAAAGGTAACTATAATGACTTCAATTTTTTTACAACGTCTCTTGGCTCTTTTTCTGGGGTTTTAATGCTAGAAGGATCAGAAACAAGTACTAGCCCTAGTAATGGTAGCCAGTGCCTATCATAATATTAGTACCACCAGTCTCTCATGTACGTGACACCCCTATAGATTAAGTTCTGAGCGTCTGATAGCACCAGGACCGTCTAAATTAAAAGATTGCCACATTATCTCAAGGTTAACGGCCATGTTTGAATTGTGTCAACTAAAACTACAAGACAGGAGGAGATTTTTGCTTGAATAAGAGACCTTAGAAATCTCTTCATCGTATAGAATACTCTGGTTAAACACCACTACTATTGCCGAATTTATGTAGTAGGGCACAGGGTTGACACGGCGCCAGGTAACCGCGCGGCTGCCAACCGGTCTTCCTGGAAGTCAACGAGAGAGGCCATTTCCAGCATTGGCAGTCCTATGCCTGAAGTGATGATGATGAATAGGTAACCAATTACGATCAAGCGAGCCGTGTGCTGTTGTTTTCTAGAACAACCTTCTAGTAACAATGTCTCCGAAGGAAACACGTGCGCTGTAGTATATGTCGTGATGGTTCGCAATGGTCTGGTCGGGAGAAAGCGTAAAGAGTTGCTGGACCGAGACCCATGCTCTGAGAGCATCGGGCGTTAGGGCTGTCGCGAAAGTTTATTTGATTTAGTCTGTTTTATTATTCGTTTCATGGTTATTTGGACCTGTAATCGCGTGTTTGTTTGTTGATTGTTTTTGCGCTAATATTGATTTGGTAAAAAAAAATATAGGTATATTTGTATTTAATAACTTAAAGTTAAGAACGAGTCTTCACGAGAAATTCCGCAAGTGACCTCATTGTTGTGGCAAATATTTATAGGCGTTCGGTAACCACTGGCGAAGAGAGTCCAGTTGCGAACTTAGTAGTACATAGAAAATAAACTAGATATTTCATAGAATAAGTTGTGTCAACCCTACGGCACAACAACACATTCGTGTGTGACAGTTATTATCATTCCCGTGTTTTCCCAATTACTCCCGGTGCACATGCACTTACCGCCCGTCATTTCTGTGGACACATGCTGTCGTTGTCGTGATAAATTACCATTCTACCATTTGTTTCAATGCAGTTCCACACAATGTATGTTTGAACGATGAGTGTATATTTAATGTTCTTGATATTTTTGTGTTTTTACTACAGTCATGTACAGCCATTGTTGTTGTAGGTTTAGTCACCGTTGTTTAAATTGTCTTGAACGTGCCATTTATTGTAATGTTTTAAAATATTGTTCTTGTAATTTGCAAAGGTACGATGAACGATGAGTTCAGGGGTTGAACTTTGGATGGTGTAATATACTTTGCATTCCATTCTATTGTTTGTCTTTATAATACTATTTGCTTTATAAATATAGATCCAAATTAAAGTTAAATTTAGTCAAAAAATAACAAAAGCAACAATATCGTAATGTTCAATGAAATTAACAGAATGATTACTTACATATATTCAACTAACGTAAACTAAAATAAACTAAAAGCTTTAAAAAAATTCATAATAATAAAATTTGTCTCCGAAAAGCTGGTTTTATATAACAATCATCCAGTATGCGATCGCAGCCCTATCATTTTCGGGCGCTTCTGACCTGTCCCTTTTTCAGGATATCACTTTTTGGATTATCGAAGATATCATAATGGTTAATGATGGACTATAATAAACTAAAAATACAAAATACCATGTCAATAATTTATATCTAAACAGAGCATTCCAGTTTTATAGTCATTACCTTTGTATATTGAGAAAGTGGGCTATTAAGTCATTTTTGTTTGTCATCTCCGTGGTCATTGCACGTAATATTTTGTTTGGTAATCCAGCACTATGCATATACATTAGATACGTTTCGACATAAATATTGTGGTGACATATTTTTCATGTAAAACATTAGAAATTCGAATTCATTGCAACATTGGTAAAATTTTGCAAAACTCGCAGTCTGATGAAGAATTTGGAATTGAATTTAAAAAGCAAACGATAATCGAAATTGTTACAAATCCGTTATTTTATAAACAAAAAAATCTTCACATTGTCCTTCACCATTACATCCCAGATGAATATAACCAAGATCCTCGCACGTAAAAGGAGTTTTTTGGTACTACACTCTTATGTTATTGTGCCATATAACTAGATTAAAATAGTAATTTAAATAGTCGAAGCCCTTTTCTTATTCAATTATTCTTAGCTAACAAGCTATCAGCAGCTAGTGGCATAATTCGCACTTTGGAATCCTTATACCTGATTTGAATAGGTCTCCTAAGACCATGGTCCCCAACAGAATTAAAACTCTGGTTAACTATAGGCTTCTTAAGGTTCTTGAAAGCCTGCTTGGTATCCCGAGTCCTCTGCAATAGACTCAATTGTGACGGAACACCGTGTGGTTTCAGTCGGTTTGAGTCCGACATACCACGTCACCCTTGGCTCCGGTGAGGTGAGAAACCGTGGGGGTTCGACACGATAAAAAAATAAATATGGTTCCTCAGTTTAAGTAATCTACCATGCTCTATTGGTTGAATGCCACGTGATCAATATACCGGGTACATCGAGCCATCGAGGACGCCGAAACTGGACCAGCTGATCACATAACCTTAGTTAGCACCGAGGCTAACTTTGCTGCGCTGCGCACATTTGCGTATAGATGGCATAACACGAGAAAGCTGCACAAAGATTAACGGGTGGAGCAGAACGCGAAGTACCGTTTTGTGTCGTTCAAGCCCTATTAAGGGGTAGATAATAGAGAATAGTTAAAACAGGCCGGCCCCGTAGGGGAAGAGTGGGCCTGGGACAGGATAAAGAATTGTAGGTGGGGGTTTACTGTGTTTGCGCGGTAAACGCCCCCCACGTTTCGGTCCGTATGCCGTAAGGCGGGAAGGACCATGAGAAGGTGGAGGGAATACCGAGTACACATAAACACACATGTGGTGCCGCTAGTAAATTGCCAGCCATATCTCCTTTTCGAGCTCTTGTGACTCTCTTATTCATTGTAATGGTTTAAATGTAGTACTAGTACTTTTTAGCCCAACTGTTTTATGTCCCATCACGATGCAAGAAATGACTTTAGGAACATTATATCTTAAATAAACATGTTGGCATATAATTTTACAAGCTTCCAAATGCCTTAATGTACACAAATTAACTATTAAAACAGCTCGTTCGTATAATATCCTAAGTCCGTTATTGTCATAAAGATGTTTCATTGATAAAAACAGCGACCATTTACTAAGGTAAAGAACCATTCATAATTACGTGGTTTCTATAATAAATTTGCTCACTTCATAACTCAAAAGATTCTCCACAACCCAATTTTAACTCAAGTACTAATCAATAATTATGTAATGGAAATTGGTTTCGACAAATACAGATCGACTATCCATCGAATTAACATCATCAATTGACACGATTACGAATGGTTTATGTAAGTGCCCTGTGGAATTCGCTAGCTATAACTAAACTATTAACTATTATGCAAGTACATGTCGAATGCCTCATTGAAATTGATTTAAATTAGTCGCAATCGTCCCGTCGTAAATTAGTAGGCAGGTCGATTCTTTTTGTTTAACAGGCGGATTAGTAATTGCGACAATTTGTAATGTATCCAGATGGATGTGTTTAATTGTTCAAAATATTGCACCTACGAGGAAGCAGATTTCAAGGGATTCTATTATATTCGTAATTGACTGTTTATTAACTCTATTGATTAGCAAGCAAAGTGTAATCCATAGTTAGCTGACCGGAAAATTAAGAAGCATGTGTCAGACTGCTTTCTTTGTGGGATTTTGAGGAAAAGTTTCAATTTTTGGATCGGGAATGGGTTTGTCTGTTAGGGAATTATCAGTAGCAGCTGTAGATTTGCCCTCTGTTATCTAGGTATAAAAATAAAGCTAGCGTAATACGTCGAACTATCTTTTTTAGGATGGGAATCATTAGAGTTAGTCCAGCTTTTCTCTGATAATATATTGTAAGTAGTTTCACGGGGTCTTCACTTCTAAAATGTTGCATTCCTTCTAGATTGTTATCGAGTTATGTTTTACAGTGTACATTCCACCTGCGTGTGCGTGTGTGCGTGGCTTGCGCAAGTATGCATAGTAACAATTCGTCACTTCCTTATTAGTTTCGTGAGGTCTGACGTCTCACTGTACTTTCCCTTCGTCTTTATTTATTCGACAAATATATCTCTATTGTCAATAATAAAATTGAATGGATCAGATTGAAGTTAGAAATGGTAGTAGTTTCTCGGTACAGTATTCTTTTTAGTATTATTCAGGGATCTTAGAGACCCTGAAATAATTTAAATAGGAATCTCATTTTCAGCGCCTTTTCCTTAAGTTGGGGTCACCTTTCAGTATAACTACGATACAGCCGAATTTCGATATTTTACCTGAAGCGACTGCCATCAGACCTCGACAAGGCAAGTACTAGGCCATAGCGAAGTTCTTAGTTTAGTTAGACCAGGTTGTCGGACTTTTTAGGGCTCCAACTACCCGTAACGAATGCCACAGATGTTTGTATGGCAACACGGATGGGTCTCAATGTGTTAAGAAATGTTCACCCATCCTAAGACTGACCTGGCTAATATTATTTTACCTTGTAATGTGCTAATCTACTCTGTCATCACTTAGCCACGTCCCCTCAATTTACGCAGGTACCTAAATGTAGTAAATTTTAGAACCCTCAGTAATGTTTATTTTGTATTTGTTTCCAAGCAATGGTCTTATATTATAGGTAACTTCTGAACATAAAGAGGCCACACGAATTTCATGATTTTGATGCGAAGTTACATATTTTTCAATTTTACACCCAGAACTGGAAAGAGCATTTCTTTTTGGAGTTTACTCCTTAAGAATCGATTTGCATATAAGGCGCCCGGTATGAAAAAAATATGAAGAGTAAAATAGTGATCGGAGGGCAGCGTAACGCTTTATTGTGCTTTTTATGCTTTATTGGAGTTTACTCCTTATTCTCGACGCATGTAAGTAGATATGTGTATACCTTTATGTTATTTATATGTGTAAATATATACAGAATATATAGAGGGAGGGAAGGTATAGGGAGGAAGGGAGGGAGGGACGTTTCAGGGAGGGAGGGAGGGGGAGAGAGGGGGAGAGAGAGAGAGAGAGAGAGAGACTGGTAAACTGTAAACTCCAGCCGTGTGTCGGAGCTGACACACACATTTTTTTTTTTATTTCGACATGTGACGTCACGAAGCTTGACCAACCAACCCCTGGTCACACAATGTCACACTTCGTTGACCCCCTCCCCCCGTCAACGAGTGACGTAATTTATGGATGACCAAACAACTAAACTTAAAAATATCGTAAGTGTATACTGAAACAGTTCAAGCCATACTGGGCAATGAAATATAACAAAACATTCAAACTTGCTTAAAACACTGAAAGGGCAAAAACACAACAAAAATAATTTAATTCTGTTTGTAACTGCATTTCTTACAGAATGGCTTCTGGTGATGTTTTTTATATTGAATAGCACACATCAACGTAGCAGCCTTGAGCCATCTTGAGGCAGCTGTATAAATATCAAAATGCCTTCATTGACATTGAACAGCTTATTAGAGCGAGAACTATTACTTTATATCAATGACGTCATTATTCTGAACTGGCTGTTTTAACCGCTTTTAAAGTGGAGATCAAGAAGTACTATACTATGTACATACGCAAAGGTATATTACACATCCACACTTTGCCAACTATAAATTGATCCCACTTACAAGGGCAAACCTATTGTTGTCAACCGGGCTCTTTGGAAATTAAAGATAGTTAAATCGAGGGTATATTGAAAAGGAGACTGAGGTAAGGAAGGTAATGGAAGGAGGTGGATATTGCTTATGTTGTCGCCACATCAAAAACTCTTATTTATTTTATTAAAAATAAGGGCAAAATATAATATAGATAATAAAATGGTTCGCCATTTAATCAAAATTAGTTAATAGACATTATTATGACTGACTATTGGTGGGTTGATAAATATTGATGAATAGTGGGGTTATAAAAGGGCAGGAATGTATTACAAGTTGATAACCATCAGTTGCTGTTAGTTTGTGATTTTCATAGTTTATAATAGTGAGACGGTTTTTAATACTTAGATGGATTAGGGGAGTGTAAGCAATTGCTCGAGGAGGTCAAGGGCCTGTAACTCGAACTGGCTGTTGCTGGAGTGTCCAAACACTCTAACAATAATATGAAGAAGTATTTCATATGATTTGAAACCTACAATTAACAATATTTCCTTTAGTATTTAATGTGTAAGTATATTATAGAACATGTATATGCATAATACAGCGTGTAAGTTTGAGCTACACAAAAAAATTACCAAACCTCTTTCTATCGATACTTATCGAAATACAAGTCAGTTCATCATAAAAATGCGAGATTAAGGATTTAGTCTTTAGTTTTATTTGATGCCACGCAATGTAAGCTTAACAACCGTAGCGTAGGTACATATTATGTTTGTGCGGTACGGTGAATGACCTTAAACGTTCGGCGCCGTCGAGACCAGCTGATTGCATGAAATGTTGTTTGATTGATTACATTGCAGTTTTTGGTCGTATGTGGTATTTATAGATTTTTTTTTCAGTAAAATGTTCTGTTGACTTATTGTGATATCACTTTTAACCAAAAAAAAATTAAAATTAAAAAAAAGGTGAATTTTCCATTATTCCATTTATTACTTACAATAGGTGGGCTACATCCGTGATGATTATCGATAGCATTCGATCAAAACGTGGTTAAACACAAATATAAGTTAAAAACTTAAAATACCCTCGACTCAGAAATTACTACAAAGATTAGAAAGGAGTTGATAATAATCTTCGAACGGGTGAACAGATTTTCTTTATTTACATAATATAAAAACACTCGATCGAGTCAAAAAGCTAAATCAAAATCGCTCTTTCCGTTTAGGAGCAATGATGCCACAGACAGACACACATACATGTTAAACTTATGACACCCCTGACTTTTGCGTCCAGAGACAGACAGACAGACGCGGCGGGGGACTTTGATTTATAATATGTAGTGAATACTATATTCAGCTCATATGCTACTCTGATACGTCCCTCGCTAGGAGCAGTAGCCGTGGAAAATGACGTGATATAATCAGTATCTATCAGTCGCTTGTCATCAAATAAGCCCTTTTGACCAATTTCTGAAAGGCTGATCAAAATATCTGTCAAATAACAGAGATGTCAACTGATTTGACATTACCTAACGGTAATGTCAAATCAGTTCGAGTTTCTGAAAGTTGATCAAAGAAAAATTTACTAACAACATTCGAACAATGGAATGGCATTAGACGTAAGATTTTACAGTAAAATTTGACAGCTCTGTTAGCTGATCCGATGATCAAATCAAACTCTCTAATCATGCCTGTAGGTACGAATTCAATACCTATATACTTAAAAAGCGATTTAAAATGCGATTTGTTCATTTTTGCGTAGACTAGCCATTCAGGAAGTGGGAATTGTTATATAGTTAGGAAATAAAAATGACAATAATACCTATAACAGAGAACCGACCCGTGTGGTGAAGAACTAAAGTACTTTTGAACCTTTCATAGAGCCCTTTTACCCACGGGAGCGGAGAATAAAGTTGGCAACGCATAAGGAAGATAACCGTTTCAAATAAGGAGGGTCACGTGCTTGTTTGCAAACTGAATGGTGTAAACATAACTAATACTTTAATAAAATAAAATCTCTCGCGAGTGGTCGACTAATTTCAGACCTGACGGGGCTCTTTATCAAAAGGTTTGCTACTTGTTTATTGTAGCAATTGCAGCTTAGGACATTTTTGCAACAGATGTGCACATTTTCTAACCGCACGACCGTTAGGACGTCACGTCAGTAAAATCCTTGAAGTATAAAAATATCACTAAAGGCATTGTAGTAAAATGTATAAGTAAAGCAAAAAAAGTTATAGGGCCCGCATTATTTCAGGCCATTGCACAGTACGAAGGTTGAAAGACCTCACCGGTTCACCGCCAATACACAATGGATATTATTTCATATTGAACAAAGCTAATATTCATCTTGCAACACTTTCTCCATCTTTGTTGTGGCCGTTTGTGGTCTCAGTCTAAAGAATATTTAATGCCAAATTTGTAACACGTTTGGTAAGTTTTAAATGATGAATAAATGATGATTTTTAGGGTTCCGTATCTCGAAAATAATACGAGCATACGAGTCTCTGATGGTGGGTAAGTTTGGTAAAAAAAAAAAGTCACAAGTGCGTTACCAGCCTTTAAGGTGGGAGTACGGGAATGGGAGGAGGGGAGTTAGGGCCTCTGGTAACCTCACCTCACCCACCCGGCGAAACAACACAAACTTTGTTTGACGCCGGTTTTCTGTGAGGCCTTTGAACCACTCCGGTTGAGCCGGCCCATTGAGTATGTATACGTGTTCTAAAATCCACATTATGAGGTATGATTAGGATGAATGGATTCGATGTAGACAGCGATGTGTAATGTTTTTAAGATTATACATACATCTAACATCAACCAAATATTATGCTGTTCGAAAAAAATATTAGGGGATGCTCAGTTTAGAAATAACCTTCCTGCCGTGGTTTTACCTAATAATAGACCATGCGGCGACTTCTACATACAGCTAAAACATAGTTCAATGCCATCTAACGAAGACACACCAAACTACGGAGTAACTACTAATCCTGCAACGCGCAATGAAAGTTCTCAGGCCGTTTAGTTAATATCCATCTTCCCAACATTAACCGTTGGGTCGCGGTCCGCCAGGCAAGATCACCAAGCCTGGTCGGAGAATCCTACCTTTGTGTTGGACAGACATAATACCCGTGCCTCCCGCTTACGTAATTAATATCCCTAGAATTGCAAAGGTCCGTAGCCTTTGCCATCAGGCGAGCCTTGTGCATGTTTGCCATCGTAACTGTTTACACAAATGTGAGTGCATCATCATGTTTATCTCACTGTAACAGAATGTAATCAGAGAGGAGTACGCCCACCTCTGGTGAATAATTTGTCCCTCTTAAATGTTACCAGCATTTACACTCATAATTATTACACATTGATTTATTTGTAGATAGCAATCTATTGGTTATAATCAGTAATATAAAATGTTCTTTAATCTATTACCTAAAATTGTGTTTTACACGTAGATAAACTATACTATTTTTTTTTATTGTGGTATGGAATAGACGTTTGTCTTCCAACTCTCCTGATGGAAAGTGACTATGAAGACGAACGGTACACGCCTATCCAAGAGAAACTTATTCACTCTACACTTGAACGTTCCAGGATTAATTTATGTTGATGAAGCTAGGAGGTGAATAGTAAAACTATTTTTTACATTTTAATTCGGCTCTTCCTCTCATTACATATTATATTTCTAAATGTACCTACTGTATCTATGTAAGTTTACGTAGGTACAGGTGTTACATTATTTATGTATGTTGATGTGTGTATGTATATATTTATAATATGTTTATTCTACTGCAACTCTTTTACACCAAAAACTACTGATTATTTATTTTATTTGTACATCCAAAGTTTGCCTGTAAGAAATTGTTTTTAACGATAAGGCCGCCCATTGTATATATGGTTTTTGTAATTTTCCGTGTAATTTTAATGTAGTACAATAAAGCTTATTTTTATTCTATTCTTAAGTTATCCAAAGAGCCATTAAAGTGATATACCTGATCCGCTCCTCACTCCATTTCTACACCGAAATATTAACCAAGGGTTACACATCATGCAACCGCAGGAAATACAAACAATCACTGCTGATAGGATCTGAAGGTTTCTCGAAGCCATAATAAGTCTGAGCAGTGAACTGTAAAGCAAAAATTATCAATATTAATTATAAGATGTATTTTGTTTAAATATAATATGGGTAGGCCAACTAAACGCACTGCTCCAATGAGACAGCGATGTTTCGGAGCAAACGTAAACATCATCGATGTATACAATTTTTAGATATTTGTTGATTTTTAAGATTCCGACGAATAGAGAACCTCCTCCTTTTTTGAAGACCAGAAATGGTCGAGGTGGCACTAGGCAATTAAAATAATAATAAAATAATAAAACTACATTTCTCTGTCTAACATGATTACCTCCCATTACATACACAATAATTATTTTAACAATACGAAAGTTATGCATTTCTCATGTTATACAAGTTGTTAACTTATGTAAGCGTAATAACGTGTTATGTTTGAAATATGCGAGTAGCATATTTACATATAAAATACACCATAGATGTATATCATATGCGTAGTTTGACGAGAAAATTAATCAAAATATCAATTACATCTTTTTTAAACGCACCCTTAAACACTGAATGGGTTTTATTTGTATTTTAATGTATAATTAATTATTCTTTATAGTGTAAATTTGTGGTGATGGGTGGAATATGGCAATAAACAGAAGTAAGTAAGTGTTATATGGTGAAAATCCATCGTTAAATAGTAATTAAGGAGAGAAACCACTTCCCACTCTGTTTGTGAAGCGCAACAATGACAAAAAACGATGAGAATCCTCAACAAATTGGTAAATGAAATGAAAACAAACGAGGTCTTTTGTTGTTGAGAGACAAAACACGTGTCGAACAGTTCGAACAAACAAACTCGGCCCATTGGGACGAGTTGACGAATTTCAAAATTTACATTTTTTTCATTCGTCATCGTTTTTTTCGTTCGCCATATATTTTTATATATAAAATCATTATTTATAAAAATTTCGTCTCCCGTTGTTTGTCCGGATAAACTCCTAAGCTAATGAACCGATTTTAATGAAATTTTGCACACTGTGTGCCTGTGTGCAGATTGGCCCAACTTGAGAGATAGGAAATTTTTGTGACTATAAATTGAGATAAAAACTTTATCTCAAATAATTGACATAATATTTTTAAATAAATTACTTAGCCACAGCAACACGTGGCCGAGTAGCTAGTAGAAAATATATTTTTTCCGTTAATGCGAAATGCTATGCCTATTGTCACAAATAACTAATGTAATAATTAAGATCATATCCATCTCTACGAAACCCACTCACCATTAAATGTTGTCATAAGTTTGATACCTTAGTGGTATAATTAATTAAATGATCAATGTACTGGGTAGGAGAAACACTACCTAAGTGCTCTTTAATTAAGAGCACATAAACATTCCTATTCATTCAATGAAGTCCATTGTTGAAAATTAATGATCATTCACAAACAGATGCATTTCGTTTTAATAACATATTCTACTGACACTGACCTTGTATTTAAAAATGTAATTATCACGCATAGTGTAACTTGTACGTAGTATTACCACGTGTTAAGAAAACGTCGGACTTTCTCGTTATGTTAACGGTGTACAAATCGTTTGTTTTTTGTAACAAAATTATTTATTAAATTTGAAGTCTTAATATATTTTAGTTTTAAAACTTTCAATCGGCAATCATTACTAGCCAGCACGGACACTTAGCTCTTAATAATGGACACAAGCGCCATCTGTTGGCGTTCGACAGAGTTTACGAGCGACACCGCCGGGACTCGGGACACAGTGCTGTGGAAGCGGTCGTGTAGAACAGTCGTCGTAGAAACCGTCTCGCGTTCCGTAGTTGCTTATACACTTACATAGTTAGACAGTGATTTTTTTGTTGCGTAATTATTCGGGACTATAGTTGACCTGACTTTATTTTCGTGTTCACTTTATTTCCTACCTATACCTACCCACTCTGTCCACAAAACTATAGCCGACGAACAAGTGAAAGTAATGTACTACGTTATATTTATAATTTACGTGACTACGATTCGTGCAGTTTGATCGATACGCCGGGTAATTAAAAAGGTATCTTACCTTCTAATTATAACAGCCATTAAGTTCCGATTTACACATCTATAATATGTGACGTATGAAGTCATAGCGATAACACTACCGTCATTTCATAAACGAATTTGTTCGTATAAAAAATCCTGCCATAACTCCTACATATGGAAGTCCTACACATACATAAATATGTACAGTAGAGAATTTACTTTCGCCTAATTTGTATATAGTTTAGGCGTTTGAACAAAAGTGAGAATGATAATGTAATTTAAGTTTAACAGAGCGGATAGACGCCTGGAAGGCTAATTACTGGATATTTTTGTTTTAATGTCTGTATATGTTAATATGATTGGTAGTAAAAGTGTAGTTTTGATAGATTTAATGTTCACATTTGAATTAAATGAAAGTAAAGTACAATAATAAACAAAGAGGGAAATCAAGCACCTACATTACTTTCATACATTTAAAAAAAATGTAGATCACTACTACAGAATCTTAAGAGTCACCCTACTTTGGAAGTAAATTCCTTATGTGGTGTGTTTTGTAGACGAGCCTGTGTTCTCCCGGGGTACAGAGGGATTTCCTTTCTAGGGTACACCTGAGGCCTCATCAATAAACACCGTGTGGTTTTATTCGGTACGAGTCCGAAATATCACCTTGCCGTTTAGCCTTGATGAGGTGAAGACCCGCGGTGGTTTCCACACGTCAAAAGAAGAAGCCTTGCTTGTGCTTCTTTAACCATTTAGTGAAGTTAATTACTTAATCTCACTATATTTAGGAGAGAGGTTACGATATGACACAGTCTACGTCTCTGGCGTACTTAGCGATACCAGACATTACAAGCTTCGAGAGCGTTATCGAGAACTTTTACGTATGCAGGTCTCCTAAGACATATACCTTTACGATTACGAAGAATTCATATTCTTTGTATGTTTGTTGGTATTCTATGCTCTACTGGTGGTTTGAATCGAGTTTCCCCAAGACAACGAAAACAGCCGAACAAAAAATATTTGAAATTTTATTGTATTGCATTTATAGACACAAAGAAAAGACTACAGACTGCCCGTGATCAATGGTTAATCAGGCTTTAAATTCCTCATTTCGAAATGCTGCGTTTACAGCAATTAAATACTTTTTTGTTTATAATTTTAACGCAAGACTTCGCACAGGTTACACTATTATTTTTTTAATGCAATGAGTGCGATTTCATTTCCCATTGCAAAATATAGTAGGGTTTATTGTTTGCAATCTTCTTTTTTTTGTTTTTATTTTAATTTTGTATCGTATTTTTTTAATTTAATGCTTATTTGTCCTAATTGTTGGAGTAAATTGAGCGTTAACCGATACAAAATATAATTTCTTTTAAACTAAATTATGCAGTGAAGATGCTTTGCGAATTATATAATTTTCTTTTATTACATCTTATATTATTCTTTGTTAGATAACGATTTCTAAACCAATATTCCTAAGACGATTTTTTTTATTGCTGACACGTTTTCTTCCGTAACAGCCGTCAACGGGCTACCACATCTTTCGTCATCGGCCAAAGTTTACCGACTTTTTAAAGCCGACCGACTACTGCTTACCGACTTTTCGCTGAAAAGTCGGTATAGTGCCTTAGATGGGCTTTCGTCTACAAATGTAATTTGAAGTCTATCAAACGATTCTTCCAGTTTTGAAATCTCAAATATTATCGTGCGAAAATGTTCTCGAGGTACATACATTTTTCGGGGAAACACGTTTCGGGCAAAAGACCACACGGCTCCCCTGATGGTGACTACCGCCGCCTATGGACACTTGCAGCTCAAGAGTCACAAGTGTGTTGCCGGGATTTAAGGGAGTAGGAGAAGGGGGTTAAGTCCTCTGGTAACCTCACACACTCCGCGTAACACAGCGCAAGCATTGCTTCACGCCGATTTTCTGTGAGACCGTAGTATCAGTCCGGTCGAGCCGGCCCATACGTGCCGAAGCATGGCGGGCCATGATAATTACATTTAGTTCGTTATTAGCCGTCCCCGCAGTTTCGCAGCGTAATGTTATATAGTCTATAGCCTAGAATTGTTCAATTCGGACTAGTAGTTGTTGAGATTAGCGCGTTCAACCAAACAATCTCTTCAGCTTTAAAATATTAGTAGGTATAGTTTAAACGTGGAAGGAAATTTGAATTTGTAACAGATTCACTTCTTAATGTCATGGCAATAGATTCGCTTCTTATTTTTGCGAGACTAAAAACTATAAAAAGCAAAGGATGGGTTTTGTTAATTTAAGTTAATTATAAAACAGTTCAGAAATACTAAGTATAGAGAAACAGTACAAATAGGACATTTATACAATATATTAATTTTAATTTGAAAGAAGTTTGTATTGAATTAGTTCTGTATATGTTTTCTCAAGCATTATATCTTTTGACGTAATTTTTTTTTCATACAGATTTTTTTTCGCCCTATTAAATATTTTTTTGCACTGTATTTCTGTTGAGCCCTATTTAAGTAACGCCAACGATTTGATATCGTAAAGAAATAGTTATTGGGATCCATCACAAATGCCATTTACAATTCGATAAAAAGGATTTACAAAGAGTCGTAACAGGGTTATGCGTTTCCCGAATACTGATTAGTAATTTCAATAAAAAATGAATCGGCATTAAGTAATTGTTGAAACTTGTGAAAACGCATTGGAAATGCTAAGACGCTTTCGTGAATTGTTAAGAAATATGATTAGTTAAGGAGGTTAGTTTGAATATAACTAAGTGTCTCTGTACACGGGTAATTTATTGCAGAATTCACAGTTATGTTATGTGTGCATGACTGGAAAATTGTGTCGCTCTCTACGGAGAGTAAGTACAGGAGATACACAATGTCATACATTCTGTGTAAAATACCTACTATATACTGTCCGGGGTTCCTATACATACAGTATTTATGGGCTGAATTAAGGTTGCCGACATATCCCAACTGCTCAGCAAATTGAAGAGGCAATGGGCTGGGCACGCAGAATGGAATGCCGATGGGGCCGAAAAGGATAGTGTAGTCCACGAAGAAGGTGGACAGTCAACCTTGTAAAGATCGCAGTTCCATTATTGATGTCCACAATTGTCTTCTTGGAAGTAATTTAGGAAGGCCTATGGCCAGTAGTGACCGTCCTATTGCTGAAATGATGTTGATGATAATTATGTTTTTTAGATTGAGTATTTATAAGAAATATATATTAGACTATACTGATAATTTTGATTTAATTTATGCCTATGGTAAGTTACAAAAATTGTAAGTCCCATTTTTTTATTTTTCGTAAAATACAACTCCCACAGTAGGAATTATTTCTGTGTCGCGGACGATTTTACAAATATTGAAACAACAGATACAAAGAAAACCAAGACTCCGGACAACTATTTGTGATGGATCACACAATTTTTTTGTCGATCCACAACACAGCGCGGCGAAGTAGCGAGGCAACTGCTTTATACTATGCGCTTCTGTCATAATTTTGATAGGTTGTATATCCCGAACTAAGGTTTATTGTTGACCTTGTTCTACTTATGAAAGTTTTGAATGAATGGAATTTGGAGGGGGGGGGGGGTCGTACGAAGTGGGAGAGTTCAGGTTACAAAAGAAGAATGCAGAAGAAGAATTTTAATGGTACATTGAGCATTCCGCTGTGCCACTTAAAAGACCTTTATCTTTTAAGTACTTCTGTTGATTAATTATGTCAGAAGAGTTTTCTGCTCTCATTATTATTACCAATATACTCAATATTATTACCAAGCATCGGCAGGTGGGTTCGCGGGTCTCTGGATTCGTTTGCAGTCAGTGGCCAGCATCAGATGGAAGTGGTAGCGTTACAACACTGCGAAGAATAAAACCTAAAATTTTGTAGGTATGCCTTATGGCAGAATGTACCAGGATCTTAAAACTGTTACATATCATCTTATTTTTCTTACCGATATTCTGAACAAATAAAAACTTTTTGAGATTTGAAATTCAAAAAGCCATGTTATCCATTTCATTAAAAAAAACACAAATAAATACCATACAAAACTCAATTGTTATAGGTCGTGACGAGTTGCAAATAGCTTAAAAAAATTTGTTTACAATGACAATTTTTTACCATTAAAACCTAAAAGAAGTAATAAATAAAATATACGCTTTTATAAACTAAAAATATACTTATTAATAAAAAATATTCTAGATTCATTATATTTATTCAAGGTTCTATTTACAGGTCAAGTATAAACCCACTAAACAATACATTATATATGCTACTAAGCGCTGACTAGTTATCATAAACAGCCACTACCTAAACTACACTCTAAATATAATGTCGAATATACAATAAGTTTCTATGTCGGAGCCATAGATTACTTTTGCTAAGATTGAGTCAGATTTCTATGTCCTTGAATGCTGTTGCAACCTCAGTCAGTTGTACAACCGTTTGTAAAAGGGCATGTGGACTATTATCGTTGTACGTTGGTTAAATAATGTTAAAGTACAGTGGAGAAGAAAGGTGTAACATGACGATTAAATACATCTTACAGTTTTCTGTGCAGATGGTTGTCAGTATTTCATTTAATTTATGTACAAATATTAACTTGACAAATGGAAAGAAAGACAGAAACTTAAGCCTAATTTAAACATAATTTATGGATGCAAATTGTTTTCTGTACCTATATTAAAACATGAAGAGCATTCTAAATACCATATATTACGTCACACGTTAAGGGACGGGGTCAACGAAGTGTGACATTGTGTGACAAAAGGGGGGAGGGCGTCTTAAGCTTCGTTACGTTACATGTCAAAAGCTAAAGTATTAAACACAAAACATTACCTGTCAACTAAAGATTACACACGCTACTGCACTTTTATTTAGAAAATTAATGTTAGAACTGCTCTTTTCAGTTTTGGGTGTAAAAATGCCAAATTTGTGACATCACACCGGGGAGGGGAGGGTCAGACAAATGTGAACACCTGTCACAAAGCACGGGGTGAGGGGGGGGGGGGAAATCATGAAATTCGTGTGACGTAATTTATGGATTTCCCCTAATTTGGAATAATTAATATTAAGTGCAGAAAGCTACAAGTTTTAAACAATATGTCCTAAAAAATTTAAAATTGTGTGAAAACGGCATGTTAAGTTACAGCAGACAAGTATGTCTTGACCTGTCATGGTACGGAAGTCTATACAATGACAGTTCAAGTTATACTAGCCATATTTTTTTAATTTTTTTTTTTTTGACTGGGATTCAAGATATGTTAAAGAATAGCAGTAACTAGCACCAGTAAACTGTACGAATTTTAGGTATTACAAAAAAAATAAGAAATTCAGAGTGCCTAACGATAATTATTTCACAACAAGTAAGTTATCCGTGTTGAGTAGGTCAATGCTTTTAAATGCTGGCTTACATTTTTCTAGACATATGTATATTTAGTTTTCAAATTAATTTTTTTTTTTTTAGTTTTTAGTAGTTACAAATGATACGAAAAATTATTAGCAAAGAAATAATCTATTCACATAGGCATGTGTGACTTTGATTATTTAAATAATCTACGTCTTTTTGTCTCTATAGAATGTCAGTGATGAATTTGAAAGTAGGTAAGGCACGTTGTCTTATTACATTTTAATGTATTTATTAGATGTGTAACTCGGGACTCAATCGCGATAATATGTATACAATAAATACCTCTAGGTTTCAATTGGATTGCACCGATCGTGGTCACGAGTGGACTCGTCCAGATTAAATCCCGAGTTACTTGATTTAAAAACAATTATTTTAATATATTGTGCACAATAAACAATTTTAGCCATGTTAATTTTGTCTTTTCAATAAGCCTAGAAAAAATTAAAATGTTCGTATTATAAGAGCCTAGAATACGACCATTTAAAATTTTTAAGCTTACTTTGTGTTGCTTAAAAAAAGCTATACATACATATATTCATACAGCTTTTGCTTAGAGACTGTGTGAAAGAGTCATGTTTATTACTCTACTCCAGATCCTATTCTACTCTCTACTTTTAAGCAACACAAAATAAGCTTAAAAAAACATTTTAATTTTTTGTAGGCTTATTGCAAAGACAAAATTAAAGAAACATAAATTTGCTAAGACAACCCAAACAACCATAAGATGTCATCGACGCAATTAGAATTTACAATAATTTTTTATACACATAACAAATATATTCTGGGAATTATTTTTTGTGTAAGTGTACTTACTCAGCACGCCTCTAGTTAAGATTCGAGCCGTGCGACACCACCGCTTGCTTTATGTTGGTATAATTTCATTCATTAGGGATGAAGCTTAAACATTTTTATCGACATGATTAATAAGTATAAATTAAAAATACCCCTGACTCAAACATCTCTTTCAAAATTAGAATAGAGCGGATGATCTTCGAGCGACTGAATAGATTTTCTTGAATTATAGCTAAGAACACAAGGTAAATTTATAACACCCCTTCTTTTGCGTCGGGGGCTAAAAATGAATGAATTTGAATCTCGATGTTATATTATTGGGACATTTTTTATATTGATGTGTATCTTGAATGTTAATGTAGCCTAACTAGTCAAATTATTGGTAGAATTTTGATAGAAAAAAAAAATATATATACACTATTTACTCGTGTCTTTAGTCTTTATCTCTTATTTTACACAATTGAGTGAAATTATGTATTTTTTTTATTTATAAATCGCAAAAACATTTATGAACTGTTACTACTTTATCCCAATTTCAAATGTTATGCAATAATTAGAATATTTTTCAATATCGAAAATGTTAGTGGGAATCATCATAACCGGCTAATTGTAATGTAATTTTATTAACCATTAATTAATATCTATATCTACCTTTCTTATGTTCCCAAGTATTACTGATACAACATTTCCGTCGCGAATTTGCAATGTTAATCAATTTCATCAGTTTTCAGATAATTACATCAAGAGGTATACTGAAATCATGTGACACTTTATCGTTATAATGTTTATTTGCAGAATATTGGTATGTATTCTCTCAGTATTTAATTATTCATGTTATTGCTTCGGTATATATAAAAATATATGTATTTATAGATATATATTTGTACATTTATATATGTATATTGTATGCTTATGTATAAGACTAGGTATGTGTATGTGTATATATGTAGTACACCGACAACTACCACTTAATTCTGCCACTAAATCCATCCTAAAGTTGTCTGGTAGAGATCGCTCTTAGCGATAAGACCGCCCATTGTACATAACATTAATATTAAGATCAATCATTGTAATTTAATGAATTATGGTGTACAATTAAGAATATTCTATTCTATTCTACACTTTTTATATAAATAACATCGATGTATTAGAATATCGTACAAGTTCCAACACTAGAGTACGATCAATCCGCGCTCAGGCGCATTCTGTCACGATCTTCGTGCTTTGTACTACCACTTACACCGACACGCTTATATTAAACATTTTGCTATACATTTCCATTTTTGTTTATCTAACTTGTATTGTATATCATATAAAAACAGTATTAGTTATCTATATTGATTTAATTACGGACATTATTTTTTTCTTAGTATTGAAGTCAGTCACGATGTTCAGAAGTTTTTCAAGAAATTGGCACACAAGACAGGACAGAGAGCTTAATTATGTAGGGTTAGGTTTACTTGTGGTTGAGTAATATGACGTTGTTTATTTACACTACGTCTTTTTGATGTAATATTAGTCTATAACTCAAAGATACAAGTCTATTCTCGGACATAATTACACAGCGGTATAGGTTTTATGTAAATGTATAAGGTATTATTGTTGTAAATATATTATTGTGAGAAGGGTGTGGTGGGTTCGATTCCCACCCAGGACAAATAATTGTATCATCACACGATCATTTGTTATGTGTCTGTTTGTAATTTATCTGTAATATGCATGCATTTATTAATATATAAGTATGTTTATCAGCAGTCTGATTACTATAGTACAAGTTCGGCCTAGTTTGGCATCAGACGGCCTGTGTAAGGTGTCTCAAGTTAATATTATTATCACCCAGAGACACCCATTGCAATGAGTATAGACATATGTCTTGGTTCTGATGTATGCTGGTTATTCTAGTTAGATCATAATCTGATTCTTGAGTAAAGGTAGCAATGTTCAAAATTCATCGTGCTCTGGTATACAATATGTAAATAATAATTAATCAAATCAATTAAAAACAAGAAATAGATTAATTAGGTTGGAAATTTAATGTCAATTGGAAACCAAATATTCTGTATTGAAAAACTCAAAACGGGGGATTTTATCACGTAATATTAAACACTATAAACGCTTATTTATTTATCCGATGTTTCGAAATCGTTGCACTAACTGTGGACGAGTCATTACGGGATTGATATTTATATGTATTTTACCTACCCTAAAGAGGTATTCAAAACGTAATAATTATGTTATAATATTATTTATAATAAGGGTGAACCGGACCTAGCCCATACTGTTATAATACTTATATAGTCAAGTAAAAATTAAAAACAAAAACGTTTTGTACTGAAAAAAAAACTTAAAAAGAGTTCCACTATTCACCTTCTGGCTTCATCATCAGATCAGAAAAACAAAAAGCATTAGCATCTTTTCAAAAAAAGCATTAGCATCTTTTCAAAAAAAGCATTAGCATCTTTTAAAAAAAAAGCATTATCATCTTTTCAAAAAAAGCATTAGCATCTTTAAAAAAAAAAGCATTAGCATCTTTTAAAAAAAAAGCATTATCATCTTTTCAAAAAAAAGCATTATCATCTTTTCAAAAAAAGCATTAGCATCTTTTCAAAAAAATATCTTAGGTATAGGAATTTAGGAAATGAAGACAACATCCCCGAAGCATTAGCAAACAGAATAACAACATTAATTAAACTAATCACGTCAATTTCGTGTTGAAAATATAATATAGTTATTTGCATACCAAACGGACACATTTAGATACCTATTAGCTGACCCGGCACACGTTGTTTTGCTATATTAATTATTTCTAATGAATATTTTGGTAGTCAAATAAAAAATAACTAACTTATTGTGGGGATGGGGTCTATGACTGAAAGAAGAATGGATCGCTGTGGTCTATTGGCGGCCTATAAAAATAACAAATCACCAACCATTCATTTTCTTAATTCAAAGTACTTCATTAACTTAACTGACATGCGAGTGAGGTTACCGGTGGCCCTAACCCTTCCCTCTCTCTATCTTCCCCCCTATCTCTCCATCTCCCCTCCTCTCCTACTCCCACCTTAAAGGCCGGCAAGGCACTTGTGACTCTCTAGTCGCGGGTGCCCATGGGCGGCGTTAATCACTTACCATGAGGTGATCCGTCTGCTCGTTAACCGTCTACTCCATAAAAAAAAAGTTTGACATCGACAATCGCACTTTCTATATTCACTGGGTTAAATACTTTAAAAAAATTGTACCAATGAAAGTAAAAATACTAATATCGCTATTAAAAAACAGGGGTTGATCGTACAGAGTTGAAAGATCAGGGTTGTATGTATTTTCTAATGCTGTAAAAAATTAATTTTTTTTTTATCTAATAATTAAAAAAAAAAATTGAGGTTGACTACCCTTAACATTTAGGGGAATGAAAAATAGATTAGAGCCGATTCTCAGACTTACCCAATATGCACACAAAATTTCATGAGAATCGGTCAAGCCGTTTCGGAGGAATACGGTAACTAACATTGTGACACGAGAATTTTATATATAAGATTACCTGCGTGCAACTCTATATGAGCTTTTAGAATACACAGTCAGAAACAAATGCGTACCCCTAGGCAGTCTAGGTTAGGTACACGTACTACATTTAGACTGAATGAGGCTGCAGTTTGTGTAATGTACTTTCTAATGAATATCTTGCCGCGATTTAATAAAGTAATGCCTAATAAAAACCATAGCGTTCGCGTACAAAATAGTTTTGAAAGTCAGGCGTGTGTACTTAAGTATATAAAATTAGGATGTCCACTAACCGTGACACTTTTAAAACTAACATCCGCGAGTTTTATAGGAAACAAATAGCAGGAATCTTCATAACCTCGTGTCCATAGGTATATTTTTAATCTATACACATACTTATGTGTTAGGAAATGTTACGAAATAAAGAAACTGAATTTGAAATTTGAATTTGCATTCATAAAATTATAATGGTCGAACACAATCATGAAGTAGTTCATTTTAAGATCCGTCATAAACAGATCAGAGAGATACAAGATCAGTACTCACTACGTAGTTCAGCTAATCTTCACTAGATGGTGTAGTGATATGAGGATTTTGCCCAAAACTGAAAAGAAACAGCTAATCTACCTAGATTACTGTTTCTGTTTTTATTTTATTTTAGGGTAGGTACCTACCTATCCTAAAATTTCGTCGTCATTCAATTTCATGTCGCAGAAAATTTAAAAAAAACCTCTCAAAACCTTTTTAATTTACATACAAATAACAAGAGTACTGTATATGGCCATAGTAAATTTAGCACGCGTAATGTCTGTCAGCCTTGTGCGCCATCTCCACAAATACATTTGCTCTGAACTGCGCCTTATGCCCTGACCTACATACATAATTATCACAACTCATAAAGCCACTGTAATGACCAAATAAGGGCCGCACTCACTTGGCGTACAGTGCGGGGCAAATTACCGACCAAAGAATTATAACTTTTACTTTGTAGATGCGACATTCATCGACCTTACCAAAATAATGCTGGCTGGTTTGTTGATGTTGACGATCCAGGTACGTTTTTGAGTGTAACTTATTTAAATATATTTATTATATTAAAATAAAAGAACAAAACCTATGAACAAATATCAACCTTTATTAGTTATAATAAAAAGTCTTTAACACTATCTACATTTTATATTTTAAACTCGGTAACGGTTTCAGGTCAACAGAAATAAAAAAAATCTTTTTAACAAAAAATTAAATCGACGAAATGAACTAAAAAGCAAAAAATAAATAAACCTTTTAAGTCTTATTGTCGTAAGAGCCGTAGTTGTCGTATTGAGCTTATTAAAAATCCTTACTAATATTATAAATGCAAAAGTAACTCTGTCTGTCTGTCCGTCTGTCCGTCTGTCTGTCTGTCTGTCTGTCGCCTTTTCACGCCAAAACTACTGAACCGATTTAAATGAAATACACAGATAGTCTAGAGCCTGAGAAAGGACATAGGCTACTTTTGAATGCGAAAAAAGGGGTGTAAGGGGTTGAAAGGTGGGGATGAAAAGTTGTATGGAAGTATTGTCAATTAGCCTAAATAATTAAAAGTTCTACCCAAAGACACTATTCCACGCGGACGAAGTCGCGGGCACAGCTTGTTTTATATAAACTAGTTTTGGGTTTATGCCAAACAACAAATTGATTAGCTGATTAGCGCTCAGCTCAAAACCTACCAGTCCGCATCGAAATACTTACTAGTATTACCTTACTCTATGACCTTTACGAGCAGAACAATGAGGAGCTCTATTATTCATATATTTTCACAACAATATGTCATTCTTATAAAAAAAAAAACTACTAAAAGGAATACGCTACAATTGTAAAATAAAGATGTAACTTATCTGGCAAATGATTTTGCGCAATCTATTTGCCAAATGAAACAATGGCCTGACAAAACTTTAAAACCAGTCGAAGTTCGAAGTAAAATTATTAACCATTTAGTTCAGTAGGTAACTTTAGTAACTTTCTTACAAAATTATGATTTGGGCTTGGCCAATTTTGTATTATTTAGTATCGACATAGATGGATATCTTACTAATATTATAAAGGCGAATGTTTGTAAGGATGGATGAATATTTGTTACTCTTTCACGCAAAAACGACTGAACGGATCTGGATGAAATTCAGCACAGAGATAGATTAGAGTCTGTAATAGCACATGCAAACAAAGTCGCATGCAATAACTAGTGATTGATAATTTTAAAATTTTTTGATAAAGGAATGTTGACCCTGAATGAAATAATTAACGTTAAAAAAGTATCACCTACTTTAATGCGCATATATCATGATAAATTTTAATAAACTGTGTTCTTCATCCCTCAACTTTCCATAGGAAGGGGTAGGGGCAGAAAATAATTATTAGATATAAATTTGACAAAAATATGAAGTACCATACGAAATAAACATCATTTATCTTTGTTTGTCACATATATGTGACATTGGCGTTCAAGATTAACCTTGTGAATCTGTACCACAGAGTAACACCAGTGTTAGACAGTAATTAATATAAAATTATAGTCATTAAAATGTATGAATCGAGCGTGGGAAAGATATAAATCTAATTTACTTAAAATTTATAATAAGGTGATGATTTAATGTATTGTTACAACTTAAATGTGTATTATCACGACAACCTGCCCTGAAAACTGGACTGAGTATTCGCCAGAGGGCGGAGTAATAGATGTTTTGTAAAGGATCTATTTGCAGCTTGGAATCTGGCACACTGTACAGGTTGTTACAAAAAGGCTAGTGTAGTCGTATACTAGAACCCGTGAATGACGTAAAGCACAATTGTAGGAAAATGTTTTACAGAAATCTCATTTTGAAACTCAGGTAACGGATAAAGCTATTCTTTCGTAAAAGAGAGGGCTGGCATGAATAAAACTATAAATAACATAACTGGAAAATGCCATAAATTGATTATGCATATTTAGTTTATTTTAATCCATTTTTAATAACTCTAACCTTTCTGCCACTCGATGTAGTAAAATCCTCGGGCAATAAAAATTTAATCGAAATAAACTGTAAATATGGCTAAGTTAAACACACAAATACAATACGTACACACTATTAATTTCATTTCAAGGGGTTAAAGATTTATCAGCTTTGAGAAGTAAGTAAAGTCTCTATGCGGCGGCAGTCCAGTTAGGACTACAACCGTGTTGCGCAGCAAAATAAACTCTCAAAAGACTCATATAAAAAGACTCCCAACTAAAAACATGTCTAACAAAACATAGAATAAGGGACCAGTAAATGAATGATTATAAAAAATAGAAAAAACACTTGAATCATCATTCAATGTGTTTTTTTTCCATTTTTTTTTTAAGTATTCTGGAATGTTTATTTTTTTAAAGTGTTCTATATTTAAATCCTTGTATACTTCTTAGCAGATTAATTTGTTTTTCTGTTAGGATGATCACAGTTGGTGCAAGGAGTCTTTAATCGAGCTTCATATACAGTAGTAGGCTCGTCCCCTTTTACGTGGGACTAAAAAGGCAAAGCCTCTTTATTCAGCAACACGACCAATAATAACTCACCATCATTGTTATTGGTCATGTTATTGTCATCACAACTTAACATTAATATATCTGTCACTTTCTCTACAAGTTACAATCAAGGAGAAAGCTCTGTAACAAAGGAGTTTTATGAAGCTATTGAAATTAGCGATAAACTTCCAAACAGCGCTAAAAATAGTGAGCTAATGAACAAAGGTTTTTCAGTTACACCGCCGCGCCAGTCTACTTAAGATCGCAGTCAAAATAAACGTGTGTCTATTGTCTAGAGGATCTACAAAACATCATAAATTGCTAAACATGAAAGATTTAAAATAGGAAGCCGGTAAAATTTGGGTAGGATATTGGATTCCTAAGTTTGCATGCAAATGTACCTAAACACATACCTATTTATTTAAATTAAAGAATAATTCTTAAATTGTAAATAGGTAGGTTTTATTACATTTTGTACACTTAATTCTTTCTTTAACTTAATTCTATTCAATGTTAATATTTCAATAAAGAGGGAAGCTGTCTAAAATCGTTTTAAATCTATAATTATATACTAATATTATAAAGCTGAAGAGTTTGTTTGGTTGAATGGGCTAATCTCGGGAACTAGGTACTGGTTCGAATTGAAAAAGGATAGCCTATTTATCGAGGAAGTCTATAGGCTATAGAACATCACGCTACAACGAATAGGAGCGGAGCATCAATGAAAATGTTGCAAAAGCGGGGAAATTTTACAAACGCGGACGAAGTTGCGCGGGTCAGCTATTATATATAAATATGTAAAGAAACTCAAGTCGAAACGGAGTTAAAGCCGGAAGGAAATATCTTTGATTCTAACTATATTCGTATTTTATAATACTAGAGTTGCTCAAATAACATCAAACAAACTGGCCGTACGCTTGGTTCCCACTTAAAAAAAAGTGTTAACGCGTCTGACTTGGTTCCTACTAAAAAAAGTGTTGACGCGTCTGACTTGGTTCCTACTAAAAAAAGTGTTGACGCGTCTGACTTGGTTCCTACTAAAAAAAGTGTTGACGCGTCTGACTTGGTTCCTACTAAAAAAAGTTACGAAATGTCAATCGGTCGATTTCATATCGATGTTCACAAGATGCAAGTCCCGATGAACCACTATTGTTTCTATGGGAATTGTGTTATGTAAGACAAAGATGGTGTAATGTCACTGATGACATATACGATGGCATAGATGCTTAGTCGAGAGGAAAAGTGGTCCGATTCCATTGTTAGGTATAATTTTGTTCTCTTATGCCACGGTTTAATCGACGGACTGTAGGTTTTTTTAATATTACTAGTTTTTTCCTTGGGATCGACTCGTGGTTGTCATTACTACTTTTTATTTTATTATGGTATTTTTTATGACTGGTTGTTATGCCCCTTTAATACTAAGGGAGGATCCTCACACCTGTCTAGGGCCTTGTTTATAAAAACCAGCGCTTCATGGCTTGAAATGAATATATGTAGGTAACCTAAGAATATAAGGAACAGTATACTGCGCTCCAAAACTCAGATCGCCGACGTTTTCCATAAGGCTGCAAGCCTAGAATGGAACTGGGCTGGTCACATCTGCCGCATGCCGGACGAACTGTGGGCAAAACTCAGCACCGAGTGGTGCCCACGCAACGTTAAACGACGTCGCGGCAGGCTCAAAAAGAGATGGCGGGATGAACTGGATGCTTATTGGGAAGATTGGCGACAGAAAGCTCTAAACCGTTCGGAGTGGAAGGAGGGTAGGCCTTCCTACCCTCCTTCCACCCCTCACCTTTGCCCTGCAGTGGGACGACCATGGCTAAAAATAATAAATAATAATAATAAGGATAATTGACTGTCAAACAAAATCTGTATCTCTTTACTAAACGTCAACCGGTATTACATACAGAGTGTGTCTAACAATGCGACACTTGCTTAAATAACTGAAAGGGCAATTTTTTTTTCATGGTATAGGGCGCAAACAGGCAGACGGGTCACCTGATGGTAAATGACTACCGCCGCCCATGGGCACCTGTAACTCAAGAGTCACAATGCGTTGCCTCCCTTTAAGGTGGGAATAGGGGAAAAGCGGGCGAGGGGGGAGGAGCGGGAAGATGGGAGAGGGGGAAAGGGGAAGGACGGGAATAGGGGAGAGGGAAGGGTTAGGGCCTCCGGTAACCTCACTCACGCGGCGAGAAGCAATGCAAGCATTGTTTCACTGTTAAAAGTTAAGACCGTATAAATTACCAGGTATTATCATCTCCGGTTCTCATAAAAGTAGGTGAAATTTGTAAAGTTAAAGATTTTAAATCTAAGAAAATCCATAAAAACTAACATGCATAATTTTTGTAGTTAGTTTTTTTATGGTTTTTCTATAGTTTTAAGTGCTTGTTTATTGCAAAAATCACACGTAACAAACGCTAAACAAGAACGGAGTTTAATATTTTCGGTAACCTAAAACGTAATTGTCATCACTATATTATATTACTAATTATTACGTTTAGGACATCGTAAAATATTTTTTTAAGGTAAATTCGCAATTAACAGCGGAAATATTATTCGCCTAAATTCAATAAACACTTACTTTGCGTTTTATTCATACTTATATCATTTGTTCGGGTTAAATCTTGACTCTGTTCTAAATTTAATGGAGACTCTGTTGGTCTTTTAAAATATATTCTTGGTCTTTTAATTTACAAAGATAATTATTTTTATAAAGAGTTATTTACAATAAATAATACCGTTAATCTAATGCATTGTAACATTTTATTAATTTCGTTTTAATTATAGTAAATCTATTAATCTATAAATTATTTATTTTATAAATCGTACTCAAAACCGGCCTTAAGAGCAATCTTAGCTGATAATGACTCGATCTTGAAATCAAGAACTTGAGTCACGGCTGTTTAGAATGATTGATTGACCGAATGAATTTATGCTTCATTATGCTTTTGTGAATTCGTGACAATCATTATGCCTATAAAGGACAGGAAGATATGAAGTTACTTATGAAGTATGAACCATATTCTGGAATTATAAGATTTTTTTTTATTTCCAGGACACAACATGACAGGAGCGAGATGAAATCTTCAACACATTAATTCTACGACAAAATGTTATAAATATGGAGTCCCCAGTCAGAATATGTTTAGGTAAGTTCCACATTCAAAGTATAATTCGATATTTGAAAAATTCTTTACGCAATTATCAAATACACAGACCGTACTTTTCATAAATATGTGCATAAGCGATTTAAGAATTAGTTTTTAAAAATAATAATATAAGTATTAACTTGTATTATACTTGATTAACTAAAAAAACTTTATTGAAAGTGAAAGATTATTTTAGAACCATTTGGCTTGAGTACATGGAATAAATATTCTATACTGGGAAATATAAAAAAATTACAAATATTACCTTGATTTATATCACGTTTTTTAATAACTTTCAAAACAAAAATATATCATACTACATATTTCTCTTACATAATTAAATAATTACTAAGAGCGATTAATGCCGCGTTCCAATAAACAAGAAACGATTCGTTTTGCTTACGGACGGTAAACTTTCGTTGAATTATCAAGAAAAAATTTACCGTCCGTAAGCAAAACGAATCGTTTATTGGAACGCGGCATAAATTCTTTGTCGATTTAATAATCACGCAAAGTAAATTAAGTCCTTTAAAGATAGTTTTATAACCATCAGTAATTACTATCAAGGAACTAGCTGGACACATTTCTATTAGATAAATTAAATAATGATTATAACTTACGAACACGGTTTAAATTTGAAGTGTTTTATGTACCTAGTGTACAAAATCGTCGGACTAACAATATTTGAAATTGACCTGGGTTGTATAATATAATCCCTGCTCCATTTCATAGATCAAATCAATATTTATGTAAAACAAAAGCTAAGATTTCAATCGTTAGATGAACGCTTACCAAACTCATCACTTAAGTAATTTTGAAATATCTCGAAGTGATAGACCGACCCAAAGACAACGATAAAACACGCAGTCGTACTCTAATAATCCTACACAACTTAGTCCAAATAAATCTAAAACTAGATCCTCACACAAGGGTTGTTAGTGTTTTAACTTATCATACAACTAACTCGAATGAAATTCATAATGTACTAGCAGCGCCCCGCGGTTTCACCGGCGTAAGTCCCGATCCTGTGGGAATATCGGGATAAAAAGTAGCCTTTATGTTAATCCAGGTCTCCAGCTATCTACACACCAAGTTTCATCGCTATCGGTTCAGTAGTTTTGGCGTGATAGAGTAAAAAACATCCATCCATCTATCCATCCAATCTTTCACATTTATAATTTTAGTGGGATTTTAAATTTGGAAATGAATTATTTTCAGGTGCAGTATTAGTAGTAAACTTACTACTGCTGAGCAACACGACAGTCTACGGCAACGCGATTCCACGCGACACGACATCGACTATTGTTGGAGATGAACGGCTACCCGCCAAAAACCTATCCAAAACCCCAGATGTCTCTCTCAACGAATTAAACTCTAAGATAAAACCAAAAGTGTCAACCTCCGAAGAAAATGCTAAATACAAAGATCGAGGAAGAGGTAACGTCAAATTTCACTCTCAACTCAAAACAAGTACAGAAAATTCTAGACGCCGAGTTCAATCAACGGAACCTCCGAAGTTAATGGTAGTTACTTCTACACAACTTGACAGTTGGCAACTATATAAGAAAACCAAGATTCCAAGTCTTACCAGTAGTACGACACCTATGACGGTTGCAAAAAATGAACAAAGTGAAGAAGAGTACTATGATGATGAGGGCGAAGAGGAACAAGATTCTTCTGAAAAATTTACTTCTAGTTTAGACAATTTCTTCAGTATACCTAGTTTTGGAGACTTTTCACATGATTCTGAATTTGAAAGCTCTAATAAAAAAGTTAAACATGACTTCGATAGCCCAACCTATGGTGGATTTTCAAGTTTGTTTCCTCATCAGGCTACCTATAGTTTTACGGAACCTACGCATGACTCTTTTAAATCGGATTTTTTTAATTATGACGCAGATCTCACTACGCCTAAAAACGATTTCTTCGACAAAAAATTTCATCAAGTTTCTAGCAGTATTAAAAAGAATTTAGATACAATAAAAGCTAAGGCTGCACCCCCTAATGCAACAAATATTCAGAAAATTATTAAAGAAAATTTAAATTTGGAGCAAATAGGTAATAATAGCATTCCCGGTAATAAATCAACAGTATTTATTAAAAATACCAAAGAAATTCGTTTATTAGATAACGATGGTGCCGGAAGCACAAACAAAGAGTTATCTGATGTTCAAGGTACAAGTATTTATTATGAAATGTCTGTACTATCTACCGAGACCTATGCTATTAATAATTCGGACTACGACTGTGATAACGACACAGTTCCTTCTGGACCAACGCCCAGTACTTCAGTAGAGGAAGAACTAGAATCAATGAATGCTACGCAACAATCGCTACCCATAGCTACGAAGTCAATACTACCTGCTCCAGGAGGTCCTGAGGTCTTATCTACTGTGTCTTCTAGTTACTCGCCAGTGTCGACTGTGTTGCCTATATTCAATACTATAAACCCTACTACTTCATCAACACAGAAGTCTGTGTCATCAGCTGAAAACACAAAAACATATTTTAACAATTTTAGAAGTAGAAGTTACTCTAAACGCTTAAACTTTAATGGAAATAAAGATTCTCCTAACAGTGTGACTTCAAAACCTGTAATATCATCAAGTGCGAGTCCAAGATTAACCCCCAAGTTCCAACGCCCAAAATTCAAAACTACTCCGAAAAATAAACGTGTCTGGATGTTTCCACGACGGAATAGCACAGTATTCTCACCTATTTATTCCGAGCATTTTAGCATGAAAGCAAATACAACCACTCGACCACGTCTATCGAGTCCCTTTTACATCAAACCAGTCAAAACGGCGTTGACAACAGTATCTTCAGATATAGATCCTGTTTTGCAGGGTGACATCGGAGGACCGAAGAAAGTGGTTCACTCTCAGTCAATATCTGACAATACGGTTCCAAGTTTGTCTAAGCGAGGTTCGACAAAGTTTGGCGCATCTACAGCATCATCGACAGAAGAGGATGCTGAAAGTGAGATGACGCCAACCGCTTGGGCTCTGGCAACTCTTCGTGTTCCGCCCCCTTCACCAGATACTGTGGACAATAAAACTGGATCATTAAATAAGAGTATCGATGAAAATGAACTACAAAGCGTGAATGAATTCTTAGGTAAGTGTGTTAAACTAACTGAATAGAATTTGATATAAACAGAAACAAGCCATTCAATAGTTACTTCGTTACTAATATGTATACTCAAAGGTAGAAAAAAACATATAATTATATTAACATATTTTTCTTCCAAATTTTTGAATATAATCCAAAAAAAAGGTGTGTTACCTGACTTAGAAAAGTGTAACACCGAATACCACATCCCCGTAGGTTTACTAATACGAAACACTTAACAACGAATGCACACTACCATGAAAAACTTAACGCCGTAGCCACGCGACCTCGCTCTAGAATACACCTTCAAAAGAACGAGAACGTTAAGAAGAAACTTATTTCTACTTAGAGTGATAAAATAATTTCACTTCATTTATTTAATACTATTGTTTAATTAAACTGACAATATGGTTTATTACAGACAAAACCAGAGCAACTACCACGGTATCCACAACCTCCACATTGCCTAATCCTATTAGCAACGATATTATCCCTAAAAGAGTCACAGATGTCTTTCAAAACAAGATACCTTGGAAGGCAACTACACCTACAAGTGTTGAGAGTCAATCACAAAATAATACTAAATCAGAGGAATATTCTAATGTAAAGAATCTTTCAGAAGAAAACAGCGTAGAAGAATCAGCTTCGACTGAAGTGATTACAGAATCATACAAATACTCTAAAGAATCTTGGGTGTCTATAGGAGAAGAAGACGATACCACTGATAAATATGATATAGAAAAAGAAACAAACGCAGTCGACGTAGTTAAGCCAACGAGCTTCGAATCGATCACTAAACTACCAGCTGAAATCACTACGCCCCAAGATGAAAGTGTCGCAAGCTCGGAAGTCAATCAAACTGTAACTAATGAGAATCCTAGCACTAAGCCTGTTTCTGATTATGAGATAACTACTATAAGATTTTCTTACGTGCCAACTGAGGATGTGATAACAACTCCTGAATCAGAAACGGACCCTACGGAGCCTATAATACCTAGCACATGGCATCCTATTTTCCCAACGAGAACTCGGATTACGACTATGGAAGATACTCCTGTTACAACATATAGACCTAAATATACAGCTACTGAAGACAAAGAAGACGAAACAACAACTATTTTCATAGAAACGACTTCTCCAATAGAAGTGTCATCACAGGTTTTAGAAAATATTACTAAAATATCAGTTGAAACTACTGAGACCCCAACAAAAAGTACCTCAGTTACTTCTGTTAATCCAACTACTCCGGAAATCACCACTGAAATAGTGACTGAAGAAATGGCAACTCAACCAACGTTAATAGACACAACTGCCAAACCTGTAACTACTGAGCGTACTACGACAACTACTGAACCCGCAACTACTGAAGTCACAACTACTGAAGCCACAACTACTGAAGCCACAACTTCTGAAGCTACAACTTCTGAAGCTCTTTCTACTACAATAACATCTGAAACATTTGAAGATACAACCACAACTGTAGTAGAAGTAGTCACTGAAATAAATACGGAAAAGGAACAAATAATCATTCCAACGACTATATCGTCTATTACTACACAAAGCTCGGCCAAAGAGCAGCATGTAACAGATTCTCCAGATGGCAATAGCAGCAGAACCGAAGTCACTCTAGAAACTGTCAAAACAACAACTACCTCATCACCTACAGGAGCTTTAACTACAACACCAGTTACAATAAGAACGACAACTAAAGTACCAAAAAGCGAAGTACCTACTACCACGGAAATAATGGAAGAAACGACTACACAGCGTAACGCGAAAATGCATGATACAACGGTGGCTGCAACTACAACATATAAAGAATACACAACAAAACCGATAAATGAAGATACAACAAGCTATGCGGGAGAGATGACAACGGAGGCGTCTTCAAGAGTATTTGAATCGGAGGATTCTGGATCTGGAGCAGCTATCGCGATTGCCGTCAGCACCATTGGGGTTGTTGCCTTGATACTGCTTATCGGATTACTGGTAAGTTCTATTTGTTTTAATAAGGTAAAATATCAAAGAATGCTTTGCTAACCAATATGTAACTACTATGTACAACCAACAGTTGGACGGCCTACCATATCATTCTGTAACCAAGAATTCTTAAATAAGTAACTCATATAGACAAATTCACCATAAAAGTGACAAGTAAAGTAACTATCTATATAAAGATCCTTAGATGAAGAAAATACCGGCCAAGTGCGAATCGGACTCGCGCACGAAGGGTTCCTTGCAATCGTGCAAGATTTAACACTTATGTACGTTTTAAATACTTTTTGAAAAACCAAGAGAAATGCGATAATAATATGTAATATTTGTATTAATACACACTCTAAACATTTCAAACAAAGCGGCGGTAGCGTAATAGCTAAGGCGACGGACTTGCGATCAAGTGGTTGCGGGTTCGAACCCCACCCAGTGCACTACCGACGTGAACCCACTCCTAATACAAGCATTTAGCTTAGCTGGAGGGGTTAACAAGAATACTAGTAATGTGTGACCCACATTGCTAGTATTCTTTAAAAAAAAAACTAGGATTGCGCGAAACAATAGGATTCTTGTAGCGGACGAGGTTTTGTTTTCTACCTTTGATTGACCTACTGACTCGGTGAAAATTTCAAATCTCTACATAATACGGTTTAAAGGAGACGGCCATTATTAAGATCAAGCAAAAACAAAAGTTTCTTGTATGGAAACTCTAAAATTTTACTTTATTTTATTTGCATTATTTATTGTTATAGAGGCAGTAGAAAGACACATTTTGTGAAAATGTCAAGTGCCTGCCTATTAGGGTACATGGGATACAGCCCAGACGCCGAAAAATGACGGTTCTAGTATGGGTATTAATACTCACTCCGTAAAACTTTCAAATATCTGCCTATTACAGTTCAAAGGATACAGTCATTATTAAGATCGAGCAAAACCAAATTTATTGTAAGGGAAATCCCTTTAAATTTTAACTTTAGTTCATTTTTATTATTTGTTATAGCGGCAATAGAAATACATACTCTGTGGAAATTTCAACTATAGCGTTACATTAGTTACAGACCGTTGACAGAAAGGCGGCCGCTGCTGCAGGTTTAGTACTAGGGTTTCGTTGGCGCCCTTTGAGTACGGAACCCTAAAAAACGAGGAAATATCTTGTGAAATACTATGAACCCAAGAAATACTGAATAATAATAACTTGAGACACTTCACACATGGCCGTGTGATCGCGAACTAACCAGAGCCTGTACTATGGTAACCAGACTACTGATATAAAAACACATTTATCAAAACAAATAAATAAAATTGAAATGATTTTTAAGCTGATACAGTTATTTGCACGATACCTGTGCCTAAAAATCAGTTTTTAACATTTTTAGGCACAGGTATCTTGTAAATAACTGTATGAACTTAAAAAACTATTATTTTGACATTACAAACAGACACTTCAATTTTATTTATTTATATTGACTAAGACTGTAAACAGTCAGATGCATATTTTAGTAAAAGTTGCTGTTACATACGAATTATACATTAACATTACGAACAGACACTCCAATTTAATTTATTTGAATATTTTTGAAAATATTAATTTCATCCAGACAATTAAAGAACTGTACTCATCACAGAGTTATATTTTGTTCTTAGTGGGAATCGAACCGACCTCTTGCTGAGTAGTCAGGATCATTAAACGCTAGGCCAATAGGCCCGTCATGTATGTATGATGTAATAACAACCTCCACAAACCGACCGATTACATATCTACAAACGCACAATCACCTACTTACCTTGTAAAAAACAAGTATTTTCTTGATGTACACCTTTAAAATTTGCTTAGGGGGCATTCATTAATTACGCGAGTTCAAATGTCATCAAATCTCATTTTAACTAAGGGGACACAATTCAAAATTTTACGTCAACTTTGAACAATATTAGTACACCTTATCGTTGTATTATTTTAAAGATCATAAAAATTAATTTAATTCTTTAACAACTATAGCAAAAAAATTACCAAAAAATATTCAAACAATCCACATAATTAATAAATGCTCACTTAGTATACAATTCTAACTCTTTACGCGGCAATGTAAAAAAAAGAACTATTTAAAACAAAACAAAACATCAAGACGTCTTCACATTCTTCTCTTCTTTTTGTCACAACTTCAAGCTCCTTTGTAGTTGGCGCCAATTTTACTGTAGTCTCCTTTAGACGAGTGGTCGTACAACATATCCAAAGTAATGAGCATAATATCTATAGGATGAACTCACGATAAATTACGTTCACTACTTTGGAGAACGTTGTAGAGGCTAGTCGTTGAGAAACCGGATCATCTGAAATGGTTTTTAATTTTGTTTTTCAATAATTACAGTGACAATTCGGTAATTGATTGATCAAGACAAATTAGTTAATGTAAACATACCGCAAAAACAGCTAATAGGGACATCATTACATCCTAGTATGTTGCATTGACTTCGGTTTCTGTTAATAAAAGAATCACTTCTGTAATCGGTATTAAATGACACACATCTCTTCTCCATAGGATCTACGTATTGGAACAGGCAGCTAGCTTTACGCCTCACTTAGTCTAACTACTCCTGACAATTCAAAAATATCTTATAGGTTTAATTTAAATAAATGGTTTTGATTTGATTTGATTTGACTTTTAAGTCACCTCCGAATTATAAGTTTGACATCTATATCACATTATGGAATGCAATAAATGTATTGAGTATTGAGTAATGTGACTTTGAAATAAAGTATCCCCCATAAACTTTAAGTTTATGGTATCCCCGACTTCAATGCGCCTAAGTCATGATAAGTTGTAATAAGCTGTATTCTTCACCCCTTCATTTTCCACCCTTAGGGGAGGAAGATTTTCTTCAAATTTAAACGGGATCAAAATTGAGTACCAAGAAATCAATATTTTTTTTTTGTGGAAATTGGTTAATGCCGATCATATCGCGTAACATACACAAAAAAACCAATTGAGAACCTTTTTGAACTCGGTTAAAAATGCTGAATTCAAACCTACACCTATTTTATTATACTTTCAATAGTTCAGCAGCGTTTGTCTTTGTTCTGGACATATTCCAGTAGTAAATATTTAATCTGTCACCATTATCACTAATCACAGTGGGTGTAATTAGGTTTAAAAATATCGCATACGTAAAAGTCTTTCAAAATGTTTACAAATCGTTCTAATTAATGGTTCCATAATTCTTAGATATTTAGATATATAATAATAATAATAACTTCACACATCTCACACACGGCCGTCTGATCCCAAACTAGGCAGAGCCTGTACTATGGTAATCAGACTGCTGATAAACATACTTATATATTTCTAAATACATACATATTATAGGTAAATTACACCCAGACACAGAACATTGTGTGATGAGCACGATAATTATCGTGCTCATCACACAATTATTTGTCCTGGGTGGGAATCGAACCCACGACCTCTGGCTTAGCAGTCAGGGTCAGTAACCACTAGACCAACAGGCCAGTCTCCTTACATCGCTATATAAACAGGAACCTGAACATGACAGGAGTGTCAGCTAACTTATTTGGTCAGTAATCCAAGGCATTACTAACTAAGGGAGTTACTGAGTTGGCTGGCTCTGTAAGTTGATCAGTAGGCGCATGCACTGTCACCAGTTTGAGTGCTGTCCTGAGAGTTGACTACTCCAAACAATTACAGGACATATTTATTTTAATATTAATTGGATTATCTTAACATAATAACATAATTAACCCTCTTGGAGACTTTAGAATCTATGATTTGTTTACCAAATATGTTTGAGATTGATTTTAATTTAGTAAGAGTTTGATAATTTATAATTTTTTATGTCCTCTGTATCGAGCGTCACATTTATTTAAAATCTCATGTCAACTTTAAACATTATATTATTAGTACACGTTATAATTGTATTACTTTCCAACTTTATAAAAAAAAAAATTATCCTTTATTAACTGCTCTAGCTACGTCCCGCGGTTTCACTCACGTAACTTCTGATGCCGTGGGAATATCGGGATAAAAAGTAGCCTATGTGTTAATCCAGGTGTCTAGCTAGGTCCTAGTCTACATACCAAGTTTCATCGCAATCGGTTCAGTAGTTTTTGCGTGAAAGAGCAACAAACATCCATACATCCTCAAAATCTTTCACGTTTTTTATATTTGTAGAATAGCTTAAATTTCAATAGAATAGGTTACATTGGTGGGATGTAACAATGGTGGGAGGAAGGGTCCAAATTAAAATTCAAAGAGTTTACATACTTAATGGATGCATCACTTAGTATACACATATCTCTAATATGTACGTGAAGTGATTGAAACTAATAAGCACAAAACATTCAATCGGGAAGATGGTTTTAAATTATCTTATCATTAATTTTCTATTATCGTGGGAGAGCCATGCTCCGGCACGTATGAGCCGGCTCGACCGGTGTGATACCACGGCCTCACAGAAAACCGGCAGTGAAGCAATTTGCTTGCGAGTGAGTGAGGTTACCGGAGGCCCTAACCCTTTACTCCCCCCCTCTTCAACCCTTCCCGTACCCCAACCTTAAAGGCAGGTGCCCATGGGCGGCGGTAACTATTTACCATCAGGTGACTCGTCTGCTCGTTTGCCCCCTATTTCATAAATGAAAATCTACTAAAAATTTAATCACAATCTTAACCGAAGATAAGGGTTAAGATGACAGGTTCTGTGATACTGATAATATAAATAGTAAAGAATAATATATATATATCCATATTTAAATTAACAGGCAAATGGGTAACAATATGGTAATTGATAACAGACCCCATATTGAACAACCAGTGGTATTGCTGTATTGTTTTCTGTTACGTATGAAAAGGGGAATTACCTTTTTACATTTTTTTGTTTTTGTTTTTACATTTGTTCTGTGTCTGGGTGGGGATCTATAATATGTGTGTATTTAGAAATATACAAGTATGTTTATGAGCAGTCTGGTACTATTTACAGACTCTGCCTAGTTTGGGATTAGACGGCCGTGTGTGAGATGTGTGAAGTGAGTGGAGTTAATTACCTTTTTAATTGAGTGTCGAACATTAATGTTGCTGTGTGGAACAGGATATCCTGAAATGTTATAATAGACATAGTTAGTTACTAGAAATGTAGTTAGTTACATGAAATGTATACTTTAATTATTTTTTTGGTGTGGAAACCCCCACGTGTCTTCATCTCACCGGAGCTAACGGTGGTGTCGGGATCGAACCGACTAAAACCACACGGTGTTCCGTCACAAGTAGGTCTATTGCAGTGGACCCGGGTTTACCCTAAGAAGGAAGCCTCCTGACAGCATTTGACCACAGTAAATTTTAAGCTACTTTTAACTAGCATTTAACTTCTTACAACTCTCCACTAACTCTAATATATCAAAAATGTTTAAGTAGAGATTAATATTACAATCTTAGAGTGGTTAAAGAATTTGTCTGATCATAGTAATATTTAGAAAGTATCCGAAATAATAATAACGAAAAGGTAACCTTTTAAGGATAATCTTTCAATTTAACTGCTTTGACTGGCCTGTTGGTCAGGTCGCAGGTTCGATTCCCACCCAGGAAAAACAATTGTGTGATGAGCACGATCATTAGTTCTGTGTCTGGGTGTAATTTATTATTATTAATTTAACCCATGTTTATCAGCAGTCTGGTTACCATAGTACAGGCTCTGCCTAGTTTGATCGAGTACAAAAGTTGTAGACATATTTATTAAGCCGGTGACGCTAAAAATATACTACGATATAGAAAAGGTTTCTCAACATTTTTACGAAAATGCATACGACTGTTCTTGTCGATAAATAGACCCATCCCTGCTCTAAGAATGTAAATTTACTTAAAAAATATCGGTTTTTTATAGGAATTAACTTAATATTTTTTACGTCTCATATGTGTATTTAAAAGTAGTAATATTGTTGAATATTCTACTCACACATCCAATCTTCCGTAACTAGAACGGTTTGAATGAAACTTTCTAATGAATATTTTTCAGAGTAAAAGAGTAATGAGGCTAAATATCTATTTTTCATTTATAAATAAAAATAACCTAACTTACTAATAACTAGCGAAATAATTGTCTTTAGATTTCATAATTTTTTATAGGTCTTACTGCCTTGTCTGGTGCGATTAGCCGAAGATTAAAACATAAATAATTCTTTATTTTACATACATAATGGTGCCGATTCTATTGTACACTCGACCAAACTAAAACCTGACTTAATTTCTTCATATGAAATCAACCTAGTGGTATACGTAATAAGGTCTATTTGTTACTAGCATCTATTTCTCAGCGCCGCTAAATTTCACTAAAACCTGTCAACGTATACTCAACTTTATTTCCACGCCGCGAGAGTCTTCAAATATTCAAACGCTGTATAATTGCCGTATAAAAACTTGTTCAAAACGAACAAGGATGACGTGTTTATAATCTACACCTACGAAGACGCTTACTAAACACAGAGCAAAAGAGATGGCATTCAATGGATAGCTGCTCTCGCTACGTGGTATTAAAGTTTATTTAAGCGTATCAGACTTTAGTCGACAAATAAATTGCTTATTTCGATAGCGACTTAGGTTACCTACTTGTTTCAATTTGAAATAAGACCTTGTTTCTAAGTGTACAAGGTTTACTTCTTATATGAAGTAACAGAATTGGGTCCAATATCTATGAGAAATCATTATTTTATTGATAATAATAACTACGTCGAATTTTAAAATTATTGATTATATTATAGCTTCGTCAACAACAAAAGCTGATTCAATGTTTTTTATAACATTATAGCTTGTTTAAAGTTAACTAAACAAAGAAAAAATCGGTTTACTAACAAGCTTAAAAAGGTACTAACTAAACTTTTTGTCTTTATTTATCACATAGACATCAAAATATATTCAATAAAATAAAAAATATAATTGAAATTTTCTAACACGTACCAGGAGAACATAAAAACAAAGAACTTTCTCACCTAAACTTTTGTCTTTATCTATTTATACATACATAGACATCCAAATACATTCAATACAATAAAAATATATGAAATTTCCTACCACGTACCAGGAGAACATAAAAACAAAGAACTTTCTCACTACCGATGTACAAATTACCACACACGTACACAAATATCTGTAAGGCGTCCTAATATCTCATCGGAAGTGGTCTTGCATGGTGTCTGACGATAAAAATTCCTTGGTTTGCAACTCGAGGCGGTCTAATGTGGTCACCCGACACCGAGATACGGTTATCGTTTGTAACGAGAATTGGCATACTTGGACGCCCGTTAGATATGTCGGTCACAAGTTTGGAGAACGCTTGTAGACTTATGATGCCCTGGTACTTTTGTTTAAACCATTACCAGTTTTAGTTACTAAGCTTAAGCCCTAATTATTCACAGAAACATAACAAGACGGGCCTGTTGGTCTAATGGTTAGCGAATCTGACCGCTGAGAACACATTTTTTTTTTCTATTAAAAAAATATTCCTAATAATGTTATTGAATACAGCATCTTAACTAATATAAAATATTAAATGGCGATAGTAAGTTTGTTTGTTTGTTTCCTTAAAGTTAAATAGTTGTGTAAATATTTGCTACCTGTGTAGTAGGGAAAGATAATGAAAAAGGTAGAGCACGACAGATTTCTGCTATAATAAGGGCAACCTAACTAGGGAAGATACTAAAATTTAACAATTCTGATAAATAGGCTCGCCATATATTCATATGGTTAGGGTTGACAGGGTACAAGATACAAAAATAATCTAATAACCGCTTACCATCAGAAAACCGTGTGCTTGTTTGCCACCTTACCTACAAAAAGGTGCAATCTACTGTACATTGAAGGTATTGAGACTTTAATGTGAGACTTATATATATGTACAATTAAAACATGTGTATAGGCAATAATAATAAGAATAAACAGTTATATAAGATAATGTTAATAATTTCTAAAGTTATGTCAATCATAGATAATAATTATTATAGTTTAGTAGATCATCATCACCATCAGACCGTTAGTAAGCTCAATGTGTTGGACTCGTCAAAACGAATCATATGAGCCCAAATTCGAGGGGTTTATTTGTAACCACTGAAGAGTTCCACTATCCACCTCCTGGCTCCATCATCAGAATGGAAGGAATGACTCCTGTGTCACGGGGGACTTTACAAACATACAAACAATGGACACAAAGAACACCCAGACTCAGATGGGAATCGAACCCAAGACCTGTAGCATAGCAGTCAGGGTCACTAACCACTAGGCCAACAGGCCAGTTTTATTTTGATATGACCATTTGAAGTAGTTTTAAATTGACCTCCAAGATTTGTTTAAGTTAAAAATGAAGTTAATAAAAACGTATTATATAATTATAGTTCTTAACTAAAAATTACGCTATAGGGGGACCATCCATAAATTACGTCACACGTTAAGGGGGGGAGGTGGTCAACGAAGTGTGACATTGTGTGACAAGGGGTGGGGGGTCATAAGCTTCTTGACGTCACGTGTCAAAATCTAGAGTATTAAACACAAAACATTACCTGCAGCCGAAAGACTACATACGTAGAGTATCTTTCGGTTGAAGGTAATATAACTGCTCTTTTCAGTTCTGGGTGTAAAATATGTAACGTCACATCAGTGAGGGGGGTTCCACAAATGTGACCACTTGTGACAAGGACTCGGAGGGGGGGTTTAAAAATCATGAAATTCGTACGTTCACGTAATTTATGGATGGCCCCTTAGTGGCGAAATAAATTAAAAAGTAAAAAAGAGTTCCACTATCCATCTCCTGGCTCTATCATCAGGTAGATAGATAGATAACTCTTTATTGTACAAAAATATACAATTTGTATACATAAAAATTGAGAAAAAAAAACATTGTACAATTAGTACAGCTCCAAGATGCCAAGTCATCCAAACTACATCCTAATAATATTATAAATGTGAAAGTTTGTGACGATGTTTGAATGTATGGATGGATGTTTGTTACTCTTTTACGCAAAAACTGCTGATCCGATTGCGATGAAACTTGGTATGTAGATAGCTGGAGACCTAGCTTAACATATAGGCTACTTTTTACCCCGATATTACCACGGCACCGGGGCTTACGCGGGTGAAACCGCGGGGCGCTGCTAGTAATATATACATACAAAGTTTCCTTTCGATACGACAAATTAGAAGTAGGTTAAAATTTACTTCCGAGATTTGTTTACATAGTCATCATCATCAATTCATACATACATACATACACATAAATAAATATGAAGTGTCTCTTTGTAATGTCAATATAATAGTTTTTTTTTAAACTCATACAGTTATTTTCACGATGCCTATGCCCAAAAACCCATTTAATTTTTTTTTGCATGTCTGTCTGTCCGTCTGTGTCTATCTGTTTGTTTCGACTAATCTCCGAAACGGGTGGACCGATTTTCACGGGACTTTCACTGGCAGATAGCTGGTGTTATAAGGAGTAACTTAGGCTACTTTTATCTTGGATAAAGAATTAGGGTTCCGTGCAAAAAATATAAAAATGTGTACACGCGAGCGAAGCCGCGTGGTAACTGCTAGTTACTAATAAAAGCGTGTTAAAAAGAAATTTGCAACAAAAAACTAGGGTGTTTTAATGAGATTTTTACATGTTTTGATGTAAAGAAATAGATAGTTTGACCATAAACTTAATATTAATAAAATAATTGGTAGAGGATTAACAATAGATACAAAAACATAAAGAACAAACACAATAAATAAATACATTTTCTTCATCATTCATTGAATCAATATTTGAACGATTGAACAAAATGTTCCGTTGTGTTACATCTCTTGCAGTTTTGAGTAAATTTCCCATCCCTAGTATGCTTTGCAAGACATGCTTGAGCGTGCTGGTGTTTACAATGCGCTTTGGGCTTAGGAAGGCTACTCCAGTCAAAACTTCGTCTACATAAATTCGACGTAGAAGCAGAAGCAATATTGACTGGTTAACTGTTACCATTGCGTATTTACAACTAGAAAGAAAAAATAAATGCTTACCTAACACTGCCTCGCCCTTTGTAATCACAATGTTTTTTGTTTAAAGTAATGACTCAACAGCCAACGACTATCGTTTATTTAAAATGTCAATAAAAAAAAAACAGTAACAAAATAAAATCGATAAAAGTTATTAAAAATTTGAAAAATCAATCGATATACAAATATTTAAAATCGGAACAAAAGGGTTTTAATAAACGACAGTCGTTTAGTTGTGCACGCGCTGGTTGACGGGTGATACGTCACTGCGCTCATGCGCTATACGACCACGCGCTTGCTCCCGCCACCTTATGGGACCAGGATTATTGTGAGTTGAATGATGTACGGTATGCATAAAAGTTAAGATTTTTTCTCGACTACGTTTATCAAAAAGAAATTCAAATTTCGTATAGAATTGCTTTGATTTAACCGGTAATCTCTTCTTGTTCTTATAATATAGTTAAGAAGGTTTATGTTCTTGCATTAACCACAAGTTACTCGTACTTCAAGAACCAAAAGTTCCAAATTCATAGGTAAAGGCAATTGGGTGCTTCTATTATACATTAATAGATGACTTTGAAAACTGTAATATTGTTACTAGTTATTGCTTGATCACTTATGCTCGGCAAATGGTTATAGGGTTTCTCTGTGTAAGTGAGATCCGATGACGAAAAAAAGTTCGACTTCTAGGATGGTTTACTTATGGTGAAAAATATAAAGGGAGACACGTGAATGTGTGATACACATCTCTGTCCACCGCTTGGGGAATTATATAGGGGTTAGTGTGTACATGTAATACTAGACGGGTAGTGTAAGGTTCAGCTGAAACATTGTAACAAGGACATTTGAGTTTTCTGGTTGGCTTCGGCACTGGCAAATCAGAGGGTTACAAAAACAAATTTTATAACCTTATATAACCTTCTTTTATAACTTTTCTTTTATAACGTTAACAAGGAAAGGTTTATGCGTATTTTCAACTCCAGACGCAAAAAGGAGGCGTGTTTTAACTTTAACGTGTGTATCAGCATGTCTGTCTATCTGTCTTTTTTTCATGTTATGTATTTTCAGTAGATGTAGTATAGGTAAGTAAATAAAACTTCTAATAGAATTTTGAATGTTAACTTTCTCTATTTTTTTTTTCTGAAATATATTTGCATAAAAATAAAACGAAATATTCTGCTTGACGACAATTCCACCCGTGTTTTTGCTGACTGTACTTATTTAACCTATGTTCCTAGTAAGTGTAGGTGTCACCGGTATCGCGCAGTCGAGGATGTTTTTACAATGCAAATTATAAACAAAGCCAGCTTGATGACGGACCTTTTGTCTTCGTTTCCATTGTTGCGTACGACAAGTTAGGTATTTATGGTATTGTGTTTTATTATTTATGGTAGGAGACACAATTACGAGTACAAGTGTAAAAATAGACAAATTTTCTCCGAGTGTGTTTGTAATGTTATATAGTAAGTATTTTACTGTGATCAATAAAAAAATAAATCTATTAATGATTTTCAGTTATTTCAGTAACATTTTTAATTGATACTCTTATCGTCATTAAGCAACGTCAGAATGTGTCTCATATTTTTAATATACTAATGCTATATTCAAGCCTTCACGAAAAAAAAAATTACTTTTAAAATTGTATTTATCGATTTATTTAAAGGAGTATAAGTTTGACAGCCGATAAGTGAAACGTAGTATATGTTTCGAGTACTAATAATCACCGGTAACAACTAACAATGAGGCGGTTTAAAAAGCTAACCTTATTGCCAAGTAAATTGTCCAAAAAACCTAACTGAGTAACGCCCGTATGCCGCTGTGGATTGATGTGGTACATTTATAAACAAAATATTAGCTTTACATCAATATGGATAGAGCAATCATTTTAATTTTATATGTATACTATTAGAAATTATTATCTTATTACGGCATTAAAATCAATTACAACGTATTTTTTTTTCGTAGTCAAATTGGAGCAAGATAATCAAAAATATATTTTCGTTGAATGAGGATTCGTAGCGTACTGCAAAAGCGCTAGTTATATCCGAATGTCGTGTGTGAATGGACACGCGCCCGTGTAGGGCACCTCGTAAATTAAGTTCTCAAGTGGACCGAAGCCCTTGGGGCCGCAATATTTTCACGAGATGTATGATTGTGTGACCTGACTCGAGTACCTATTACCTGCATATAACTTCGTAGAATATGTTATCAGAGACGCTTCAACCACCTTGCGTTTGACTAAGTAAAAGTTTGGGTTGTAAATCATTTTTGAGTTTAGTTCAAGTAGGTACTTGCCCATTATTTTGTTATTTTTATTTTTTTACGTACGTAGCTAAGTTTAGCTCTGAATTTAAGACAATTTTGTAATGTAATTCTCATTCGCTTAAAGGTATACGGCATTATTGAAATTATGCGCAAATATTCAAGATGGTCGACTGAGTAGTCAAATAGTGAAAGCGTAACAAAGAAACCCACTTTCCCACTTATAATATTACTTTATGAAATGTTTAATGGACCGTAAAGTTAATATTAGTCCTTAATTTTTTTAGTAATAAATAAACCAACTTCAACGAAGTTAATTGTGAAAAGAAATTAACTAAGTGATACATACCTAATGTGTTATAAACTATAACCTTCCTGGAAATATGTAGAATACGTAATTGAAACAATCATGAAAAATGGTAAATTAGTTTCTTAAGAAAATCGGATCGAATACAGAACCTCTCCTTTTTTAAATAGGTCAAAAAAGAAAACAACCAACTTGAATGGATATACGACTACAAACTTTAATTTACTATATTTCTCTTAGATTTGGAGTTTGTAGAAGATTTTATGAGACTGCTTTCTTTATAATTAGTACCTAGGAGAGCTTTTCGTAAAATCGTAATTTTTTATTTTTACGTTTTTACAGGAAATACAAAAACTATGCAGTTGAATTTAAAATTCAAAACTGTATACAAAATTTCATTCAAATCGTTAGAGCCGGTTCCGAGATACCCGAAATATAAATACATACATACATAAATAAATACATACATACATAAATAAATACATACATACAAAAATTGCTCGTTTAAAGTAATAAGATATTATGGATATCCAATACTAAATCCAAAAAAATAATATAATAAACTCAAGTTAAGGAAATTGCAAAGTTAGAATTGCTCCAAAATTACCGAATGTATTTTTAATAAAACTTTCCACTTCGAAACTATAATTGACTATCAGCGCCCCGCGGTTTCACCCGCCTAAGTCCCGATCTCGTGGGAATATCGGGATAGAAAGTAGTTAATCCAGGTCTCCAGCTATCTACATAGTTTCCATACCAAGTTTCATCGCAATCGGTTCAGTGGTTTTTGCGTGGAAGAGTAACAAACATCCATCCATCCATCCAAACTTTCACATTTATAATATTAGTGGGATTAACTAATTGTGGATTATTTTATTAACTAATTAGTTTTTAGTGTTGCTTTTAAGAACTTCTTATTCAGCGATTGCATACCACAATACTAGTCTTAAAAATAAATCTGAAAATACTTATGAATTGGTGATGCTTTAGAGAAATGAAAGGTCAGTGGTACCCGAAACCGGAGAGCTTGTATGAAAGATGATTGATTGATGATTAATGATGATGATGATGATTAATGAAATAAAAGGAAGTTCGTGAAGGAAGCGTAGGTGTCGGGCTGTCATCACTGCTTATCCTGAAGGGAGTAAGGTGTGAGGTTATGTATGTATGTATGAAAATATTTAACCGACCGTTAACCTCTACGAGTCTCAATATCAAGGTCGGATCCATCGTTTTGTATCGCTGGCATCGGATATGAAAACATTTCTTATGTGTATTTAACGGAACATATCTGTTGCTAACCGAGTACTATTTACGATATCTAATGCTTGCCTTTTACATACATATATAAACTCACGCTTGTATCTTCAAAAAGGTAAGTAGATTCGGGTTAACCGCCCCATTTTGCCAACTGTAATTTGGTCCCAATCTCGTAATAAGGGGCGAGGAGCAAGCCTATTGCCGTCAATTGGGGAGGGGGGAGGGGAGAAGGGTTAGGGCCTTTTTAAAGATAACTGCTGTAGATAACCATATAATCCGCGAAAACTAAAATATTTCATTAACGGACACTTAAAACACACAACACACCACTCACGAAGTGGCAATTAGTGGATCACCACTTAAACCACTTCGTCATTCGTGCAGTTTCTAAGTTACATAATGTTAAGCATTACCATTCATCACGATCATTTATTATAAAAGCTGGAACTGAGTGAATAAATGTATATGTATAAGTAAGTACATACATATATTATTATGTTGTTATACAAATAAGGGTACCTGTGCTATAATCACCTCGAATTTGCATATCACGAGCGCATTGAAAACCTAACCAACTCCATGGAGCTTTGATGACCATATTCACCAGAAGAAATAGGTACCTACTTAACTACACCAGTAATGCTATTTAGCTGCGGTTTTAAAATAGTTTTTTAAAATTAAGTATATTATACAAAAATTATATTTTTTTTTTATTCGTATGGAACTCCGTGGTACAAGTACCCACAAGTACGAATTCTGACAGTATATACAGAATTAATGCTATTTACTGCGGTCTTAGAAAAGTTAAATTAAAAATAAAAATTGTTTAAAAAAATTAAAAAAACACGCTTTTATAGAAAACCCAACTAAAAATAGAAAATAAATTTTAATAAATTTGGATTAAGAATAGTGTAAATAAGAAATAAATGTATATTATTGGAAAAAAAGCTTGGGGTGCATATAGTGTCAATAAACTGTTTAGTGTCAATAATATGTAACACTATACTTAATCCAAATTTATTAAAATTTATTTTCTATTTTTTAGTTGGATTTTCTATAAAAGTGTGTTTTTTTAGTTTTTTTTAATATTATTATTTTTTTTAATCGAATTATTGCATTGTCATCGGTCTTTGACAGGTGTGCAAAATTTGAATGTAATGTGGCCGTTTAAAGTGGTTCAAAATGGCGACCTAAGGAGTCGGTTACGAACAAACATACAAACAAACATACAAGTGAAGCTAATATAAAGCGTGTATAAAAAAATGTTATTAAAAAAAAACTCGTTGTTCCAGAAGTTTGTACTAAGTATAAGTACGTAGGTATATGTATGTTACAATGTAAATTTTATCTTACTGGCAATATTGATGAATGAATGTGCTTATGTCTAGTCGTAACGATGACATAGCGAGTTCAGAGCCGAGACTCAACGTCCGGTTGATAAACTTATTGTTTATATTAACTTTTAAAATAAAACCTTTGTATGTGTATATTATGTACGTATGTATTATAGCTTCATTTAAGACGACGGTAGACGCCGAACTCGGATCGAGTTTATACAGCTCACCCCATAATCATTTTTGTCATTTCAGTATTATGGTAAACTAGCTGCCCCGACAGACTTCGTTCTGTCAAAAGTTAACGACGTCAAATGTTTGACAGCTGGGGACCTGTGTTTTAATTATTATTTACTCTGTGGTTTGTATAGGAAAATAATTGTTGTTTTTACTATTTTCCTCGCAATTTTTACGTTTTTTCTTTCCATAAGAACCTTACCTGTGCCTTAACGAAAATATGAAAATAGAAATTAGCCGAATTGGTCGAGGCTTTCTCGAGTTTTGCGCTTAGCAACACATTTGGCGATTCATTTTTATTATTATTATATAGATGTAGATGTAGGACAAATAATTGTGTGATGAGTACGGTCATTTGTCTGGGTGTAATTTATCCATGACTAGCTGTGCCCGCGACTTTGTTCGCGTTTATGTCAGAAAACAGCAATATGTCGCTATTAAAATTTTCCAATTTTCTGAGCAATTTTCTGACACAGGAATATTCCTAATGCGGGAGTTATCGTTTAAAACAAACAGAACATTAATCTTTTTGATTAAGTATCTGTTATTAACTTATAAATTAACTGGTACTTCTGAGTACGTAAACACAAAAGTACGGAGGTTTCTTGTCGAGAGCTTTAGATAAAATTTGTGTGTGGTACGTCGGTGTGCACCAATTTTACTACAGAGTTCAGACAGTTAGTTCAAGCCAAGAAATGGCATTTTTCACATTAATATTAACTAAAGGTTTGGCGTTTTTGTTCATTATTTATATTATTTAAAAAACGGACCCCAAAGGAAACTAATTGTTGATTTCTGATATTGTGTAACTATCAGTACTTTTACTCATTGTAGGCGTTTTTTCGAAATACACTGGACTGGAATTGAAACAACGTGATATTGAAACGCGATCTCTAAACTAAAATCATCTTATATTTTTGCACAAAAGAGTTTCTTCACTTACGTTTATGAAGGAGCCATTAAGACATTTTTATTCAGTAAAAATAATTAAAATTTAGCCTCTGATGTCGTCTTAACAATATACATATACTTTGGATGTTTGTGAGCTTTATATTAGACGTAATGTATATGTGTCAATGGCATTCCACATTCGGTTATAGATAAGAACCTTGTACTCAGCAGATAAACAGATTGTTTGCTTATATTGTCAAATTTTTTTTTTGTATATTTTTTATGCACCCTCAAGAGTAATCTCTTTTTTGTTTTAAAGTAATAATTTTTACATAAATGTAGCTTGCTAGCTGAGGTGTAGGACTAGCGATGAACTGGTTGCGGGTTACCTAGTGCACTAGCGAAGTGAACCCACTCCTCACAAAAGCATGGCTTAGTTGGAGGCGTTAACTATAATACTAATAATACATAGGCCTATTAAACAATCACATTTTGGGAAATAAAAAGCCCCACTCACGTAATAGGGGGAGCCTATTGCCGTCAAACAAGCAATCTTATCTAATTCATTTTCTACAACTACTTGAGAAATTTTTCTCCCAATCATTTTAAAACCATGATAACTTTTTAACTCTCTGGTTTCAAGACGGGAATAATGTGATAGTATGGGTTTGTACAATACCTTCGATTAGCCTGACTTTTCAACCAGGTTATCAACTGTGCCTGGTTCGAAGGTATGCATGTATACGTACCTACATACTGAAACCATAAAGTTTAAGAGTGATATGTTATCACTATTTAAATGTACTCTTTTTTCAGTTGGTGGTACGACGCCGAGGTCGTCGAGGCGTCTATGCCCAACGATGCACTCCGGTGTCTCTGGACGCTTATAGCTTAGACAGCGTCAGCGTCGGCCATAGGAAAGGCAATCACCGCTTGAGGGCAAGCAAAAGGAGCTATGGGAACCCTGCTTACGATGATGAGGTGAGCACCCTTTATAACTGAGGCGTCGTGTGATCGTGTAGTACCCGCTCCTAAAACATGCATTCAGCATAGTTGGGTTAAGAAGAATACTAGTAATGTGTGTGTGACGCCCTTAGAAAAAAACAATTGCATGCAGTTCGTCTGATAGTAAAGGCTGGGTCTATCTCACACATCGCGGTGCCGTGCCGAAGCCGTCCCGCCCAGTCCGCTGTCTGACCCGGCCTTTAGCGTTTCGCAGTGCGTCTAGTGGATGCTTGTACTATCAGGACTGCCACTCACGCTTGGTGACCCTGTTAACAATACTGTGCTTACGGAAAGTCATACCATCCGCCTATCGGTGAGGAGGAAAGAGTTTGATTGTCAATGTATCTCCTTCTCCTCCTTAGGAGTATCTAAAGCGCGACCGGCCAGTTGGTTGATGTTAGAAACTTATATAGAATTTTAATCGTCAAAAAAACATTCATTGCGCGATGCACGATCCGTAGTTACGATGTAGTTTAAGTTATCTTCGCTAGATAGCGCTAGGCGATACTGCCTGTTTTTTCATTTACCCACATTATGTAGAATCATTCTAGCTAATGTACACTTGCAATACTGGGGGTGTCGAAGGAGACCTTGTTTTATTTTAACCAAGATGGAGAATTGTAAAATACAATTTGTCATTGATATTCTTAGGTACAAAATAATTTTCAGGTGACTTCCCATCCCATGCAATACGCAGCGTTGGCCAGTTTTGCATTAGATGTGGAATCCATGACGGCAGAATTCGCAGAGATACCTGCCTTGACGGTCAGGCCTGAGGAAGTGCCCCCAGGGTGTGAAGATAAGAACAGGTACTCCAATGTACTCCCACTGCCTGAGACCAGGGTCCCGCTGAAGAGACTTGGAAATGATCCCACGACGGAGTATATTAACGCTAACTATATTACGGTAAGACCTTCATTTTTTATATTCTACTTCAGAACATTTTGATCACAATCTCTAGCTGAGAGATAGAGAGAGAGTGCAAGATGGACAATAATAAATTTCTATACATGTAACACTTTACTCTGAATGTGATGAAGGCTGTGAACCTACACTGTAGGTTTGTTTGTTTGTTAATTAAAGAAAAAAAAAATATATTTAAGTATATACCTACATATTTATATGGTATCGCGTCGTGTCGGACTAGGCAATTGGACAAAAAACGTCACTTTGAATAATATTTGTTATAATATTCTGTATATATTCGACATTTACTGCAGACCAATAGCATTTCTTATCTCCTTTTAGGACCAACTTTTTTATTTTGATATTTTTACCCGACTACGACAAAACCAAAAGGAAAGGTAATGATTTTAGCAGTCGTGCACTGTAGCGCCTAAACTACTGAACCGATTTTGACGAATGAGGTATCGATAGATTCGTAATAATGGTCCGGGTGACATAGGCTATATAATTTCGTATTCTCTAACTTAATATGTCTGTATTTATGTATATATATGAGTGTATTTTTTCCACCATAACTTGTAAATATAGGATATTAGCTGGGAAATTTTCAAGTATTGTTGTGTTTAATAAGCGATTTTGCAAAGTTAACATTAGATATTGTATTAAGTACATACCCTCGTGTATTTTTAAATTAAATTATTGTGTAATGACTAATGATATACTAAGTGCACTATCGCATGGGGAATTTCCTGCAATAATAGCCGTAGGAAATAAACATTTAAATGTGGTTTTCTTAGGGTTAAGGTATTTCCCCTTTTGGGTCGATATATGTCTAGCAGAAATCTACTGTGCCAAACCTATAAATCAAGGTTGCCTAATCTAATCTTAATACGTCAGGAGAATACTTAATACGCATTTTTTTAAGAAAACGCGCGCACAGACAGGTATGTGAAATTTGGTATAAATTAAAGTTTATAGTATGTTGAAATGTAGAAATCTAAAAATGTTATACAATAAAAAAAAATTGTTAATCCTACTAATATTATAAACGTGAAAGTTTGTGAGGATGTATGGATGTATGGCTGTTTGTTACTCTTTCACGCCAAAACTACTGAACCGATTGCGATGAAACTTGGTATGTAGATAGCTGCAGACCTGGATTAACATATAGGCTTTTTATCCCGATATTCCCACAGGATCGGGACTTACGCGGGTGAAACCGCGGGGCGCTGCTAGTAAAATATATATATATATATATATATATATATATATATATATATATATATATATATATATGCTACAAAGTTAAAAATTATGTCAAAACGGCTACATAAAGGCGTCCAGACATATATTGACATGTCATGGTACAAAGTCTATCCTAGTAATATTATAAACGTGAAATTTTGTGAGTATGGATGTATGTGTGCTTGTTACTCTTTTACGCCAAAACTACTGAACCGATTGCGATTAAACTTGGCACGTAGATAGCTGGAGACCTGGATTAACACATAGGCTACTTTTTATCCCGAAATTTCAACGGGATCGGAACTTACACGGGTGAAACCGCGGGGCGCTGCTAGTACACAATAAAAGTTCAAGTTTTACTGGACTATGAAATAAAACAAAACATTCGAAACCGCCACCCGATCTCTAGTAATAATAATATATTTATAAGAAAGTTTGGATGTAAGAAGTAGTCTTTGAAACTTATTACAGCCGAAAGACTGCCGAGTACATCACTCGATTATAACAACTTGTAAGTCTGTAACTTATACGATTATATGACTAAGAAGATCGCACAGAGGCAATCTCTTAAAGGCAAACATAGGAATAAGAAAATACGTCATGGGAAGAACTTGTCGGAAAATTTCTACCTAAAATTTCTAACCATATATTACACTAGCCGTTTATACCATAGGGTACAAATAGTCTTATCTACCTATCTCTTTGAATTCAGGGTCCAGGCAACATCCGGAACTACTATATCGCATGCCAGGCGCCACTATCCAACACTGTGGTTGACTTCTGGCGCATGATTTGGGAACAGAACTCTAGACTCATTGTTATGCTCACGGAGTACATGGAGAACGGGGTTGTAAGTTGATCGTTTCTTACGAATATTCTTTTTTTCTTTCGTTTTCCAAGTTGTGCTATTTTTTTACCATAACAAAAATAAAGAAGGCCGAATAGCAGTGCTATTTATAATATGTGATATATTTCGATCGAAATGTTCGGTTTCGTATACAAACTTATCTACAAAGCTTTTGCTAAACATTTATACTCTTACGAGAATTCTCTCTAAATCTTAGCAGCGCAATCCACACATTCTTTACTTTCTACTGCATGTTCACCTCACGTCTTCCTATATGTTCTTGGTTTTTCGACATAAAATACCCTGACATTTGCTACCGTAGCTTATTAACGATCTCAGTGTCTTGTCTCTGGATCCCAGGGACATCTCGGCCACTCTCAAAGTCTTGTTACACTGTAGGAAGAAAGGCCTAAGTTTATGCGCGGTTTCTAATAAAGAAACATCAAACCCTTCATATCTCGTAGCTCGACTTACGACCTTTTATGAGGCGTTTTGTTCAGTACCATTAAAGTTGTTAACTGTAACAATTTCCAGGAAAAATGTTACGAATACCTTCCGCCATCAGAAATCTCAGACAACAAGCGTATCTTCGGAGACTTCAAGATCATTCTCAAGAAGCGTGAACAACGCGATAAGTACGCTATCTCCAGTGTCCAGCTCATCAACCTCTCAACCAGGACCTGGAGGGAGGTCACCCACCTCTGGTACTTCTGGCCGGCTAAGGGAGTACCTGATGATTACGACTCTGTTATTGACTTTTTGTGTGAAATGAGGAGTTATATGAAGATCTCACAGGCAGCTAAAGAGTATGATGAAGAAGGTATGTGGAATTTTAATTTGATGTACCTACTAAAATGTACATTTCGGAGTCACGAAGTTATCAATGAAAAAAAAAATAGACAGTAATTAAAACTAAATTAATGACCAGTGCTTGAACTAGCTGACTAACAAGCTCTACTTCTCCAAACCAGTTGACCTGAATGGACCAACTTATGACAGCTACCTAATTGCCACATGCCAATAGTTCGTATAATTTCAAAGGTTTATTCTTTGCAGAAGACTAGATAATATTGCAAGTTTCAGGTGAAATGGTTACTTTATTTCTGGAGGCTTCCTTCTTAGGGTTATACCCTGGTCCTTTGTAATAGACCCACTTGTGACGGATCACCGTGTGGTTTTAGTTGGTTCGATTCCGACATACCACTTCACCGTTAACTCCGGTGAGGTGATGACCCGTGGAGGTGGCTGCACAAAAAAAAAATGTGAAAGGTAATGGTCAATTACGCCGTGTTCCTTGAAAAAATATTTTATATCCTCTTTTGACATGAATATCAGATACTTAATCAATTATGATGAATTGGAGATTAATTTTGATTTATATTCTTCGTAAATTTTAGCCATTACGACTAACGTTTTATAGATTATGCTTGGTTTTTTTGTTTTGTATCACTAATCAGAAGTTACTGCGGTTCGTAGGAAACTAAAACCTAACAGAAACACCTTAGCATCATATTTATCATTCCTTAGGTGTTGAAGTCATTTATGGTGATCAAAACCGGACATCATTCAGCAATCTGTCAAAGTTTCGAAGTGATGAAAGCGGTTCTGGTAACGGAGTGAACGTGTATTCGCCTGCGAAAGCTGAGGAACAGATGCGAAGGGTTACAACCAATAATGGGACACTTGGGAGGATGAAGGCAGCTTCTGACATTGAAGGTATGGTTACTAGTACTGATCTATGTGTAATGGCGAAGTTTTACCACGATTCGCGAATGGTGAAGATCAATCATTATCAATCCAAACATTAACGTTGGGTTCGTGTATGCATGTGTGTATATTAGGTGCGCGAGTTGAATGCAGTCGGGGCCTGAGGTGAAGGGCGAGAGCATCTCCTCCCGCCGCCTACAAACCTCGCCTCGCACGCCTGCATTGTAGTGCTGTCCTTTACACTAGCGTATTCCTGAGCTATGCATTCAACTCGCGCGTCTACGGTAACTGGTTTGGTTCATAATTGATGATGGTAAGTGCATGGGCGTACCCAGTTTTTAGCCTAAGAGATGGTGGGCAAAAGTTTTGAAGTGATAACTGTTTATGAGAGGGTAAACCGCTTCGTTACGTATTATATTTAAGTTATGACTTCTGTCGGGCGCACACGTTTTTTTTTTAACCTCTAACGTCTGCGCTTGTTTTGAAGCCAAAAATTTGTTGAGCCAGATCCAATGCCCTTATTTTGTCTTACACATTCCTGTCTATAGTAAGTCCAATACATGCGTGCGCAGGTATCCGGCCGTGCGTGGTGGTGTGCGCGAGCGGCGCGGGGCGCTCGGCGGCGCTGGTGGCGCTGGACGTGAGCGCGCGCGCGCTGCCCGGCGCCGCCGACGTGCCGCGCGTCGTGCGCCACTTGCGCGCGCAGAGGCCGCATTCACTCTCCAATAGGCACCATTATATTTTTGTGTACAAGGTAAGTGACACACTATTTCTCATAAAATTAAATAAAAACAGAATGGTTTTACTCGCGTATGTATTTCGAGGATGCTCCACTAGTTTTGGACCCGACGGGGGCTCTTTGTCAAGAAGTGAAGAGTCCTGGCCAGACGTAAAACTCGCGTGTAAAGGACCCCCGTCGGGTTCTAGACTTGTCAGGCATGACCGAAATACACACGTGACTAAAACCGTATATCTTCAATAACTATGAATATACCATTTACGAACGTTTTTAATCAATAAACTAAACGATTTTTTTTTTGGGATATAGGGAGCAAACGAGCAGACGAGTCACCTGGTGGTAACTTTTACCCCAAGAAAGTTTTAACCCAAACGTTATCAAAATACGTTCTGAGTTTTTGCTTTAAGTAATAAATCCACAAGGAACGTAATTTTTATACGAAAATATTACTTACTAGCAGCACCCCGCGGTTTCACCCGCGTAAGTCCCGATCCCGTGAGAATAAAAAGTAGCCTATACGTTAATCCAAGTTTCCAGCTATCTACATACCAAGTTTCATCGCAATCGGTCGCATCGTAATCCAAACTTTCACATTTATAATATTAGTTGGATTAGTGGGATTATGTATTCCAAAATCCAGAACACGCTCAAACATAAATTTCCATAATTATCCTTCAATCTTTTCATTTTAAATAAATGTCATTCAAGACGCAAAATATGTGTTTTAGAATCAAAACATAATATCTGTAACACAATAACAAGATTTTATTACATACACAGATACTTAGATACTAAATTTCATTAATGTGTGAATAGTTCTTGTATGCGTGTCTTTGTGGTGCTGTTAACAAAAGCTTAACTTTTTTTTTCAGGTGTTAAGCGAATATGGAAACAAAATGCTAGGTGGAGGAGTTGACACTATATAAGAGGAAAGTTTGCCACAACGACATTATTCTGACCCCATGACAATGCTGACATGCACATATCGGACAGTGCATGGTCAGATTTAGATTAAAACAAAAACTATTTGGAACTTACCAAAGTGAAGATATGAGATCTCTTGAAAGTTTAATAGCTCAAAAATAATAATATTACAGCATATGCTTTTATTTTTGATTTTATTATATTTTTCTGTAATAAATATTATGGACTTTTTATTACCAATTATGTTATGTCACAAGGATGGCAACACTGCATAATTTAACGAAACTTGTACATAAGAATATTAGGTATTAAGATATTTCTGTTCGAACAATTTATTTTTATTTGTTTTTAGGGATCATTCCACTAGTCTATTGATTTTCGGTTTCCTAAGTAATATAGCATAATTCCAATCACAATTAATAAAATCTATTTTAAGCAGAGTTCGTTGCGTTTTGCTGTGATTTCTACTAACTTATAGTTTAGCACTGATACTGAAACTACCGTAATTATATATATTTATATTTAAGATTATATTATAAAATCAATTATAACTTTGGATAACAGAAAAAATCTTGTTGTTGTTGGCGGTCCCGGGCCCCGGCTAGAAGACATAGTCACATACCATTAGGCCCAGTGTGTTGGTACCAGTGGGAGTTATCCCATGGAATAACTGGTCACACTCATCTTTATGAAGTTCTAACCACAATTTAAATTGGTTCGTTACTATTGGTTACGTTAGAGCCTTGAGAGTTTCCACGCCAGTGGATGTCATATATAAAATAGAAAATACATAAAAAAATCACCATTTATTTCGTTATCTGTTGTTCAAAGTTATTTTTGTGTTAGTAATAAGATTAAAAATACTCTGATACTTTAAATTAATAATTACACTTGATGTAATAGACCGGTGTTAAATTTTATATTTATTCGTCTTTTGTTTTAAATATTGTATTTATACTCGTATTGTTGGAATTTGTTGTTTAATATAGTTTAAGTATACGTTGTATTAACAATGTCGAAGAGCCTCCATTTTTTATGAGTAGATATTAGTTTCAGGTTTGGAAATAAATACAGATTATGAATTAATATGAATAAAAAAAAAATATTTACAAAAAAATGAAATGTATTTTTTTAGCCAGAATTGGATTTTCATTATTTAAAAAGGAAACGTTTTCGGGCAGTTTTCAAACACTGATTTCCTGTATTTAAAATGTCATTATTGTAAATTTTTGAGGCCAAGTTGATACAGGAGCATTATAACAAAAGTAAATAAATTGAGTTTCAACATCACAACCCACGCTATTATATTAAAACCAACAATAACATAATAGCAAGCTTCAACATTTTAAAATTTCTTATTCACACCTAAACATTTTTAAATTTTTGGAAGCACTGCACTATTTAGTTCCCAACAAAGTGGGGAGAACCTCGTAACTCTAGGCAACTGATAGTTTTGCCTCGAAGCAAACCCTATTTTTTTTAAATAATTAAGAAAAAATTATTGACTACTAGCTAAAAAAAAATGCAAAAAATTATAAAAAGATATAAAATTTTATTTGGAAAACTTTTTCATAAATGTGTAAAAACCTACAAGATCTTAAGATTAGTATTAAAGTAGATTGTTAATACATAAATATATTTTATTGTTATATATAGTATAATTTTTATAAGTACATTATATTATAATTGTTCAGTGAAAAGGGGGCTTTAGATAATTTTGTTGTTATATAAAAGTCAAAGCATTTACATAATTAGTTTAAATGCACTGTTTTATCCCACACGTTATTAGTTTATAAGTTGTATTAATAATTTAGATTTATATATTATATTATAATTTAAAAAATATTATTGACCAAAAATTTATATATTATTACATAATTGTATACGTCCTACAATTGACATTAAGATCTATATTAAAATTAAATAAATTTATTATAATAAAACACTTTTTTATTTAAAGTCACGATTTGCAATCCAATTGAGAATTGACCATTGTACGTAAAAATACAACTTCTGAATTTTTTTATATAGCTATTTGTATATTTTAGAGGTTAGTTGTGACTTTTCCAAAAAAAAAAAACAATTACCTACTTGAAAACTAACGGTGGAAACTCTTCCCAACTAACCTAACCCTTCATTGGTAGAGCGCACATGTATATGTAGGTACAGACTACAGTTTCCTACAAAATATAACTTCTCTACCTATGAAATTGCCTATTTTTAATACTGGCTAATGTGAAAATAATAAAAAAAAAATAAACCGGTTTAAAATAGAGGAGCAGTTAACATTTCTAGTTATTCAGCAATATACATGGTATAATTCTATGGTGATAATTCTTGTAAATCAGTTATTCCTAGTCCATTATCGATCCTTTCTTTTGTATCGTGTGTATTGATTTCCATTACATTTAAACACTTTTCCATTCGGTCAAACCATTTCTAAGGTCTAAGGGCATGTTTTTCATGTCCTCGAATCTCTTTTCAGGGTTTCTTCAATTAGTTGTCTGACAGTAGCCACATTTTCCTCAGTGATCGCATTTGAAGAATTCACACTTCACGAATTTCATCATGGAGAGAAACACGGCCACGATCAAATTCTGCGTACTAACGCCTTACGGTTCTCAAATGAGGTGCTTCCCTCCCAAAAGCATTTTGAAGACGAGCAGTGCAGTCTTGCGGAGTCAGTGAATATTTAAAATTATAAAAAAATCATCGCCATAAAACCTTTTCTATTAATTCCATTTTTGCTACGGACGACGAACTTCAACTTGTGATAAAAAACAACGGACACGCGATTTCCCGTCAATGTTTTTTAATCAATGATTGAGTTTCTTATGTTTTAAAAATATAACATTCGAAATTCAAACATTTATGAACGGCCAGGAGCGCAGAACTTTCAGTGTGCCCTATTAAATTATAGACGTGACAAGTTGCGCCTCGTGGGTTTACCCTCTTAAGTCCCGATGTCGTGGTAATATCCGGATAAAAAGTAGCCTTTGTGTTAATCCAGGTCTCCAGCTATCTACGTACTAAGTTTCATCGCAATCGGTTCAGTAGTTTATGTGCGAAAGAGTAACAAACATCCATCCAATACTCACAAACTTTCACGTTTATAATATTAGTAGGATTTTCATAATTCAAAATGTGAGTATTGAAGCTATAGCTACCATTCACATCTATCAGTAACAAAGAAACGGAGAAACAAAAACCCTGGAGAAAGCCTTTGTTTCAAAACTGTTAGAAACAGTAACAAACCGCGCGAGATTTACTGCTTTCTGATTGGCCGTGCAAGCGCGCACCATTTGTTTGCCGCGAAATACTTGCGGAAGCTTCGGAATCAAACCGCGCTGGCACACTGCCTTTTTATTGGTCGAAATAATTAATAACAATAATAATAATATCTTTATTTAACACCAAAAGTCATCAGATAGTACAGAAAGCAATTTTAATAATTAGAGGATGTCAGTATGTTCCAAGGTACCAGAAACTGACTCCCAAACTAGGCTAAAAGCCTGTATTTTGAGAGACAGCGTTCAGTCGTACTCGGAAATTGACTGAAGGTGTAGTAGGTAGCTGCTTTCACATACGAAGTCGTATTGCGTGTTAGGTACTTAGTCATGTAGTATTAGGGTGGTGTATGTGTGTGTTTGTGGGTATGCGTTTGTGTGTGTGTGACTGTTTGTGGGTATGTGGGTATGTGTTTATGTGGGAGTTTGCAGTGAGGCTATTGATTAGAAGAGTTTTAGGCAAGAAATTGAATTAGATCTTCTGTCCTTTGGTAGTCAAGTTGCTGTAGTAAGTAGCAAGTAATTCACGTGTACTTATTGGTTTCATAATTTTAAGCATCTAATTGGGTATGGCAATCCATAGAATATTGTGTGATTACATATAAGGGCTGTAAAGCCGTAATAATGTACATTAATTCATTCATTCGACATTCTACATTCTAAAAAAATGGAGTATTATTATTATTTATTACTATACCACAAGCGCTAAAAAGGATAAATTGAAGTTAAAAATAGTACTATAACAAAACATGCATTTTCTATGAAATCAGTTGTCGTCATTATATCAAGCAAGTTATTGCGCCTCCAAATCTTCACCACTATCGGTATCAACTTCCATGTTCATAACATTGATGTAATCTATATCAGTTCCACCATAATCAAGGGATTCAAGTTCAATCACTTCTTCAGGGACAGTCTCATCAGAAGATTCACTGCATTCATTGTTATATTCATCATACACTTTCAATAATTGTTTCTTGTTCTCATCACTTTCTTGTTCTTGGTAAGAAGTGTCTTCAATCGCTGTTAAATGAGAACTAGAATCTTCATAAGCTGTTACATCTTTGTATAACTCTTCTTCAGATTGAAAACTGATTCTTTTATTTGAATTCGATAATCGTTTGCCGTCCTCACTAACTAATGACAAATGCGGGCTTTTAGCAGTATAGTCAATGTGAGCATGCTCTTTCTCTGTTTCTTCTAAAAGAGATAGATATTCAGTGTCGTGAGCATTGTATGGTTTGTGACGCGGCAAACTACAGAAGGAACCCGCAAGAGAAATTGATGATTCTGTGTTCACCCCTGAAACAAATAATGATGCTATTGAACCTGGCTTGGAAGTAGAACTAGCTATACTTTACCGTAGTGCATGTATTATAACTATACCTACAAATATAATTATAATTTAAGAATAAAAACTTGAGATTAATATAGTTAACTGGGGTTTAGTCTATACCTGTATATGTTAAAAGACTCTCACACGGTTTCTGAAAGGCTGATCAAAATGGTTTTCAACTAACAGAGCTATCAAGTAACAGCGGTGTCAAAATGATGTCAAATCAGGTCGAGTATCTGAATAGTTGATATTACAATTAAAATATTTACAACATTCGAATGGCATTTGACATAAGATTTTGATAGCTCAGACAGCTTTGTTAACTGATCCGATGATCAAATCAAAGTGACTAATCTTTAGGCAACCCAATATAGTTATATACTTGACACGAGATTTGATATACGATAACTTAATTTTTGCGTTGATCAGCCTTGCAGTAAACGGGCGTATGTTTATTTTCATAAAGTAGAAAAATAATATCACGTTAAGGTGTAAAAATATCTTTTCTTACATCTTACTATTTAATATTTTTCAAAAATTAACGTGACCCCTTTATGAACTTACATAAGATTTGATTTTACAAGTCCCCCATTTTAACCACACGTAGTTAATGATAAAGTTGCCTGGATGAACCTAGGAGAAGTTTAGGTTCTCTGGAAATTATTGACATAGTGTCAGCATAACCTTAAATATTGCTTAGTGTAGTCTAGTTTGCATGATGACACTTACTTCTTTGGTGCAGACTGGTCGTTAGGTCGATCTGCAACAGATGTAGTCCTGTCGGTGTTGGTATAGAAATAACACAAGTCTACACATTAAAGCACCCTGATTTCCTCTACCCACGTTTTAAGGATGAGACGTTATGAAGACCCCATAAACTTTTCTCAAAGATAAAGGCCAAGCGCATATAGATTCATATCAGCTAAAAAATATCCTTCTATAGTTATATCGCTCGTATCAGATGTCGCTTCTAAACTATTTGCATTTTGGTGTTAATATAACAATATATTTATTTACGTTAATATTATACGTAGAGATCTCTCAGTGCCCTTTGAGTCCTCTATAGTTATGCTTGTGGATGCTGTTGGGGCTGCCACGTTATTGCAGCGCATCTGGAATGTTTGCTGAGGCCAGCACGGGCTGCTTTAAGAAATAATAAGGAACAGAGGAGAGTCGAGCACGGGACAGTACTAGCGGATTCCTAAATAGCAATTCAGAAAAAAAAAACAACAGGGAAGTTAATCTACAATAATATAAATTACTAACATAGGTTGTACGATTTACTAACAAAATATATATCAAATCTGAAATAAATGTCTTATTATATTTTTAAATAGGTATGCCTAAATCCTAATCCACAGCTAAATACAATAATTGATCCATATATATATATAAGAATTGCATGTTTGAGTCATTAAATTAAATAGGTGTCCTTGCGTTTTAGGCGCAATATGGTGGTGGGAGGCACGTATTATTTTAGTCGATTTAATTATCAACAGCCAACATTACCGAGTGCGGAGTAGTATAGGTTTATCTACATGGGACTAAACACATGCGTTGTTTAAGTTGCACAAACTAACCTCCTGCTTCATACATTCGGAGATACTTGAATTATTTGACTTTGTTACAGCATCCTCAGTATCTGGGTCTCTCAATGTAGGCTCTAATTGTATTTCTTGTAAAGTCTTTGGCGCGGTTTCTCTTCTTACTCCATAGGCACGATATGCAGCCTGAAGAAAGAGAAAAAACCAAATCCATGTACACGTGATACCTGCTGGCGTTCTCAACGTAGACAGAGAATAGCATTCTCTGTCTACGGTGCTCAACAAGTTTTCAGAGCTAGGCACAAAAAAAACTTTTGAAAAGATAATAATTCGAGTTCTATACATGGAATACATATGTACACGCGAGTGAAGCCTAGCCTAGCCTAGCTTGTTACTAATATAATATTTTAAATGGGAAAGTGTGTTAGTTTGTAACGCTTTCACGCCTAAACTACTAAACCGATCATAATCAAATTTTATATACACATGGTCACAGGTACAAGAAATGACATATGATGCCTTAATCCCAAAAATAGTAGTGTTCCTGTTAATTGATAAAATGTAAGTTCACGGGAGCGAGCGGGAGATAGCTATTATGAAATACAACAGAGATCGGCTTGCATCGGAGACGTCAAACTAACTGGAATATTCCTTTATCGTGGGAGAGCCATGCTTCGGCACGTATAGGCCAGCTCGACCGGATTGATACCACGGCCTCACAGAAAACCGGCAGTGAAGTAAGTAATGCTTTCATTGAGACCTTAACCCTTCTCTCTCCACCTCCCCCCTCTTCCCCTACTCCCACCTTAAAGGGCGGCAACATACTTGTGACTCTTGAGTTGCAGATATAGGCGAAGGTATTCATTTACCATCAGGTGACCCGTCTGCTCGTTTGCCCCGTATAACATAAAATTAAAATTCATCCTACAAAAGATCGCGGCTTAACCTAACTAATAAATAACATTTCTGATGTTAAGTAGCCCTACCAAAGTTCGTGGGGGATATGGGTAAGACTTACAATGTGCAAGTGACAAGATCGGTGTTGTGAGACCAGTAACCATTGATCCATCTATCGCGCCGTACGCCTATTTACCTCTGTACCTCAGACGAATTATAACAATCAACAACCACTAAACAGTTTGGGTCAGAGAGTGGACAAGGCGGGACGGTAGCGCTACTTAAGCAATTGTAATGTACTAGCAGTAGCGTAATTATACCATCTCAGGCCAGTGGCTAATTCAATCATTCGGATGAGGCCCTCCCTTATCAAATCAAATCCATTTCTTTCAATTAAACCAATAATAGGTATTTTTGAATTGTCAGGAGTCAGTCAGACTAAGTCAGTCGTAAGGTAGTCAACTCACACATCGATCGATCGTTTTCGGCGATCATCAGTGGTTACCACATCAATCTGGGGGCCCGTGGCATTTTGCCAGCTCTGCCACCCTATTGTTACGCCACTGTGTACTAGCTAGCCGAACGCTTACCGCAACGGCGGTGTGTGACATCTTCTAAATTAACAAGTACGTTACAACCTGCTCGCGTCACGTCGCCGTTCCGCTGTCTGGCCCAACTTTAACTGATCTGAACATTAGCAAACTGAATTTAAATCTATGGTCAAAGTAAAAAATAACAAACAGCCGTACTTGAATTTTCGTAGCCATCTCTCCGTAAAGTTCATCCGTGGGTACTGATTGCCGATACAGCTCCAGGGTATGAGACACTGCAGTTGCTATCTCATCTTTGTCGCACTCTGATGATGTCTGTATAGGTTGGAATTTAACTAACTGTTAATGTGAATTAATCATTTAATTAATTTACATTAACAGTTAGGGTCTAGTGGCCTGTGAACGCCCCAGGAGGCTTCTGTGCTTCTGGAAGGAACTAGGCTGGCTCATCTAGTCAGCTTATTCGTACGCATAATGGACCGCCTATGAGTCTAAATGCGGAAACAGAGCCCTATACCAATAACAATATCAATAGGGTCTAGTGGTGACTAACTGCTGAGCCAGAGGTCGTGGGTTCGATTCCCAACCAGGACAAATAATTGTGTGATGAGCACGATAATTAGTTCTGTGTCGGTGTAATTTATTTATAATATGTATTTATTTAATAATATATAAGTATGTTTATCAGCAATCTGGTTACCATAGTACAGGCTCTGCCTAGTTTGGGATCACGAATGGCGCAATGATTGCAATGGCCGCCTTGTCGCTAAACCACGCCGAGAATTGTCGGTTTGATTCCCACACAGCACAAGATTTGTGTGATCCATAAATAGTTGTCCCGAGTTTGGTTTAATAATGTGAAACGCCTTATTTATGTATGAATACTCCGTTTGTAATTGCAATGTAAAATGTCCCAATTACCTATGTATAGAAGATTTCATGTCCAGCAGAATAAAAACAAACGACGTTATGCTGTTCCCGTAGTTTGAAATAAATCTACAATTCTACTTAAAATATAAAATATTAATAACCTCGTATTTAGTGGTGTTATGGGTCTGATGACGTATATAGGCCAAACGCACTGCGTTGGCCACGGCTGGGTACATGTGGGCCTCGATATTGGTTCTGGCCAAAAGAGCTGCCAATAGATTGCGTTCTTTGACTGTAATTGAAATGAAATCATTTCATCATGACTGACTGAAAGTAAGGTACGCACACATCGCACATGTTAGCAAAAATCTCACCAATATTGCTATTAACTATTAAAATAACAGTAACTGCTATGTTATTCGTACCTCCATCCGCACTCAAATGCTTGTTATCCACTTATAATGCTTACCTAGTCTTTTTATCACATCACCATTGTCAACCGAACAAACCGACCAAGATATAAAGTAAGGACGTCTTGAAATATTGAATTTTTTGAATTATTTTAAATCAATGTTTAATGTTTATTTTGTAAGTGAGTGATTAAAAAGCGGAGAGGGGGGCCGTCTACTTTAGCGCCACCTAAATACACACTTTTGTCGGACATGTTTCATATATATACATCGCCCTCTTTATCTCTACCCTCTCTAGTCTTCAGTGGCATAACTATCTGAGGCCCGTGGCTAATTCGTATTTGTGCCTCCTGTGTTCAGGGTCTTTGGTGCCCGGGGCCCCTTTGAGCCGGGGCCCCGTGGCATTTCACTGCTAGTCTTATACCAGTTATTCAAAGCGCCTTCAGACATTTGGAGTCAATAACAAATAATAACAAATTATGAAATGTACCCGACTTACCTTCTTCTTTTTTGAAATATTTTAAAACAACTTTCTCTACTATCCGAGCGTTGACTTCATCCAGACCTATTTGTTCTAGTTCACTGAGCAATTCTGGCTGACATTCGCACTCGCAAATATTGTTGCATACTTGGCCAGCAATGGATAGGTTGTCTCTCGTCACTAACAGTGCTGAGAGATAGTCGGCGATGAAACGGTAAAGGTCCGAAGGTTGATCCCGTAGAACCTACATGATGCAGAATTACACTAAAGTTTCTTTAGAACACTTAACACAAACTTTTTTTATTTAGCTTCGAAGGGGTAGGCAGTTTGGTGACCATAATCACTTGCAACACTCCCTCTGTTATAACAACTCTGACAAGTAGAAAAAAAATACCGTGCAAGGTACTGTACTTATTGGGCGGTTACATTAAGAGCGAAAACCTGTTATCGCTAATGTAGCTAAATCCTGCAATCAGTGCATTTGTTTGTTTGTTTTTACGGTTTCCCGTCTTAACTACTCAACCGATCTTGCCTTTGTTCCTCAGAAACTGGCCAGCAGTATCGGATGGCATTTCTTTTAAAACATTCAGTGGTACCAATTAATAAGCTCACCAATTTAGGAGCAGTTGCCTCATAACTTTTTTTATATTTCTAAATGCGAGAGTGCGAAAACGGCCCTCGTGTTTCAGATTTTTAACAAAATTAATTATTTAAATTTTGCCGGTTGCCTCGTCAAAAAATTTTATGTTTTGGCTTCCACTATCTCCGCCCCCGTCTATTTGGGGTCCATTCGGACGGTACGGTACGGAAAACCCAGACTACCACTCGCGATCCGCTTGCCTCTCCGAACCGAATTTGTAGTGCCATTGCCGTGAATAATATTGGTTTACGCGGCGTACGCCAATAAAGCTCCAAACTCGGCATGATTTTTAAGACATCTTCAACAATCGTCGTCATATTTCAGCAAAATTATACAAAACCTTAATGAATTATATATTTAAATCTTTCTCATTAATCATTCTATCTATTGGTGAACACGAAAATGCTTTTCAGTACTTTTGGAGTTTGTAGCGTTCAGAACGACAAACGAGACGTGGCGGGGGACTTTATTTTCTACTAACACTAGCAACCCGCCCCGCCTTCGCAGGGGTACAAATTACCTCACACCTATAAACTTCACCTTCACCTAAACCTTCCTCATGAACCACTCTGTCTATTAGTGAAAACCGCATGAAAATCCGTTGTAGTTTTTCAGTTTATCGCGAACATACAGACAGACAGACGCGGCAGGGGACTTTATTTTAAAATATGTAGTGATATGTTGTGTTTACCTACTTACTTCTCTAGAAATATCGCTCATCAATTCCTTCAATCCATCTGGCATATTCAGCCGGCAGCTCTCAATTTTCTTTTTTTGCAATAAATCGTCCATAGTCGTTTTGTAAATTTGACAATGGCAGATCCGTAATGCACTCTAGTGAGCCACGGCATTTATATTTTCAAACAAGTAATATGTTTATGTGTAGGAATTCAGTGTGGATATTGCAAATATCGTTCAAGTATCAATTGTAAAGGCAGGCCTCAAACCCGACGACCTTTTTGGCATACGTATATATATACATATATATATAACTACAGTATTCAGTTGAGCATGGCGCGTCATGCCATATAAGATAGAAAATGACACCCTTTGCAGTGATATGATTGTAGTTATCTAACTCTTGCCGTGATCTAAAATATAGAAACGGTACAAATATTGGCCGTTGGGAGTCTAAACCTCATTATCTCTTTTTCTCTAGCCATACTTATTATTAAAAGGACAGTAGAGAGACATTTAGAAGTGAGATTATATAAAGAACATAATTTTTTATGTCTATCTGTGCCTACCCTCAAGTGAACACTACTACTCTTCAAAATAACTTGCGAGGAGGAATAAACAAAATAAAATAAACACATTGAAAATATGGACGTTATGTTACTAAACTGAAATTTGTTAACTTATTTAACGAGAATATAATAATTCAAAAAATACATATGGTAAGACCATTTTAAGAGTAAAATCTTGAACTATATCTAATAACAATTGTTATATATTAACAAAAATAAAAAGTCCATTCTAGACCAAACTAAACAATTCACGATAACAAATAGAACGTAATATTATTTGCACATTATTCTTCCCCCTCGCCTTCTGCAATCAAATCTTCTATGTCAGTGCCATCAGCCGTGTCAGGAGCTGATTGAGCACCGCTCTCTGTGTAGTCATTATAATCTTCGTCTGGACATAATATAATTGGTATGCATTAAATAAAATTGGAGCGTGAAAAAAGTTAGAAAATGAATAAAGTGAAAAAGTAAAAAGTGTACGTAAAAAAGTGAATAAAGCTTGGAGAGTGAAAAGAGCGAGGTGCGCAGAGTGAAAAGAGCGTGCCGTGCAGAGTGAAAAGAGCGTGCCGTGCAGAGTGAAAAGAGCGTGCCGTGCAGAGTGAAAAGAGCGTGCCGTGCAGAGTGAAAAGAGCGTGCCGTGCAGAGTGAAAAGAGCGTGCCGTGCAGAGTGAAAAGACCATGGCGTGGAAAGTGCAAAGAGCGTGGCGTAGAGAGTGAAAAAAGATAATATGCAAAGAGTTTTGGAAGTACATTATCGTATTATCTATTCTAGTGTTATGTATTATATTTATATGTATTGTATTTTATATGTATTATATTTATATACCGAGTTTTGGAAGTACATTATCGTATTATCTATTCTAGTGTTATGTATTATATTTATATGTATTGTATTTTATATGTATTATATTTATATACCGAGTTTTGGAAGTACATTATCGTATTATCTATTCTAGTGTTATGTATTATATTTATATGTATTGTATTTTATATGTATTATATTTATATACCGAGTTTTGGAAGTACATTATCGTATTATCTATTCTAGTGTTATGTATTATATTTATATGTATTGTATTTTATATGTATTATATTTATATACCTATGTCTTCAGGCACTTCAAGTAGAAAATCTTCATCACCCGCTAATCCAGAATGGTCCATGACTCTTTCTTCTGGCACCTCAGCTTCCTCTTCATTTTCGTGTTTTGAGATAACTTCTTGAACCTGCACATTGTGTCAGAATAAGACTATTATACTGTAAAACAAATTGACATTTACGATCACCTATTAACCTGAATTACTAACCTAAATATAGATGCTAAGTCCAATATATGAATCTGAAGATAATCCCACTAATATTATAAATCCCACTAATATTATAAATGTGAAAGTTTGGATGGATGGATGGATGTTTGTTACTCTTTCACGCAAAAAACCACTGAACTGATTCCGATAAAACTTGGTATGTAGATAGCTGTAAACCTGGATTAACGCATAGGTTGCTTTTTATCCCGATATTCCCACGGAATTGGCACTTACGCTGGTGAAACCGCGTGGCGCTGCGCGTATAATATATACATTCGAGTAAAAATACTAATATTTACTAATATGATTGTTTATTTGTTCGTTTGTTACGCTTTCACACCTTAATCACATAATTGATCATCATGAAGTTTTGCCAACGAGTAGGGGGGGGGGGGGGTAGGGTACATTTATTCCCGAAAAAAGTACTATTCCCGAGCGATAGTGAATTGCTTGGCAAAATTTATATAAACGCGCGGAGAAAGATAGTATATATTTTGTATATTAGTTGGTATATATTTTAGCCAATGTCCATACCAATCTAAATACCAAACAGTTCTCTGAATGGACCAATCCAAATATACATGTAGATACTACGGACATGAATACGCACATCATCATTTCGATATGGTGTAATCCGTGTAATGTTCTGAGGAAATTCTACCGACTGGTAGACTGTCTTAAAGCTCAAAAGCAATGCATAAGAGCAATATTAAGACTTAAAGGAATAGACAGCTGTATGCCACATTTCAAGATCTTAAAGTTGCTCACCCTACCGAGCATATTATATTATACTGGAAGTGGCTACTTTCGTAAAACGCACAACTGTTTGAAACGCTAAACGGTCGCCGGCATCAGCATAGAATGAGAACAATACTCAATAAAATCGCCCTCCCAAATAAAAGAGTTTATTGTATGGTATCAAAAATATAAATAAGTTACCGATTGAGATGTGTAAAATAGAAAAATAGATTTATTTGAGCTAAAACTGAAACATATTGATTCACAATGCATACTATACTCTTAAAGAATATTTATAGACGATAAGAATATTTACTTCGAATTAATATAATGTTACTTACAATTAATTTGTAGTGTCGTTTACATAGTTTAAGCATAGAATTTAACTATTTATTATATTTATTAACTAATGTTTTACTTCTTACATTTTAAATTTATTTAGGGCAAGAAATTGTTGACTGCATGACACAAACACAACACACTATTGTTAATATTTGCATACCCTAACAGGTGGAATATGAAGCAACTTTGTATAATTATAACACCCATTCTCGCAAATAAAGAAATTGAATTGTATGTAAATACCAACATATTTTACAAATACGAATATAGATACAAATCCGAATAAACTAATACGACTTTAGAGACAACTTATCTAAACAGACTTACGAGGATATAAACGCTCTCACCGTCAGTGGTATCACTTTTAGGTTGTTAACCAGATTATCCGTCCCATGGATATTTGTGAACCTAATTACCAGCAGAAATATAACGATACGTAGTACTGTAAAAACTAGTAAGGTCAAGGTATTCCCTTTATTTTTATTGATAAATTGGAATAGGCGTTTGTCTTCCATTTCACGTGATGTGTGACGGTGAAGACAAAGATGGTACACGCCCATCCAAAAGAAATTTATTTACTCTTGAACGTTCCAAGACTCTATTTTGTCTATAAAAATAGACGCAAGCAGTTAATTCCAATCTTAGGCGACTCGAACCATAGACACATTCCACCAAGTTATACCAATTCCCAAGTGAAGCCCAGTGTCGTCACTCGAACTTTGAATGTAAGCCGACCATCAATCAGTACGGGGTCACTATATTGCTATTTAGAACAATGAACTTCTTAGAATCTAGTCCATATGACCTTTCAACTTTCACTTTTGTTTCGTAGTATAGCTATTTGGAGTTATTTTGGACTTCGGTGTGTTGTATCTATTACGGTCTGTTAGTTTTAGTCACAACACTGCATTTTAATGGCTCATGGATGCCCCAAACCAAAATTAAACCACGTATGTTTAAAACAAATTAAATCTTACCCCTGAAAAGGATATTCTCGTGCCATGTGCTTGTTGTTCACTCATTTTTTTTTCATCAGCGTCGAGTGCTTCTTGATCTACGTGCAGAGTCTCTGAAAAAAAAAAACATTGGAAGACATGCATTTTTAAGAATACACACTATCTATCAATTAAAAAATGAGTTGGTTGCTTTACTTCCTGGTTTAGCCAGACCAGAACTGGTAATGAAAATTAACTCTTAATTTGCTTGTGACAGTTCTCAGTCCACCAACTCGATATTTTTCAGAAAAGAGCAAACTAAGAACTTCATTTGGTGTTTTATAAAACAAAACCTTTTGTGTTAATCTAAGTTGCGTGGTAGAACATATTTTAGTAATATTCCATTGCTTAACCTAATAATAAAGCTTTTAGAAATTCACTAACCGTCAACAAAATTGGTTTTGGGCTCACGAGGTTTTCCTTCTCCGCCTTGATCTGGGAACTCTCCAAACAATGTAACACCTTTCCTCGAAGGAACATGTTGCAGAGTTTTTAAGGGATCGTAGTGAATACCAAGGCTCCTCTTTTTTTCTTCATCAAATAATTCATTGACATTATCATCTTTGACGCATGTTCTTATATTCTGCATTATCATTAGTTTTAGAAGTTCATAACTAATAGAAAAATTAAAAGGCCTATGACAAATAACAGCAAAAGTTTAGATTGAAAACTTATTGACAAGGTTAGACGGACTAGAATTATTATGTCAAAAAATCTGGTCCTGAAATGAAATGTAACTATATTGCGGGGAATTTGAAAATATATAATTGAAGGTGTTGTTTTTGTTCTGAAATAAGTATCACATGTTGGGATCGAACCCACAACACTCGAGGCAGGCATAGACTCGAGCGCATGATGCATAACTTCCTCAATTGACTTTCAAATGACGAAGTTATGCATCATGCGCTTACACAATACAGCAGCGACCAAGATAATAAATAACTACTATCAAATAACTTACAACGACTGGTCCCAGGTCAATTTCTCTAGATGCTGCAACGTCCAACGGAGGTCCAGATAGGTCCACCTTCCGGCCATACTTTTTATCCTTCTTCGGAAGCAAATGACTCAGTACATTTCTACGTACATGGTAGCCTTTATATGCGGCCTATAAAAAATCATAGTTGATAATCTGTCCTCTGTAAATTAATGATTCTTATGACCAAGATATTAGTCATCATCAATACACGGGTGGATCGTTTTCCACGAGACTTTGACTGGCAGATAGCTGGTGATATAAGGAGTTTTTGGCTACTTTTATTTTGGAAATTGACTGTAAGAGAATGCCTTAAGCCATTAAGTCCACCTATGTCTATGATGTGTATAAAGTTTGAAAAAATGAATAGGACGCACTCCTATTTATTTAATATAAATAACATAGGGATAGGGATAGGGAGGAATATGAGTCTGAGAATGTTTTCGAATACTTTTTTTTTGTTGTTAAGCTGCTTTAATTTTCTTACTTGGATTTTTTCAGTAGCTCGGTGTAGTTCGGTCAACGAGGGTTTGGTTCTTTTGTATAAATCTATGGTGTGCTGTGCTGCGATCTCCCACGGTTCTTCGGGACTCTTCTTCATACCCTGTACAAAGAAAATATACTTTGTTAAGAAATTAAGTATGGCAGAAAAAAAATCGGTAATTAAATTAAAGTTTTGTTTTAAATTGCATCCAAACTTTTTAAATGCAAACAATTTTTTTTTAATCATAAGGAATCCACTCCAGCCAATCTTCCATGATGGACCTTACCGCCACAATTGTGGAGTGATGTATTCAAAGGATTCCTTAAGCGCTTTGTTTCTGTTTATACAACATTTAAATTCATAAAATTAGAAATATACATTTTTTTTTTCTCCATTAATACTATCTTATTCGTCCTTTTTTTTTTAAATACTATATTCAGTCTGAAAAAAATATTGGCAACCCTACTGGAAGCACTTTTGTAGCAAAGCATTATTTTATACCGTTATTTCATGAGCGCGTGAGTGTCGCGCGTAGACCCGTAAATCATATGATACATTGCCGTGTTAGCTTTAACAGAGGTATTCTTCCTCGTAACTTAAAGGACTGTGGTCAGTGTATCACCGTTTTCTAATTAAAATATTCTTGAATAAGGTAGGTATATCAACTTTTACCTTTGCCATTAAGTCCTTTCTATACCAGAAGTTTTTGTAAGCGTTCCTTGCTACTTCACAAACTTTAGCAGACATGTCCTCGTCCATTGGCACCTTGGCAAGCAATTTCTTCAGTATCAAGTATTCTTTGATGTTTTCTTTGAAAGGAAAAAATATTAAAACTATGTATTGATTAACTAAGGGGTTCATCATTAAAAAAAAATGAATAAATTACAAAAAAGGAACTGTAATATAAAATTGTATGCCTCCTGTTCCTCTGAAAGGCGTGTCTTACTCAGAAGAGTGCATCATCCTCTTCGATTATTATATCAATTACAAATAAATAATAATTTTCGCAATTTTCCAACATCATGCGTCCGAATGGTATGACCAACGAGCGTGGTCCAATGCTCTGTTTGAATGTACAAATGGCGAAGACATCGCAATATACACACAAAAAAAACAAATATTCATTCCAATTAGAAGGGAGGAGGAACAGACTGCTAGTCTGTATGGTGTATTAATCCTACTAATATAAAAAACGCAAAAACTAGATACTGAACCGATTGCGATGAAACTTAGTATGTAGATAGCTGGAGACCTGGATTAACACATAGGCTACTTATTAACTTTTTATATTCTCACGGCACCGGGACTTTCGCATGTTAAACCGCGGGGAGCAGTTAGTTAGAAATATAGAATTGAGGAAAGTCCATACTCGTCTTAAAACTATATATAAATAAATAAATAAAATTAAAATGCTACAATTTCTTCAAATTAGGATGTCATCGCGCAGAGATATGCGACAATCTCAAATCAACGCTACCTTTTCCTGGTGTAGGTTCAGATGATTCAACTTCAGTCTTTATAATCTCCGCTATAGTATCAGCCTGAGGACGTTCTAGGCCTAGCTGCAGCAAATGCTCGGACACTGAAGGCCGACAGTCACACAGTTCGTCGAGGATCTTAACTGCCATGATGCCATGCTCGCGAGTGATGATTAACGCTGACAGATAGTTCGTTATGAAGTCGAGGAGCTTTATTGGTTGAACCCGGAGCACCTGTAAATAAAATATATTGAAGTAACTAATGGAAGAAGGGGTTACATGTACTTGCAAAAGTAATCATTGAGGAGGAACATTAAAATTGTAGTTTAGCAAAACTAAATAACGGGACAAGTGCGGGTTCGAATTGCGCACCGAAAGTTCCGTAAGTAAACAAACTTGTAAGTAGGTAGTACGTCCATTTAGGGAATCAATTCTCAAAAATTTTTGGGTGTTTTTTCCGAAAGCCAAGCTTAACTTTGCAGTTCCAAATATACTCTCCCATACATCGATTTATGTCACAGTAAATTTGCCAACCGCCAAATATAAGTTTGTACAAAATGTTTTTTTTTATTTAAACAAAAAATTTAGGAGTTTCGCTTTTTTCCATAACTTCTGCTGTCAGACCTTGCTTCTTACCAAATTTTATGATTCTAGGTCCAATGGGAAGTACCTTATAGGTTTTGATTTACCCGCGAAATGTTCAAATTCGTTTTAATCTAAGGCTTAAATGGTCGTATCTTTAGATTGCGTTTATTTAGAAGCTTGGTTTTTTTACAGCTTCAAGAGACCGCAGACATGAGTACTTGATGTTAATTTCAACTTGCTGTTTCGACGGGTTCTTGATAGACAGACAGACAGAAGTCTGTCACCCATCCTAGACTGACCTGGCTAGTTATTACTTAACTTTGTAATGTGCTAACCTACTCGGTTAAAACTTAGATACGAGCCCCTTATTCTTTAGTGATAGCAAATATCAGCCGTCTAACACTATTAGAAAGACGGTAGGCGCTGCTGTCTCAACACCGTATTTACTAGGTACATGTTCTAAGTAAATAATTCAATGTTTTGGGTTGTGGTGGATCACATATAACTAGTATTCTCGTCAACCCCTCCAGCTAAGCTTCTTACATTTATCGTCACGATTGATCATTTTTAAGGGTTCTGTTCCTCAAAAGAAAAAAAAATAAACCTTATAGGATCACTATGTTGTCCGTCTGTCTGTCTGTCAATACACTATTTCTCAGGAACCCGTGTGGTATTTGATATTAATTTCAACTTGATGCGTCTACGGGTTCTGAGAAAAGGTCTTGATTGACAAAATAATCCTATAAGGGTTCCTCAGCAACCTCCTCGCTATACGTGCCGTATCGAGGACGACTGCCTTCTGCATCTGGCATTTAATACAGCTGCCTAACTTAAACCTCTGAAGATGATACAAAATTGTTATTATTATTCATTTAATAGTAATCAGGCAGAATAGTGAAAGATAATCTACTATCCATGCCCTATCTAATTAATAATATAATTCACTTACTTCTCTAGTAATATCTGACATTAACTCTTTGAGTCCCTCAGGAACTGTGAACACATTTGAGCACCCATGTTGTTGCAGTAATTCATTCATTTCGTGATAATCACAGTATTTAACCAAATGTAATTAATTGATGATGACTGACAATTTTTCTGTAAGATGTCAGTCAATTTGTCTGAAAGATGTCAGTAATTCTTTTTTCTTCCTTGGAACAGAATCTTCCATAGAGTATACTATGTGTATAAATAAATAAGTAAATAGAATTAGTTTTTCTTTTTTTTATGTTATAGGGGGCAAACGGGCAGACGGGTCACCTGATGGTAAATGACTACCTCCACCGATGGGCACCTGCAACTCAAGAATCACAAGTGCGTTGCCGCCCTTTAAGGTGGGAGTAGGGGCAGAGGGGGAGAGCGCGGAGAGTGGTAATAGGGGAGAGGGGGATTACAGTGGAGGAAAGGACGGGCATCGTTGCAAAAATTTTAATAATTTGACACATCTAAAACACGGCCGTCCGATCCTAAAGTAGGCAGAGCCTGTACCAGCATACACGTAAATACCATTTTTTATTTTTTTTTGGGCGTGTGGAAACCCCCTCGGGCCGTAACCCCACCGGGGTTTTCGGTGGGGCGGTGTGTCGGAATCGAACCGACTAAAACCACACGGTGTGCCGTACTGCGCCTTAAGTAGGAGGGATCCGGGAACAGCTTTTATTAAGACATCCGGACCCCCCCTAGCGCCTGCCCGCAAAAGCGCGGGCACCACCTTTGGGTGAAAACCTCTCAATTAGGCGACGTCCAGGCACACGCGGACGCCGCCTCCTCGCGGGGGGCCACTATAGCGGGTGAAGGGGAAAAAACCCGTCCCGTCCACCCGCGGCCACACTCAGGGTGGCATGAGGCGCTGGTAAGCGCGCCTCCGCCGCCCGGTTCGCCGGCGGCGAATTAGGTCCGAGTGGAGATCGTCCTCCCGGACCCTTTCCGCCGCCTCCTTCTGCGAGATGACGTCCTCACAGAAGGTCGCGACCGCGGTAAAATTCCTGTCGCTACCGGCCATGGAGCGTATGACGGCCGGTAGCGAAAGATCCCCTCCGATGACTGCAGTAAGGACCCTACGCTGCGTCGCCCAGGCGGAGCAAACCGCCAGCGTGTGCTGAGCCGAGTCCTCACTATAGTCGCAGTGGTGACAGGCGGGACTCAATTCCCTCCTAGCGACCGAGTGCAGGTACTTCCCGAAGCAGCCGTGCCCGGAAAGAACCTGCGTCAGTCGGAAGGAAAGGGTCCCGTGCTGCCGCCCTGCCCACTCGACGATGACCGGCTGGAGCGCCTCCACGGCGGCAAAGCCAGCACGTGGAGCCTCCAGCCGGGACGACCAACGGTGGCTCGGCGAGCGGCCTCACGCCATTCGCGTACCTCTTCGGGCGGGGGCCGACTGCCGCTTCCCGCCCGGAACTCAGCCGTTCGCCGATATACTTCGGCGAGCACTTACGCCTCCAAATCCCACGCCGCCTCCGTCGACACGGTGCGGTATCCGCGTATGGCTCTAACCGCCATAACCCTCTGAGGGCGCCAGAGGCGTGCCCTATTATACACGTAAATACCATACTCCAACCTCAAAGGCCGGCAACCCCCGTGAGAATCTTGAGTTGCATATAGGTGTCCATGAGCGAAAGTAGTCACTTACCATCAGGTGACCCGTCTGCTCGTTTGCGCCTATATTATAAAAACAAAATCAGCGGCCAGGAGATCTCTAGTACGCACTTATACATATTTATATTTTGGTCTATGCGTGGATCTACTCAGTAAGGATCTGATATCAAAAGCCGATTCGTTTTCATGATCTGTGCTGTCAACATGGGACTGATATTATCCTTCCAGCTAAGCCAAATACTTGTGTCAGGAGGGTGTTATCGTCAGTAGTGAAATGGATGGGTTCAAACCCGCACTTGATCACAAGGCCGACGCATCACCCGTTTCGCCGCCTTCGCTTTGTACCATAACTGTAGTACCTAAATATAAATATTTACAGTTATTTGTTTTTGAAGTTATTTTTTAAATTTTTTGTGTTTTGTTTTGTCTAAACTTAATATTATAAAGAGGAAACATTTGTGTGTATGTTTGTAATGTTTTCACACAAAAACTACTGGACCGATTGCGATGAAACTTGGTATGTAGATGAAGCTACTTTTTATCCCGACATTCCCACGGGATCGGGACTTACGCGGGTGAAACCGCGAAGCGCTGCTAGTTACTAGTAATTTACTTTTTAATTGAAACTTAGTAATATAATTCTTTAATTTATATTTAATGTGTTTAAGATTTCTTTGCAAACGCTCCCCACTACTACAACCAGGGCTAAACGGGCTTCGTGAAATAGAATATCTATACCCACAGCACGGTTCGTCCATCGTAAAAAGCTCTCTTATTGTTTGAATCCCACATTTAAAAGACAATACACACAATACTTCCTTCATGGATGACATTTCGTAGAATCTACCAAAGATAAAAACCACAGGTCTCACCTTGCTTACATCTCGTTAGCCAAATATTTTCAATGCTTAATTGACATGAATGCATTTGTTTGCATATCATGGCCATTGTTTTGCGTATACGCCAGATTGTTTATTATTGGATTGGAGCAGAATTTGAAACTTGCCACGAAAATTATTCTATTTCCATCTTTCATATGCCCTAGTTATGAGACGAGGGTTGCCACCCGTACTATAACACAAATATACCATATATGTAAATATCGCACTATAGTTTGATCAATTGTCACTACATATTATAAAACAAAGTCCCCCGCCGCGTCCGTCTGTCTGTCTGTTCGCAATAAACTGAAAAACTACTGAACGGATTTTCATGCAGTTTTCACTAATAGACAGACTGATTTATGAGGAAGGTTTAGGTGTATAATTTGATAAGATTTTGTGTAAATTGATTGAAATATGTTGATGATTGTTGAAGATCTCTCTGCTACCCGTGCGAAGCCGAGGCGGGTTGCTAGTACCTACTATTAATTATAGAATAACGATATAGTACGAAAAATAATTTATTTTCATTGCTAATTTAACTGCCTCCATTTTAACTATAACTGGAACACACTGGAACTGTTTCTAACGCCTTAATTGCTCAACTGAACATCATGGAATCTTGTAAACGCTTTATTAATGGTACAGAAAACGACTTAGGGTACCTATCATCCAAAAAAAGTTCTGTTTCCGTGGGTTAGAAAATTTTCTTACTAAATTTCATGATTCTAGGTCAATGGGAAGTACCCCATAGGTTTTGAGTTGAAACCTCCACGGGTCATCACTTCACCGGAGCTAACGGTGAAGTGGTATGTCGGAATCGAACCGACTACCATACACCGACCACACGGTGTTCCGTCACAAGTGGGTCTATTGCAAGACCCGGGATACCCTAAGAAGGAAGCCTCCGGGAACCAGGCTTTGAGTTACCTGCGAAAGGTTCTAATTTGGTTAATTAGAAGGCTTAAATGGCCGTATCTTTTAAAAGCTTGATTTTTTTACAGCCCCCAAGTAAAGAGACTACCGACATAAGGATTTGGTATTAATTTCTACTTGATGCTTCTACGGGTTCCTGAGGAAAAGGATCATGACAGATAGACAACAAAGTTTCTTTCAAAGGTTCCTTTTTTTTTCCTTTTGAGGCACGGAACTCTAAACGAATTGCAATAGTCAGTGAAGGCAAACCGAACTCTGTCAACAACCGAACTGATTACCAGCCGGGACAAGTACCCACCTCATGGTTATTTTTGATAACCATGAAGCGATACATCGATACGTGTTTTGCCTCTACATGACGTATTTTTAAGAACATTGCTTTAGTAAATAAAACCGAAATAAAAGAATTACTTAAACATAACTCTTTGAATGAATCAGTGTTTTAAATTGTTGTTAATAAAACAGTAATGTTTGCATAACATCATATATGACGGATGAGTAAAGTATGTAGCGTAGAACTCTCCAGGGATTAAAGGTCTTATGTACACTCTGAAAACAAATTTAAAACTTCGTTAAGCATGTGTGGTATGGGTACATATTCACTGGCCTGTTGGTTTAGTGGTTAGTGATCCTGTTAAACCCAGGACAAAGAATTGTGTGATGTGCATGATCATTTGTTCTGTGGCTGGGTGTAATTTATCTGTAATATGTATGTATTTAGTAAAATACAGCGTGTATCAGAAAAAGGAACACTTACTTAAATTATTAAAAAGGCATAACTTTAGCATTTCCAAGCATTTTTTACCTCCATTTCTCACAAAAAACCGGTGGAAAGTTATGTATATATTGACTGGCCTGTTGGTCTAGTGGTTAGTGACCCCGACTGCTAAGCCAGAGGTCGTGGGTTCGATTCCCACCCATGACAAATAATTGTGTGATGAGCACGATAATTTGTTCTGTGTCTGGGTGTAATTTATCTATAATATGTATGTATTTCGAAATATATAAGTATGTTTATCAGCAGTCTGGTGACCATAGTACAGGCTTTGCGTAGTTTGGGATCAGACGGCCGAGTGTGAGATGTGTGGAGTTATTATTATTATTATATACATTTATATATTTATAATATATATAGCGTCATGAAATTGTAAAATAATCTGTGGTTTCAGGACTTAACAGTGACTCAGGGTCTTATGTATGTACCGCAGAATATGCCTACATACAAACTGAGATAAGCGTTAGTTATTCTCATACTTTGACTAAACAAGCCACCTTGTATATTAGAAGTATGTAACTAGGGTTGTCACGCGGACCCTAAAATAAAAAGTTTAACTTCTAATTTCAAACAAACTTTGTTGTAGGGCATACTACACTGTTGATAAATGATAAAAATTCTTAGGACTAAACTGCTAAATTTTATCGCATAGGTGTATTTTTGATATAATATCAAAAAATACATAATACCTATGCCTGCAATATCTATCTATGTATACAATACCTATGCGATGCATGTATGCTATCTGGAATTATTGTTTTTTTGACAATTATTTATAATTTTGTATTCCATATTCTTTTGTTTTTAATCTGTGGCAAGCTTTTTATTATTTCCTATATATTTTCATTGTAATTATGTATGTGAATGAAAGTGCTATTTGGGATAGTAATTTCTAGCGTAATCTTTACAGTCTGGCAGTTTTGAATATTTTCATTGAGTTACCCAAATGTCTGACTGCGGTGGTGGACCGGCTGGAGTCGTGGAGCTCCTTAAGATATGGTCGAATTCCATGATTATCGACTTATCTAGTCTACTGAGTGTCGTGGCTGGTCAGCTCAAAACTGAAATGGTTTTTTCATTTAAATACCACCTGGACGCCTTCATGGCACTCGCATATACTTTGAATATCTTTGAATTTGTTTCTTTTCATCTCGTTTTACCAGAAGTAATGGACGTGAAAAGGTGTCCGCAAAGATCCATTTGCAAAATAAATTCATTTATTACCACCATTCGTGTGCTTCGTCATTCCTTTTAACGGCTGATGCGCTAGTTGCAACAAAACAATTGTTATCTAAATCGTATTATTTGAATAATATATTTATGTACTTCTAAATGAAGTTATATCAAAAACAGGAACGTGACAGCCCTTACAACGGTTAAAGTGACGTGACTGAAATTGACATGAATTAATCATACATATGCGTTTATTTATATACGGCTCATTGTATTTACTCATCGGCACACTATTCTTTGTTAATACTTTACGTTGACTTCTACGCCCTTACGATTTCCGTTTACAATCCACTAATAACAGCGCGTACGCATGGCGCAGGATTTCAATTTAAATTGCCCCGTTTATATTTAAGCCTAATTAATTTTACAACTCGTTTCAACAAAACTATTCGATTTTAAGCTTTAATGTAAAGGCGGAAGGTGGTTTGATATACTTGCGGTAGACGTTTACATCCTTATATCAGATTCAGTGTGGTATACACCGAATACGGGAGATAGACGGTGGTCTATTTAATAGGCATGAGTAATATCCCTTTTGTATCATATCAAATCGTATCTAAGTATCGGTTTAGAATATCCGATATCGCATCTATATATTTCAATATCTATATATTGGCTGAATCTGTGTGGAACTCTGAGTAATAACTCATGCCTGTTAAATAGACAACCGTCTATTTCCCGTATTTGGTGTATAGTAGGATGTAAACGTCTACAGCAATTGAAATAATATAGCTGCGATATCCGATATTCTACACTCCACTCACTACTAGCGAGTAGTAGCGAGTCGCGATCGCCCACTCCTACTATTTAATTTAGTATAAGACTCCGCACCGCGTGGTTGTGCGCGCCGTGAGTGATACTGACTGTTATTATAGATAAACATATGTAAATAAACTGATAAGGATTTACCGTAATCTTTAAAGCATGTCTGTATTAAGTATAAGGATTTTATTGTGATACCTTTAATTTTAAATTAGTGTGGAGACTTGTGAAACTTAACCCGAAGTACAACAAAGGGTAGTGAAAAATCGATTAAAAATTTAAGTGTTTACTAATATTAGTCAAGATGGAAGCTGTTACCGCTCGAGCTATTTCTATGCTGGCTCTTGGCATAGGAAGTTTCCTAGCAGGAATGCTGCCCACCTTTTTCTCGGAAAGAACGCGACAGAGTCATCCATTCCTCATATCGTGCCTCCTGTGTTTCGGAGGAGGAGTACTCCTTTCCACTTCACTAGTCCACATGCTGCCAGAAACGAGAGAAAAGTTACCAGAATACTCAGAATTGATGCTGTGTATAGGATTCTTTACGGTGTATTTGGTAGATGAACTGTCTCATCTGGTTTATAAGAGTAACAGTCATCATGAAAGGCGGGATGTTGGAGAACGTTCCAGTTTGCTGATAAGAGAAAGAGATGATGGGGAGTTGAGAGAGAGACACGATGGAGGTTCAGAACTTTGTCACGTCAGTCATACGGAGCCTTGTAATAGGAACTCTTCGAGTGTCGTTGGACTGCTTTCTGCGCTCTTTATACATAGTGTCTTGGAAGGATTAGCGATTGGTTTGCAAGAGAATACCACTCAGGTAAGATTCTTTCTTATTAATCATATTTACCTCCATTGGTCGCATATTTTCTTATTGACAAATCTATAATGAACTTTAGCTTCTATAGAAATGCTTGGAATGGAGATATCAACTTCTATAGAAATGCTTGGAATGGAGATGTCATTTGAGTGTTGTCACCTCTCCCATATAGGTCTTACAAGCCTACTCATTAGGAAGATAATTAATTTTAAATAAGTATCACCAACTTCCCTAAAACGTGCGCCTAAAACTTGATAAATTGTAATAATAAAGTATATTCTTCATCCCTAAATTTTTGATCCCTAGAGGTCTAATATTTTCTCAAAATTTACACGGGACCAACCTTAAGTATAAGCAATTCAATTAGAAAATGAATGTTTGAAATCGGTTTATAAATGGTGAAGATATCGCGTAATATACACACAAAAACAGTCTAATTGAGAAGCCTTTTTGAAGTCCGTTAAAACAGCACTTCGCTATATATACTACTAGCAGCGCCTCGCGGTTTCACCCGCATAAGTCCCGATCCCGTGGAAGTATCTGGATAAAAAGTCCCCATATGCTAATCCAAGTCTCCAGTTATCTACATACCAAGTTTCATCGCAAACGGTTCAGTACTTTTTTCGTGAAGGAGTAACAAACATCCATCAATCCATCCATCCACCTATTAGTGGTATGTGACTAGACGATAGAGGTTCCTATTTAGGTACCCTTACGTAGTAACTACTTAGTAATCTGTGCTTACGGTTAGATTAATTAAAGTTGCTATGCTAGCTGGTCTCATCTGCTGTGATATACTTCTTTTTGTTGACGTTGAATTCCCTTTTTCTAAATGTGGGGACATCCAATCCAATCCTCTTTGCTAACTTATAAACTTCCGTGTTCCATGATATATGTATAATTATGTATACGTATGGGAATTAACGGGATCACGTCATATCGGCCGGCCGTCATATCAAGAAACGATTCCTTTCTTTATTATAGGAACCGGGCATGAGTCAACTTGTGACCACGGTCAATCCTCTTTGTTCATATTATGTAAAATATAGGCTATCTGGTAACCTTTCCTAGTACCTGAGGTCAAGGGACTCAAGGGTCATTATAGGAAGGCAAGTCGTGGTCGTAAGTAACGTACCTGCGCGGTTGCGTCTAGTCAATTAATCAACTTAATGTTTATATTTATTGTTGTTGATACTTTCGTTATCATTATAATAGTAATTAAATCAATTACCATTATTAGCATTATTATTATTCTCGTTTCGTTATCAAGTAGCTATTTATATAATTTTATTACAATAATTATAACATATCTTTGATTAAACGGAAAATTTATCTTTAAACACCGTCTTATAAATATGTCTTATAGATAACAATAATAAGTTCACACATCTCACACACGGCCGTCTGATCCTGGGCCGTGTTGTAATGTTTCAACACGATAAACTATTATTAAGTATAGTATCTTAATGTATATTATTAAGTATAATCTGTTAAACAATACGTTTATTTGCTTACGCAATAATACTCAAATTATAACAAATAATTAAATACATTTTATTCGAACAATCGAATAATATAGATAATATGATTAATAACATCAGTTGCTCAGAACAAAACTGTTTCAAGTAGCTGCGTGGTACGGACGAATGTTAGTAAAAAAAAAATAGAACTTTCAAAAAATTCAAGGCAGTAATCATTTTTTATATTGGATGAATATAATAATGAAGAAAAATATGCTAGAATCGGGACTTCGCGGTAATATTTATTTAAGGTTGCGAAATGTCTATATTATGTATCTACAAATAGTCGAGTCTCAATATATTGATTTTTTTGTACCTACCGCCGTTTTGTTATTAAAAAACAAAACCTAAAAAATAAACGCATACTCTGAAGGTATGAAACTCTTTATATTGTTGAATTACATCCAGTTGTTGGGCCATGCCGCCAGGGTATAAAGAATCCAACATACCTACCCACGACGTGTGTCAACTAAGTAAATGATTTTGATTTTGACAAATTTGTGATAACATAACCCTACCATGCAGTAAAAGCAATAAACAATCCCGTAGATGCTTCTGTTTGTTACCTTTACATACGGACATTTTAAACTAGGGAGAGCCATGCTTTGGCACGTGTGGCCTTGGGCCGGCTCGACTGTAGTGGTACCACGGCCTCACAGAAAATCGGCAGTGAAGCAATGAATGTGTTGTGTTTCGCCAAGTGAATAAGGTTGCCGTAGGCTCTTCCCTCTCCCCCTTTTCCTCAATCCTCTCCTAATCTCCCCCCTCTCCTTTTCCCCCATTTTCCCAACTCCTACCTTAAAGGCCGGTAACGTAGTCACTTACCATCTGGTGACCCGACTGCACGGTTGCCTTATCCCAAAAAAAATGGCTCAAAATATCTCAAGAAAGTAAAAAATATGTCTATGGTATTTCCAATTTCAAATTAAAAATCCCTTTGTTATCATTATCACCGATTAATTTAATCATGATAATCTACAAAAGGTTAGGTACTAGATGGAATGTGTAGTATCTAGTGTTTCCTGTAAATTACTGTCCTTGTGGACATAATATAACTTATATCTTATCTTATTCTTGGCTTCACTAATAAACTCTTAAGGACGTCTACTCAGCATAAGCTGATATGAATTATGTTGTCGCTACATCAAAAATCTCTTAATAAAACAGTTCACTATTTAATAAAAATGAGTTAATAGATATTTTTATACAGATATACCGGTAAGGCAATGCTATTGGTCGGTTGATAAATATTGATAAATAGTCACTTGAGTACGGATGGAGGTTCGAACAACATAACAGTTACTGTTATTTAGTGATTTTCATAGTTTATAGCAATAGCTGTGAGATTGTTTCTAACAATTATGATTTAAAAATACCGTTTATTCGTTTTTTAGAGTGATACTTATGAAAATGAGAATTTACATTTAAATAATTCAACTTCTGCTTTTCGGTTCGTTCTTTTCTTTTATTTTTTTTTTTTTATTTACACTTTATGCACACAAAAATGTACAATGGCGGACTTAATGCCGTAGGCATTTTCTACCAATCTACCTTAGGGTGGTGCAGAAATGAGTGAATAGGTGCATGGTAGAAGCCTTTAAAAATAATAAAAAGTGAAAAAAAATAATAGTAGGATGAAACCCATTGGAAAAGGAGGAGAATATTATTAAAATGAAAGGAAAAATAATTTACGGGCGATCTGAGGTCGGGAAGGGGAAGGGGCTCACCCCCTTCCCCTTACCTTTTTATGTTCCAAATACACTGTAATTTATTTGATTTGAAATATTTATTTTTTCACCTTATTTTGACTTAATATCAAAAAAGCACACTAATTTCCAATCGAAAAGTCACAGCTGTGCTTTGTTGTGCTTTCTGTTGATTGAAATCTCTACTTTCCGATGGTGTAAAAAAATATATATTACCATAGTAAATCTTCTCAGAAAATGCAAAAAATCGAAAAAAAACTGATGATGAAATGAATAAAAGCTGATGTCAAAGTCTCAATTTTTTTGTATTTATTGTCGATTCTTTTCTTGCTAGAGACCACTAAACGAATTAAAGCTGCTTTTTTATTTCATACACTTGCTATCATCTGCCTTATTGCAGATTACAAACAAATTCATCCATACTGATAATCTGAAATTTGTTTGTGCAAAATAAACGAGATTATTATTTTTTAATCTTGTACTAAGATATCATTCAATTTTAATTTTTTAGGTTATGTTACGTTAAGTTATTTTTGAAAAAAAATATTACTATTTTTATGTTAGAGTTGATTGATATAGATTAAAATAAAGATAGTATTTACGTTGCTATGCAGATTCCAAACGTTTTATTTTTTAAAGTAAATTTGTCACAATTCTCTTAAAGTAACTCAGCCTGCACGTGTATTTTTATAAACGATGTTGTACACTGCTCTGTATCTCGAACGAAATTAATAAATAATAACGGTTTTTACAGCTGCTACGAAATAGCAGGTATGTAGTAAGGCCCAGACCCGCCTAGCCCCTACCCCAATTCTCTATGAAATACCTTTTGATGGGCTAAAATTTTTAGTAGGTCACTCAGGTATATAAATTATCTTAAAATAGTAATAAATAGGCATCTACGCATATAACTTAAAGAAAATTCTACAACTTTCTCAAAATATTGTAGAAGTTTCTTAAATATTAACTTTATTAACTTATTTGTTTGTTAATTATAGTAGTATATTTCGATTTGCAAGTTTTTTGTTTATCAATGTAACATATAATCTTACGTTTTTCGAGTAATTAAAGTGTAAATTTTAATAAATAGCTCCAACTTGTATATAATAATTAAAAATTGAATTTTAATTCGAATTCGACTTTTTTTCGATTTTTTGCGTTTTCTGAGAAAATTTATTAGGGTAATATATATTTTTTTTACACCATCGCAAAGTAGAGATTTCAACGAACAGAAAGCACAACAACTTTTTGAAAAAAGCTGATGTTTTGACGGGTGAATTTTCGATTGAAAATTGGGGTGTTTTTCGATATTAAGTCAATATAAGGTGAAAAAATAAATATTTCAAATCAAATAAATTACAGTGTATTTGGGATGTAAAAAGGTAAGTTTTCACCAAATTTCGTGAAAAAAAAATGTTTTGTAAAAGATAAAAATAAAAACCAAAAACTTGGTTTTTTGAATTTATTACATAAATTTTGAGGTTATGTGAAAAAAGTATAAATACAAAAGTTGTAGATCTTTTTATTACCTACAACTTTGCCATTTGACTTTCTTCCATAGGACTTGTAGTTTTGCCGGAAATCGAGATAAACCGTTTTTTACCCTTCAAACTCACCCCCTTCCCCTTCCCGACCTCAGATCGCCCGTAAATAATTTTTTCCTTCATTTTTATAATATTCTCCTCCTTTTCGAATGGGTTTCATCCTACTATTATTTTTTTTGGTTTCAAAAATTATCGACCCTGGTCTATAGGTTTAAGTAGAAAAGAAAAAAGAAACTAGGAAAGATGACAGGAGAACATATATGTATATACCTATACATACATACACACACATACAAATAAACATAGATATGTGCTAACTTTCACGTTAAATATATAAATAAATATAATGTATTACTGTTGTGATGATTCTGCTAGGTTCCGCGAAATGTGGGTTCGTACTTTCGCCTTGAACGAAAGGCGACTAGGTGCTATCCTGATAACCTGAGGTAGAGCGTTCCAGAGGAGAACAGATTGAATAAGAAAGGAAGAGTGAACACACGCGGATGTATGAGTGGGGCATAACAGAAGAAGATTGTTTGAAGAACGGAGAGTTCTGTTGTGATTGGAGCATAAAAACTGAAATAAGGATGTTAAGTATGTGGGAGTTAAGTATGTGGGAGTTAAGTATGTGCGAGTTAAGTATGTGGGAGTTAAGTATGTGCGAGTTAAGTATGTGGGAGTTAAGTATGTGCGAGTTAAGTATGTGCGAGTTAAGTATGTGCGAGTTAAGTATGTGCGACTTAAGTATGTGCGAGTTAAGTATGTGCGAGTTAAGTATGTGCGAGTTAAGTATGTGGGAGTTAAGTATGTGCGAGTTAAGTATGTGCGAGTTAAGTATGTGCGAGTTAAGTATGTGCGACTTAAGTATGTGCGAGTTAAGTATGTGCGAGTTAAGTATGTGGGAGTTAAGTATGTGCGAGTTAAGTATGTGCGACTTAAGTATGTGCGAGTTAAGTATGTGCGAGTTAAGTATGTGCGACTTAAGTATGTGCGAGTTAAGTATGTGCGAGTTAAGTATGTGCGAGTTAAGTATGTGGGAGTTAAGTATGTGCGAGTTAAGTATGTGCGAGTTAAGTATGTGCGAGTTAAGTATGTGCGAGTTAAGTATGTGCGAGTTAAGTATGTGCGAGTTAAGTATGTGCGAGTTAAGTATGTGCGAGTTAAGTATGTGCGAGTTAAGTATGTGCGAGTTAAGTATGTGCGAGTTAAGTATGTGCGAGTTAAGTATGTGTGAGTTAAGTATGTGGGAGTTAAGTATGTGCGAGTTAAGTATGTGCGAGTTAAGTATGTGGGAGTTAAGTATGTGGGAGTTAAGTATGTGCGAGTTAAGTATGTGGGTGAAGTAACTTTTAGCACATGCTTATATTTTGCTGTATTTTAAATGTTTCATAACTGGTTTTACATTCGAAACTTGGCTTTAAGTAAATAAGGAACTAGTGTTTGATACAAATTATGGACTATCTATTTCCCTTTTCTTGCCACTTCATATTCATTACCAAAAATCACTAATAAACTCTAAAATAAAATCTCTCTCAGAAAGCTAAAGATGGGGAACAGGGAGTAAGTAAGAATTTCTGTATATTCGTGGGAGAGCCATGCTTCGGCACGTATGGGCCGGCTCGACCGGAGTGATACCACGGCCTCACAGAAAACCAGCAGTGAAGCAATGTTTGCATTGCTTTTTGCCGCTTAAGTGAGGTAACCGGAGGCCCTTAAAGGCAGGCAACGCACTTGTCACTCTTGAGTTGCAAGTGCCCATGGGCGGCGGTAGTCATTTGCCATCGGGTGACCCGTCTGCTTGTTTGCCCTTTATACCATAAAAAAACAGGGAAATGATTAACGATAGAGTAGAATGAAAGAATGAAACATATTGCACCGACCCCAAATAAAATTGGGTCAAGGATAGGTAGATGATGATGATTATAGACATATATATAACCGGTCTAAAACTTGCTACAAATCTATTGAAAGATTGGTTGGTAGGCACTTATTTCTGTCGTCCTCTAATACTCTTTTTTGCGCATGGGAACGTAACAAAAGTAAAAACTAGGGCCGACCACAGTCCTCACAAGTCACGACATTCTAACCAAGGCCACGCCCACTGTGATGACGTCAAACATTAGCGGGGAATCACACTGCACACTGCGTCTTTCTTTTCAAACGATTAAAAAAAAAACACTATTTTCTTTGTGTGTACATTAAGCGATATACTTGCCAATTAAAAATAATGTGTTTATTGGATTGGCAACTTTTCCCGTGGTGCTGAAGTAAAAATAATACAACAAAATAGAATAAAATCTTAACAAGTATGTAATGATTTAAAACATGTAATTAATAATCGCACTGCTAAACGACATAATTTTGCAAGATAATGAGAAAATAACGTATATTAAGCCACATCCTACAAGTAATCCTCAGACAACAATGGTATGATAGCCGGTAAAATCGCTTATTATTATCATGGTAATCCCACTGATATTATAAATGTGAAAGTTTGGATGGATGGATGGATGGATGGATGTTTGTTACTCTTTCACGCAAAAACCACTGACCTGATTGAGATGAAACTTGGTATATAGATAGCTGGATACCTAGATTGACCCATAGGCTACTTTTTATCCCGATATTCCCACGGGATCGGGACTTACGGGGGAAACCGCGAGGCGCTGCTAGCATAAAATATTTCCAAGATATTTGTTTTACGATCTCCTCCAAAGTTTTGTTGGTACCAGCCGTGTGCTTGTTTACTACCTCAGTTGTGTTAAAAGATATTAGTCAAAAGTGATAAAATTAAAACAAACAATTGTAGGTATACCTGTATGTATACATCAACCTTTTATTTGATTCCATAGCAATCGCAATTATATGTAACTAGTATTCAGGAAAATACCGAGACTTACCTTATGCAAATAAGACTAAGAAGATTGTCTATTATATGCACATAATTATGTATAATATATACCATTATAAACTAATAACAATAAATTAAAAAATATCTACAAACTAGACTGAGTGTAAAAAGAAGCAAAAATATTTAAACAAAATGGCGTACCAACTTAGGAAAACAAGTTATGAAATATCACTACATATTATAAAACGAAATTCCCCGCCGCGTCTGTCTGTCTGTTCGCGATAAACTCAATAACTACCGAACGGATTTTCATGCGGTTTTCACAAATATACAGAGTGATTCATGAGGCAGGTTTAGGTGTCTAATTCATTAAGGCTTTGTGTAAAATGGATGAAATAACACGATGATAGTTGAAGAGGTAAAAAAAAATTATATAATATATGCTTTGCTACCCGTGCGAAGCCGGGGTGGGTTGCTAGTTATAAATAATTAGCAGTTTAACGCATTTTCATGGTCACTGCTGTAGTCTTAAGGCTCGTAGCGTGATCTTAAATTAGTTTATTCCTTCCTCAAGAATTAGGCTGTCATATGTAAAAAGAAGACTGCCATTTAAAGATATTGACGCTTTTAACCAGAACTACTCTTTAGTTTTATAAATTAGTTTTTAGCAAGTTAGACACGCCACCAGCCCTGGAGTAGAGCGAGTGGAGTGACTAGCTACCAGGTGACAAGGGGTGACAAAAAACCAAATGCGAAAAACAATATCCAACGGACATTTTGATGGCAGTTTTCGGAAGTCGCGGCTGTCCTTTAATTAGATATATAACAATATCCAAATAGGCAACATTTGATTAAATTATTTATATAGTGACTGATTGAAATTATTTTATAAGGTATATAACGGTTGGACCTAAGGAAGCAGGAGTCTAATAATGGTAATTATTATTAACAAAGCCGAAATACTATTTACGTTAAGTCAAAGGGCGCTAAGATACAAATATTTCGCAGTACCCTGATCTAGGGTTAGAGCCATCGCTAGTTAAACAGTCTTGGATCCCGTAACGCAATATGTTAGATGTAAATGGGAGGTGTAGAGAATATTATTAGAGCACCAACATAAGAAACCGGACAAATAAAGAAAGACGAACTCTGGTAATTGCCAAGGTCAGTACGACCAAATGATAAATAAATTAAATAGATCTTATTAGACACTTTATACGTCGATTAGTTCTTTAAAGCTAGATGGTGTGGGCATTTCCTATGGCTAATCTTGAGGAGAAACACCGAAACAAACTCAAGGATTCAAGTCTACATAAACTCAAACTGTGCAAGTGCCATGTAGGCATCCAGGGTGGCCTTTTTACGAAAGGACATTTCAGTTTTGAGCTGACCAGTCGACATGCGACGCGACACCCAGTAGACTAGATATGTCAACCGTTTCTCTACAAATGTATTATATAGATCAGCAACTTATGTGAATGCACCTTTAAGAACAACCTAGTTGAACAATGCCCTAAAGATCAATGGTGAAAGGAATCCGGACATGCGGACGCCACTAGAAATACTTGAGACTTTATGCGAAAACAATAATAAAGAACTTCTAATGAACATATAGGTACCTTTTATCAGTCTGATTATACAGTGCTCCAAATATAGTCTTTAAATCTTATTGTAGTTTTTGGAGTTTACTCCTTAAGAACCGATTTGCATATAAGGCGCCCGGTATGAGAAAAATATGAAGAGTAAAATTTAGTGATCGGAGGGCAGCGTAACGCTTTATTGTGCTTTTTATGCTTTATTGGAGTTTACTCCTTATTCTCGACGCATGTAAGTAGATATGTGTATACCTTTATGTTATATATATGTGTAAATATATACAGAATATATAGAGGGAGGGAGTGAGGGGGGGGGGGGGGGGAGAGAAAGAGAGAGAGATTAGTAGCGTTTGTCCGCGGTTTTGCGTTAATGTATTTTTTTACAGACTTAGAAAAAGGTTCTCAGATCGTCGGAATTTTTTTTTGTATGTTACCCGATTACTCGAAGATGGCAGAACCGATTTGGAAAATATTTTTTTGTTTGAAAAGGTATTCTTACCAGTTGGTCCCATTGTCATTTGGTTACTGGAAAAATCAAGGAAACTGATCAAATTTTATAGCGATTTGGGTATTTTTTATAGTAACTCGTGCATTCCCTCTGAGAAAGCACCATTTGGTCAAGTGAAACTGATGATTAAGATAAATTGTAGTTCACATTATGAACTCGTGATGTCACCGTCTCCGTAAGTTCATAGTCTAAAATAGCCGGACGATTTCTCCTAATAGATGTTGTTATTAAGAGTGGCGATGTTTGCCTGTTATAACCTCCTTTGTTACTTGAGCCTTTGTTAAATTTTAGACTTCAACTAGTAGCTAGTCGCTGCAATGATTCATACAAACACTGGACTAAACAATATAATGTTTGAGAGTTTCTACTAATATTATAAAAATGAAAGTTTGTGAGGATGTATATACGTATGGATGTATGGATATTTGTTGCTCTTTCACGCAAAACTACTAAACCGATTGCGATGAAACTTGGTATGTAGATAGCTGGACACCTGGATTAACACATAGGCATACTTTTTATCCCGATATTCTCATGGAATCGGACTTACACGGGTAAAACCGTGGGGCGCAGCTAGTTCGAAATATAAGTAAAACAGAGTAGGAAATCTCAATACTTAGGTAATACGGTACTCTATATTTATTGCTTTCTACAACGTGTGGTTTTAGATGGTAAACTTGAAAATATGTAGATCTCATCGTGGACCCTGTCGGACACAGCAATGGGTAGATAATTGGAAGAGAGAGAGAAAGAAACTATTTAAATGATCATATTGAGTAGGACTTGTCTCAAGATAATAAAATATTTGTCTATTTAGGCCTATTTCTACTATTTAGTAGGTAGGTATTTAGGGATTGCACAATTTTCAAAATTGATTTCCTAACTTTTGCTTATTTGTCGGTTTTTATTTATTTTATTGTGTTACAATGCAATCCACAGAAATCTAAATTTAGATTTCTGTGGTGCAATCTTAATAGGTATAACGCACCTCAATATCGTTAGATTTAATTAATTTAACAAATTTTTCGAAATCCCTAGAACTGTCCGTAAGAGTTAATGTAATATTGAACCCTTAGATTACGTATCACTACCAATACCTCACAACATTCCACAAGAGTTCATGTCTCGACAGGTTCAGACACGTAACATTTATTATGAGACAATTCAGACAATCGCAGCCGTCATTGATCGCAGCTTTAATGAAAAAAGAAATAGTGTAAACACTGCTGTTTGTCCCTGTTGTTAGACAATGAAAAGTTGCATTGTCTGAGGAACGAAAAGGGTGTTTCTTAACCTTGGCAGAGAAAGGAAAATCATTATTTTACTTTACCTACTAGTGGAAATCATTCACTCTAACAGGGTGTGTAGATTTAGAGAGAATAAAGCGAGAGCTACATTAGGCCGACGCAGACCTCTGAGACGTCTGTGAGAGCTACTTTAGGCCGATGCACACGTCTGAGACGTCTCCGAGAGCTACTTCAGGCCGACGTACACGTCTGACACGTCTCCGAGAGCTACTTTAGGCCGACGTACACGTCTGAGACGTCTTACACATGTAAGGTTGGTTTGCACATTAAATCGACGCAACTCAAGCAATAGCAATAGCAAGTTGGCAAATAAGCATTGACCGCCTATGGTCACGTGGCATACTTACATTTACATCCCCCGTCCTTTTAGTCATGAGGGTTTAAGCTCTCAGAGCAATAATAGCTTACTTGAGTAGGAAAACAAACAAAAAACAGTACCACGTCAAACTACTGGTAGTCTAGCAGTTATAAATATTCAAATTATGTTAGGAAGCAGAATAGCAAATTAAAAAAAAACCTTATTTCAAGACTAATTAAATACGATTTCGGTCGGAAGGAATTATAAATAGACGATATTAAATAACATACATATACATAATTTAAATATAATGATTTTATCAGAACTTCACAAAAATGTATTAGGTAGGTATATTTTTTACGGGCTACACGAATGGATCTTAAAATATGATCACAGATTATGTAACAAGCTGTATAATGTCATGAGATCATGACACGACCTCCATGGTGGTACCTATTGACAACCGGTTACAACAGGGGCTGTCGTTGTTTACTACATTGTTACTATTGAACTGCAGCTGCCTTTAATTCCTAGTGTATACCCGAGTCCCATTTGTGTCAGAACACAAAGGCCCGGTGAGGTGACATGTAGGTATACTAATATTATAAAGCTAAAGAGTTTGTTTGATTGAACGCGCTAATCTCAGGAACTATTAGTTGGAATAGAATTATTTGTATATATATTTATTTGTATATTTTTAGTGTTGAATAACCGATTTATCGAGGAAGGCTATAGGCTATATAACATCACGGTACGACCAATAGGAGCGGAGCATCAACGAAAAATATTGCGAAAACGGGGAAAATTTACAAACGCAGACAAAGTTCCGCGGGTCAGCTAATCAGTAAAGAGTGACAGCCTCTAAGTAAGCAACTGTTTAAGTGTTCATTTCATAAACAATCTAAAGGTATACCCCGTAATATTTAAAAATAAACTTAAGTCCAGTGAACTCACCAAAACGCGGTATAACCAGTTTTACTTATAAAAACGTAGCGACTTTCCTTATAACGTCTTCCAAAATTGCACATCTCCAAAAAGGTTAAATACTACATTATGTTACACATCGGGCTTTCACCGTTATTTAAATGTTTGTAAAGCCCCCCACGGGCCACGACACAGGTCATCCTAGTGCGAGAGTTTCTTTTTAAAAAGAAGAAATATTGTAAACTCGTCTTCTTTAGACATGCTTGTGATTGAGGAGGATGTAGGAAGCTTGAAAAACAAGGAAAAAAGCATGTGAAATTGCAAGCTCACAACTCAAACTCACAAGACCTAAGTGATTGTAGGACTCGCAGGGGTTGGTGCGATGCTAGAGTCTTTGAGAGGGTTGGATAAGAGAGGATTTATTTTCTTTCTACCTGTGGCCTGGGGGAGAACCATGCTTCGGCACGTATGGGCTGGCTTGACCGGAGTGATACAACGGCCTCACAGTTTGCGTTGCTTTTCGCCAAGTGAGTGAGGTTACCGGAGGCCCTAACCCTTCCCTCCCCCTTCTTTGCCTCTTCTCCCCCTACCCTCTTCCCCCTTCCTCCCCTTCCCCTACTTCCACCTTAACGGCCGGCAACACACTTGTGACTCTTGAGTTGGCGACGGTAGTCGTACCCGTACGTCTACCCATAAAAAAAAAAATTAATAACGTAATAATTGTCTTTTCTATATAAATAAAGAACATAATACTAGACAAGGAAACTAGAAAAGTAACATAAAACGCTGATCTGCTTACATTTTCCTGGTACCGGAGCAGGAAAATGTAAAAATATACGTGGTAATGCGCATGCGCATAGCATATAATAAATTATCTGTTACCTGTTAAAGTACATCTTTGAAATCTTATCTAACGTAAATGGTATGTGCGTTGCCCGACTGGGGAAGTACCTACGCCATATTAAAAATCAAATTTGCATACTTTCTTTCTTTAAAGTGGATATTTATACCGTGAGCACGTTTAGTGGCGAAAAGGATGCCATGGTTCTTCGAATGATTATTATTGATATCCTAAATCTTACTAATCCCACTATCCCACTAATATTATAAATGTGAAAGTTTGGATGGATGGATGTTTGTTTGTTACCCTTTCACGCCAAAGCTACTAAGCCGATTGCGATGAAACTTGGTAGGTAGATAGATAGCTGGAGACCTGGATTAACACATAGGCAATTTTTTATCCAGATATTCCCGGGTGAAACCGCGGGGCGCTGCTAGTTAGATATAAAGGTGAAAGTTTGTGAGGATGGATGGATGAATGTTTGTTTGTTACTCTTCCACGCAAAAGCGGCGGAATGGATCTGGATGAAATTCGGCACAGGGGTAGATTACAGTCTGGAATAGCACATAGGCTACTATTTATCCTGGAAAAATGTATAGTTCCCGTGGGATACATTTCACAAAAATTTTAACGCGCACAGCTAGTATTATAAATGGTGAAAGTAAATTTGTTTGTTTGTATATTTTTTACACTATTTCATTTGACTCCTAAACTGTGATGATCTTGTAATTTTGCATACGCGTTCTCAGGCGTACAGAAAAGGACATAAGATTTCATAAATAACTTTTAACGCGAGCAAAGCTTGGAGACAAAGCTAGTATTTTAAATATGAAAATATTTATTTTCTATATGAAATAAACCTAGTCCATAATAAAATTGCTGCAGCAACAGCCAGTCCGAGTCCCGACACACTCTTCAATCCCCAAAATTTGCATGCTATGTGTGTAATAGCTAAACATGTTGCTCACTTCTCACTGTAAGACCTTTTATACCATGTTTTATGGCAAATAAATGTTATTATTATCCATTCGTATCCGTATAAATAAACTATCCCTTTGATTCCATTTTTGTAGCTAACCTCAAGAAAATTTAACTTATATTAAGTCTATGTCGAAGCGGACATTAGAAACCAAAGTTCCGATCGTCGCGTCGATTTGTTTTCGAAATAATACGAAATTAAAAAAGTAGTAAGCGTCAAACAAAAATTCTCTAATCTCCTAATATTCATACACATAACTTATCTAAGAAAATCCCATACCACAACGACAAAACAGCTACAATTCAAGAAAATTGGGGTAACTGAGATCACTATCTACTGGTATATGTTTAACAACAGTCAACCCTCGTTATTCGATCGAAGTATTCTATGATAAAGATACTTTAATTTTATCAAATATCATAAACTAAAAATCTAACTTAATTATGGAATGTTTTTTTAACAAACGCCAGTACTTTTAAATCGACTTCAAATAAGCTTTCAGTTCTCAATTCGACTATTTTTTAATTCGACTTCAAATAAGGTTTTAGTTCTCATTTCGACTAATTTTTAAATCTACTTCAAATAAGGTTTTAGTTCTCAATTCGACTAATTTTTAAATCGACTTCAAATAAGGTTTTAGTTCTCCATTCGACTAATTTTTAATTCGACTTCAAATAAGGTTTCAGTTCTCCTTTCGACTAATTTTTAAATCTACTTCAAATAAGGTTTTAGTTCTCAATTCGACAAATTTTTATTTGTGTATGTTACGCGATATCTTTGCCAAATGTAAACCGATTTAAATTTTTTTTATAATTGAATTGGGCATACTCAAGGTTGGTCCTATTTAAATTATTTATATATACGAACATCTGTCATCATTCCGGAATTACGGAAAGTTGGAGCCCTAAAAAGTCCGACAACCTGGTCTAACTACAGAACTTCGATATCGCCTAGTACTTGGGTTGTGGAGGTCTGGTGGCAGTCACTTCACGTAAAATATCAAAGTTCGGCCGTATCGTAGTTTTACTGAAAGCCGACCCCAACTTACTTGTCAAAAGGCGCGAAGGATGATGATTATTATAAAGTACGATGATCGTGATTTTCAGTGTTACTTAAATCCTTACTAATATTATAAATGCGAAAGTAACTCTGTCTGTCTGTCTGTCTGTCGCCTTTTCACGCAAAAACTACTGAACCCATTTAAATGAAATCTGGTACACAGATAGTCTAGAGCCTGAGAAAGGACATAGGCTACTTTTTAATGCGAAAAAGGGGTGTAAGGGGTTGAAAGGTGGGGATGAAAAGTTGTATGGAAGTATTGTTAATTAGCCTAAATAGTTAAAATTTCTACCCAAAGACACTATTCCACGCGGACGAAGTCGCGGGCACAGCTAGTATAAAATAAACTTACATTTTACGATAATTCAATTATACAATTTATAAAGTCACAATTTTTATAGTTTTATCAACATTTAAACCCAGTATCCGCTCTTGTTCTCTATCACAGCTATCAGGGTTCACTCGCTGATCCAAATTCATACTAACCATCGTAGATCGAACTGAAGAAACGATCAGTTGATGGGGGATTCTGCATTCTTTTTACTTCCCGGTTTGTTGTTTTGTTTTTTTTTCGTTGTAGGCAACGCAAAATATTTTATAAATTTTAGACATGCGCAAACCATGTCCGACATGGGATTGAACCTGGAACGGTTCCTTTCCTTGTTGGAACTAGTTCCAGGAAACATGTCCGAGGAACTATCTAGTTCCTTAGTTTTATCCGGACATTGTAGTTAACAGTTTTATTTCGGTTCAGATAGTTCCTCGGACATATATTGTGGTTGTTAACAATATCAATTAATTTAGACTTAAAATATTTTAAATTAATGTATTGGCTTGATCTTTAAAAATCAATTGATAGTATATATACATAATTAAGTAACATTTTAATTTGTAGATCATAATACATAATATATTCGCTCCGGCCGCTCCTTCAATCCGCGTGATCGTTCCGAAGAACTGTGGAACTGGAACTATTAGGTTGAGCAAGTCGGAAAGAACTGACATAGCTCCGACTGCGGACATAGTTCCAGGAACTATTACGCTCCGGAACTACACATGTCTAATAAATTTAACTAATCTCTTAAAATAAACTGGCAATATTTAAATCCTTATCATTATGTCACGTGCTTGGTTTAAATAATTTAGGGATATAATCTCCATGGTTGTTACTTTCCGTTCAGTTAGTGATTTATGTCAAAGTATTTACTACATTTATTTTGAATTTGTTTCAAGACGGGGGTGTACGTGTAAAAAAAATGGCAGACACGCAAAATACTTGGTGATATATATACCTAGAAATGGGATTATGGATAAGTACCTACTTACAACCAATTTAATAAAAAAATGATTGACATCGATTCACACATGGCGAAGATATACTACACACTAGATAACATACACACAAAAAAAATACAATATTCAGTCGAATTGAGAACCTTTTTGAAATCGGTTAAAAATAATAATAAATCTATACATCTATATATACTCTATACATGCAAATAATTAAAATTAGAGTGCATTTCACTAAATGCATACGAATGTTTACACGGGACGTATACCAAAAAAAAAAAAAATTTTGTCTGTCTGTTCCGGCTAACCTCCGAAACGGGTGAATCGATTTCACTGGCAGATAGCTGGTGTTATAAGAAGTAACTTAGGATACTTTTATTTTGGAAAAAGAATTATGTTTCCGCGCAAAGAATATAAACATGTACACGCGAGCGAAGCCGCACGGGGAACCGCTAGTCAATACAACAAATAAATAAATAATAATAATATAGTATTTATTTTTCTCCTCACAAATGGAACAATATATCAGTTTTACAATACATTTGTGAGAGACTGGTGCCTGTGATAGGTATTTGTACACCTGTGTTATAGCCGTTATAGGTCACCAGGCCCCCCGCTTTATATTTAACCTAATATTATATTAGCTACACAATACATAGATGAAGAGCAGGTAGCTTATTATAACAAAAAGCAATTAATAAAACAATACAAGAATTTAACAATAGCTACTGGTACTATTATGTATTCTGTGACAATAGGCTAATTTTTAATATGTCTGTGGGTGTGTGCGTGGTGTGTACGTATGTGTGTGCTTAATGTAGTGTAGCATTCTCATTTTAATTAAGATTAATATTTTATGTTCGAATAAAAACTTTCGTGAGTGGTATTCATATTAATTACGATATACGGTTTTACTCACGTGTATAAACTACACGTCTTTTTTTTCTTTTTTGCAAATACCCGCTTTTTAATATCTTATTAAATATATTACATATTAAAAAGCGGTTACTTGAAAAAAAAAAGATAAATAGTTTCATACGTCGCGTAAATCTCAAAATATTGTTAAAAAATCGGTCAAAATCGATATTTCTTAAAAATGCCAACGAGCTCCTAAACTTAAATGATTTTTTTAATTTTTTAAGCTGGTCCGACTAGTTTCAGTAATTTAGAAAAAAATGGATATCACTTTTTAATATCATCCCAAGCTACAATTTCAGAAAGTTTCAGATTTCTACATACGCTCCTGTCCAACAAAAATAAGTTGAAAAAAAACGATCTTTCTTAACTATGATTAAAGCATTTAGCGACTTTGAACAGGTCTCATTTTGTAGGTAATTTAATGGAGAACAAAAATTACGAAAAACCTACTGGAAAGGAGATATAGACACGAAATGTAAATAAAAGTCTTTGTTTTAGTTAAAAAAAAATGACTCCCCACTTGTCCAGACTGCGGGTATGGAAATTCTTCAGTAGCGCATTTTTTTTACTATTTATCCAAAAATAAAAATGAGTGGTAATCGAAATATCCATTTTTGATCATAAAACAGCAGCGTTGACTCGGCTATTGGGGTTATAGACCATCTCAGAGTGTTTTTTGATAATAATCAAACGTATAAAATATTGTCTTACAGTTAGAACATACCAGATTTTGTATAAGTCCGTGGTTGGGTAACGAAAAGGCAGACCAGCTACATCCAACTTTCAAAATAGCTCTTTGAGCCCTTTCAACTTCCAGGAGGTAGGTTTTACCAGCACTTCCCCATGAGGAGATACATGTATGTTACTATGGATTGACAAAGGGCATAGAATACCATTTTCATAGTAAGTAGACTTTAGAGATCAATTTGCAAATAAAATTGGAGTGTCTGTTTGTAATGTCCAAATAATAGTTATTTTTAAGCTCATACAGTTATTTACAATAATTACAATACATGCCTTAAAAACAGTTTTTTTAATTTTTGTTTGTCTGTCTGTATGTTTGTTCCGGCTATTCTCCGGAACGGGTAGACCGATTTCCATGGAGCTTTCACTGGAAGATAGCTGGTGTTATAAGGAATAACTTAAGCTACTTTTATTTTGGAAAAAGAATTAGGGTTCCACGCAAAGTAGGGGAAGCCTGGAGGGAACAGGTCGCTTATAATATATTTATGGAGAGATTGAGAATATCAACAAAATTGATTGAAGGTACACCTAAACACCCCCGACTCGAAAATCCCTTCAACAATTATAAAAGAGCTGATGATCGAACGGCTGAACAGATTTTCATGAATTATATGTAAGAACACTTTCGATCAAGTCACCTTTTAAACAAAAAAAAAAAAACAAACACCGAAACACATTCACACAAACACGTCAAACTTATGAAACCCCTCTTTTGCGATGTGGCACAGAATACATAATAATACAGATAGTCGGGGGTTAAAAAGGGGGTTAAAAAGGTAGCCGTCGTTTCAGTAGCTAGCTTACGACAATTTTTTTTTATTTTTTTATAATAATAATTTTACACATCTCACACACGGCCGTCTGATATCAAACTAGGCAGAGCCTGTGCTATGGTAACCAGACTGCTGATAAACATACTTATATATTTCTAAATACATACATATTATCTAAAAATTACACCCAGACACAGAACAATTAATCGTGCTCATCACACAAATTTGTCCTGGGTGGGATTCGAACCCACGACTTCTGGCTCAGCAGTCAGGATCACTAACCACTAGACCAACAGGCCAGTCAGTGTGATTGACTTCCGCACTTTATAAATATATTTCTTAATGAATACAAAATATATCTATTAAATAGTTGTCCGAGCGGTAATCACTCGTATAATGGCCTACATTGAATGATAACGTTTAACGCTCTCAAAGATAACAAAACAATAACGTTACGTTTCGTTATTTGTAACGATAACATTTATCTACATTATTATTATTCACTGGCGCTAATTTCAGGCTTCCTCTAATGTATTCATTCCTCACATTGTCCATCCTAGTCACACCACACTTGCATCTGAACTATTCTCAACATTCGCGTTTCAACTACATGCAAGCGTCTATCATCCGTTTCCCTTTCAGATCGATACAGGAGGATACATCTAATGATCTGATGATAGAAGAGATCTATCATCAGATCATTAGATGTATCCTCTATCAGTTTAACAGGAAATCAAGGTTCGTCTTCAGTTTTCGGGCTTTCTTGAGGAGAATTTTATATTAATAAATTCCTTAACAGTGGAGAATTCTTCTCTCAACGCTCTTATCCTATATTGTTCTTGTTATATGTCACCCTTGCATCCACCCTATATTTATTCGATGATGTACAGTCCGGTCCATGAGCGTACCTTTTGCATCGGAAGGCAGCTGCCCCTCCATGGCTTTAGCAAACTTCCGTAGTACTAAGGTAATTTTGAGTCATATTTTGATTTGCCTCCCCTCCCCCTCCCCCCCTCTGGACCGACGAAAACAAAGTTTTGCCTCCCTCTGGGCTAAAAGCTGGGTACGCCCTTGGTCCAGTCTATTTCGCCATGGCTTTGTAGGAGCGAGCCGAGGTACTTGACATCAGAGCAGACTGGAGTCGTTATTCCATTCAGCGAAATAGTATCAGGACTGGAGACACTGCTGAAATCCCACACCATGTATTCAGTTTTGGTTCTGCTGATTTTCAAGCCAACATTCTCCAGGCTTTGTTACCATTTTTCAACGGCCTGCTCTAGACTCCGCACCCATCCTCAGCGACCAACAGAATGTCGTCTTCAAACAGGTACCTCTTCCTTTTTACGTCCGATGCCATTATTGACAGGAAGAGATACGGGCTTAGAGCCGATCCCTGGTGCAAGCCTACAGCCAATAAAAATTAATATAATCTCTATCAGTCACAGCTAAGCTGATTTGTTTACAATAACAAAGGTATTTAGGGCTCTCAATTTCTTGACTCCGCTATTATCAGTAAAATATGGATTTGCTTATATATTTTTGTTTTAGTGAAATATTTATAATAGTTCTATTCATGTTATTGAACCCTGTGATAATAGATTTTTAATTTACTGTGGCTATGACTAACAATAAGCCTTTGCCGTAGAATTTCGCCCTTTCTTGTATAAAGAAGAAGAAAGAAAGAAAACATTTATTCGTAGACAGTTAAGACACAAACAAACTTACATCTATTGACAAAAAAGAAAGAGAGGGCTCGTGGCTAAGTGGTAACCGAGTAGGTTAGCACATTGCAAGATTACACATTGAGACTTCTCCGTGCCTCGGAGTAAGATAAGCTGTCGGTCCCGGTTGCTATACGAACGTCGGTGGCATTCGTTACGGGTAATTGGAGCCCTAAAAAATTCTGACAACCTGGTCTAACTACAGAACTTCGATATCGCCTAGTACGGGTTGTGGAGGTCTGATGGTAGTCACTTCACGTAAAATATCGAAGTTTCCGTTCCTTACATTTTTTTAAATAATGAGGTAGCTATTATTTAATTGTAGGTAGCAAATAGTAACAAATAGGGAGCAATTTTTAATCACTACCTCAATGCTAAATGAGACAGGCAACCAGCCATTCTGATGCACATACTATATCTTTGTTTATGAAATACTTATTGAAATAAGCTTGAGTAATAACATGTGTTAATTTATATAGTTATCAAGCTAATTGCACAAAACGAGCTTGAAATTACGTGTCTTTTTCCTCTTGCACCTATCCACAAAGTTTATGGTATACTTTCATTCTTACATTTATAAATACTGTATATATACATAAATTAACAGATTACGACTTACGACAAACGACACAATGCTATTAATATGATGTCAGACAGACGTTATTCACTCTAAACCTTATATTATAATAGTCATATATATGTAAAATACTATAAGCAAAGTGTGATGCAGTACTTTTTTTGGTTATTTGTCTCTTTCGTCGTGCGTGTTTTATAACTGGGTAACTTAAGTTAGCCAGATAAACATCTCATTTTGTCATCATGCATAAAATATTGGAAGCAAAGATGCAGTTAAAAAAAAATTTGGAAAAAAAACAGTCAATAACGAACAGATTTACAGCTAGAAGTCTTTGATAAGTGATATTCATGAAGTAAATCTTAGCTCTAAGAACTAATACTCGCCATAAGGATAAAGTTTAATGTACCTAAACACGTTTTGCGGTGGGTTTTACGCATCCTATTATGTAGATGATGAATAGAATATAAAATAAATAGCAAAAATCACAAGCCGACAATAATAACTCACCTTTAATAGGTTACGCTATTTCATTATTTTATTATTATAATTTTTTTTTTATTATCGCTATTATATTATTTATTTATTTAAATTTTACAGTCTACTTTTAATAGCTTCCACGCTGTGGTAGATTCTACCGTTTCACAAAAAAGAGGTAAATACTTACATTTAGACGAGCTGTGTTCAACTTATCTTAGTTCTATAAAAATGTGGGCATAATCAAAACTTAATATGTATCAAATACGTTGTCTTGTTTATGAGCATACTCGATAGACTGATATAATTATAATTTACTAGCTGTTACCCGCGAAATCGTTGGCGTGGAAATTTTGGTGAAATGTACCCCAAGGGTTGTAATTTATCTATAATATGTATGTATTTAGAAATATACAAGTATGTTTATCAGTGAAAAATAATAATCTGTTATTCGTTTATTAGATCGGAACAAATTTGTCATATAAATGATCAAATTCACCAGCTATCTGAGCTATCGATAATGAAGCGTTAAATGTTTAGTTCCACGAGGTTCGTTTCAGTGTGCTTGGCTTGTGTTTCTCATATATGTTTGAACTAAATCAAATTATAATCAAACATTACTTGATAGAAACACTGGAGGAAGTGGAGAGGGAGGGTAGTGTAAAAGTAATTCTTACGTAAAATTTTACAAATCGAAATGTAAGGTGGTGAACATCAGAGAGTAAAGCGTTGGGCAAAGACACTAAGATATAATTTTTTTTATTTTTAAAGTACAGCTTTGGAAATCTGTACTGATCCTTTATTAACGATCTTTTACTATTATTATTATATTAAAATATTACAACGGGGAAAGGGGTCCTAGAAATCTTATGTATCCTAACATGGGTGTAGGGCGACGTACACCGTGGTACCATTATTCTCGATGAAATCGGTCATTTTATTGTAAATGTTTTTCGAGCCTATGTAAGTGTGTCAGGCAAATTGTTTGTGATTCTGACGGACTCCTACTAATAAATAAATGGTCATGATTTAGATTAGGTATGTCTAATCGCTTGGCATGCTCTACATCAGCCATTTGCAGAGAGATATCAGGTACAAGATCCTTTTGGAAATAGTGTTTGCTAAATAATTTTCTTAATATAAAATACTTTTTAAAAGATATTTCTACTGTTTTTGATAAAACCTAATGTTTATTTAGCTGTGGCTTACTTAGGGTATACTCGGGTCCCTTGCCATAGGCTTTCTGACGTAATAAATATTGGTTTGAGTCGGCTCGATTCCTCGGTTGGTGATGGTTTTCACACTACAAAAAACAAAAGTTTTATTTGGGTTATCTCGTACGACACTAGAAAAAAAGTATTTGGTAATTAAACTCTGAATTTTTTCAAAATAATTTCCTTCAGCTGCATTTCACTTTTCCATACACCGAAATCAATTATCAAAAATATTCCTCCGTGCTTCTTCAGAGATATCCTCACACGCCGGTCAAGCGATTGAATTAGTTGGTCATCATTGGAATACCGTTGACCTTACAGTTTATCCTTTATCATTATGAAGAGTCCAACCCCTGTGAGGGTTCGAGATCAGGCCTGTAGGCAGGGTGCTCAAGCTTCAGCTGTTCTGATTCATCAGAACAGTTTAAAAAAAACTGGATTTAATTGATGCGCAGGATCTTTACAGATACACTCTATGTAATTTAATTAATGACCTATGACCATTTGACGGATTTTCACTTATGTACGAGATGTCATTAAATTCGACTCAGATGTATTAGTAGTGACGTAGGGTATATTATTTTTAACTTTGTTAAATTTCTTGTTAAGTTTGCGGTTTCATAGACAGTCTTCTGTTTTCAGGTACTTTTGCTGTTCGCAGCAGTTGCTTCTCACAAGTTCGTCGTAGGCTTCTGCCTCGGGGCGGAGCTGTGTGAGAACTTCCCTAATCGTATCTGCACGCATATATTCTGCGTGTCCTTGTTCAGTATGGGCTCCGTGGCTGGCATTGCCGTTGGCTCGGGCCTTGAAAGCATCGCTGCACTGAAAGATTCTGTCGCTGTACCCGTTATGCAGGTAACTTTTTATTATTCAGAGTTCTTCAATTTTTTGTTTAGAAATCGTATTAATGAATGTTTTTCCCCGTATTTCATTTTATTTCGATGGAAAAGCTTATCATCATTTATAAATAAATTAAAAACACTTGTAATAGAGAATTGCTGCTATACCATAAGCGAATATTTGCATTCAAATATTATTTGAATGCAAATATTCTTAATATATTATTAAATATCATTAATATACAGTTTAATAACATTGAGGGTCATTACCCTCAATGTTATTAAAGTGTATAGAAATATAAGCAGTAAATATTTATATTGTTTCTTTTTGAACACACAATTGTCAATTGGCATTTAATATTACAGCTTGTTGCACTGTAAAAAATAAAAGGACTACCGTCCGCTCTTCTCCTTCGCTGTGCCCAAAAGGGTTCACCATGAAACCTAATTTAAATCCAACCACCTAAGAAATCATTGTGAAACGCAATAAAGTATTTATTAAATATTGAGTGTCTCGACTCATCCGGTATCATTGGCAACTGCGGGATATGGTTTGCTTGGCTACCAGAGCTTGCAAGACATCGCAAAAAAAAAGTTTTAATATGATTAAGGTTAAAAGGTGGTAAGGGATAATAAAGTTCATGTTGCAAAAGAGTGTCATAAACCTTCAAAGGTTACTTAAAGCTTACGGTAATTAAGGAGAAAGTAGGGCACAAAAGATTTCTACTCCTACCTCCACCCCACAAAAGAGCGCGGCTGGGTATCAGTGTTCATCGCCGAGCCGAATACTTGTTCGCTAACTTTCTGGTATAAAAAAATATCCTAAGGTTAATTGGTTGGTTAGACTTTGGCTGTAAGACACAATTACATTATACTAAACTTAAATAATAAACCTTCCAGGTATCATGTTAAAAATATAATATATATAATTTAAGTGTAAACAAGTGACATCTATTTACTACATTCTGTCAACATTCCAGGGCTTAGCAGCTGGTACGCTTCTATATGTCACAGTTAGTGAAGTACTGCCACGCGAGAGGGCGCGATGGCATGAACGCAAACGCAGTGCTGGCATACTACAGTTGATTTCAGTTGGAACAGGATTTGTACTTATGTATTTGACGACTAAATATTTAGGTAAGTAGTGATTTACTCACTTTAACTGTTATTTGAGGTATGCAGGTATAAATAAATAAGTAAACTACAAAAGGTTATACTGCTTGACACGAGATGGCGCTGTAAAAAATGTAACGAAATTATATATTAGTTTAGGTATAGCGCTAAAGAAAAGAAACTAAGCAATTAGTGTTCGTCTTGGTAGCTGGTTTTAGCTACGAAAAGAATATTAATTAGACATTTCTTTTATAGTATTTGGACCAACCTACTACTAGGTGCTGCTGCTAGTTTTCTTAAGTGTAATACTGTAAATCTTTGGCAAATGGCTTGTCTAAAGCGCCCTTCGTCCCTATTCTAAAACGCCTACGTTTTACAAACGCAAGTGTGAAGGGAGCTTAACACAGATTTGCCATTTATTCTGTCAGAGACAATATGACGGGTCGTTTAGCACTCTTGCGATTGATTTATAGATATCGATAACTGCTTTCCATTTGTTTATGTTCAAAAACCCTTGCTAATCTTATGACCCTTCACTTTAAACAAAAGTTTGTTGAAAAATGCTACTATTCATATTAGTTGAAATAATATAAATATTTTATATTGTTTTCAGATCATGATGCCGAATGATTCTTTCGCCTGAAGTGGAAAAATTACATACAACTAGTACTTACATAATTAATTAGCTATGTAGTAAGAAAAAACCTACTTAAGTTTCGTTTAGAATCCGTAGAATTGAAATTTAGGATTCAATGTTAGAATAATATTATGAATAGGTGAAAAAAATTGTGACAATTAGGTACCTAATAGAATATTTTCATATTTTGTAAAAAATTGCAACTTAGGAAATAAGGCGACAATAAAATAACTTTTGCTATTTCAGTATTTTATTTTATAAGTTTGTTTTTGATGTCAACAATAAAGTAACGTATAGTTGTAATGTATTTATATTTTTGATAAAAGTAAAAATTAATGACATTTGGGAACTTTATTGTAACTTTCTACATTTAGTTGTGAAGACATATGGTTGATGGTAAGTACATTAAATGTCAGCTGTTAATAAAACTATATCATGCATTTAACAAAGTTTTCTACAATTCTTAACAGACCAATGAATTGGCCTTTACTGGTTCACATACATTAAAATTAGTAAAACATGGCACTGTTCTGTTTTACAGGTTAGGTGGGTGAAGCGACATCTAGTTCAAATATTTTAAACGACATGTTTACAGCTACTCTCTAAGAGATGGCGCTACACGAAGTTTAATTGAAATGGATAGTGGTCGTAATTACAAAAATATTCCCTCATTTTGATATTACACATCTAAATGCACAAAATAATCTCAGTCCACAATACTATTGCGTTATTTATATACATCAAATATATTTTATGGAAGCGATTTCTACGCACAAACTAACATTCATACTGTGTATCGGAATACCTCGTATTAGACAGTATAAATAGAATGAAATTAATCCTTAAACTTAACTAAATTTTAAATACAATAAAAGTATTACAAAATAGAAAATAATACAGATCTTTGACTCGACGCACTTAAATCTAAAAAGTAAGTACTGTTACAATAATAACAAAAATTATAAATTGTTAACTTTGAATAAATATTCTTAAGTTTAAAGGGAAGAGAGCATTATAATCAGTGGAACGACTAACTGACGATGTTCTTCTTGTGAAACAACCTTTACAAGACATGCCTACTTTTATCCAAATACCTAGGTAGGTATCTTCGTATAATTATTTATTTCTGGCTTATTTTAAGTGCCATTTTTATACCTAGATATAAAAAACGGTAGGTATTTAAAATAAGTCAAAATTACTATTACGAGTATTGCGTAAATATATATTTAAGTATTTTTAAAAGTATCAAAACTAAGGCCTCATTTGAAGTTGTGTTGACCATATTTTTGTTTTATATTTTTTATTTATAAATATTTTCGAGTTAATATACAGGCTGTTATAGAAAGGTGATGTAAAATTTTTAGAGCGTTATGTGTAGCGGGTCAATAGCTGATTTAGCTTAAAATGTTCAATCAGTCAGAAAAAGATTCCTGTATTGAATATTTTTGTTGACGTTTTTCGTTATTCACAGGGTCTACTATACGACTCTAAAATATGATTACACTTCTCTCTAACACTTTGTATATCCATCTTCGTCTAGTTTTGTTAATTTTATTCGCTTTTCAGTTCGACAATGGATGCTGAGCAATCATGAATAAGTTGTTTTGAGGAGACGTTTTTCAAATACCTATTAACTCGATATTTGTTGATCGAACCAATAAATCACGGGACTGAAACAAACTACTATTCAGTGGCGGATTTACCAGCAGGCTGAGTGGGCTGGAGCCTAGGGCGGCAGATTTTATTGGCGGCAAATTTGGGGCCTACATTATTTTTTAAGTCTTATTAAAAATCGAATCGGGTATCGAATTAGATAGACCGACCGGTAGGGACGGCAAAATTTTAATAGCCTACTGGCGGTAAATGTGTAATTTCAGCCCTTGCTACTATTTGAAAACTCAACTTAAATATAAAATTGCATACTTTCGTAACTTGAAAGGAAATTATAATTCCTGTCAAGCCACGAAAGGAATTGTCCTTTGAAGTTACGAAAATTTTATAATTGTAACATAACTATTGTAACTGTTATAACGGTTATTTCACAGGACTAACATCACGTGACCGCACTACGTGACCTACAGAACATGTTTATGAGAACTGATCACAGACGGCGTTACTGTTACTATATCTTATAATAATAAAGTTATTGAAAGTGTTGTGACAAATGTAGTGAAGTCTACTACAACAATGCACCTCGATCAACCGGTAACTCTTACATAAATATGCGTAGTGTTGACTCGCGTCGCACAAAATTATTTGACTAAGTGAGTGTTATACGATAACAGGCTATAACCGAAAATAGCAGCGCTATTTTAAGTAAAAGAAAATAGTCATGCTATTATTGAATTTATAAAAATTAAACTGTTACGTGTATTTCAGTTGACGTGAAAACAGGTTTTGCTATTTAATAAGTATTATTTCAATGCTATTGAACAAAAATCTGTATTTATTTGTACATCTGCCATTACATTAATTAGTGAATACAGATAATGTATATAGCTTTGTATTCAAAATTTCAACAATTCCCAGACAGTTAACTATTAAAATCTAAGGCACAAAGAAAGGCACTTTAATTTCAAAAGATCGAGACTAACTAAACGGACTACAACAAGAAGCGTAATACAGACAAAAAATAAAATAAATACATTAATAGACCGAGCGAGAGCTGCACCGACCAAGCTCTTAACTTGATGTAGGTAACGAAAAACGATCCACAGAATCCGAACACAAACAAACACAACTTTGCTGACGTTAAAATATTTTACACGAACTAAACAAAAACATCAGTAAAGATATCTTTGTAAACGTAATACTATGGGATTATCCCAAATTTGTTCAAAGTCCCGAATGGATTTCACTAGCACACACCTACAGTCAGGTTTCGTCGTCTTCGGCAACCCTCCTATTCCGCTTGCGCTGCTTGTGTCTTCTACGAGCGGGCTTGGTTGATTTGTTAGGTTTGATTTGGCACTCACAACCTGCACGCACTCTCACATAGTCCATTGACCAGCCACCAGAGCCTGGCACGGAGAAATGTCCCTCGCTCCGCGGTTGAGGAGTTTCGGTGGCTGGCGTGTGGAGGTATCGTACGAGGGCGTATGAGTACGAGTACTTCTGAATGCACCTCGACTCGTTGTATAGTCTGGCATCGACAAAACGGCAGGGTTGGTCGACAACATTCGCAGCACAAGAAATTTCAAAAAGCCTTTGCTGGTTTTCGCCATCCTCGTAGAGTTCTACGTAGTGGCCGGTGGGGGTTCGGCCGCCCTTCTTGGTGACCATCTCGAGGACTGAAGGGCAGCACTGAACCCCGTCTTTCTGGTTGCCCTCGTGCCGCAGAATATACTGCATGTCGCGCCAATGAGAACGCTTCCACGACGCAGCCGGTGACATATCTAATTCTTCGTCCGTCCTGGAAATACGAAAGTGTAAAATATAAAGATAGAAAGTTAATCAAAAACTTTGTTAGCAGCTAGTACATTGTCAGCTAGGACCTTGACCCTTGATGTTGACATGTTATTAACAACTTACACGTAAAAGAAAATACCGCAATAAGCAAAAATAATTACGTTATTTTTAATTTGTTTATTACAAATAGGTTACGCTTATTTTTACCGCAATCCTAGCTTTATGATGTTCAATATAGGCTGCAAAACAACTTTTTGACTACTTATATTTATTAAAGACTAGTTACCCGTCTACGCGTTGCTGTGGCTAGAGAATTTGCATAGCGGACAAACAACGTGATACAAAATGTTTATATTATAAAGATACGTACACCACGCGGTGCGAATAGTGGGGTTGGGGCGCGCGGCGCACGCGGCTCGCGTTGGCTATCACGTCGCCCGCGTCTGCCACTGCACCACACAGCACCTGAAACAAGTTAATACACCTTTTGAATAAAAATCTTTCTCAATTCAATATCATCAACAACAGTGTTACTAGCGCATCGCTGACCCAATTCTCGACACTGATAACACTATTAAAGTAAGTAGTTTTCAGTTGCAGTATGCCTAAGGGCGTATTTACTTGTGTTTGTGTTATCAGTTATCAGTGAGGATTCTACGAGTGAAAGAAACAACGTGTTTGTCGCGAATGTACCTACGCAATCAGTACAAAAGCTGCTAAAACGTGTCCCGGAGAATGTGAGCTTTATATGATCGCTCATAGACAATGCGATTTGATATTTAACTTTGAATCATAAAGTTCAAATCGCATGTAAGGGTCACGGGCGATATGACTCGACAACATCGTCATACGAGCCCCTTATATATATAAAAGAAGTCAGTCTCTTTGAGCGAGGGAGGGAGGTAGGGAGGGAGGTATGGAGGGAGGGAGGTACGGAGGGAGGTAGGGAGGGAGGTAGGGAGGGATGTAGGGAGGGAGGTAGGGAGGGATGTAGGGAGGGAGGTAGGGAGGGAGGGAGGTAGGGAGGGAGAGGGAGAGAGAGTTGTAAACTCCAGTCGTGCGTCGGAGCTGACACACACATTTTTTTCTCTCGAGATCTGAAACCGCTTCAAGCCAATTTCCTACTTTTTTGCTTCTGTAGAATGTATTTGACATAAGAAGACATAAACAAGACCACAGACACCGCTCGCCTCATAACTTACAAAGCGCGCGTTTCTTGACATCGTATTTAACAACAAACGTCGGAATCACAATTCACTATTTCATTATTATGTAGCAACAATTTCTAGTGTGAAACAATATTATTGTACAACTCCTGAATAAAACAGCAATAAATTTAGAACCATATTTTGTGAATGATAACGTTGCTTTTGACAAATTTGGCGGTTCAAGGAATATTACGATGTTGATAAAGAAATAGACATAACAATTTTGACTTGAATCGTCAAAATGTTTGTTTTCGGACGGAGAGTTTATACTGCTTCTGATTTCAAAATATCATTGCAAAGAAATAAAAATTGCAAATAGCGTCATAGTTTACAAGCAGAACAACGTTTTGAAAATGTACTTTTTAATTTATTTTATTTTAAAATAAACTTAAAACGTTTTTGCTGATACAATTTTGTATGAATTAGTCGATACGTTCAGTAAAGTTGATCGAAATCTCTTCCCGTTAACGTTACGTGATTAAGATCAGAAGTCTTTACTATACTACTTTTATCTTCTATTCTTTCTTCTAGTCTAGCCGTTCCCCGCATTTTCAGCCGCGTTTAGGTAAGTAGGTGTAGTTATTGTGATAAGAGTGTTGATGGAATAATTTTCAAATTTGAACACGACGTCTTAGATATAAAAATAAAGCATTAAATTAAAAGAGTTCTTGATGAATTATGTTCAGGACGATACCAACGACATTACTAAGTTACCGTGCCGTGCCATACCATGTACTGCTCAGTCATGACTACGATTTCTCTTCTTCTTCATCAGTAACGCGGTAATAGAAATATGTACGAGTATATACTTGATTCATATAATTTAATCTCGGAGCTAATTGACTGTTAAAATATTTTAATTTTTAATCATTGCCTAGTAGTGTTAAATTGCTGATTTTAGGTAGTTCAAAGGTTTGTCATAACGTGTGTTTCAGTTCCACAAACATTAGAATAGGAGATTTTTCATATAATATATTACTATATGAAATATATTATTCTTAAAATTCTAAAAATTAAAAAAATCTAGTAGGTAAGATTTCGTTTTGTTTGCATTCATTGATGGATTGTCAATATTTTATTTAAGATTTAAAATCTTAATAGAGTACCAAAATTAACAAATCTGTTAATATGTATAACTCTATATATATACCCTATGCTGATAGCACTTACAAGGGCACATACAATCTACTAAATAAATCGGGCTCGCACCAGGCCCGCAGAGGTAGATATCGTGTTTTTTTTTTTAAATCTGCCCCCCAGTCCCCCCCTTTAACCTTCATTTTTGCTTGTTGATTTGTCGTCCAAGTTTGAAAGCAATCGATGCATAATCTCTATCGTGCCGGTAAAATTGAGGTAGATATATATATATTAATATATACTTTTAGGTAGATGTCGAAGAAAGGTATTCCTAGGCTAATGATTTCATCAATCTGCTAAAATAAAATGTTTTATTAAATGCACGTTTTCAATTCTTTACACAAAGAGACAGCAAAATTAGACTTAAGACTCGCGTTCACCGAGTCAAAAAAAGAAATAAAATTATGTAAAACCCACCTTTATAATCTATTTATTACGGTACTAATTTGATCACCTGAGTTAAGGATTTACATCATTATAACCTAATGAGGAACCTCGGCCGTATTTTTATATTCACAAATCACACGATTTACATAAATAATGTGATCACCGTTACAAATCAAAATTAGTATATTTAACTTAGATAATAAATGAATTAAAAAGGTCAAACACATTAACATGAAATTTGAAATTAAGCCCTCAACACAATGCAAATGTCGCGCAAACGATATTTCGATGCGGTAACGCGGTTTTTTCAAACAATGGTCCATATTCTGTTACTTCACTCGCTAAATTAAAATTCTCAAAATTTTCTTCATATAAAATGTAAACCTTGTACACTTCAAAACAAGGGCTTATTTCAAATTGAAACAAGTAGGTTACTTATGTTGCTATCGAAATAAGCAATTTATTTGTCGACTAAAGTCTGATACGCATAAATAAACTTTAATACCACGTAGCGAGAGCCGCTATCCATTGAGTGCCATCTCTTTTGGTCTGTGTTTTTAGTAAGCGTCTTCGTAGGTGTCGATTAAAATAACGTCATCCTAGTTCGTTTTGAACAAGTTTTTATACGGCAATTATACAGCATTTGAATAAATGGAGACTCTCGCTGGGTGGAAATAAAGTTGAGTATACGTTGACAGGTTTTAGTGAAATTTAGTGGCGCTGAGAAATAGATGCCAGTAACAAATAGACCTTATAACGAAAAACACAAGGTTGATTTCGTATGAAGAAATTAAGTCAGGTTTTAGTTTAATCGAGTGTACAATAGAATCGGCACCATTATCTACCTATATATTATTAGGGCTAGGGCATTCCAGCAGTTTTTATGATAAATAATTTACTGTAGAAGCCGTACGTTTGTGGAATACATTACCAGTTGCTATCAGACGAGCACAGTCGTTGGCTAAGTTCAAAACTATAAACTTATATTTAGAATATAATGTATATATTATTTATTGTGTATATGAGTATGTTAACATGTATCTATAATGTAATCTATCTATTTGGAGGAATGGGAAATTTTGAATATTTAAAGTTTATGTGAAGAAGTGCAGAAAGCTATAATTTTTAAACAATATGTATAACATACATTGTATATGTTGACCTGTGGCTGTCAGGCATGGTACGTAAAGTCTAAAAATTAAAGATCAAGTTATACTGGAAATTGAACAGGTAAATAATATATGATAATAATATATTCTTATAAAACTTCTTGATAGTGAACTAGCTACTAACATGATAGTTAGAAGCTTGAGCCTGAAGTAAGTTTTACCAATGATATATATGTATTTTATTGGGCCTGAAAGGCGCTGTTCCCATATCTTCTAAACGGCAATTAACAAACTTCTTGCTAACTTCTTTGGTTAGAAATTTGAGCCAGGAGCGGGTTTGAATCACAAAACCATGATTAATGTATTTTATTGGACCTGAAACCATTCAGTATCACATTGTTTCCATATTTTCTCTAGTTTTTCATTATTATTGCCTGTTAAATACAATTTCTGTGACATATTGACATATCTTGTATTATTCTTTAATGTATTCAATTCATATTCAAATTACTGTAAATATTGTAAGTCTAATGGGCAGGACATAGCTGTTCTAGATAATGTAAAAAACTATAACACCTGTATTATTTACTTACCTATGATCCACAATAAAGAATACTATTACTATTTTTAAAAAGCAATAATTAAAACTGTAGTTTGCATATAATAAATTGTATTAACGTATGGTTGGTAACGAAAACAATACCGCGTATTTATAAAAAAATTTAATTGCTTATTTCCATAATATCGCTATTTGGCATCAATAAAAATTAGACAGAATATAAAAATAACAGAGCAGAAGAAGGCAATGAACTGTTTGTCTTTTTCTTCTATTTATACATTACAGCTGTCAACTACTATTTACAATTACCCGCGCCAATCAACGTCTTTACTTACGTTCAGTGTGTTATAACCTTTAGAGTGTATTATTACTATTAATTAGAATGCCTAATTAGTTTTGTAAGCAAATTTATTAGCTAACCGCAAAATTTTTAATATACTGTGGCTATGATTATTCAAAACTTGATGAACAGTCTGACCGATATATAGTCAATTGATTAATTCTAATTGCTATGAGAACCTTTATCATCCGATTCGTATGATTATGAATTTTATTATCGGTCGTATATTCTGGGATGACTTTAGATTTTTAAGAAACATGGAAATAAGACTAAACCGGTACACGGTATCTCTGGAACCTTTAATCGGGGAGATGATTAAAACGATTGACTTTTAAGTCCTAAATACATTTTCTGGTAATCTCTAATCGACATCGGCTTAATTATCGGAAAGTGTTATATTAGAAAACAATATTATTATTAATATTTGTTTCAAGAGTATGCCGTACGTACAAAGTGAAATGTAAACTTTTTAATGTCTTTCTGTGACTTAAAAAATCTTATCACATCATCATACTCCGCGCCTTTTCCCAACTAAGTTGGGGTCAGCTTTCAGTCTAACCATACTATTATGTGGTCTAACTACGAACCGGCCGAACTTTGATATTTTACGTGAAGCGACTGTCATCAGACCTCCACAATCCAAGTACTAGGCGATATCGAAGTTCTGTAGTTAGGCCAGGTTGTCGAACTTTTTAGGGTTAATACTACCCGTAACGAATGCCACAGATGTGTGTACGACACCCGGGACAGACGTTTTAACGTGCTCTCCGAGGCACGGAGGGGTCTCAATTTGTTATGAATTGTCACCCATCTTAGACTGACCTGGCTAGTAATGTACTCGGTTACCACTTGGCCAGGAGCCCCTGAAAATCTTATGACATATGGCAACTTCGTTAAGTTAACGTTATTATTTCTAAGTACTACGGACGACTGGGTGCTATGGCGCACATTGGGAGAGGCCTATGTCCAGCAGTGGACTACCTTAGGCTAATTGATTGATTGATTGATTTCTAAATATATACTATTATATGTACATATGTGTGCATTGTGCCTAACGAGTTTTATAAAAAAGAAGAGTGAAGAGTTTATTTGGTTGAACTCGAATCGAAAAAAAAAAATCTTATCGCATTTCACAGCCGGGTGAATATTCGTTCTTGTTAATCCATAAAGGAGTGGAGAGGGGTAGAGGGAGGGAAGGGCCTCCGGTAACCTTACTCACTCGGCGAAAAGCAATGCATTCATTGCTTTACTGCCGGTTTTCTGTAAGGCCGTGGTATCACTCCGGTCGAGCCGGCCCATACGTGCCAAAGCATGGCCCTACCACGAATTTTTTATAAAACCTTTAATTATCTTAGAACCTTATTCTACAGTGCTTACTATAGGGTGAAAACATTTTCTTAATTGGGCGGCTAAACTTAAAATATCTTAATAAGGCCCAGTTTCATCATTGTGATATATGGTACCGTAATAATATTGGTTTAGCCACAGATATTTAGCTAACCTACCAACACAATTTATAACAAATAATACGTGGTTCCGGATACTCTTAATAGATAAATGTTGTTCTAAACTTGTGTGATTACCATATTTTACGAAACAGACGCTACCTATCACATTCATTAACTTCATTTTTGTGGCAATAAATTTAATCCCACATATTGTTAATTATTACCATAAGGATTTTGTCTTACAGTTGAAGTTAAAACGGTTTAGCATTTCTTAAGAATTAAAACAGTCTATGTCCAGACTTCTAATTGAATAATTGGCCTAATTGAAGAATTGTGGAAATCGAGGTAACTCTTCAAATTGAATAACTGGTCTGTTGGTCTGGTAGTTAGTGATCCTGACTGCTGAGCCAGAGGTCGTGGGTTCGATTCCCACCTTCGACAAATAATTATGTGATGAGCATGATCATTTGTTCTGTATCTGGGTGTAATTTATCAATATATGTATGTATTTAGAATAATAATAATAATAACTCCACACATCTCACACACGACCGTCTGATCCCAAACTAGGCAGAGCCTGTACTATGGTAATCAGACTGCTGATAAACATACTTATATATTTCTGAACCCGCGACCTCTGGCTCAGCAGTCAGGGTCACTAACCACTAGACCAAGAGGCCAGTCGAGTATGTATGTATTTAGAAATATTATTTTATTTTATTTATTATATATATATTTTTTAACAGATTTAATCCCTAAACTCACGTAATAAGGGGGCAAGCCTATTGCCGTCTCTTTGGGAATTAAATGGAAAGGTACCTAGGTAAAAAGGAAAGGAAAGAGGGATCCACAGAGGGCGTAAATAAAATAAATCAACTTAGGGGTCAGCATTTCCCGTTGCGCTAACACTTTTTTCTGTCTAGCCCGCATCCGCCGAGCGTCTGAAAAGAAAAGTGCGATAAGGCAATTCGTGCCAAAAATACTGTTCCTGAGGGATGGAAATAGCTAGTTCATTTGGAGATTTTCGAGTCGGGGGTATTTTGAATTGTAAATTTATCGTGTGTTTGTACTTTGATCGCATTCTTGTCATTCGCATCTAGGTACCTATATATAACCAGTTTTCTCGGAATACCTCTTTAATACTAGAATTATTAATTAGGAATGAATTGAAAATAAAGTTATTACTAACAAGTTTGAACTAGTTCTTACTTACGATATTTCTATGATGACCGGTATCATTGAAATCTTCTGTGTAACTTATTTACATGTATGATATCAATGATATTAATGATAGATCTAAGTGAAGATTTATATCTAAAATGAATCTTACTAAGGAATGAATAAATAATCATTAATTTAAAATTTAAAACATCCCCAAATCCAAATTCTCTTAAAGGATTGCCACAGACAGACATACAGATAGACCGACACAGACACGTCAAATTTATAACATGAGGGATGTTTAGCGTCGGGGGTTAAAAATCCAATAAAGTGATCACCAAACTAGTCAATGATAGAGTTAGTAACAAAATAGAAATAAACTTTAGTGAGTCCTAGCATATATGGTAGACTTAACATCGTAAATAAAAAGTTATAATCAAATAATTTATCTGCAGATCTCAGTGTTACTAAGTTCGTTGGAATAAATGAGGGATATCTTGGTTAGGTGAAAATATTCACAACAGCCTTATCTTTTGAAAAATATATTATTATTGGATTCTACATATACCTTAACTTCCTAAAAATAAAGTTTATCATTTCATTGTTATATAATTAATACCCCTATGCCCCGCGTCCTTATCATTTGCCAATTTTAGACAAGTTGATAGAAGTCAGACAAAATATTTTTTGCTTACGATTCCTTGTACCTATTAAATAATTTTGACAAGTAATTTAAAGACGCAATTAATAGTTTATCGCTTTGTGGCTGAGCTTCTAATCTGATTACAATATTTGGGAGAAGAAATAATGTAAATCTTTTAATCACTCCTATAATAGTCATAAACTCAATAAAAGTGAGTTATTTAGGTATCTAATAGGAATTTGCGATCTGATATAAAAATAAAAAAAACACTTTTGTTACATACGACATCTACGTAACAAGATTATTAATCAGTAATCTGTATTTAAATTCCGTAACTTTATATAGATTTATATATTTGATAAAATACCTCGTTCATGTTTTGTTTATGTTGTTGTTTTCATATCATTAAGTAGTTTCTACTAGAGACTTTGGTACCTATATAATGAATGACAGAATTTGTGTCATAAAGTCTGCAAAGAGCGTTCTCGAGTGGCGTTCACGAGCAGGAAAGCGAAATGTTGGACGTTCCCGGGAATGACGACTGAACAAAAATGCAGAGAGCCACCTGGCTGAGGGAACGCAAGACAATTAATTGTAGAAGTCCTTGTTATACTTTTATACCCTTAACGTTTCAAACGAGTAAGGAGTGAGTAAGTCTGATAGATGCTACAGTATTAACTGTAGTCTGTAGCAATAACATACCTATGCTTTGCTTGGGTTTGACTAACTGCATGTGATATCTCCATCGTTGATGACTGGCTTCTGCATCAGGTCTTTAATCCATCCGCCTAATGCGAGTGTCCGAAGGTATTTGTCAAGGATGCCATGCTGATATGACTATCATGACGACAACTTCGTGGGCAAAGACCAAATACTTCAAATTCCAACAGCATATCCCTCTTTGGTCGCTGAGAAAGCTCTCAATCCATAAGAGATTGTAGTATTTGGAAATGGTACCAAATAAAGCTGTAGATTCCTATTTAAACAAATCATTGCGTAGGATGTCGAACCGTTCCAACAGGAATCAAACTAATTTCAGCACGGATACCACGCAAATATACTGTTGACAATATAAGCATTACTTTCTGGTAATTCTGGATAATTACCAGTCGTTTCGTACTTTAACAGCGAGGTATTTAAATTCCCGTCTTTTATTACCCGAATAACAACTATTAAGCCATGTCTTTCGAAACCTTAGTACCGATACTGTCCTCAAAAGGCTTGTTTACAGATCCAGGGACCTCATTAAACTATAGTAGTAACATCACTTCGTTGCTATTACACGACCAAACTCGTTAAGGGTTGCACAAAATGACACCTACATATAAAGACAACAGAGTTTCAATTAAATTTATTGCTTCGAGGCCTAAGTTAATTGTCAATAAATACGTCGTAAAAGTCAGTGTAATCAATGAGAAATGTTCCTTGTAATTTTTGTTTAGACTCTGTAGTTGAAGGCGTAGGGTGTCAATTAGCTTGATGGCAATATTTGGCTTTTTTTATTACACCAATTGTGAGTTTGTTTTGTAATATAATAAAGATTTGTTTATCTTGTACAATGATATGAATAAAATATGGAGTGATAAGCATTATTGGGAGACAGGGCAAAGAAATAAAAAAAAAAATACTACGAAATAACATGAGTTTAATTGGAGCTAAGATATCATACTTCAATGATGAGTGTGATTCGTTGACTAGTGCATTCTTAAGCAATAGGATAAGAGCAATATTGCCATCTACTAGTTCTTAGTAGCTTTTTTTAATGTCTATAGCATTTTTTTTTATTTGTGACATTACATTCCTTCCGTGGGTCTGCATAACCAGCGTTATCAAGATTGATCTTATTTACAACTCAACTATTGAAAATCCCGTAATTTTGGCACTGATATAAAAATTTACAAAAGAAATTGTTAACTGTAAGATTTAATTTGATTCTAATAATTTTGACAAACACTATTCTCAATACTTTACATTGCATGCACCGTAATAGGCGAAATATTAAGAAACTTTCCTATATTTTTACTTTGTTATATTTTACAATACAATTTCAATTAAAGGTTGAATTGAAGTTTTTCTTTTTTGATTGAATGCGCTTATCTCTGAAACTACGAGTCGGAATTGATTAGTATTTTTGCTATAGATACCCCAATTCTTGAGAATGGTTATAACCTATTTAACATCACGCTGCAATCCTTAGGAACGGAGCAGTCACCATAAACGATAGCCCCAATAACATATGCAACTCAACTAGTCGTTCCTCCCAGTTTTACGTGCGTTTATGGTCACTACTCCACTCCTTAGGGCCGTAGCGTGATGTTACATTTCCTTTTCGAATCCGACGGGTAGTTCCAGAGATTAGTGCGATTAAACAAACAACCAAACAAAACAAAAAAACTCTTTAGTTTTATTATATTATTAGTATCTTATATATATATATATCTTATTTATGTATTCTGTATCTTGTTTTATATGCAAGTTTCCCCAGAAAATGTGAAGTATTAAGCGAGTTATTTGCTAAAGTTCAAATTGTTTGAAGTTCAACCAATCTGGTATTTAATTGTTTTCCAATGGCATCAATTAATTTATTATCGAAAGATCTCCTTAAAATATGGCCCCAATGAACGCAACACGAATCCATTCTCAAGGTTTTCAACAAACCTAATTATTTAACATTAATAATACTAGATATTAATAGGCATTTTCATAGTCCAGACAAATTGTGGCGCCCACAAATTGGATTCTAATTACAATAACAATAAACTGTGTTAGGTCTATAATATTTAGACAAACAATATTATTTTATGAACTTGTTTTTAATATGAAACCTCGTCATGGGAACCACTCTAGGTAATAAAGCCATGAACGTTATTGGTGTTAAAAGATATGAGATTTTCTGTTGAAAGGAACTCGATTATAATGCGAGTGCTTTGATTGAAGTGCGAAATGTAAGTAGTTATATTATAAACAAACAGGATTTAGGAGTTATGTGATATGTTCTTTGAAATAAATATTTATTACACGACTGCCCAAAACAGAGTGTAATATGTGACTGACCTGTTGGTCTAGTGGTTAGTGATCTTGACTCCTGAGCCATTCCCACCCAGGATAAATAATTATGTGATGAGCACGCTCATTTATTTGTTCTGTGTCTGGGTGTTGTTTATCCCACTAGTCCCACTCTTATTATAAATGTGAAAGTTTGGATGGATGGATGGGTGGATGTTTGTTACTCTTTCACGCCAAAACTATTGAACCGGTTTATTAACAATTATTTTTTATTGAAATCGGTTCACAAATGGCGAAAATATCGCGTTACATAACAGTCGAATTGAGAATCTTCTCCTTTTTGAAGCAGGTTAAAAAGACTAAAATAATTATTTTAAGTAAAGGAAACCTACCTATTGGTCGATGTCTAAATTAAAAGGCTAAAGATGTTAAACCCATTTAATAGAACGTGTGTTTTCAATTACAAACTGTCGTTAACATTTCAAAGATTAACCAACCAATTCGTTAGTCGTAAATCGATTGTTCCTAATCAATATACGAGTATCGGACGCGATCAGTGACAATCGATGTTTAGATTGATGATGTTATTGTTATCGAGTGATGTCATCGATTTGGTTGTCTCACGATGCCTTAGTTTATTGGGCTATTGTGTGGTGTATTGATGTTAAGTAATTGATCGATACATTGTATCTTCGAATTATTGATATCGATTAAAATGAGGAGGTACTGAAGTTACTGCTATAGCTGAAGTTACTGATCGAATAAAGAACGATGTTTGTTTGTTCGTAATTTATGCGCTCGTTCAAATGAACGAGCAAAATGAGCAAATGCTCATCATGAAATTTAGCATACGCGTTGCCAGGGATCAGGGATACAGAGGACAAAAAATACTAGGGACGAAAAAATTACTTTTACGTGACCGAAGCTGCGGCCACTAAATTTATGCGTCACATAAAAAAAAATCAAAGGCGTCACTTGCACATTGCCTTCCCTACGCCCTAGCTTTATTAAGAGTTCAGGCGGTCCTCATGGCAGGAATCAAGTGTCTGTTTGAAATGTCAAAATAATAGTTTTTTTAAGCTTATACAGTTATTTGCACGATACCTATGCGTAAAAATCAGTTTTTAAAAATTCGTCTGTCTATTTGTTTACTCCGAATAATCTCCGGAACGCGTTGGCCGATTTCCACGGGACTTTCACTGGCAGATAGCTGGTGTTATAAGGAGTAACTTAGGCTACTTTTATTTTGGAAAAAGAATTAGGGTTCCACGTAAAATATATAAATATGTACACGAGAGCGAAGCCGCGCGGGAACTGTTAGATAAATACATAGAACATTCTTTATTGTACACCACAGTTGGACAGAAATTAAACATAGTAACAGTTTATACAAAGCTGCAAGTACAATGAGGGGTCTTATCGCAAGCTAGTATATTAATAAGCATAGGCGTACCCAGCTTTTAGTTCAGGAGAGGGCAAAATGTTTTTTGTCGGTGCATGGAGGGCAAATAAAAAAATGTACTTAAAATTACTTTAATAAACTTAATACTACGTAAGGATACAAAGCCGCTTGGTACGCCGAAGTTACTAAGCAAGTAGTGGACAGATGGTAGGTGGTTACCCTATCCTACACATTGGCATATCCCATTACTTCTTATCTATAAACAATAATTCTCCCAACGAACTCGTCTTTTATTTTATATTTAAATGTTTACTGTTCTTGTAGTGTTGCAAGTAAAAATTATATACGGACTAATAAATCTCGATACATTTGACATTGGTTAGAATAAATGTGTAGTTAATACAACATTATCGGTGACGCAGCGCAGCGGCTTTTAGCGTATCTCAAGTGTGCCGGGATGGTTAGGGTTGTCGCGGATGATGCTAGTTCTAATAGAATGTTTTAGTACTTTTTTAATGATTGTAGGTACGAAAGTATGTGTTTTTGTAAGAAAAGTGATAAATGGTTTTCGAAAAACTATTGTATGTATATTTTTTTAGATTAATCGAAACATGGGTTACATCTTACTAATATATTTTTTTGACCTCTCCAGGTAAGCTGAAAGCTTATATTTGGAGTGGGTGCACAGCAGTACTTGTACTGGGGGGGTTAAGTTAGTAAAAAATGATAATTTAAAAATGTAGTATTATCACTACATATTATAAAACAAAGTCCCCCGCCGTATCTATCTGTCTGTTCGCGATAAACTGAAAAACTATTGAACGGATTTTCATGCGGTTTTCACTAATAGACAGAGTGGTTCATGAGGAAGGTTTAGGTGTATAATTTGTTAAAATTTTGTGTAAATTAATTGAAATATATGTTGATGATTGTTAAAGACGTCTCTGCTACCCGTGCGAAGCCGAGGCGGGTTGCTAGTATAAGTAATATAAATGTCACATATTTTTTTATGTAGAGTTGTACTTCTACATAGTTAAGTAATGAATTCGTTAGTTGAATTATTTAAACGTATTTATTGAGATTGGTATACATAATTACATTTAGGTACATCTTGCCTTTTTAAAAAGGTTTAAAAAAGCAAACGATGACTTAAAAGTAAAACGTGTCCGTTCTCTTCAGTACTATAAAATAATTCTATAAATTTAAATCAAAACTTATATAGCTACTTCTAATACAAGATATATAAAAATAATCTTTTAAAATTTTGTGCCAACCCTAGCACAGCGCCGTTTGGATCTGCGCGCACGCTTCGCACTCCATTAGAATTAAAGACATTCCGATTCGGAAATAATCCTTTTGAGTTGTAAACGTGAGAAGCGACGCTGATGAAGGACGAGTACTTGCACTATGCGATCTTATTGAGCAACTCATGCGTTATTTACGAACAATGTACGCTTAGGTACACAAAGGTGTGGCCACGTTATAGAAAAGACCCAAAATTATGGGATAAAAATATAAAAGGTGTGTTTCTTAAATATTTTAAAACTAATAATTAGAATTAATGATAATTTTAAGATAAAGTAACATACGAATTTGTGTGCCTTCTGTGCCCCGTGTAAAAAAAAAAAACAATTAGCAATCATTAAAATTTTCATGGCAATTGATGATCACAAAACTATACTTAGGTTTTTTTTTGTTATAGGGGGCCAACGAGCAGACAGGTCACCTGATGGTAAGTCACAAGTGCGTTGCTGGGAGAGGGAGAAGAGGGGGAGAGGGAAGGGTTAGGTTAGGTTACTTCACTCACTTGGCGAAATACAATACAAGCATTGCTGAACTGCCCGTTTTGTGTGAGGCCGTGGTATTACTCCGGTCGAGCCGGCCCATACGTGCCGAAGCATGGCTCTCCCACTTACAAAATAACTAAACGTCTTTCTGTATGACGTTTACACTAGAATAACTTACTCCAAATGCCGAGACTTTGACGACCAGTCTATCCAAACGAGTCTACAATAGATATAATGTCATGCTATAATGATACCCAATGACATCATAACCAATACATCATGATGATGATGACGACGATCAAAATAGTGCGGTCACTGTTTACCATCAGGTCAGCCACATGAGCTTCTCTGTCAAAAATTTGTGTGTTTAATATTGCGAACGTAAGTAAAATTACCATATGTTAATATTGAAAAGTGTACCTCCGATTTTGTTAATATAATGACAAGTATCGTCAGTCTCGTTGACACATATACATACATACATAATTATATGTCAAACAATGACCAAAGAGAAGATATTAAGCAATATTCGACTTAAATAGATTAGATTAAATTATGATTCAGGATTTATTTTCTCAAGCGTATTTACATAGCTTGTTTCATGAGCTATCTTTTTTTTTTAACGTGCGGAAACCCCCACGGGTCATCATCTCACCGGAGCGAACGGTAAAATGGTATGTCGGAATCGAACCGACTAAAACCACACGGTGTTCCGTCAGTTCCGGAGTTGCATGAGCCATCTAGGTACATGAGGATTAAATTGGATTTTAAGAAGGCTTTAGAATATATCTATTCTTATCCTTTAATTCAATCAATAATTATTCTAATTAGCCCCGGATTAGTAAAAATAATGTAACAGTATTGTATGATGTATTGCATGGCGTTATTTAGACGTAAGGTAAGCGTATCAAGGACAAACATACTTTTTATCACGTTTTATTTATACACTAGATGGAAACCCGGCTTCGCTCGGGTGAAATTTGACTCAAAATACACAATCTTTTACAAAACGTAGGAAGATATACGTGTGAATCGGCCTTAACGAACTCAAGATGGTATCCGTGTGGCCAATATGGCGACTGCCATTTGCACCATTAGAATTTAACAAAATACTCGACAATCCGAATTTTGCGGATATATGTTGTTGACTCGAAATCATTATTTTTTAATTTTTTATTATTCAAGTAAGGTTTCAATCGAGTCCACCGTACCCCTTGACCGAATTATTAATATTATACATATATGATGATGATGATGAGAGAAAATAAAAAAATACAATGATGTGGAAGTGGACATCGCAGAAAGTAGTAACAATCATCATTTACATTTACACTCTTTTTTAACGTTTTTACATGGATCAAAGACATAGAATTAGTGTCCAAATTCAGTTTATGCCTCAATTACGACTTTATTATTGTATAAAAACTATCAATGAAATTGCATAATTCTAAATTCGAAATATTAAACACGTGCGCATCAATGGCTGCCTCACCGAAATAAACTTTCATATGAAGAAAAAAGGTTTATTTGACCAATACATGTAATTCCTATGACAAGATCGACTAAGCAATGATTCCATACAAACAGTTTATAATTATAAAATCGATTGTGATGGACTTAATGTTGCCATACAACCCACGTTTAATCGTTTTTCGTTCGATACGTCTTTACCGATGCCGATTGCATGTGTTTGTATTCGAATGTGATATTATCGAACGATTTTATAATGGCTAATGGTGCGTTCCATATTTGAATTGTGCATGACTAGGAGTTTATTAAATTGTTAACGTTTTTAATTATATTTTTTGTGTATCTATGGATTTCGATTCTTTCACATACGATGACGATAGCACTTGAGGGAGGAACTTCAACGCGAACACGAGACCAAAAGCAAAGCCATCTTTAATTAATATAATTAATGACGCGTTAAATTATGATATAAACATATTTATTACTCAGTAGGTAAAGATATAATACGAATCTTTTTAAAAAGTCAATAGTATCACAAAGTCATTTTGAAACGTCAACAACTACTTTAAAAGTCTTATGTACTTATGATAATTCAAAATGGCCACTCAAATCAAAATCCATAACACAAAATGACAATGAAAATTGCAATTTCAAATGTCAACCGCACCCTTTAAAAAAAAAGAAATGTCATTCGCGAAGTAGGTAATCTTGGGCTCCGTGTGAATGACAGGCATGCAGAATTAAATGTCAAACAATCAGGCTCTTAAAACCTTAAATGCAGACAGGCAGGTATAGGGTTGCCACTCGTTCTATAACGTATAGTATCATATGTCACAGATGGCGCAATGGTTCAGGTGGTCGCCTCGTCACTACACCGCGTCTAGTGTTGGGGATGCGATTCCCACACTGGACAAAAAATTGTGTTATTCACTAATAGTTGCCACAAGACACTTGCAATAGCACAAACATTTCTTACGAGGTCAAAAAGTTTGGGATATAAATACGTGTATATACAATATAGTTTTAAAGAGTAATAGTAAAAAATAATTTACTTTCATCGCTAATTCAATTATCGCCCTCTATTATATTAACCGTAATTGAAACGCAGCATTTATAACCTACTAGGTTTTTTTTTTATGTTATAGGGGGCAAACGAGCAGACGGGGTTACCTGATGGTAAATTACATGGGTCGCAAGGTCGCAACTCAAGAGTCACAAGTCCGTTGCCGCCCTCGAACGGTCTTGTGTCTCTTGAGTTGGAAGGGGAAGAGGGAAGAGAGGAGAAGGACGGGAATAGAGGAAGGTTGGGAATAGGGAAGGGTTAGGGCCTCCGGTAACCTCACTCACGCGGCGAAAAGCAATGTAAGCATTGCTTTTCGCCCGTGCCCAAACATGGTTCTCCCAAGAGACAAAGGACTAGGTATTTTTTCTGAATTTCATAATATATATTTTTAAAAGTTTTTGAAATAACCTACCTAAGAAGTTGGCAACCCTAGACGGATAAGCTTCTTCAGTGATATAATCCTTTTCAACGGTATAATGTTGTTTACGATGTATGGAAGGAAGTGGTGTATCATAATATAACAGAGAATTTAAAATGACGGCAAACTAATAGGGCTGTTTCCTACAGTTAAAATAAATTACTTAACTCAGCAAATTAAAGTTTTATAAATAAGATGCGTTGCCATTTTCAAGTTTTTCACATTTTTTTATTAATTATACAACCAACTACTTAATGTAAAATATTTTATCTATATATTAATACGTGAATATAGTTTTTTATTATTAAGCTTATTAAGCTGATTTCGTGCACGGAGGATGTGTTAATTGCGATCCAAGTCCAAAGAAATGGCAAGAGCTTGCTGACGGAGAAATAAAGGAATAATTGTAAATTTTATAATAACTTAAGAAAACCTGAAACCCTTCATGGGGAAATTATGTAAGTTTACTAATTTGTAACAGTTCACTATATCTTCGCTAGATGGCGCTAGGTGTTTTCACAAGCGTTACTTCTTAATACCTTCCGGGTGACGGTACTTCAAAGATAAATCATTTAAACTAACTTTAGTAAAGTGTGCAATTTTATGACTTCATTATCTAGGATTATATCTTGAATTAATTTCCGTTATCGCCAAATTGCTACAATTACAAACTTTTTGATTGGAATATGGTGTCGGTAATTACGTGGTTTGGCGGCAAAATGGTAGGTAGGTAAGTATTTGGTGAATTTACTGTTTACTGCATATTGAGGTAGCAAAATCTTGTTAATTAGTATAAGTAAGGTATTAACATGTATGGAATATGAATGAACTGGGTTTTATAGCGAGTTAAACTGTGCTAAAAAGCAAAATTTTACTTCTAGTTGGAATTACTGCCAAGTTTAAAGAGTTTATCCCTTTTTAAGAGTTTTCCCAACTAAGTTGGGGTCGGCTTTCAGTCTAACTACGAAACGACTGCCATCAGACCTCCACCACCCAAGTACTAGGGAATCGAAGTTCTGTAGTTAGACCAGGTTAACGGATTTTTTATAGGGCTCTGACTACCCGTGATGAATGCCACAGATGTTCATATGGCAACCGGGACCGAAAGCTTAACGTGCTCTCCGAGGCACGGAGGGGTTCGATTTGATAAGAGTGGTCACCCATCCTAAGATTGACCTGGCTTGCATTACGTAACCTTGCAATGTGCTAACCTACTCGATTACCACTTAGCCACTAGCCCCCCCTAACTACTAACTTAAGTTAAATAATTAAAAAATATATAAAAAATGTGGAAATATCATGATCCGTAGGTGTACTATATCATGAAATATTGGTACATATTTAGATGATGAAATAGATATACTTTAAGTCAGTGAAATGCCTAAAGAGGCGGTAGAGACAATCTTGGGTCAATTTTTTTTTTTTTAATTTTTCGGTTCGTAAATTTTCATCAAATTAAAATTTTTTTGTTAACAAAAAAGTCGCCCGAAATTCTTTTTTGGCAGTTAGTCAACACGTGCTCTTAATTTGACGAACACTTTAAAACCTATATTTTAATACAACGTCGATGGCAAACAATCATGCCTATGGAAGCTTGCAATTCTAGTGGACTTGCATGTGCACACTCCTTTCATCGGAAAAACTTATCAAAACAAAAAAAAAAAACAAAAGTTAATCTTTCCAATTGAGCGTATGACAAATTGGTGTTCAAACAAAACGAAAGGAAAATAAACTAAACTAGAAATTCCTCGGCCCCCACATGTTATGACCATTTACACATTCCCTTATCGAAAACAAACAGGAAATGGGCCTCCAATACACACGGAGGTGTCCAACAATATGTCCTACATGCAGTTTGACCATTATTTGTTGGAATGTTTGTCCAAACTCTCTAACAAATATTGGGTCGCCCGGAACCCTTTGATTTGGACCAACGTTTAAGTAAACAGCGATCATTGAGATAACCGACCCGCCACCATGGAGGTTTTTTTTTTTAATTCAGTTGTTTCTATGAAAGTAAAGCAGGCAAAGGTATTTGAAAACGATTCGGTTAAGCTGACTCAAAAGATAGCGAAAGAGGACACGACTTGAAGAGTTTTTAGTTCGACGAGTATGTCTGTCATACTTATATGACATTTCCAAAAACGTAACTCTTAATATATATTTTTTTTGTAATTAATAATACTGCGTGAATAGTTTATTACTAGACGCGTTGAAAAAATCGCATAATGGAAATCGCAAGGCATAATGACTTGAGTAGAAATATCACATTCAGTTATTTTAGTATATGTTACTACATATACTAAAACCACAATTTTTTGTGTCAAGTTACAAATAATTTTTTGAAGTGAAAACTTTAGGCACGTTGGACACTTTTTGGTCACGCTCAGATGACAGATGACATGTGTCAGTTATGTTTTCACTTCTGGCGTGCAGTCCTACGATTGACAGTTTCTTTTTTAAGGTTTGTTATCAATAATTAATTTTGTTTTTGATATTTATACTTAATGCGTACTTAATTTTAGTTTTTGTTAGTGGAAAGTAGTTAAAATTTTTGAGGTGTTTTTTGTTTGTTGTGTTCATAACTAAAGCAAGTTCAAAGGTTATTATAATCTTTTAACTTGCTTTAAACGCTGATTATTAACGATTCAAACAAATATTTGTATTATTTAAAGTTTCTTGCAAAATCTTCTGACAAAATTGGAAAGGTGAATTTGTGTTTTGGGGATGTGTGAATAATAAACGGACTGAATATAATTTATTATGAGATTATATTTTATAGTGGCTGTAATTGAAAACGTTCATGTATTCCACGGAATCCATTTAGTCATATGTAGACATAACAATTTTGTCCACAAATCTGACACAAATTATTACACGCAAAAGAAGGAAATACAACCAGTTTAACTATATTAAGTTCTCATTTCTGGGCCACTGGCTGTGGACACGTGTCAAGTGTGTACACTTTAATTTAATAAATTCTAGTTATTACAGATTTTACACTGTCAATTTGAATTAACCTGTTTTACATTGCATGTTTTATGGAGCTGTTTTACTTCGCTATTACATAAGGCAAGTATTGTATTATGCCAGAATGGAAACCATATTTTTAAATAATAAATTGTGTTGAAAGAAGTTTTTCATAATTCTTTTTAGTTCCTTATCTTTACTTTCCTTTACTATAAACAACAATGTTACAGTTTTACATACCACTGATTAGAAATACTAATTGAATATGCTTATTAATGGATTGAGTCATTTATATTTAAACCTCACATTCCAAAAATCAAACATGCGAACCAAATAATGCATTATTTATTTACTAAATGACTCATGTATTGTTGAAAAATATTCTAGTTTACGAGTAAATATATTTGCATTTGAAGTGGGTAGGCATAGTTAGATAGTTACAAAACTTCTTTTTTTCAGACAATGTAACGATATTCTGTAAATACTTTATTATTTTGTAGTCTGTTGTTTTCAAAGTCAAGGTTAAAATTCACGCGCGAAACGACCCGTGTCAACTACACATTATTGTTTATGGTTTACTTTTTTAAACAGACAAAAGGCAAAGGACACAAAACGTTTGCAGTATTTGAATGTATAGTGCCAGTTTCTATATTCGATCAAAGATATCGAATCAGATCACACTTTCTTGTGCCTATGCCCAAATTAAAAAAAGACAACTATATTGATCATCAACCTTACAGGTTTAATTTATTTGAGTATTACATAATGTGACGATTATCAGAGATCTCATTTATATTACATACCTACACATATTCATCTCTACTTTCACATTATCTTTATATACATAAATAATAATAATGAATTATTTATTTACTTCCACAAAGGTAACTTAAAGCTATTTCATTAACATAAAAATTTCGTGTCACGTTGTTTGTCCGCAATGAACTTCTAAACTAATGAAGCGATTTTATAAAATTTTGCACACTGTGCAGTTTGTTCTTACTTAAAAGATTGGGTAGTTTTTATCTCAATTTATAGTCAGAATATTTATTATTGCAAATTACTTGGCCAACGCGTGTCCAGGTAGCTAGCATGCTATATTTTATAAACGTTAAAGTCAGCCATAAAAATAAATTGTGATATCATTATAGTAAAATGTCTACTAAAATATTTTCATAAAAATGTCACGGATTACTTTCTAAATATGATTGTTTTAATGGTCGTAAAGTTTGTATAGTGATGTGATAATAAACAGCTTAAAGATAAGTATGAATATCACTTTTGACCGAAATATGATATTAAAATTTTCTAATTTCTTTTTCTTTGTTGTGCTTAATTGTCTGCTTATAGGAGCTACGAATCATGAAACGAAATACTATAAGAAAATAGTCTGTTATTAATTATATTTTAATAAAAAACCACGTTATTGTGTAAATGATATTCCCTTTTACATAATTTACCAGCTTACCTCACTGATTCAAATAGCTTAAACAATTTAAAACTCATTAAAAACATCATAAACGCGCTAAAAGTCCTAGTGTACGATATGATTAAACGAAGGTAGGCAAAGACAATAATCATACAGTCTCAATTGTCACTTTCAAATTATGAATTGTTAAATAGAATGCTAACAGACCATTCATCATAATTTACTGGCTACTAAATAGCTCAGGAATTTAACGAAAAAAAAAAATGTAAGCTTAACACCAGCTGCAAAGCCCTACAAAGTTGCCCGGTTTTATCCGACAAGATTGCAATGTCGCATAAATCAATTTCAATTCAAAATGATTGTCTACAGCCGTAAATTAGCACGTCCATAGTTGAGGCATGCTTGCACGCTTCGTTGCGAAATAAGGCTCTTGTCATATATTTTTTTTAAACAACTGAAGTAATTGAAAAAGTCTGACCGTTAAAAAAACTGCACTGATATATGTAAAGTAGATATAACTCAGCGGTTTCTTATCATAAGAAAGCGATATTAATGTTAAATCAACTTTATTACAAAAAACAGCTATCTTGTTTTTGTAATAAAGTCAAGAAGTTAAGGGTGTGTTTATATACGTCCTTGACTTCTTGAAAGAGGCAGGATTTTTTGTTTTAAATGACTATCAAGTAACCTACCTGTGATCAAAGATGAAATATCTCTTGTCTAAAATAATGTTTAACTGTATGTGATATTTGTAATGGCGAGTGATTCTGATGGATCAAGAGTAAGGTCAGAAGATTGAGTCGTTTTTTTTTCTTCGGAAATTTGTTTTCTTCGGACTTTGTTTATCATTAATTCATCATACATCCAAAAATAATACCGCTTTGTATAGTCATAGTATAGAGTAAGCGCTCGTAAGCAGAATAATAAAATATATTTGGGTTAAATATAATTTTTAGACGCTTTTATTAGCTTCGTCGTTAGGACGACTATAATATAATTTGGCATCTTAGAGCTGAATGATGGAGCTGATCTGATGATGGAGCCAGGAGATGGATAGAGGATGTCTGTAGTGACTGTGACTACTAGTAAACGTCACGGGTTTGGGCTCATATGATTTGTTTTGACAAGTCCAACAAATTGGGCTTGGTAACGTTTGATGATGGAGCCAGGGTCTGGAGCCAGGAGGTGGTGATGGCTTCTTTTTTTTTTATTCGGTTCATAATTAAAGCGTGTTTTTTAATTTTTCTCAACAATAATTTATTGTTTTAAAAGTCACGTTTCAATTGGGTTATTCCCTGAGTACCCCGATCTCCGAGGCCCCCGTCCCGGAGAACCCCGAATACGATAAATATGATTAAATTTCTTATGTCTATTATTTTCAACTTGTACGGTCGACATAAAAAGTGCTTATATGTATGTATTTGAAACACATAAGACGAAAGTAGTTTATTTGAATTTGGTACAATGTCGAATCATAGTTTTAATAGAGGTAATTACAGTTTTAATAAAATGTAAAAAAAAAATGTTACAATATTATCAAATCATACATAACAAATATATTTTACAATTTATGACAGAAATAATTATTTCAAATTCGAAGCACAGCAGAGCGAGAAGGGTTGCAAAAAATTTACAGGAGCGGGCACCAACCATTTATAAAAAAACAATAGAGCTAGTGCGGTAGATGGTGGATTGGTGGTAGACTTTAAAGTTAATAATCGATTATGAAAGTGAAACTGATTTTGCATATTATAAAAGGTTATTTTAAAAGAACATATTATTTCAGATTATGGATATAAAAAATAATTCCTGAAAATGAGACTGTTTTTGCGTGTTTTTTAAATTACATAATTTAAAAAATACGCAAAAACAGTCAAATGTTCCAGATATTTTGATAGTAGAGTAGATATTTTGATTTTCTGCATTGAAAAAGGAACTATTCTGATAATTTAAACCTGTGATTGCTCTAGGAGACTCTATATTGTATTCTCTAATTATAATATTTACCTTAACCAAGCAAGACTTTATCAGTTTTTCCTTACCCTTAATTGTTTTTAAACTTTCGTGACTTTGATACATATCAGATGTGTAATTCGGGACTTAATCGCGAAAATATTTAAAAGGTACAATACCTCTTGGTTACCCGACGTTTCGATAGAATTGCACCGATCGTGGTCACTCGTGACCACGATCGGTGCAATTCAATTCCCGAATTATCTAACATTTATTTAACATAGCATCTGCTGACGACACTTTTAAGCTTAACTGACTTTTAATTCAGATTATCAAGATAAAAATAAATCGGGGTCCTCCGGGACGGGGGCCTCGGAGATCGGGGTACTCAGGGAATAACCCTTTCAATTTCTTCATTGGTTTTTATTTTGAAGCTATCAGAGTCGTTTATAATCTACGTAGTCGCAAATCCTTTATGGATCTATGTAAGGAAATTAATATCCTGACGGGGCCTTGTCAATATATTTATGAAAACATCATGTATGTTAGAAAAATATGCATCTATTTACAAAACGGCGAAAAAGACATAATTATGTTACTAGAGATGGACATAAAATAGTTCAACAAAAATGTAGGCTAGCAAAAGTGCAAACATCTTTTATGGGGTACTCCGTTAAATTCTATAATAAAATACCTGATAATATTCTTCAACTAAATGACAAGAAATTTAAAACTTGTATAAAACGCACGCTATGTAAACGAGCATATTATAAACTAGATCATTATTTAGATGATAAAAATGTTTGGCAGAATGCCGGTTCTGCTCCACAGTTACACTGTCAATGAGTAGGTACTCGTCTTGTTCCTTATCTGACGTACCTATAGATTTATTGATATTTTGATTATTATTGACATTGTTAATTTTCTAATTAACAATAAAAAATAAAATCAAAACATTTATATTATTTCATACACTGTTGACATTGTATTTATGATAGGCTTTTATTTTTTGTTAGAAAAATTTGAATTGTACATATGAGAATTGTGTAGTCACTTAAGTATTAAGTTAATTTTGTATGTTGCTTTGTGATTTTTTTTATCTTTTATTTTAGAACAATATTATGTTACATTGTCCTCACATTAAATTGCGCTTATAACCAATGTAAAAAAAGGGACTTGTAAAAAAAAACACATGTTCAAAAAGAGTGTCCTTGATGTTTCTTCTTCATACAATCTACGTATTAGAACAGGCAACTAGCTTCACGACCGATTTATACTGACTGACTCCTGACAATTCAAAAATACGTACAATGGGTTTACTTGAAATAAATAATTTTTATTTTGATTTTGAAGTAGGTATGTCAAAATATGAATGTATTTGACAAATAAGGATTCATTTGCAACGATTAGCTGAAGATTATTCTTATTTTCTCTAAAGTACGCAAATACATTTTAATCATAAATAAATAACTGGATATTCTCTATGCGTGATGGCAGTTCCTAAACAATAGTTACTTGCTTTCTCTAAATAATTAAATAATCTTTTTTTTTCTTGTCGGTACAGTTGGAAACGAAATAAATACCTTTGTTAAAATAAACAGACAAAAATAAATACTAAGCCATAAAGACACAGGTAAGCGGTTTATCTTTTAAGATGCGATAAAGAATGGAGTTATTGTAATAAAATAGGTAAGTAACTGTGCCGATCCTTGCCCATAAAACACCGTCATTTTTTTTGCAAAAAAAGGTAGGGGTTTATATTTTATTGGTTTATACACAGAACAAACCAGTAGTTAACCAAATGCTAGTGAACTGTTTAAGTTTTGCAGTAAATCTGTAAAATATCAAGGCCACGCTCATATTTCTTACCTGATTTCACTAGATTTATAATAATATATTTTGTGGTGATATTTTTTTTTTTTATTTTTCATATTTGTAGAGAAACTGCAAATAAGAACAATATTTCACTGTTCTTCGAATTGGCGGGAAAATTTAAATCTTTTTTTATTTTAGGACAAAGTCTAATCTGTCAATTTAAAAATAGAATAGGTACCATTTTCTTCTATGCAGCTAGTAATGTAATCACAATCGATTCTTAAGAGGTCGTCTAAACGAGACTGGAGTTTTAAGATTTTTCATATATTTAGTATTTTATGATTATACTTCATCGGCCCACCCATACTAGCCAGCAGGTTGGTGAGCGAGGCCAGTCTGTTGTTGCATTTTCATTTCCAGTAACATTCCAAAAACATTCGTCTGTAATTTTGATATATTAGTACTAAAATACACTTTACTTCATACATGTGGATGGAATGGGTTTTTCCCATGAGATTTGTTATTATTTACAAAATTTCATAAGCTATCAAAGTATAAATAAGCGCCGGTAGCGTCCGACTTGCAAATGTCTAGTTGTGGGATTGAATCCCACCCAACACGCTACCGACGTGCCCCCGCTCATAACAGAAGCATTTTTTATGCGTGTGAAAAGCCCGCACGAGCCGTTACCAATACACGGGGGTTTTCGGTAGAGCTGTGTGTCGGAATCACACCAACCAAACAATGACATTCGGTTGAATAAAGAGCAACTACTAAAGTGATAACCAATTTAAGTTGGTTAATTCCAGTTTTAACCAGACAGACTACATTTCAACTTCAACTATAATAAAGCGGGGTAACTTTGAACATGACAGTTTTTCTTCTTATTAGAGGCGTGAAGTCTGTACTGAGTGTACGTGAGGTTTTGATACTGTAACATTCTATCAACTTACTATATTTTATGACTTTCGTAGAGAGAGATAACCCAACCAGATTGACAATTATAAATTAAAAGCCGCCGTTTCAAAAACCCCACCCCCCGTTTCAAAAAGCCCTTCAACAATTACAAAAGAGCTGATGATTTTCCAACGTCTGAACAGATTTTCCTGAATCATAGCTAAGAATATTCTCAATCAAGTCACCTTTCTAACAAAAATATAATTACCATGGTCCGGTCCGGTCCATTTACATACAGATACATAATTATGTTAAACTTATTGAGGGTTTACAATGCAGAACCAAGCGATCGCACTTAAATTGGCTAATTGGTTTGGGAGCTACGATGCCACAGACAGACACAGACTCACAGATATACAGACACGTCAAACTTACAACAACCCTCTTTTTGCGTCGGGGGATAAAATGTATTAAAGTAAATAAAATTGTGATTGACTAACAGCGTATTTTTTTTGAATTTCAAAATTGTTATAAGCGCTTTAGGAAGCTTCAAGTACTCACTAATTGTGTTGTCCACTCTATTAAAATGATCGTCTATGGTTAGAAGAAAAGAGCTAAGCAATAAAAATCTTTTTAACAAAAAATTAAACCGACGAAAAGAACTAAAAAGCAAAAAATAAATAAACTTTAAGTCTTAAGTATTGAGCTTATTTACATAAACTATCAAATTATATATAAACATATTTTGAGTAGGCGCCAAATAATAAAAATGATAAATTACCTACGTAGAGCCCACGTAGGTACATATACAATTTTGATAATTAATCAGTTTGTTGTTTGGCGCCGACTCAAAATAAGTTTATATAAAATTAGATAGTTTATGTACATAAGCTCAATACTTAAGACTTTTATTTAGAAATTTTATTTATTTTTTGCTTTTTAGTTCTGTTCGTCGGTTTAATTTTTTTTTAAAAAGATTTTTATTTTATGTTTTTTTTTCATCATCAGCTCAGCTACATGATGTGGTGATTTCTAAAGGCAAATACCTGAAAAAGTAATGAAAAGTAAACAGAAACACTATTCGTTCCTACAATTTTCGAGGGTTTCTCTCAATTTTATCAGGATCCCATCATCAGATACTGACTTCCTTGACATGGGACCACCCTTGAGGTATACCCTATCCAACAAAAAAAGAATAATCAAAATCGGTTCATAAATAACGGAGTAACGGCTGAACATACATAAAATATATATATAGATATATAAAAATAATAATATATATATATATATATATATATATATATAAATATAAATATATATACGGTCGAATTGAGAACCTCCTTTTTTTTCGTCAGTTAAAAAGTCACATGAGTTTTTACCTAATACATAATACTAGAGATCGCGTGGTGGTCGAATTTCGTCCATGGTTTTTTCATTGGCCAGTAAAACTTGAGCTGTTATTGTATAGACTTACCATGACATTATACTCACATATACTGGACGCGTGTAATTTCATTAAGCCGTTTTCACGTAATTTTAAAAGTTGTAAGACATATTTTTTTTAAATTTTAGCTTTCTGCTCTTCTTCTATATATAAACTAAATATTTTTAAATTCACGTTACTATTTTCTGTTTGCAAATTTTTCTTAAAAACACAAAGAATACTCTTCCCCTATTAATATAATGATGAACTAAAACGTGTTAAAAGGAATCACGTATGCGTTGGTGGACTAAGTACAAATAGTTTTCTTCTTTTCAAAATTCGGATTTTATACAGTTTTGAACCTATAATAAAAACATCTTAGGTTTTGAATGATTCAATTCCATATTTAAACAACATATTAAGACGGTAGCATTTTTCTTTAATTCTACATTCATCTAATCGACTACCTTTTACCTTTTTTTTTTTTTTTTTTACGTGTGGAAACCCCCACGGGTCATCACCTCACCAGGGTTAACGGTAGGGTGGTATGTCGGACTCGAACCGACTAAAACCACACGGTGTTCCGTCACGGGGTCCTATTGCCGGGGACTCAGGTGTACCCTTTTACCTGCGTCTTCGCCATAGAGTTCTAAGAAAAAAATGAGCATTATAATATCACTTAGCGACAGGGTTTTTTAAAAATAAATTGTAATGAATACCCAGTCAATGAATTAACACAAGCATTTAGCTTAGCTGGAGGGGTTAACAATAATACTAGTATAATGTGACCGACGTTGCTAGTACCCCTTATAAAAAAAACTAGCTAAGAAAACCAGCTGATAATAGTTTGGCCTAAGTGGTAAAAATCGATCAGAATACCTTTCTACGGTTAATATATTAACCGTAGAAAGGTATTCTGATCGATTGAATTGAATTGATTTGAATTGATCGCTTTATGTACAATCGTATCACAAGCTCATTTATGGTAAATATTTGACGACAGACATATGATTATTATATTTGCAAATTAATCTTTATGCCCGCATTTTGGCAATCATCAAAACTTAATTTTTTTTTTAAATGACAAAGTAGTTATAAAATTGGTATATACTTGTAATAATTATTTAAAAAACATATATAATAGAAAAAATCTTAGACCATAAACAATAATGTGGAATGACATATGTTATAAATAATCTAATGTCGATGGTCAATGTTCAAAAATTCCCGCCACAAGGAGTTCCAGGAAATTAGAGAACCAAAGCTTCGCAGCCATAAACTTGAAAGCGAAATTCAAAAATCGAATACGTTCCGGTTACCAGGAAGCTATTAGTGTTGTGCAGCGTCACATATTTGATTAAACAGCTACCTAGTCGATTAATGACTGCCTTTAATGAGAAATACGTTTTAGTTATCGCTCTCTTCCATGACCACAACAATGAATGCCGATACATTGACCTTTTGTTGCACGCGTAAACAAAACTGTTAAGGCATGAAATAGAAGGTAGGTACGGCTAATAAAATATCATTTTCTTCATAATTTTCATGACGTTATTGTTTTTGAAATACACAATATCTCAGTATTTATAACCCTTGTAACCAATGTGTTTAATAAAGAAGTTATCTTCTGAGGTTATTTATAAATTTACATTTTCTATTCTGAGGCGTTTAGGTATCACGTAACCTTTACAAGCAAAAAGTAAAAACAAAAATAGATAGATTTTTCTTGGACCTGTGCAAGGAATATGTTTAATTTTTTTAATGTCCAAAAACGTACTATAACTGACATAAGCTTCAAATTTACTAGTATTCTTAATAAAAATCAGAAAATTTTTTAAATAAAATATTTTCATTGTTTGCTATTTATAAAATATTAAGTAAATCGTGAACCAATGCGTGTGTAGATTTCATTGTCTTATTAGTTTATATTTCAAAATATGTACTAGAGATCAAATAAACTATTAATAGTACTCTTCCACTATCTCTGTAATAGTATACTACATACATAAGAAATTTAAAAACGTTATGAAAATGTGTTTTATGTTTTTAGAAATATGAAAACGTGTTTGGTTAAACAAGTTCTTTATTTTTATCAAAACTTCCGCATTATGCACCAGCGGGAAAGTAGGAAATTGTTTAACGTTAGCGTTAACTGAGCTCTAGATTTTCGTATGCAGTTTATAGATGATTGAAACGTTCACACATAAAATTTTTATTGGTTTCCGAATGGTATTTTTAAATTTATAGACTCACTTTTACTAAGTGGGTCCTACACGGATATTAAAAAAATATTTTTTAAATTTTTTATTGCTAGTAATGTATGTGTTAATGCAATGCATGTGTTAATGCTTGTTAAGAATATTGAAATGATATTTTTATGACTGTCGATGCCGATGCGTGCCGATTGTTGATCTAGTTTTTATTAATTAATGTTGAAATATTACAAATTTGAAATGTGATATGCCTTAAATTTTTAAATGTTATCCGCTTTGCATTCCGTTCATTTAAATTTCAAAGCTAATTTAGAATTAGGTTCTCGGAAATATATGTTAAAGATTTTACAACTATTGTTTGTGTTTAATTAATGAGAATCTTTCGGCATTCTTTTTGTTCTATGTTCTACTTGAGAAAATGGTTTAGTTATACGCAATGCCATTAAAATTTAATGTCTTAAGACATTAATATATAAAGATAACTTCACATATTCAGATAACAGCTTCGATAAATACTAAATTACAATACAAATTATTGCGTTTGGATACTCATAACATTTATAAGAAATTAAATCGAACTTACCATTTTAATTGCCATGAGCAAAAATATTAATATCCAATGTATTGAATAAATCATACATAAAACAAGTAGGCACTGCGTTTGTTTGAAAAACTTAATATAATACCACTATGTAACTTTTTAAATTTGGAATACATCACTATTATTTAACCACGTTATTTCTGAATTATCGATTCGAATATTCCATTTCTAAATGCGCGCGGTTGCGGGATGTACTATGGGCGACTAGTGTTGCCCGCGACCTGATCCATACTGCACGGCTAACGCTTCTCTATCGTTTAACGAAGCATTCGATTAGAACGAACCGCTTTATTGGAATTCCATCGAGTTTTAGCTTATTCGCCTTTAGTGATAAAAATAATTTTCAACTAATGAAATATGTGTAATAGGTAGATAAGCATGTTAGTTTTGTATGTTATGCTATAATAGTTGTGCAATTTTGTGTGTTTTTATGTTATCGCGTTAGACGGTAAACAGTACTGGGTTATGAAATGGTCAAAGTGAGGGCGCGGTAAATATTAATAGTGTGAAATTGTACTAACTCAATTTAAATAAATTTTGTTTCAATAATAAAGTTTCACCTTATGATAAGTATAGTAATATTACTGTGTGATATTTTTGTCTAACTTTCATGAATTGTTAAAAGGACGGTTTTTATAACTCTTGTAAAATTTTACTTACTAGATAAACAATGAATTTATTTAAAAACAAATTTTTAATATATATAATTTAGTTCTTACGCTTACATTAGTTACATAGTTAAAATGTGTAACATTCCTTGCGCATTTTTGTAATTTTTTGTTTTTAATGTTTTTGTAAATTTCTGTAATGTAATAGATGTATTTGACAAACTTTAGCAGTCATCGTTTAAGTGTATTGCTTTAAAAAAGGATTACTAATAAAGTAGATAGTATTCACATCCAAGTCCTCGAAATCGATTAAAAGGGCTGAAATAATAATTTCCTTACAGAAGAAGCCATCTTCTGTGAGGAAATTCTCAGTACCAGCACGGAGACTAAAAATATGTGAGTTCAAAAACTATTGTTGTGGTGTTACACGTATGAGTACTTATGTAAAAAGTATGTAGTATACACATTGAACTGTTCAAATAATATAAGGGCTTAAATCAAATATAGGATCACGTCGCCTAAAGCCTGAAACGTAATACGATTGTCGACTATTTGGCCTTAATATTAAAACATTTGTAAAAAATTTTAACCGGCATGATAATTTCGAATTAATAAAATATTAAGACTATTATGTCTTTACTTTTATTTTCGCAAGGTATTTTATCGTAGAAACACATATTGAGTAATAAAAAACTTGTTTCTTTTTTGAGCTTGGACTCTATTACATGTCATCTAGATATATATAATCTTTATAGCGTGTGCTTACAATATTTGCATCACTTACTGTATCGAATAAATTAATATTTTTATGCAAAAGGATGGGTGATATAAGATTAACGTGTGAATTTCAAATTCAAATTGTTGATCGGATTTATAATCGTTTCGTTTAATTCTCGAGTCGGGGAGTATTTTAAATTTATTAATAAACACATGTTTATATTTTTTTTTGTGATTTTTTTGAAATACGTAGGTACGTGATTATTATTCACATTAGTGTTCGGTCGTACTCTTGAACTAGATACTCACTAGACTAGCACATAGACGCAATCACTAAACAGGAGATTAAAAATAGCATGGAGACTTCCTACAGTGTTGCGGTATAACTTTTACTACTGCCATTTAATAATATAAATGTACTTGGGCCGATCCCAACTAACATAGGATATGTTGGCAGATGCAGCAGCTATATCAATCCTCCCATTTAATCCATAATACGCTATTATCAGACTATAGTTTTTTCTTATGGAACTTAATTAGCAAACAAGCACACAACTGATTCGCGTCACAAGTGGTATTGCTCGCGCATTGTCATAGTCATCTTACCAATAGACCAAAGGACACTAGGCCATTCACGCGGTGTTTCTCCAGTCTATGGAGGTTTCTCATGATGAATTATCATTTTAACCCAGCAGTTTAAAGTTTTAAATAAGGGTGCAGTTCTTGTAATATGGTTTTAGAAGCGTTACAAGACAGACATATTTCCCTATAGAGTTGTTGAAGTGCATATTGTGCTAGCTTGTACTCCCACTGTACACAAGATCGGTTGGAAAAGCGCAAAAGCCACCTTTGGTATGGCGACTGTTTATAGGTACCATTAACAATTTAGAAGCAAAAAAAAAAACTTGTAAATGGTACGTCTATCTCGGCAATCAATTTTCGAAGATTTTTGCCCGTCTTTTCCGAAAGACAAACTTAAGTTTGCAGTTCTAAATGGGAATGGGAAGGCCCATACATCGATTTATGACAAAGTTAACTTTCCAACGGCAACATAAGTTTGTTATCACAAAAACTATTTTATTATGTGATATAACAACAAATTAACGACTTTCAGATTTTTATCCATAGAATCATAGAAATATTTTTTTAGGGTTCCTTTTGAGGAACGGAACCCTAAAAATTATTTCTAAGATTCTAAGGATAAAAAAATATATTTGGAAGGTTTCAACGAAGGCTGTATGCTTTATTCTATATTTAAATTTATAAAAAATGGTGATATGAAAGGTTCTAGAATGTTTTTATCAACTGTGTTACATGGACTCACCGCGAGCAGAGTGGCCAGGGCGCTTGCCATGCGCATAGTCGCAGCGCGGCGCGTGCGCTGGCGGCGCTACGTGACGGAGGCGGCGGGCGGACGGGCGCGCGCGGGCCGCATCCGGCCGCCCTCCGATCCTCTACCACGGTCGCGACCACATCGCGCACCTATGGAATAAGAAACATATGTATATTTATTAGGTAAAAATAATTTTATTTTGCATACTAGATAATTATCTAATACAGGGACTTCGGTTATCAGAAAAAGCCATTTCTAGACTCCGTAAAATGTGCTCGACTCGGTGATTGAATATACAAACACAAACTTTTGACATAAGATTAACAGGGCAGTCTCTTAATCATAATGATGTTACATAATATGTTCCATTGTCATCAGCTCAACAAACATTCGAGGGCCGTGTGCGAAATGTGTCAAGTTATTATTAAGTCATTCAAAGCTATCATTAAACAAGATTTGTAGATACTCGTAGATTTTCTGGTTTACAAGCTTTTTGAGCTGGCAATTCATTAATATTGTAATCTGGTATTTACATTGTAGAGTTGTAACGAGCAGACGGATCAACTGATGGTAAATGACCACTTATATATACTCAATAGAAATGTAATGAGAGCTAATATGTTTATTATTTTCCATCTCTTCTGTTTTTGTTGTCAGTCTTTTTTTAAATTATTTTTACTTAATTTTCAGTTTCCCTATTTTTATAGCCTACTTTAGTTTAATTACTTTAATTTTATTAACATAATATCACTCAACAATAACAATTAGATCAAAAAACTGCTAAAGATTGATGTATGATATTATAAAGCGCCTGCAATTTTGTAATAATTCTTTTTTACTTCATAAAATGTATGTATGAGGGATTCTTACGAGTCGTACCTAACTTTTGTCTTCTCTGTGCTTAAAGTAAGAGTAATGATTCTTACTTAAAATTACACAGAGTTGAGTTCCCGCTCGCTGTAAATCATAATCAACTCGTAACGGATTATTGTTGTTGAAAGGATTAAAATAAATAATTGTAGCAATGACAGACTATTTCTATTCATGTATAACAGAAAATGAAGCTCATTTGAATTCTAAATTTGAAATCCACAGATCATACCTATGCATATGTCTCATGATAGGAATCTTTTTCGTGTGAAGTTAGCAGTTTGTTGTTGTCTGTGTTGTTTTCAGCCGACGTACATTCACACGACCAGACCTGATTGGATCAGAAAGTCTGTGCCAGGCCAATTACCTGTGAGGCTGTGACTGATAGTTAAGCGAAGATTTTCATCAATCGCATTGAAAATATTATTCCTTATAATTTTTGCTAGGAAGATATTTAACATAGTATCAAAGCTCCGTTGATCGAGTAGCTTTAAAATCAATCAGTGATACGAAGAGAAACATAGATTAGGTATATAGATACATATTTACTCTTATATAAAAAAGGCTACTTAATTTCTAATGTCGACATGATAATCTGAGTCAAAAGTTGATTGATGTATTTAATAATTTTAACAAAAATATTATTTGTCAGGTTTTGCTAAACCTTCAAAACCGAAAAAAAATCATAGTTTGTAAAAAAAGTAGTAGGTACTTTTATTAATTTATCATAATAACACTTCAAAAACCTTTTCCCTCTATTTCTTTTTATTAAACTTTAACAACCCCCTATAACACAATCCCAAGTCTTTTATTGGCTAAAACTAGAACCTCAGTAAATAATACGGTAAGTAATCTAATATGGCGGCTAACTTCAGAGCAGAGCGCATGCGTAGTGTCACCAAATGGTGTACAAGCCACTCCCTTCTCCGTTCATAATATGGTGTGATTTCAACCCTCAAGGCGTTGTTTAAGAAGATGGTTTCAAAAGGCCGATATGATTTGTTCAAAGTTTGATTGGGGGAGGAAGCTGATTGACAAAATCAGGAAGGGCGGAATAGAAGGGCATACAATCAGAGAGCGCTCAACGGTTGCTTATTTTCTAAGCAATCGTTGCTGAAGATACCGCGTGTAGAAGCGAAACACGTGTCGAAGTATCACTTCGAGTCAGTGGAAGATTATGCATTATGTCTTTGATGTACCTGAATTACCTAGCATAAGCAAATCTCTTTTGAGGGAGTATAATTTGCCTACTTTGTCAAGGTTTATGTATGTGGCAATTCGTCAAGGTTTAGTGTAATCGCTGAGGTGATGAGGTGAAGAGGTCTGATGGCAGTCGCTTCACGTAAAATATCGAAGTTCGGCCGTTTCGTAGTTAGACTGAAGGCCAACCCCAACTTAGTTGGCACGGAAAAGGTTTAATCGTTGAGGTTTATAAACCAAGGGTGAGTACCTACTGGGGATTCGGCTACTTAACACCTATCAGTAATCAATCCATAAAGCTTAATTCTGCATCTGCAGGTATGTCGCTGAACAGCGGCACCAGTTACAGGCACAAGTAGTTTTTTTAGCACCTAATCGGTCTACAATATAAATGCTTTTATAAAGATAAAATTCTTCTAAGAATAATACGATAATGTTATTATTTAAGTAATTAAATTGTCATATAAAAATAGTCTGATTATTATCCGACTTTTATCGAATAGATAATTGTGACGTTATATTATAACCACGCCTCCGGAAATGACATCACGGGGAATTTTAGAATCGCTTGTTAAATATTTATTTGATGAGTCGATTGTTGATAGAAAATATACGTAGTAATAGACATTTAAGTTAAAAGGAAAGACAATTATCAAGTTTGATTGATTGATGACTTCGTTAACTGGTACTGTAAGGAATGTTATGATTGATACCCGCACATTTACAGAAAATTGTCTGAGTATGGGTGTACTTTGTCTGCCTTAAATATATATTATGTGTGGAAAGTCCCTGCAACAGAGATTATTTTAGAGTGCGTTATTGATGACAGAAGTAGGTAAGTTATGCATTAATTCTTAAATCAGTTTACAGTTTTATAGTTTTTGTATCTCGTGAAGTGTTTTCAGCATCCGGCTTTGAGCCGGTAGGCCTCAACAGATTTTTGCATCTACCTTACAGAAGATGTGTCTTCACCGAGTGAGTGAGGTTACCAGAGATATTACCTTCCCTCTTCCTCTCTCCCTTCCTCGAACCTTATTCATTGTGACCACCCATTTGTGACTTTTGAGTTGCAGGTGCTCATAGCCGGCGGTAGTCATATTAAATCAGGTGACGTGTCTTCTCGTTTAACCCCTATACCATAAAAAAATAAATAAAAATAAAATAATTCAGCCTAGGTTCAAGTTATCTCAGCAAGAATAATACCTTTGATATTTATTCATTTCATTTCGCTTTCCCCCTTTTAGTCTCTTTTTATATTGTTCCCATTTTCCATTGTAACCCAATCAATGTTTATTTCGATTCGCAAATTGCCCAAATTAAAGAATTCATTAACATTTTAGCTGACCTCAGCTTTGTCTCAATTACATTCCTTAAACAATGTCAACAAAGGCATAAAATACCCAAAACATGCGACAGAAGCGAGTTTAACTATTTAACACATGTTTTGTTTATTGTTAATAGTATTTAACATATCCGTGACGTATTTCACAACAGTTAACTTGTAACCAGTAGACATTGAGGATTTTTATTTTGTAAATACAAAAGTTACTATACTAAAGTCAACCAATAAATAAAACTGGCAGAACTGTCTATGCAAGATCTCGACTTTCTTTATGACAGTCGAACATGATGACTGTCATCAAGTCATGGCTGAAATCATCATGAAACAAGATACTACCTGACTGTGCTACATGACGTTGTCTATAAATTATATGTCATTCGAAGGCATCGTTTCGGATATTAAAAAAAAATACATATATATTTTGAGTCCAGGAGTAAGAGAAACCTAAAACAGATATAGACCGTTGCTGTTTACTGTATGAAAAAGGTATAAGACCAAAAATCTACTAGCAAGGGTAAAATATACGGAGAAGAGGGAGAGTAAGATAACATCAATACAATTCCAAGTTTCCATGCAGTTACATATCATTTTCTATAATGATTTACTTTTTCCTTCATTTCTAAAAAGAGAGGAAGAAAAAAGTAAAAGTCCAAAATATGTACATATAAATGTAGATTATGATTAGAAAGATTCACTTCTAGAATGAGAGTAAGACACATTCTGGATGTGAAATTGTCTGCTAATCGAGATTCAGATCCATATTTTATTAAGTTTTCATTACTGTAATCATAATCTACAATTATGTTTTGAATTTTTAACCTTTCTTCTTCCCACATCATAGACATTAGCAGAAACCGATGTCTAAAAACACATTTTTCATAAACAAAATCCGGTGTTACAAAATTTGTTAGGTTATCAGCATCATAGAAATATTCTAGAAATGTTTAATTTAATTATAACACACGTAAATAACCCTAGTGAGAAAGAATTCGCTGAGTATACGGTGGTATTAATGGAAGCATGACCTACAATATCTTCTATGTAAAGTGACTAAGCAATCGTGTGGCCTGCAGATGTGGTCTGAAGTCTTACTGTTTTCAAAAATTGACGTTTAAAGATGGGACGTTTATTTAAACAGCTTCTTCATATAATGATTCAGTTCACTGTTGTGCGGTGATTAAATCGCTTCCGTTAAAACTGGGATACCGATACCCAAAAGGTATCAGTATCTCAGTTTAGGTATATAATACGTCAAGAATTTACTAAGTGAAGAATTTAGTTCCATTCTTCTTTTGTGAAGAATTTCTTTCCAGAGTTGGAAATCAAACAGCATCAACCAAAAATTTCAAAGGTGTTTTAAGTTTGGTAATATGCTTGTGACCTAATCCATGTGTAACTCTTCTCAAACATGTAGTAACAGAAGCTAATGCTAATAAGTCGTTTAATTAGTGATGACGCGTACAAAACAAATGAGTATATATTGATTTGTGACGTAATCGATGCGGTAATCAAGCGGATTTGAGTGCTGACGAAAGAACGCACATCCTGTTGAGATTTTTGTTACTTTGGACACTAACAATAGGTTTTATGGTAATGTCTTTTAAGCAGTTTTGAAGAGAAAAGAGAAGCAGTTTAGATAGCGAATAAAATTGAACTACAGATACTGTTTGAACGAAAGAAAACGCTAACAAAAAGAACGATAAGTGGGGAAGCTAATGAACGTATCTTCTAATCTAATTTTTTTAAATTGAATTTTCAAAATAATGGAAACTCTAATATATAATATTAGATTTTTCATTTGAGTGGAAGAATGACTCACATTTCTGTTTAACCACTACTTGCCAGCAACATCAGAAAGAAGTGAAGAAGAGAGTTAACAAATTTAGAGAGAATTAAAAAAAAGTAAATTCCTAAATAACGGCCATAACGGTTGAGTGCGTAGACGGTAGAGTAAAACATATTTTGGGCTGAAAAAATATTTTAAGTCAACTATGATGTGTAAACTAACGCTAATATAAGTACCTAAAAATTTCGTGAAGCGTTACTTTTGCATTAATCTATCTTAAGAAGCTATATACTTGTTAAGAGACTTTCCTAGTTACTAGAACAAACGCAAAAATACAAACAACTGTTATTTAATATCCTCTTGGTGATATTTTAATTCCACTTTACTTAAAATAAAAGACAATTTTAGGTATATGATATAAATAACTTTGACGTGTGATGTCCGTTTGATAGTACTATCAATGAATTTTGACAATCTAACATTCTTGTAGGTAATGATCATAACTCTTTTAAGCTATTAAAGTATTTTGATTAAATATTACAATTTAAGGAAATGTCAATCAACATAGGTAAGTACGATATCAACAGTTCCAAATTGTTCGTATTGACAAAAATGTTGGTGTTTTAACAACAAAGACAGACGAAACAATAAGTTTTTTTTTTTTATTAGAATAAAAACAAAAATTCAAGAGAACAAAAACTTCCAAAAGTGCCGTTTATATTTATTTAAAAAAATGCGTTTTGAGCCCAACAGGGTCCCTTTTTTAAAAGCGGCGAAGCGACTTGAAGCGTTATAGTCTGAAGACACACTATGAAGTTTTTGCCTAACCTATATATGTTTTGATTATTATTCTTTGTTTTTTTGCCGTTCCTAATTCCGTTTGCACTGCACATTATTTAAATAAAATGGTTAATATATTTAATTGTTAATCTGAATTGATAACTAACATGTTTTAAGTCAATTCGATTAACAACTCCATGTACTTACTTGTGTAACGAAATAAAAAACCATTTGACCTCAACTTGTGTTGCTAATTCCGATAGTAAATTACACATTATCGTTATTACAAAATGGCCAAGTAAACTCGCCTTACATAGGTTAAACTGCACGGATGGCGCAATGGTTTAAGTAGTCACCTCGCCGCGCCGAGTGTTGTGGGTTCAAATCCCACACGGGACAAAAATTTGTATGATCCACAAATAGTTGTCCCGAGTCTGGGTGTCCTTTGTGTCCGGTATTTGATTCTCTCTCACCTATTTTGAACTACTATTTACTATGAAACCAGTAGTATTTCGTAGACAAATTGAAACGTCTGAAATCAGGCCACCGAACCATTGGAGTTTATCTTAGTAAGCTACTGCTAACCGTATCTGATTCAGTTGTAGCCAATATAATGAGGCACCCGGTAAACATTGTAGTTACGCAATAGTCGCCTCGACTGGTTTCAGCAAGAGTGAAATTTATTAGTACTGGTTTACCAGTTGATAACTAGTTGAAAATTGTGAGAATTTCCATCCTTTTTTATCAAGATCTGATAAGATTGTATGAAATTTATATGCTTATGTTAAGATAGATATACAATATGAAAAGAATGTTTATTATGATAGGCAAGAAATTACAGAGAAATTATAGGCGGAAAAACATTGACAAGTTCACACGGATGAAGAACGATCTAAGAAAAGCCAGCAGAAGGTACTACTGTACGTAGCTTTCAATAACTATTTGCTTTTAGAAGTTGAAAAAGTTCTAGCGTAAAAGTCAAATTTAGGGGGAAAAGCCCTCATTGTTGCGATACTCCTACTGTTCAATACAGAGGTTTTCTTAAAAGTCGTTATTTTACTCAGCCGTGACTTTAGTCAAGGTACGGTAGCTTAACATCCTGGTGTTAACTTAAGAAACTTATCGACACTTTGGAGATAGTTGCTTCTGTGAAGGTATCGATAACAATTACTAAAGATTTTGCAGCACTGTTAGGCTACGTGCTTTAAGAATAAATAAAGAAACTTAAGAATTAAATAATTTGGCACTTCAGTTGTTTTTAGGGAATGTAATCCATAAATGTTTAAAAGTACTAAAACCAATCACAATTTTAAACATGTCGTGCACGTGATGAAAATCGATTTTCAAAAATATAGAAAACAATGCCATGTTTCAGGACGTCAATTGAAGAATCTGATGTTAATGAAGGTAGAATAGAGAATTTTTCTCGCATTAACAGTTACTTTTATTTTTAACTAAGGCTACAATTGTAAAGTTAACATGTTTATTCGTGAATGTGAATGTATATGGTTATGATGTAAGTGCGAAAAAATGTCTAACGTGGTTGAATATAGGCATTGGGAGTTTTATCAGATATTCTTTTTAATCACTGATCCGTGTTTTGTTAATACAATCGATAAAACGGGCATTCTATTATAAATCTTATTCTTATACGGAAGAAAATACAATTTTAGTTTTGCTGAGCTTAACTATTAACCAATACCCAACCAACTTCACTGTAGTGTTGAGAATCCATCGGTTTAGGACTAGCTATTTTACTTTAATATAGATCATTATTTTTTTTACTCTAGTCAACATGCATATACATAATGTCATGTGTAATAATGTCTAAGTAACTGTATACTGTGAACCCGTTATACATTAATTTATTACTTACGTATGAGATTGAGTAAGGCCTTTGATTCTCATTTGACCTGCCACACAATATATCTTATTCCATTGAACATCGAATTCAATTAAAAACTTAACTGAACGTTTCAAACATTCCATTAGCTCGTTCAATATTTCACCAAACCCTATTAACCTAAGGATAAATCTTGAGTAAAACTGCGCACGCGTGACTTTATTGGTATTACTAATAATAAATCATTCTGTACCCTTCCCTTTTGGTCTCTATGTAAAATATTGTGACTTTGGAATGCATCGAAAATAGTTTAGCCTTTATAAGCATCAATCAATTTAGCGAGCCTTCGCCGTTGTTCATCCAAAGTATTTATGTTCTGTTATTAATTTGCCTTCAATTTTCTTTTTAATTTTTGATGTTTGCTTGTTTTACAGGTTTATACTTCCATGTAAGTTTACAAAACGTATTATATATTTATTGAACAGAAATCACAATATAAATAGAGGTTGGATAACCCGAGGTAAAATAACCTGGCCATTTTTACAATTTGATGCTAGTGAACGGCCAATTTTTAGCCCAAAGCATGCCACTGAATTAAAATTGTTTCAATATGCTACGATCTCTCAAGATTTAAACATTATTTGTAAAATGTTTTACAATTAATAATCCAGGAGATACTACTTGCACAATTTACGTTGTAAAAGAAGCTCAGGGCCGTAACAAACAATATTAATTCTTGCACTTGATTGATGGATCACGATAGATTAGAATTCATTTATTATACTAATTCATGTTGTTAAATGTCGGTAGTAACTTGGAAAATGCAACCGTTTTGTATTGGTAACAAGACAGACGTTAAATACAGCTGGAAACCACCTTATAAGGAATACAGTACCAAAGAGTATGAGGCAGATAGCGATCTGTACATCTACGATGGAGTTAGCATATTTTCATGCACAATTTGTAGCATTAATTGTGATACTTAAATTGCAATGTGGTAGCTACTGTATTAGCATGTTATGTCATTATGTGCAAGAGATAAAATCACTGACCACAGCCGTACCGTATGAGGATATAAAACTTAATACTGGAAGATGTTGTCATAAAAAAATTGGTTGTCTGTAAAGTCGGTTTACGGACGATAATTTTACGTGATAACGTCATAAGAAAACAGTGGAAGAGAGATAGATGCGTCACAAGCCGAACGTTTAAGCCACGGAGCAGATACAAAGGTTTAGGCCGATCGTGCCTCTCTATCGCTTTTTCCGCGTTCTCGCTTGCACGCTCGGCTCAGACGGAACGTGACAATTAGTCATGTTTTTTGTGCGTGCAGCCGGTGTTCATCGATTTATAAGACGTTATGACGACAAAAACTGATTTTGATAGCACCTACCATAACTACAGAACTCCGATATCGCCTAGTACTTGGGTTGTGGAGGTCGTAAAACGTAGAATATCGAAGTTCGGCCGTAGCGTAGTTAGACTGAAAAGCCGACTGAAACCTTCATACATATCACGTGACGGGTCAATAACTCTCTCTTCAAAGGTACGTATGCTGTTAGTTAGTATTAATATAAGTAAATAAAGTAAAAATAATGTCCTCTTTTACTTTTGTTTTATTTTTTGCTGAATAAAAGGACTGATCTGTCTTCTTTGTACTTGACTGCCGAAGAAAGGTAATGTTTTTCTAGCCGTTTGACTGATTTTCACATGAGATGTTATTAGGTTCAGGTCTTAGTTGTGGGAGTGGAATGTTGAATATTTTGCTTCTAAGTTAACGCAGTCGGGTTTTTGTATAATTTCATAATTTCTTGTTATAGAACTAAGTTATAAGTAATAATAAATGGTTACCAGAATCCATGAGAGCCAATGGTTTCACCTATCAAATAGTGTTTTTTTTATTACTACTATTAGCTTCTTACAGCTTCAATAGTCTACTTATACAATAAAAGATCACGTATATAAACATTAATGATTTTTACGTGTTAAAGCAATTAAAATAATTTATAGTCTTGTTGAAGTGTTTCGTTACAAATCTAGGTTTATTGACGAATCGGTATTAAACAAGATGGGTTCGTTATTTACGATGTGTGCCAAATTGTAATATGGTCATGTCTTATCCATACTTGTTGTGTTGTGATGCAATTTACAAACACGCCTCTCCAGTTCTAAGAATAGTAATCTGTGGGGGATGTGGAGACTTCCCACCTAGATGGTGTGATTGATTTTACCTGTGCTGACAGGAATCATCAAACCGTGTTCTGTGAGTGTGTAACCTTTAAATCACTTTGAATCAATGAAATTTAAGTTATATTTATAATATATCCAATCATAGTTGCACAAAAAGAGTGGATTTATTCAATTAAGTCAAATTGAGGGAAACAGATCTTTTCATTCAAGCAAGACCAAGACGACCAATAAATCTGTTTTACCGTCCGATCATCTGCGGCGACCAACGGAAATGATCCATCATACATTGACCGGTCCGCACCAAGTTAAATATCTATTAGCAATTTATTTCCAGTTATGGATGCAAATTAAGGTGACGATGTCATTGCTTCGTAAGTTAATAGGCACCAAGCATGCTTAATTTTTTTTTCTCTCAAAGGCTACTGACTTCTGTATGTCGAAATACAATTGCCAAAATTGAAGCCAATTATAAGTCAAGTTTAAAATAGAAACAAATTGATATTAGTTTTAAATTGCCACAGTTTCAAAATAGGTCATAACGTCCAGTGATCCGTTACTAGACGTCAAGAGCATTACCTTCATCATTATTACTATCCAACAAGTAACCTTAGAGAATTATAGTTGCCTGACTGCGTTAAGAAGAATAATAATTATTCTTAGCGGTATTAGCGAATATTCGACAGATCTTTCTGTCTTATCAAAAACAAGTTATCTCCAGAATTAAATTAAATGAACTAGTCATAAATTTTTAGTACAGCTTAAAAATCATAATCAAATAAAGTAGTTCCTTTTTAATGATATTTCAATTACTAAAGAGTCTAGTAGGCTCTAGTAATAAAAAGTAACTCCGTATGCAATGAATACATCTATCAAATGTCTATTTTTGATTAAATCGCATTATATTAATATTTTAATCAAGTATTGCAAGAAGCGCTGCTATCTTCTGATTGGCTGCTTGAGACATGCGCACACGCTGTCGTTCGATCCTGATTTATGATTGGTTGTTTCACTAATGAATTATTTAACGGCTGTCGTAAAACTAGTGTCAACCGTACATTTATTTGTGTTGTAAAAAAGGTTGGGCGTGAGTGAGGCTATATGTGTAAACAGAAGTTGAAAGCAAATATATTATATTAGATGGTTGCTTTATTTGCTAGGTTAATAAACAATTAGGTATAAACATAAGATGAATGAGACTTTCACTTAAAAAAGCATGAGATTTCTCTTTTACATTGTTTGGAATATTTTTAGTCAGAGGTTTAAGTAAGTTTTGAAGTTTTCTTGTGTTTGAGTTTACCCATAAACTTATAACTCGAAGAATTGAGGGGCTAGGGATGTCGAGCAGTGCGGGCGTCACCGCCATTATGGGTTTTGTATATTGTTTTCACTTAATTAAGCCTTTGTAAATAGCACTTATATTCCTGAGTAAATAGATCTGGCTGCCTCGCTTTAAGTACCCGAATAGGACGAGCCGCAAAAGTTTATTAACGATCTTTGCGAATTTATCTCATATTAGGCAAAAACCGGTCCATTCTTTGAAGAAATAATTATTATTCTCTTTATTAAAATGTGTTTTGTAAAAATAAGTTGGTAAAAAGCACGAGACCTGTGATGGTAAGTAGTTACCGGAGCTTATATGCCTTAGGTGTCACTTGTGCGATGCCAAGCTTATCTAGCATGCTACAAAACAAAAAAAGATAGTCAGGGCTCTGGGCAAACAATCCATGGACAAATATAACTTATTATTCTTATTATTACTTTGTTTGAAATACGTCACAGTTCTATGCATAGTATCTTTGATAATTTTTGAAATCGGTTATAGATGAGGGAAATATCGGTGAACATATAATAAAAATACACACAGTCGAACATAGAACCTTTTTTGTAGTCGGTTATAAAGTAGCTTAGCTTCGCTCAACTGAGACCATATCCTTATGCACATGAATCAGTGTTAAGAGCATGAAGTTTTACAACATTTTTATTTGTAAAGGACATAAAATTAATGGTGTCAGGTATTTGATTTTAAGTAGCCCCCAATCTTATTTTGAACAACTATTACTTAAATTTATAGAGTTGCTGATTAATTGGTGGCTTTTTTCTCAGTTACGTAAATTTATAGCTGATAAATTTTAATTTTTATGACTTCCTTAGTTTTGACGCACTTACAAGGCTGAAAATTAACTGTTACAAGCTTTTTTAAAATAGCATAATACTATTTTTGGTTAGTTAAACCAATGGCACTGATATATTCAAACGTTAAATTTAAATAAGCTTAACTTTAACCTTAAGCGTTTAGCTTTATCAGAATGTTCTAGAGATCAGACTTATGAGGTTTTGAATGCTTATAAAAGTGAACAGTACATTGGTCGAAAATGTTTGTCGTGACTGTGTCTTGGTTGGTTAATATGAGGGATGTTACGGATTTGAAATTTCGAATTTGGATACGGATATATGAATGTTGTGATAGCGGTTTCGGATATCAATATATTTCGGATTATCCGATAGTTTCGGATACTTTCAGTTACGGATATTACATTTTTAATTATTTTAAATAGGAAAATACAGATACGTAATGATTTGGCATTATTTCTAGGTCATCATTTAGTAGTAAAATCACAGTACAAATGGAATATGTGCAAATATTATAAATAAAATGTATGTACTTGCATCTTGATGCATATTTTATCACTACATATTATAAAACAAAGTCTGTCTGTTCGCGATAAACTAAATAACTACCGAACGGATTTTCATACGGCTTTCATATTGATGAAACCTAAGCTTTAGGTGTTATATATATATAATAATTCATTAAGTTTTAATATAAAATAGCTGAAATATGACGATGATTGCTGAAGATCTCGTAAAATAAATTATTTAGAGTCCACCTCTATATGAAATTATTCGAAACTTTTATATGGGATACGGGTATGGCTTCGGATATTTTTTTATTTCGGATATCCGAAAGCTTCAGTTACGGAGTTCCTTAACAGGCCTGGTTAATATAGGTAATTATCATCGATTACAAGATCAACTTACGTAAAAGGAAGCCGGCATGAAACTCTTTTGCAGCACACCAGGTTGCACTGCCCGTGATCACAGGTCGCAGCCTGGTCGAAGGTCAAGAAGCTAAAAGGTATGTAATACTTATTGATCGCGTTAGTTCTCGTTTAAAGAATTATATTATCATGGAAGGTAAAAGTTTAAAAGTCAGTACAAAAAATATTTCAATAACTTTACGTTTATTATGTAATGTAAACTACTATCTACAAATTATACTGTGAATCTAATCGTTAAAAAGAAGGAAAGGTTATCAAAATAACTGAATGCAATAAAAAAACCTACAGTATAGTAATATACATTTATTAAAACTTAAATTTTTGAACATGGTACCCCTATTACATGTATTTACGGTGACAAACATCAATTAATAGATGGTGAGATCACGATAAGTTGAGTACTAGGAGTTACTTTGATTGATTAAGTGGACCGATACGTCGTGACTAAGATTTATAATTAAAGGTACGTTTCTGCTGTACATTCACTTTATAACAACTAGGTAGGTGGTCTAATTAAGTACCTAGTTTAGCGGAATCGTCGCTTAATTTTAATAGTTTATTGATGCAATAATGTTTTTTATAAATTGCTCAGTAAGAGTTACAAAGATCTGTATCAGCAGCTTTTCACACGTATTAAAGTATTTCACGAACTAATACTCAATCTTGTTGACCGAAGAGCCCCTAGACTCGTAAATGACGATGTGCTCACGAATAGCGAACTACATAGCCTTGAGCATCTCGCCGTAAAGTCGCCTGCTTATCGATTTTTTATAGGATTCACTTTGGTAAGTGTGCGAAAGCTCTCTTCAAAGAACCCTCACCATTCTTTTATCGGACTACTGGCCGCAGATAGAGGAACTAAATGCTTTGACAGCTCCTCTTTAGTTCGAGTCACCAAGGTGTGGAATGCGCTGCCTGTGTCTGTTTTTCCAGTCAATTATAATTCTGGAACGTTCAAGAGTAGAGTGAAGAGGTTTCTCTTGGATAGGCGTGTACATTCTTCGTCTTCATCGTCACTTTAAATGACGTGAGTTGGAAGACGCCTATTCCATTACATAATAAAAGAAAACCTGTATAAAAAATCAGTACAACTGAATTTCCACAAATCAAACACTTATGTAAATGTTGGCGAAACACAATAAAACACATTACTAACGTAGATAAGGCTGTTAACAGACAGAACTAACGAAGCCGGTGCTTTATGACTATCTAGATCGGTTGTAAGCCAACCAGATACTACTGACATAGTTATTTCATCGTCTTCGAACTCTTTTGATAAACGCAGCGTTTTAAAGAAAATTAGTTTCGAGGAAATTGTACAACAACAATACAAACTACGCACTGAGATTTAGCACTTGTCCCAATTTTATTCGGGGTCGGTGCAATATATTATTTATAATTTTGTCACCTCGCCACTACGCCGCGCCGAGTGTTGTTGGGTTCGAATCCCACACGGGACAAAAATTTGTGTGATCCACAAATATTTGTCGCGAGTCTGGGTGTTCTTTGTGTCCGTTGTTTAATGTTTGTGAAGCCCCCCGCGACACAGGAATATTCCTAATGCAGGAGTTGTCTTTTAAAAAGAAAGAAGAATATGTTTACTTCTTCCATTGTACTCCATCATTCGTCATTTCACTGCTTACTCCCATTCTAGCCAGCCATATCTTCTTTCACACAGTCCATTCATCTTTTCTTTGGTCGTCGTCTTCTCTTGTACCCGTCAATTTATATATATAAAATTCTCTTCACCACATTTTGTTTATCACTCCACATTACATATTCATGCCACGATATCCTCTACTTTTCATCCACTGGCGCTACTTTTAGGCTTCTTCTAATATATTAATTTTTCACCTTGTCTATCCTAGTTGCACCCACATTCATCTCAATATTCGCATTTCGGCTACGTGGAGGCGTCTCTCATCCGTTCTCTTTGTGGGCCAAATTTCAGATCCGTAACAAAAAATATTTTCAGCATATTTATTATATCGCCGAAAATCTTAATCAAGAGTTGGGCTCTTTGTAATAATAAATAAGATTTTTCATATCCGATTGCTAATTGCAGACGTGAGCACTTTCAATCAAAAACTAAATTCTTCAAGTTCTTTGTATTAGTAAAGTTTATTTCTGAGGACATTGGTCTGTAATAAAATAGCGTTTCTATGAGTGTAAATCGTATGCTATAATATAATTATTATGTAAACCAATGCATAATTTCTTAATTGGTTGTTGATCATAATAGTGGTACACACAATGAAACACTTGACGTTGATACAATGTAATGTTTTTAAATACAGATGTTTAATAAAACACTCATCGGTTTCCGTTCATTGTTTTAATAGCTTGAGCAAAGGTTGAAAATGAATTGTATATAGCCGTAAACGGTAAGATTGAACGTAAGTTTAAAATGTTTTAGAATGTGTTCAGAAAATCTAATATTCATAAAAATTTCGTACCAAACAATAAATTACCTCAGAAGCCGCAACGTTTTGTCTTCCAGTGCGAAATACCTTGCACTGTGGCCACTCCCTTATCTCGGTCAGTGTTGTTCCGCCCTAATATATCTATCGGCGAGATATATATAGCTATTTCGTACAGTTTTGCTCCACTCTTTACCTGTAATCTCCTGTTAACACGTTTCTTGCGATAATATTGTTCGTGAGGTCTTGGGGTTCAGCTCTTGTCTAACTCGATGTTGCTTATCGTGGTGTAACTGTGTCCTAGCCTTCGTAACCCATATGTTAGGTGTGTGCCTGGCCTGGTGTCTACAGTCTAGCAATTTAAAATTAGCGATCCCTTATAAGATAACCAGAATTATGCAGAAATAATTTTGTTTGTAATCGTGTGTTATTCAACGGTAACGCACAAAATGTCTACAAAGTACCTTGCATAATTAAATTGTTTCAAAGAAATTATTATGCACACCTTTCTTGGCTTGTTATATTGTTGGGTGAAGGTGCTTCTTCTCGTGTCAATTCAAGCATTCATTTGCTGTGTCCTACCTCTTTTAGATATTTTTTCAAATTAAAAAGAAATCGTAAGAAATAAGCCATATGAAAAAAAGTTAAGATATTCGCTGAAAAGTTATAAATCATTTTTATAATAATTATTTAGTCTTTGTAATACAAAATAAAATATTTTTTTAAATTTTTATATAAATATAAAGAATTTTTCATAGGTCTAAACACTATTACCGCCGCCGCATTATTATACCGCCACTGGTATGGCTGGGCGTTAATCCTCACTTTCATTGTTTATTCAATAAACAATTTGTTATAAACAAATGAATTATCTCTCTGTATTTTTTTTATTTTTCTACTTAAAAAAACAATCTATCGTTTCTTAATTTTCATATTTTATAAGTTAAAATAATATTTATTCATTAAATATCCAAAGTGGGCATGGCTTGCGCAAGCCGGAGTACCCGTTTTCGGGCATATTTTCAACCCTCTGGGAAATTTATAAATATTGGTCCTACAGTTCCGGGAGTACCGACTTTTCTTTAGGAAATTTTCTGCTCTCTTTGAATCTTTTTTAAAATTTTTAAAATCTCAAATAGTTTTCGAGATATTTCCAAAAAACCAAACCCCCTTTTTTTTTCACTTAATTGTTTATAACTTTTGCAATTTTTCCTTCAATTTTCTAAAAAAGTTTCTACAAGCCATTCCGAATCGAATGACACCAAAATCATAATTTTCGGAGAATTAGAAAAAGTTTCGACCTAAAAAGCACTTGTTGACTAGACTAAATAATTAGTAATACAAGCATGGCTCTCCCATGTTAGGTTTTTAAAGGATTAGCAACGTGCATGCGGGATCTCTGATGTGGTATAAAAAACACTGATTGACGATTGATTTATTGAAATTACTACAAACAACTCAAATTTCAATAATATTATGATATGTTTTTTAGGTTCTCCTATTACCCTACTATTCCGAGTTATGTACAATAGTCATTTGATTCAAAAGGAAATAAAAAATTCTACCAAAAGTGGTAGTAACACGAAGAGAAACACAAACACAAGAAGCTCAGTTAAAAAAACCTGATAAATCATAAAACTATGACGTTTAAGCTCAAGATGAATGAGGCTTGCCTTATACTCGTCCTATTACTGCCTTAAATCTATCGTGAGATCGCAATAATTTGTGTTATCGTGCAAGTGTCAAGATGTTTGTGTGATGGATAAGACTAGACCGGCTTGAGTAATTCCAGGAGCTGATGCATAAATTGAACATTGTATCTGATTCATTTGCATTCAAATAAATAATGGTTTCAGGTGTCAGGTTTGCACTTTGACAATAATAATATAGAGTAAATGTAGGAGTTGATAGACGCTTGGTACAGCAGGAAGATTTATAGAAAGCGTAGCTTATGCAGCTGCGCGTGTGTTGATATTATTTTTCTATACCTTTTGCAACGTACCTATATACAAAGTTCATCATGATTGGTTGGAAGGCATGAAAGTGTAACGAACAAAAAATTAAACTCATTAGACCAAAAATTATTTATTTTATGGTTTAGGGGCAAATAGCAGACTTGTTACGGTAAGTGACTTTTGCCGCCTATGGACGCCTTATACCTAAGAGTCACAAGTGAGTTGCCTTTGAAATTAAATTATGCTAATTTTAATAAGAGTAAAACTACATTTGACCAATAGATTACTAGAAATTAAGCATCTTAATCATCCCCATAATCAACATCTTACTCATGGACCGTCCTAAAACTTACACAACAAACAATCTTGAACTAACGTCTCCAATAATCCTGAGTCCGTCTTCGCCCTATCTAGTAGAGGCAGGCTCGCCTTTTTTAACAGTTTAGTTCAAATTTTAACCTACGATGAAAATGGCCGCTAACTGGCAGCTCACAAAGTAGTCGCACGCAGCACGGAGTGACGTGCAGGGCTCGTAAACTGTAAGATCACTTATTGTCCAGCACGTCACGAGAACTACAGACCGATGTCAATTACTGAAAAAAGCGCTCTCATACAAAGTGACTAGGCACATATTAGATTGCATGTGAACTCTAGGTATCTAACAGCGAGGTGTAGACTGCCATCAATATTGAACTTTGTTGATTTGTAAAGAGAGTTGCTATTGATATAAATTTCTTGTAAGACATGTATTATTTAATCCATGATTGGTAATTAATAATCATAATACTACCATTTACTTGCAATTTGTATGTTACAAGATAATAAAAATATTTACTTTTATCGATACCGTATAGTAGTACAATCAGCTGTTTCTTTGAATGTGTTTTTATTGCTATAAAGCAAGTAATAAAAATTTTAATAGCTTGAAAAAAATTATCCGAAATTAGGTATTCTGTACAAGGAAGATAAAGAAAAATAGTCATTATAGAATTATTTAAGGCCTTGCTCGCATTGAACTGACTCAATACATGATTGAAGAAAAGTGGCTGAGTTCAACGTCGTTGGTTATACTGAACTAGTGGTGCGGCGTATGATATATCCTTATATTATTGATTTATCTAAGAATAGTATGTAGTATACTGTAAGCAACAAAGCAATAAAATAAATCAATATATGTAACAGAAAGGTGTGGTCCAATTTTACAATTTTAGGGGTGTTATGTGTAACCGAAAAATAGTTGATTCACCTTGACAATTTTAGTTTTTTTGGTGTACTTAGGTGCATAATGTCTAAACAATTTAATATATCATGAATTTTTGTATATATATTTTGTTTAGTGAGTACAAATATATGAATTTACATTCTCGTCTGTAAACAGAAGTACCTACTTTTTTATTCCAAAATCACTATTAGGTATTAGAAGTGATATTTCGATAAAATCCAAGACTTCCGTTCAAGGACTCGAGGATTCGAACTCTTCAATTTTCCTTATCTTTTTTGCATGTAGATACCTAAATGAGCCATTACCAACACTGGCATTCATGGTAAGTATGATGGAATAGAACCGTTTAAGCGACCCAAGTAAGAGGGAAAGGAGAGGGGAGGAAGGGAGGGTCTGTATTGTTGCATATTTTCAGCTCCCTTTTGTCGCGAATAATTATTTTCATCTGTCGTATTACAGTTCTAATTTATGTATGACATCATAAGAAACCTAGTAGTTCTAATAAAATAACATGATTAAATAGGAAACTGATAATACGTAACCAGGGTTAACAAATTGCAAACATTCAACTCAATGCGATACCAGCCTTATTTATATCAAAACAATCAAAGGATTATGGCGCCGGCTATTACTGAAGTTAATGAATCACGATAGAGTTACTATTGCAATTATAATTATCTGTATTCAATTGATTAATCAATATTGTGATGTGCCTTGATAAACCGCGAGTACTCACACATATGTTTAGCCTCATGGGGACGCAGATGACTTTACATATCCTATGTCCAGAATGTTTTTATACAGGGCCTTTTTTATTCTTTTTTGTTTGTTTGTTTTTTAAATTAAATAAAAAAAAAATTAAACGTGAAATTAGTTAAACGTACCTGTTACTACTCCTTTTCGGCAACCACTTCGTCTCTTCTTTTGTTTTGTTCAATCTAATCGTAGTTGCTAACTACATTCAGTGAGGTTGTCAATAAACGACTATGTTTTTTTTTATGATCGTATAGTAATAAACAGTGTTACAGACAGGTGAAATCATATTTTAGTGTCATATAGTGGACTGGTATTTTTGCGATTTTTTTTAATTTTAATTTAAAAATGAAAAAAAATAATTGAAAATATTTACTGTAAATTCTTAACGATATAGTTAATATATTTATTAATGAATTTAACTATAGCTATTAAGCACTAAGGATGTTGACAAAAAGTCCGGATATGTCCGGAAGTGTCTACCGGATATGTCCGGAATTAATAATAAAAAAAAATACTAGAATGAATTGTACAAAATTCGTATTTTGAGATTTTTATTTAGAATAAAATATTATATATATTATGGTTCAATATAAAACTAATTTAAACCGGACACGTGCATTTACTCAGATGTTCCCCATTTTTAAGGTTAATATATATTTTTTAAACCCATTTACTTAATACATTGGAATACTTTTTACCTTTTGAACAAAACGTTGCATAATAAATAGTCAATTATAAATGGTAATTAGCTATACAGACAGGCCACATAATACAACCAATTTATACAGATTTTTTATTTGATCTGGCAGCCCTACACTAAATCCAGTGTAGCCTCGAAGCTCACTGATACACAAATGTAAAGTGCGATCGGTCTGTTGAAACATTTGAATCAATACTGTGTTATTCTGTTATGTATTTAGATAAAACCGTTACATAACTAACTATTATTACTGCAGTTTTATGCTGAACAAGATTGCTGTAACGTCAATGGTAATAATAATAGTAATAAGTTGAGACACCTCAAATACGGCAGTCTGATCCCAAACTAGGCGGAGCCTATGGAAACCAGACTGCTGATAAACACACTTATATATTACATACCTACATATTATAGATAATATACACCCAGACAGAACAAATTATCGTGCTTATCACACAATTATTATGGTGGCAATCAAACGCGGCAATCGGCTCAGAAGTTGGCATCTACTAACCTACTAAGACCGCTACTACTAACCACTAGACCAGCAGGGCCGTCAGTATACCTTAAACCGGTTGATATCGTTCAGTTAAAACTTTGCTGTCTTGATATTTTCATTGAAAGCTACATTTTTATGTTTACTTAAAAATGTTGCGGCTAGGCAGCAGTCAAGCGATTCGGTAGGAATATGAATTAGCAGTAACCTGTGTTGTTACCCTACTATTAGGTACATATCATAAAACACACACAGAGATACTTAATAAATACATTAGACCTCGAATGAGATCCGTCCAATTGTGGAAGCACATCTATGAGAAAATAGTGTTGGCAACACGTGACACCACTGTCACAGATGACATAGTCACACTGTGTTTTGAATGTTTCTTTGCTTGTAAACAAAATGTTTTTTTAACAGACTTTCAAAAAGTAGGATCTGTATTCGATCCGTATGTACTAATGTATGATTTTCTTAAAAAGTAATGGACCAATTTTCATGACTGATTCAGTCACGTATTCTACATATTTTCAGGAAGCTTTTAGTATGTAATACAATAGGTATTTATTAGTTTTTTTTTGACAATGAATTTCGTTAAAGTCGGTTTATTATTTTTTATTTAATAACTGATTCAACAACATCAGGCTGTTGGCTGTTAGAGATTCCGCTATTAACAGAGTACCGTGATATATAGTTGAACGGATTAAGGATATTAAATATTTACACACATATGCGAATAGGTATTAATAAAAGCCTCCTTTACAGTCAATAAAATACTCATAAATGTTGTACATGCTTCACCTATTCACCGTGAACGATATACATGCAAATTGTAGGTAATTGTACATTTACAAGTTGCTTGTAAGCCATTTGGAAACAAATTATGAGAAAAATCAATTGATTCAAAAATAAATTAATCGATTGATAGCCACTAGAGCAGCGTAAGGGTAATGAGACACTTATGTGAGAGTGAGAGTGATGAGACGTGCCCACGGTCATTGTAACCTGGTATATTATTTTTTTTTAGGAAAAGGAATTTAATTTCAAAAGGCATAATAGGAGACCCTAGACCAGACAATGACTTTTAAAACTAATCGGCTTAGTACGTATCAGACATGCGCACCGAGAATTTGCATATCTCCCGCAATAGATATTTATGACGGTCGATGATACAGAAGGCGTGACTGGTCACCCATGTATGGACCAGACGCAGATTGCTCGAGCTATGCAATCGTCCCACCCACACGGCGCAATAAAAACAAAGCAAATGTCACTATGCTAGCAAGGCAAATGTTACTTTGTAAGAGGAACGTTGTCACAAAACTTACATATTATTTTTATAACCTTAAAACAATAAGTATAATTCGCATATTAGTATTACCAAAAACATCTAAAAATAGTGATGTAATTGGTCATTTTATGACCTCCAGATGTCGTGTTTAAGTATAGTGAGCGAGTAAATGTTGTGAACCTCCGTATAATTGTGACACATTAGGTATCACTACTTATCTTTTTTTATTCTTCCGCGGTGCTTAAAGTTTGTTCACAAGTGCTTATGCCAATACATACGATGTCTCCGTACCCATTTAAAACGCTTGATAAATATGCAACATACAATACTAGATACGTCTATCTATATATAATAAAAACGAAATGCTGTATCATAATATTAAGTCATTAAGTCCACCTTTGACACATTTTGTGCATAAAGTATAAATAAAAAAAAAATATTGTGTTTTTTTACAGTCTAATGTACGAATACCTTTACCCCCCTCGCAGTCGTAATGTGAATGACGCCGCGGCGCCACCGCCGCGCCTGCGTATTCCGCATGCTAATCGCCTATTTACATTTATATACAATAATCGGCTTATAACATCCACCCACACGATATAGTCGATTATCACCCGATTATCTGAAGACTGATTTAGGGCAATAGGGATGATTAATCTATAGTTATAATGTATTGTAAAGTCGAAGAGATTATAAGAGTTTGATTTGAGATTGAAGATTGAAGTTGAAAGAGTCTTTAACACGCTTATCTGAAGCTGGTTCTGAACTGTGGTAGTAAGTAGGTGTTATACCTACTTACTGCCTTTTGTAAAAATTATTGTTGTTTAATGTTTTATTTTTGTTGTTAGGTTAACTGTTCTTCTGCCCAGGCATCACTGACGCCGATGTCTACATATTATGGCCATCACATATTATACAATCTTTACGGAATAATAATGTTTACCTAACGTAGTCTATTGCGTGCCATAATCATTATTCACGAGAACTGTTTTTCATCATTCGTTTCATTTTTCTAAGGGGCTTCGAAGGGATGCTGACCACAGGACGTTAAGATGGCGGATATTTGACAGGTGAGAATTCATCTTCAAGTGTTGCAAGTGTCGATTACTATCCAATTTGCCTTGCAAAAGATCGTAAGCGATCAATTTCCTCTATCAAGCACACTAAACAGCAATACCACAGGTTCCGCAATAGCTACCCAGTAGCAGGATACATTACACATTTGCTCTGAATAAATACAAATTTGCAAGAGATAATCCACCACATTGCCGAATGTGATTGATCATATCGTAATACAAACCGAGCGAACTATTTTGCTTCTAGATATAGAAACATTAGCATTCTTGTTTCTATTAATCAAAGCTAACGAAACCAGATAGCTAAAATTTGTGGTTTGCCTTCGAAGGCTAAATTGTGGAAAGCTATTTAGGAGCTGAGACCTGATGTAAACAGGATTGCATGTTTATTTCTTAATTACATGTAAAATCTTTGATTAAAATCTCAGAAGACAATTTTTGGTGTCACGGTAAAACCTGAACCAGAGTTGAACATAACTGAATCTTATCAGATATAAAATATACTATCCGTGGTCAGCACCTCTGTTTTTACAAGTCGCAATGTGATTGTGTGTGATTTCTAACGTAAAATAATTATTAAAACAATCAAACTCGCTGCATCTAGACGTGAATAAGGCCTGACGACCAGATGGCATTCCCGCAGTAGTTCTGAAGCGCTGCGCAGCCGAGTTGTCTCCTGTTCTGATGTTCAACCTATACCCAAAAGGGGAAGCCATGCAGACTCAGCCAATTATCGACCAATTGCAATCACCTCCATAATATGCAAGATTGTGGAGCGTGTATTGAACAACCGTCTCCTGGCATGCCTAGAAACCAACGAGCTCCTCAGTGACAACCAATATGGTTTTCGCAGAGGACGGTCGACGGGCGACCTCTTGATATATGCCACCCACTTATGAAGCGAGGCTTTGGAAGGTTATGGTGAGGCAATAGCCGTATCCCTAGACATCTCTAAGGCCTTTGAACGGGTCTGGCACGAGGCCCTTTTAATTAAACTTCCAGCGTACGGCATACCAACCGAAGTCTGCGACTGGATATCTGATTTCCTGAAGGAACGGTCGATCTGAGGCAATTAATGCCGGGCCACCTTAGGGTTCTGTTCTCTCTGCAACCTTGTTTCTGCTCAAAATTAATGACTTCTTAACACCTGGCATTATTGGCTACGCTGATGGAAGCACCGTTGGAGAGAGTTATATGTCCAATGTGCGAGCAAGTTCTTAAGAAATCCAGTCTTTGAGATTGAGTCTTTTGAATTTGAATTGAATTGAGAGCGTCCATGATTGAACTTGTTGACGCCGACCTTGTTAATTTTAACCCTTCTAAAACACAGGCGTGTCTCTTCTCAGCGAAAAAGGGAGCTTTCAAACTTACACTCACTTTCCAAGGTGTATGCTTACCGATTACTGGTCATCTAGGGCTTCTGGGCATTACAGTCACGTCCAAACTTACCTTCGGTCAACAATTCGAGTCCATGGCTCAAGATTATGCAGTGCCCTATTCGTAAGCAAATCGTCGTTGACAAGCTTACGAGCTTTTCGGTCGACGGAGTCCAGTGCTTAGAGTTGACATTTTGCTGAACCATAAATAAGGTGAGTGCAGTACTCTATGCAAGATCGAAGCCCAACAAAGTGTTTACGAATAGGGCACTCCATAATCTTGAGCATCGTCGCAAAGTCACCTGCTTATCGGTTTACTATAGGATTCACTTGGGTGAGTGTGCGAAGGCTCTCTCCGAACTAATCGGACCCTCACCATTCCTTCATCGGACGACAAGACGCAGACAGAGGTTCCACCTCTTCATTGTCGAAACACCAAAAAGTCGAACGAAACGTTCTGACAGCTCTATGGCCAAGGTCTGGAATGAAGTGCCTGTGTCTATTTTTCCAGACAAACATAATCTTAGAACGTTCAAGAATAGAGTGAGTTTGGTTGGTGGTTTTCTTGGATAGGCGTGTACCATCTTCGTCTTCATCATCACTTTCCATCAGGTGAGTTGGAAGACAAACGCCTATACCATTACACAATAAAAAAAAACTGTTGTAGATATAAAACAGTTCTGATCGGTAATATATAAACAACAAGGTCATAGTGATGTAGTTTTGTGATACGGAGGAAGTGCAATAACGACCTGTTGCTTCGCTAAATCCCGATGAATCTGGCGCTACCCGGTGATGTCGAGTATATTATTACTGAGATTCATCAAAATAGTAGCGTTCCGAATGGATAGAGTAGACATCATTAAAATTGAAAAAGTACTTTAATAACACAACATTCGACTAAAGAAATTGTTTTAATAATGTTTCTTCTTAGTAGTTACAATTGGTTTCTTTTTCTGTGACAATGTTGCATAAAATAGCATTCAGAAGCCATAGCAACAACTTTCAAATCTTAATAAACGAAACAACACTATTAAGTAGGAATGCCAAAGCTAGATTCGATGAAGGAGATAGACTTTTGAACTCGCGTCTGGCACAGCTGTTGGAAGTGCAAAGCAAAGGTAGTACTACTAATACTTATGTCTTGGGACATGCACTTGTTGGAAGAAATAGTTGTATAAAAAAAACTCAACATCAAATCATTTTATTATCTGTCCTCCTCTATACTTTACGCGGTCTATAAAGGTATCTAGCAAACGCGGATGCAAACAGTTGATCTCGAACGAACTGTGGCTCACAGATCGTGACTATAGCAAATAGTTTAGGTCAAATCAGTTTGCCCTTGACCATAAGTGACAATCGGTCGTTGCTCTGCATCTGATTTCCAGCCTGTTGTGGTCTAGTTTGCCAGGAAACCGGCAAGAATTGCGGAACAGGTGTCAGCTGTACAAAACCTGTTTTCGATTCAATCCATCATCTTTTAACATCGTTATTGGATTAGTAAGTACTTTAACATCTTTGACCTGTTGATGGGTATACAGCGATTGGTCAATGATTTAAGGGCTTCTAGATCATCATCATCTTCTTAAACTTATCCGTATCGTACAGCGAAATAAAGGCAAAACTGCCGGTTCTAACATATCATAGATTTTATTTTGCTCAGAGACTGGGTACATATCCGCTCTCGATATACTCGTAAGAACGCTTATCATTTATAGACCTTTCCTGTAAGAATGTATCAAAACATTACGAAATATTGAAAGATATTTATGAAACTTTACGTACGTTTACTAACTTTACGTATTTTCATGAGAATTGTGCTACGCTTCTTATAAATATGCAATCTAAAATAATTATAATATTACTGAACACGCAAACTAAACATTAAAATTTAAATATAGAGACGTAACATTGATATTTTGTTTAATGAAGTTACGATATTTATTTAACTGGCAATATCTACTGAGATCCTTAGGTTATCATCATAAACACCTTTCCTAAACACGCATCATTAAATTTTCAATCATTGTCCAGTATCAATACGCTTCAAAGTCAAATGAATATCTATTTCCGTAGTTTCTTATTTTCATAATACTGTTTCGTGTATGAAACGGCGATTTTAACACACAAGCAATCAACTAAGGTGTGAACTTTAAACGCTAACTAATACAAATTTAAAACCTTTCCAAATATTTACATTTTAAATTGGGTAATAAATCAAATGATAACATTACTTTTATAATATTTAAAAAAGGAAGCGGTACTCAATACGCCATTTTAACCATTGTTCTATATAACTTTGTAAACAATCTCACGGCCTGCTAAGCTAAGCACCCAAATAGAGTTTAGAGCCCCGTGTCCTCGTCTTAACGATGAAAAGTACCTGCCCATTATTATAATAAACTTTTCTAGGTAATAAACTTTTCAGCCTACATTAAAGACCCCTTTGACTTAGTCCAAGTATACACAAACATCCAAATCGGGAACAAAATATTAGTGTCCATTAGCGCAAATATTTATGCAGTAAACCAAACTGCAACGCTTCCGGGTTTTGCTAGAGAACCACACTCATTAGTTGAACTAAAACAAACACATCATTTGAAATTAGTTCTGCGAGGTGATGAAAGATCTAAAAATAAATATTGGAAACTCAAAATCCATCCAAATGTAAAATAAATTATGTGGTATTTGTTAGAGTCACAAAATAAATATTTACGGTGACCGGTAATTAATGTCTACCTAAGGTCGTATTATAGAACCTCACTTCTCCTGCTTAAAGTGTTCAACTAATTACTGTTTGAGGAAAGACTTTCGTTTACGTATTTACGAAGTTTCGACCAGGTTGCGAGTCAGCCTGTAACCACGGCCAGTGCAACCTGGTCGAAATGTCAGGCACTTCAGAGGTATGTAATACCTTTTCGTGATCGCGTTAATTCCCGTGACATTTCACTGCTCGACAAGAGTTTTAAATATTAAGTCAGTTTAAATTAATTTTAAGCCATTCTTGAGTAGTGAAATATCAATCAAGAATTATCTAAGTTTTGTTATACATTTGTAATACGGGCCATAACATAAAATTGTATGTATGATAAGTAGGAATACAACTTCTCCGAAATAAAAAAATTCCAATTAGTATTAAAAAGTATTTTTCACTAATAGTTACATCTATACTAGTACTAACTGACCCGACAGCCGTTTTCCTGTCTTAACCATGAATATTTAATTTGAATTCAATAAAAATTATGAAATTACATAACTGTCAAACTATTGACAGTTATGTCAAAAGCGCTAAGGTTACAATAGAAAAGTTAATATGGGAGTTAAGTTTTCTTAAAATTTCTAATTTTCCGCGCATCTTTCCTAATTTTTTCTTTCTTAAGGACCTTCTCCTGACAATGATAAACACAGGAAAAAAAAAAGAATTATCGAAATCGGTTAAGCCGTTCACGCGTGATGGCGTGACCAAGGGAAATAGGGATTCATTTTTATACATATAGATTATACATACAAGGAAGTTGGTTCATGTCATATTTTTAGCATCATTCATCCTAAAACTACTAGTAAGGTACTAACTGAATGTTAATAATAAGAATAAAGGCTGGAATACTAAAGGGCATGCTATGATCCTTTCGACTTCGCTTCTTAACCCTTACTTACCATATCCTCACATGTTTCAGACACATGGATGACCCCTATTATTCCGTAAATAATCACGAGTCACGAGGTAAGAAAATCTTTGGTAACCTTTTAAATTGAGTTGATCATTGTGAGAACGTAATACAACTGCTTAAACTGCTTAAAACAACTGCAAAGGTAAATCTGGTAGATTTACCTTTGCAGTTGTTTTAAGTAGGTTAGTTTTTGATATATTTTGGAAAGGGTGACAATTTCCTATTGCATTAAAATAATCGGTAATTTCATTAAAGTTACGGTCTAATTGTATCCTACTAATATTATAAACGTGAAAGTTTATGAGTATGGACGTATGGATGTTTGTTATTCTTTCACGCCAAAACTACTGAACCGATTGCGATGAAACTGGTATGTAGATTGGTATGTAAATAGCTGGAGACTTGGATTAACATATAGGCTACTTTTTATCCCAATACTCCCACGGGATCGGGACTTACGCGGGCGAAACCGCGGGGCGCTTCTAGTTATTTTATAGAATGTTTAAGTAGAAATGTCAGGTTTGATTTGAGACTGACATATTTTAAGAGGTACTATTTGAAAAGTTCGCGGGAAAAAACCAGCCCAGACATTATTTTAGTGAACCTGATCTTTTAGTACTGTTTGTTAATATTTTGGAATAATATTGTGTTTTCAACTTTTCCAATAACAAACAGGCTTTATAGTTACTTAATATTTATTTGTTCCTCTCAGAAAAAACTAAAACATTTCATTTTGTATAGTCCAGATTGACAGTTGGTAACTTTTTTAGACCCGCCTGTTTATCTAGTGGCTAGTGATCTTAACTGCTTAGCCAGAGGTCGTAGATTCCTTTCCCACCCAGGACAGATATTTGTGTGACGTGCACGATAATTTGTTCTGTGTCTGGGTGTAATTTATCTATAATCTATAATATGTATGCATGTAGTATATATAAGTAGGTATGTTGATCAGGAGTCTGGTTACAATAGTACAGGTTCTGCCTAGATTGGGACCGGAAGGCCGTGTGTGAGGTGTCTCAAGTTATTATTATTTTTTATGCAATAAAGTTGCTAAAATACCCTGTGGCCGGTGTCTTCAAAAGTCGCAGTAGTAGTGTTGACACTAATTTACCCATACTATACCATATACCATATACCCTACCGTACTTATACCTACTAGAGTGTAGTGAGTAGACGCTTTACGGGACTCTTGCAACCCGCAGCAGATGCAGGGAGCGCCAGGGGGTATTGGCCATCTTAGGGAATGGCCTGCGGATGACGAACTTTTCGACCGATAGTGCGACCGATGCCGATGGGTGACGGGAGGGCTGGGACCGGGTGGACCCGTCTTGGGTGAAGAGTAGCGATCCTTCTCAAAGGTGTTCATTAGACGCTCATGCAAACGTCAATCATTACCAAAAATCATGTTCGACGGATGTTCGTTAGTGATTGATGAAATAACATCGACATTAAAATCTCATCATGCAACCGCCAATCACTGAATTAGACGATAGGTTATTCGTCAATCACCGTTTTGATTGTGGCAAAACTGACAGCAAAACCTACCGTGTAATGGGCACCATAGGCAAGCAGTGGAAGACTGGGGTGGTTTTTAGTCGGTAAAATATCCCCCACCCCAGGGTAGAGGATATCCAAGAGGATGTTCCACCCCGTAAACAAAAAAAAGTGTCACAATTCGTTATAGGTAAGCACGACATGAGCTATTTAACTATAAAAATACATTTAATTATACGAATAGAATGCAACTAAATAACATTTATCCCATTAATATTATAAATGTGACAGTTTGGATGGATGGATGGATGGATAGATGGATGTTTGTTACTCTTTCACGCAAAAACCACTGAACCGATTGCGATGAAACTTGGTATGTAGATAGCTGGAGACCTGGATTAACGCATAGGCTACTTTTATTCCTATATGCAGACAGGATCGGGACTTACGCGGGTGAAACCGTGGGGCGCTGCTAGTATTTTTATATTATGTTCCAGTGTGACGGTATTACAAAAGAATTTAAATTCAACAGTAAGTTACGATTTCATATAAAAAATTGATTATTATTCAGTGTTAATGCGCGAAGGGTATAAATCATCGCGATGTATTGCGGTGTCAAAACAGGCGGCGCAAGTGAACCGTGAAACCAAACTTATATGCGTATCACCATGTATGGAACAGTTGTATCATCACGTAAAACATGTTTTGAGCCAGGTTTTTTTTAAAGTAAAATAGGTACATCAGAGATCAGCTAACATATGTCTGCCTACAGGAAGAAGTGTATGTATGTGTGTATATATATACACAAAGGTTCATCTGCAAAAATATTAAGAAAACATATGTTTTCTTAATATTTTTGCAGATGAACCTTTGTTGCGTAACATAAAAATACAATGTTCATTGCTTTACACCGACTTATAGCGACTTTACTCAATAAGGTCAGTGTCATGCTCGTGGCTGGCGTGACTCCAAGGACACTCCGTTTCAAAATGTTTTTTAGAAATTTTTGATTACATTGCTTATAAGCATAAATTGAAATGCGAGGACAATGGAAGGTCAGTGTCATGCTCGAGGCTGGCGTGACTCCAAGGACACTCCGTTTCAAAATGGTTTTTAGAAATTTTTGATTTTTGATTTAGTTTCTTGCCTCTTCTTCTCCATAGGATCTACGTATTGGAATAGGTAACTAGCTTCACGACTGACTTAGTCATTAATTAATTCATGAATTATGTGTTTGTATTTGAAACCAAACTTTTATGGAAGTAATGTGAACTCCTTGGCCGCATATGCTTGACCGTTATCAGTATTTCAGTCACTATTAGTTATCAGTATCATCGCGAGTGTCATCAATGCGTTCTGACATCTATACAAATAAATGAAATTGAAGTGTCTGTTTGTAATGTAATAATAACAATATTTTTCTAAATGCATCAAAATGTTTACACGGTAAAACCAAAAAAATAATTTGTAAAATTCTGTCTGTCTGTCTGTTTGTGCCAGCTAATCTCCGGAACGGTGGGAACAATTTATACGTGATTTTCACTGGTAGATAGCTGGTGTTATAAGGAGTATTAGGCTACTTTTATTTAAGAAAAATAATTAGGGTATCGCATCCGATAAGTACCGGTATGACTTACTACCTGGCGCGCCGTGTGTTAAAATTACCTACGCATTTTGTGCTCACCGGTACTTGTCAAGACGATAATAACGCTTCCGTTTTGGTATATTGAAAATGCATAAAATTTCACGCCATTGCATTTAATGACAGGTTGCATAAAGACTTTTTGTATGAAACCACTGCTATGTGCTTATTTTTACTGGAAGGTTGTTAAAATCCAATATTGATTCTTCTTTAGGCCCACTGAACGAGTGATAGTTTAGGCAACACTGTCTTTTTTTATTTTTTTTTAATCATAGTAAGATTTAAATCAGTTAAGTGACAAAAAATATTATAGGCACACTGTGTGCTAAAGTGTCACCTACATGTCTCTGGTAACAGAGAAACGTGATTCATGAAATTTTGCTAACATATAAAGTTGATCAATAATAATATAAATCTAGCACACACAAAAAAAACAATTAACATAGAACAACATACAAACCATTAGGGGAGAAAAAGTTACTATAGTGTTTTTAACCGACTTCAAATAAGATTAGAATTTCAATACGATTTTTTTTGCGTATGTTACGCGATATTTTCATCAGCATCATTTGTGAACCGATTTCAACGGTTCTTTTCTTCATTTGAATTAGATGGATTCAAGGTTGGTTTCATTTAAATTTGAAGAAAATATTCCATCTCTAAGGGTGGTGTGATGAAGAATACAGCTTATTACAATCTATTATGATTTATGCGCATTGAAGTCGGTGATATTTGTTTTTAAAATTATTTCTTCGCCTATTCATTATTCGTATAAGAGCATTGGTCAACTTAAGCGTGGCAAAAAAGAGTTCAAATAAACAAGGAAAGTATTTTTTTTTTTTATGGTATAGGCGGCAAAGGAGTAGAAGGGTCACCTGATGGTAAATAACAACTCAAGAGTCACAAGTGCGTTGCCGGCCTTTAAGGTGGGAGTAGGGGAGAGAAGGATTAGAGCCTCTGGTAACTTCACTCACACGGCGTAAAGCAATGCAAGAATTGCTTCACTGCCGGTTTTATGTGAGGCCGTGGTATCACTCCGGTCGAGCCGGCCCATACGTGCCGAAGCATGACTCTCCCACGAGAACGGCAAATTTAATTAACTTAGAATTGATATTACTAGCTTCGAAAGAATAGTTTTAGTTTAATATATTTTTATGCGCAATACGGTGACAGTTTCACTCAACTATATACCTTAAGTAAAACAGTATTAAGTTTTAACCTCTTTGACCAACAATGCGAAATAAATCGTTTTGCAGCTACATACTCGGCCGACTTCATAATAAAAAGTCCAGTCGATCGTAAAAAGGGAATATTAAGAGAAAATTATTATTTAAAGGCAACTAATAAACCACAGGGCGCATGGCGGGCATGGTGGCTGCACTAACAATTTTACAACACCATTCTTCCATTAGTAATAAAGGGCTTATAGCCAATTGCTAGTGGAATAATTCCTTGTAGTGTTTTGTCAACATTTTTAAATTATTTATAGTTTTTAAATTAAATTGTGGCAGCAAAAGGCAAGATAAGGCACAGGCACCAATCAAGGCTCAAGGCCTGCTGCTAATAAGTTATGGAACCTACAAAATCTGAAAGACTGAACTGGCAACTACACTTCGTTTTCTTTTTAAATTTAAATGCAGTGACGTATGTACTTAATTTAAATGTAGAACTACAAAAACTTTGAATAACTACACTTGATTACCTACCGCACGCAAGTAACTAAAAAAACTCATGTTGAACCATTATATGGCTGAGTACTGTCATTTAGCGCGTATTACAAATGTTGGTAAAGCCAGGTTATTAAGAACCCTAAGGTTTATTGAGGATAATTATTTGTGAAGTTGATCTGTTCCAGGATTAGATATATATCACTAGGGTGAATGAGCGAAGAGGCCCCTTGCTGTTTATCACTCGGCTGAAGTCAATCAAGGACTTAGAGAGTTTTTGCCTGGTCTGCAGATGTAACATTTCGTAACAGAGTAGTGTGGTTTTAGTAGGTTTAATTCAAGCATAACTTGGCCGTACGTTATTGAAATGTTACCAGGTGAAATACTATGATTAATGACTGTCAAACTAAACTTTGAACTTGTAAAAAAAAGTCACTTATAGTATGTGTAGATCGATAATAAAACAGGTCGATAACATTTATTTATTGAAGGAACTTGAGCTCTCTTCACCACCTCCATGCAACTTCAAAATCGTCACAAGTAAAGATAATCAGTGACCTCACTGATTTACATTGCTGGTCTGGTCTATAACATCAGGTAGATAAGAAGACCTGCCTCGTCCACCTGCGTCATTGAGGCACTAGGAAAACTCCTGGTGAGAGTATTACTCTTCAAATATCAGCGGTAATTTGAAGATCGCCTTTATTGTATAAGTATAAATATATATCTTCAAGCGAGTATGCTTAACCCATTCGGTAAATAGAATGTTTACTTGTATGCCACTTTGTATAAAAATACCAGAATAAATCATTGGAGAACCTTCAAACCAACTAAGTTAAAATTAAATCAACAAATACAATATTAAATGTAAGTATAAAAAATAATTATAGTACATAATATATAAATGACGGTGTACTATAAAATAACTCTCGATTGTGAACAGATTATGTTCAAACTGCTGCCTAATCTATTTGCTTGTTTGCACTTTATTTTCTATGATATTGAATTTATATCCATTAAGTACTGGTTTCTGCGTAAGATGCGCTTCTTTTATTAACATTTTTATGAGTGCTCATAAAACTACACGGCGGTGAACTCGGTGCGTATATTAGAAACGCCCAATAAATTTGCCTGTCTTGGCATGAAAGTGTTTAACTTTGCCGCATTTCCAATTTGCCGGTTTCCAATATTTTCCTCCAGTCACTATTATTTTCATAGTTTAATTTTTTTTATAGTAACTGTTTACGGATTTGTTACATTATAATTGCACAATGATTTTGCTAGAATAAGCCTGTTGGTGATTTTAGTAAAATCCTGTAATCCTACTAATATTATAAACGTGAAAGTTTGTGAGGATGTATGGATGTATGGATGTATGGATGTTTGTTACTCTTTCACGCCAAAATTACAGAACTGCGATGTGATTGCGATCAAACTTGGTATGTAGATAGCTGGAGACCTGGATTAACATATAGGCTACTTTTTATCCCGATATTCCCACGGGATCGGGATTTACGCGGGTGAAACCGCGGGGCGCTGCTAGTCTTCTATATTAATACGTGGATAGATTTCGTTGTGTCCTTTTTTAAATCAATTTCACGCAATTAGGAATGTGAAATTTTTAAAACTTAAAGTTTATATTATGATTATGTCGACGGAAATTAATGCGATAACATATTAAAAAAGTATTAATTAAATTAAAGGTTAAATCGCGTCAACATAGTCATATTATCATGCAACGCAAAATAAAAAATGTAAAGTTAAGTTTAAATGTAGAAAAAGTGTAGAAAGAAAGAAAAATAATAAACCAGTATGTGTTACAAATTTAAAAAAATAGATGGGACTGCCGACAGAAGTGAAAACTTAAACGAAACGACGAATCAAAACGTCACATTAGCAGCTTGGTGACATTAATTAATAAGGAGCAGACAGAAGTCAATGTTTAGATTAGCGCCCCCTAGTGCGCCGTCTATATATGTATTATTAGCGTGTATGTACGGTTACGAGTTCAGTGCTTTTTCCCCATAGGAAAAGTGCACAGACGTGCCAAAAGAAGTTTTCACTTCAAAAATTACGTGAAAATGGTTACATTAGTCTAGACGCGTCCAATAAACAAAGACAATTAATTGAAGTTGTACTGACCAATTAAATAAACCATAAAAATAAATTTAATGAATTGCGGTTTAAATTCGACCACCTGCACCTGGCAATCTCTTCCATAATATTAATGTCTCATCCTTTTAAACTTTCCACGTTTTATGATATTCAATTAGTATGTACCTTTGAACTGTTTGACGTTTCGACCGGATAACAGGAAGACCGCCATAATGTATATAAAGCATATTATTATTACTTAATATGTTTATTTGTGATTTAAACAGTCATACTAGATGTGTAATTCGGGACTTAATCGCGATAATATTTAAAAGGTTCAATACCTCTTGGTTACCCGACGTTTCGATCGAATTGCACCGACCGTGACCTCGATCGGTGCAATTCGATTCGATATTATCGCGATTAAGTCCCGAATTACACATCTAGTATGTATAAAAGTCGCGAAAGTTTAAAAACAATTAAACAGTCATTCAGTTAGACAAATTTGATGTATAAAAATCAACAGATAAACACATGTAAGATATATAGCCACACATAAGACGTTATACTTAAAATAACCTTATATTTTGCCTGCGAAGTTAAACGTATTTATATTCGTCTTATTATATTATTCTTTTTAACCGACGATAAAAAAGGAGGTTCTCAATTCAACCGTATAATTCAAAACAAAAAAAACAGTTTACGCGTTTGGAAACGTATCTATAGAAACAAAGTATACATGGTATATAGAATTATTTACCTTTACTTCTTATCGAAAACACAATACGAACCTGTGACAGTTAGTGACGTAACTAAAACCCAAAGTGGCTTCTGTACATTTAGAATTTTTATCAGCATTCCTTAGCTGCATCGTATAATTTACGCATCCCAACAAGGCCTTAAATACACGACCTTCAACATCATCTTGAATAGCTAAACAATTTGATTTCAAATCTTTGTTTTGGCCGCTTAGCCAAAGTAAATAAACTGCACTCGTGGTGTGGTCGGACGTAAACCTCACATGTTACTAGGAATAAATGTCAGTTTTCCGTGATAAGGTCAAATTGTCTATCTAGTTTTACACCCTTGTAAAGTATTATGTCTGTTTGTTAGACCTATCACATAGAATCAGAAAGCGAATTGCTCCGCTTTTGTTTACCCACAACTATAAGGCAATGATAACTTTAGATCGCGTGCGTGTAATTGCAAAATGAATTTTTAACCTGATAAAGTCACAATAAACATACTACAGGAGGAACGGGACAGCAATTTCTGCTCAAATTAGAGCTCTCCACCCAAAATCCATTTGCCTAAAGTCCAATGACTCCAGAACTCAGTTCAAAATATCTGTATTTTTTGTATCATATGTGTATTTTTTGTTCAGTACCGAAGTATTCCTTTTTCATCCTTATTTTCTTGGTTTACTTTGTGTCTGTTAATTGTATATTACAAAAGTCATAGAAATAGTAGCCGTGTTAATTAAATTAATATATATTTTTTTATTTAAAATTCAAATATTTGAAAATATTTGAAAAAATACTTTTGCTAAATCGCTTATCGCTTTGCTTAAACTAAAGTTGCTGGTTTATCCTCAAACGTGTGCATTGAAGTGTCTGACCGGCAGTTACGGCCATTTTGTTATGTAGCATACAGGAAATGGCGGACAGGTAATGAGATAGAGATCTTTTATGGATTTTCAATGTAGAGGTTAGACTGTTTATAGATGTTATTGTTGGGAGTAAAATAAGCTATACCAATTACGTCACGAATGCGTTTGTATAGAATTATAGGTATATATTGATAGTATAGGCTTTCTTTGCCATAGTTTTCTTTTCTGTGCTTTCTTATTTATCACTAAGCGCAATATTGTTCTTTTTCACCATGCAAAGTACTAGCGCAATTAATATTTTTGGTACTATATTTAAAATAATGTATTAAACAAATTAGTGGAAAATCAAAGCTATTTAATGAACATAAATTAATATACGTTAAACAAAAAGATAATAGTAAAGTGACAGTAAAAAAACGATACGTAACAATTTCAGTTCGCCCATTAGTACTTAAACTAATAAAATTCTGGTTGAAGCGAACGTACTTTTAGTTAAATTAAGTTTAGCGGGTTTTGGAGTTGCCAAGGTTGTACTACGAAATACTTAGACTTGTTTATCCCACTAATATTATAAATACGAAAGTTTGGATGAATGGATGGATGTTTGTCACTCTCTCACGCCAAAACTACTGAACCGATTGCGATGAAACTTGGTATGTAGATAGCTGGAAATCTTACGATTAACTTACGGATCGGGAAATACGCGGGTGAAAGCGCGGGGCCCTGCTAGTTTTACATATTTAAATTTCTACCCGACTTAAAAAAGGCAGAAGTCCTCAATTTGGATGTTTATATTTTTTTATGTATTTTCGGGCATAACTCCGTCATATACATATATATAGATTCGCAAAATTATTTTTTTTTTATTCTAAAGAGGTTTATTCTGCAATTGTCCCATTTAAATTACGTAAAGATCTGATGATTTTATTTTTCATCAAGGTAAAGGCGCATTGTAGATAGATACATTATCACGAATGTCTACTCACTGTATCACGTTACGACGTGATACAGCGAATAGACATTCATAGCCCATGGGCTTGCATTAAATGATTAATAGTGATCATGATCCTACATTTTTGTTTGGTTTTATTAAAATTCATTTTTAACCCCCGACGCAAAATGAGGGGTGTTATAAGTTTGACGTCGATGTCTGTGTGTGTGTGTCTATCTGTGGCATCGTAGCTCTAAAACGGATGGACCGATTTCGATGCGGTTTTTATTTATTTGAAAGCCAGTCTCCTTGCGGTGGTTCTTAGCAATGTTTGGTTAATATCGGTCCAGCAGTGTAGGAGCATCAGCTCTTTTCCAAAATGATGTAAGGCATTTTGTCGGGGGTTTTTTTTAATTTTTAATTTATAGTTATGTAACATACGGGTTATTTATTACCTGTGGTAAGTAAGTTTTTTCTTATCTGTGCCTGTGGTGGCGTTGGTGGCGTTCTTCAAAAGTAGCCAGGTAGGAGGTAGCTACTTTTCCCCGCTTGTGACTCCATGTGTGAGGAGATAGTCAGGACTATGAATGGAAAATTGACAATAACAGAATTGGAAGTGTTATAAGCACGGATAACCGGCAGTAAACATCTGACGGGCTGGTATGCTTTTTTGTTGCATTGATTGTAGTAAAGGCAAAAAATCAAATTGGAATATTTAAGTGTTTTTAGAAAGACCTTAGTTAAAAAGAAGTATGACTGGTATGTATCCATCGAAGTATAAGAGATTGCCTCAGTGCGATAAGGCCGCCAATTGTATCTACCACAAAACATTGCTGTGCTTCTACTCTTCAAAATCATTTTGGTGTACAATAAAGAGATATTATTATTATTCCTCTTTATTTATCTTAATACTTATAAATTACATTTTTAAATATGTACAAAACAATATATATATATTTAAAAATATAAAAAACAGTAGACCACCGACATCGGGTACAGGGACCAAGACACCGGTGGTTAGGGCTCCAAAGACAGGAACCTCCTCACTATACGGGCCGTGTCAAGGAGAACGGCCTTCTGCATCAGTCCCTTGATCCAGCTGTCTAACGCGAGCCTCTTAAGGTGTTGATCGAGGCTCTTGGCTATTAATCCATGTGCAGATATGACAATCGGAACAATGATTGCCGAATCGATATTCCACATATCGACAATCTCGTGAGACAAATCCAAGTATTTTATTTGTTTTTCTTTTTCAACTTTCACGAGGTTCTCGTCATGAGGAACAGCGATATCGACAATCATTGCGCGGCGCTCTAATCGGTCTATCAGCACTAAATCAGGTTTATTAGCAACAATAGTTCTGTCAGTGATGATAGATCGATCCCAATACAATGTGGCACGACCATTTTCGAGAACTGGGTCGGGCACATACCTGTAATATGGCACCTCTGAATGCACAAGATTGTATTTAAGGGCAAGTTGTTGATGTACAATCCTGGCTACTTGATTGTGCCTATGCAAATATTCCCCGTTGGCAAGACGAGAACAACCAGAAATAATATGCCTGATAGATTCACCGGGACGGTGGCACGCCCGACAGATGTCCACCATCTACCATCTTTCAGGATATATTTCCGATAGTTATTCGTCATAACAACTTCGTCCATAATTGCAAAGACAAAACCTTCGGTTTCTCCGAAAAGATCACCAAACCGTAACCAAGATGTAGAAGCTTTAAAGTCTATATCAGGCCCATTTAGGGCTCGATAAAAACGACCATGAAGTTCTTTGCCCTTCCATACCTCCCTGCGATCATTAGTACTAAGTACTACAGGCTTGCGCCAGTTCTCTTTAGCCAGAGCGAGCGGAGTGAGTCCGTTGTCCACTGCTACCACACTACGATGCACTCCCACGTCAGTATGAAGAAAATATTCTCTAAGGTTGTATATCTCGCGATTGTGTAGGGTCTTAATGTTTAAGAGTCCACGACCCCCAAACTTTCGCGGGATATACAACCTCATTACCGATGAACGTGGGTGGTGCATTCGGAATGCAGTCAGCAGTGTACGGACTCTCCTGTCAAGGGCATCCAATTCGGTCTGAGTCCATCTAAGTATACCAAAGGAATACATCAGAACCGGCATGACCCAACCGTTGCAGGCACGCATTTTGTTACCCCCTGATAAAAGACTTTTAAGTACTTTTTTCAGGCGGCCAAAAAAGCGCTCCTGCAGCGTTTGTTTCATATGAGATTCAGGTATTCCCAATGACTGTGATATACCTAGATACTTGTAGCTTTCAGTTGCAGACAGAGATCTGAGTTTTGTTGAATCTGAAAGTTCGACTCCTTCAGATTCTACTATCACGCCGTTCTTTACATGCATGACTGCACACTTGTCCACACCAAATTCCATCTTGATAGAATTACTAAAGTTTTCAGTCACCTTCAGTAACGCTGTCAATTGCAAATTAGTGGGGGCAATAAGTTTCAAATCGTCCATGTACAGAAGGTGAGATATAACTCGATCGTCTTTCTGCAACCTATAGCCTAGTCCTGAACCCTCTAACAGCGTACTGAGAGGATTCAAAGCTAGGCAGAACCACAAGGGACTCAAACTATCACCTTGAAATATACCCCGCTCGATCTTTATTGGTGCATCGTTTGTCGCAATCTGCTGACATCCTGGATAGCGAAGTGCCGTTCTCCACTGCCCCATACATGACTTTAAAAAAGTGCAAAGAGTTGTATCAATTTTATACAACTCCAGCACTCTCAAAAGCCATGTATGTGGAACCGAATCAAAGGCCTTCTTATAGTCTATCCAACATGTCACCAGATTCTTACGGTGACGACGCACCTGTTGGCTAATGGCCATATCCATGATGAGGAGCTCTTTAGTGCCACGGGTCCCACTTCTACATCCATTCTGAGAAATAGATATGATCGAATTTTTATTTAAATGTGTAGTAATTTTGAGTCTCAGAATAGATGTTAGAAGCTTATACATAGTTGGTAGGCATGTAATTGGTCTATAATTTTTGGGATCCATGGCACTACCAGATTTATAGAGTAAGTGGGTTACGCCAGTTGTTAAAAAATGGGGTAATGAACCGGAATCCAATGCTGCTTGGAACTGAGATGCCAAACGAGCATGCGAGCTTCGGAACCATTTCAGCCAAAAGTTGTGCAGTCCGTCTGGTCCAGCCGATTTCCAGTTTGATAATGACTGAACTGCACTACTTACGTCACCTGTGGCTATGGAAATTGGTTCCATTGCTTGTATAGACTCGCATGAGCACCCGACATCTCGTATCCAATCACCTTCTGAATGAGTGACAGGCACCGACCAGATATTACGCCAAAATTCATGTGTAGCATCATCATCTGGGAAATGCCCGTCACTCACACAGGGATCCGATTGTTCCCATTTTCGGTAAACCCACCTCTCATTTCTGTGGAACATACGATTCTGATTATACCGATCTGTTCGCTTTTTGTATCTTCGAATCCTATTTGCCCATGCATAAACTTTCTGCTTTAGAAAGTCTATGCGCTCTGTGACACATGACATATATTGTTGAGTACTAATGTCAGTCCCCAAGAATGCCTGTTTCACAAAGCGCATCACTCTCGGCCGCGTGTTACCCGATCTAAAGCAGATTAGCTTACCGATGAGTGTCCTGGCCTCAGCAATACGACGCTCGATTCTACACTGCCAGGCTGGCACAGCAGGCTTGGGTCGAGTAGTAGCGGTATTTACAGAGAAATGTACTCCTGCTACTCGACATGCTGCGACAGCCGCACAGTAGAGAATAGAGTGTGTATCACTAAGATCTTCGCTATTGTCTAAATAATCAGACAATAACGAATCCAGGGCACACACCAGCGCTATATTTCGTCTATGAATAGGCAAACGGGATAAACGTGGTCTATTAATGTGGTTCACAAACCGGTATTTCAGAATCGCATCCTCCAAGGCGCTCCTTAACCTTTCGTTGCATTTGGTACTTACAGATATAGCTTCACTATCCACAATTTCATCAACATGTAACTGTGTTACCAATTGCGGTGTGCGATTGGCCACCGAACCCACAACTTGCGATGAAGAAGGGATAACCAAGCTATTCCGTACGTCAGAGCGTAGCCTCTCAAGTACGGTATCATCCAGCAGGTGACAGCGCTGTATAGCCCGTACCTGATCCGACAGTCTTTGTGCTGACACGTTGACAGCTGGTTCAAGCTCCTGAAACAGAGACAGTAATCGAACACGGTACGCAGTAAGGTTAGTTCCCAACTCTGTAGCCCAATAATATGCCCGCATGACGTTTTCATTAATTGAATAAGTCTATTTCATGCGGCGCACATCACCACCGGCAGCGGGGGCCCTATTCGAGGTCAGTGTTCCTCGGGGTCCTAAGCAGGTCGGTGGCCGGCCTCTCCCCTGCCGACGCACAGGTGTTGGCGACGTCGGCGGAGAGAAATACTCGTCGCTGGAGCTTGAGCTCGACGCCTCACTGTTTGCCGATCTCACCGAGGAGTGCATTGGCAGCTGTGGGGCGGAGCTTTGCGACGAGTCCGGGGATGTTTGCTGTGCAATTCTCTGTCTAGCTTGATACCTTGTAAGCATTTTATTTCATTATATTCCATGTTGTTGGGCTATTGTCTTATATGACATCTGTCATTTTCTTCGAATTTTTTTCTTTTGAACTTTTGCATGTTGTTTCTGTGTTTTTTTTTATATATTTTATGAATCTGTTTCCAAATATTTGTTTTGTATTTATTTTGCAATTTATCTCGATGTATACAATAAGTTAATTATTATGAGTTTACGAACCAAATACTTGGATAATTCCTACCTCTTGGTAAATTATCTACAAAATAATATTATCACAACAACTCAAGTTAATTACTTGCTTATAACAAGAGATTAGTTTGCACATAAATTGTTTAATATCTAAGATAATTATAGATTTATTTAAAGTAAAACATGGCTCGCTCATGATATGTTAGTTGTAAAATTAACGTAATTTATATGTGTACAAAATGTCATGCCCTGTGTATTATTTACAACAGTTAAAATGTAAGGATTTAAAGCTACAAATAACAATATGTCAAGAAACATCCTAACTAATATTTTACATGCGGATGTGAATTTGTTTGTTTGTTATGCTTTCACGCCTAAACTACTCAACCGATTATCATGAGATTTTTTGTATGAATGTCGTCAGGAGTACAGAAAAGACCATAGAGTACATTTCATCAAGAATTAAATTACTATGGTCAAGACATATCAGAAGTAAACAAATTTGTTTTTCTAGGCATCACCTTAGACAATAAATGTAATTGGAAAGCACATGTGGATAAAATTTGTAACCGAATTAATAGATTTGCCTACGCCTTGTGGCGACTCACAAAGTTTTCAAATAAGCAAACAGCATTAAAAGCCTATCATGGTTTTGTCGTGTCTAACTTGAGATATGGTATTGTACTATGGAAGAAGAAGAAGAAGAAAAAATGTTTATTCATCGACGCTTGAGTTACACGGGCAGTACATGCTAAGTAATAAAACTAAGCTAGGTAATTATTGTAAGTGTTATACAGTATTTACGTGTACATCACGCGCCAGCCGAATAGGTACTGGTTCAGAATCTGCTAAACAATTGTCTAGCGCTGGTTTTCAACCAGTCCTTATGTAAGCAACAGAGAAAAAAATATATATATATTTGTCTACATAACATATATATAAGTTTAACAATTTTATTTATTTTCACAGCTTTCAATAAGAATTTTAATGTGTTATAATGTTAATAAATAATAAGAAAATATATAAGTATATCTCTTTGTGCATCAATGAGGTACTGCCGTAGTTTTACTCTAAAGGTATTCACATATTGGGGCAATTCAGTAAACATTAACAGAGCTTTCATAGCCCAAAAACAGTGCATTAGAGGTATTTGTAACGTGGCACCCTGGGTAACCTTAATTAGAGGTATTTGTAACGTGGCACCCTGGGTAACCTTAATTAGAGGTATTTGTAACGTGGCACCCTGGGTAACCTTAATTAGAGGTATTTGTAACGTGGCACCCTGGGTAACCTTAATCTGTTAACAGTACCGTGTCTATATATATTTGAAATATGTGTTTTTGTGAAATCCAATCTAAACTTTTTTTTTTCCAAGAAAGATGTATTTACCTATAATACTCGTTATCCCAACAGGCTTGTTTTACCTCCCTCTAGAACTGACCTGTGTAGTCGCAACAGTTATGCAATGTGTGTGCGGATTTATAATCATTTACCTCCAGGGGTACAGGAGTTGCCCATGCTCAAATTTTTAAAACAGGTTTTTCGTTGGCTATGTGACAATTGTTTTTACTCTGTCGAGGAATATTTAAAGAATAACTAAATTGTATTGTATTTTATTGTTTGTAATGTCCTTGCATATTATAATAAGTTAATTAAGTTAGATATAAGTTGAATATTGTATGCCATAAATAGAAATGGTAAATGTGCATGAACCAAAATATACCAAAACATCTGTAATTCACCACATTTTTACAATAAAGATTAATGATTTATAATTTCTGATTTATAATTTATAATTTATGATTTATAATTTATGATTTATAATTTATGATTTATGAAAGAAAAAAAGAAATTTTGTAAAACTTAAAGTTTTATTTATGTTCGTTTTTCTTCGAACGAATCTTTCTTAGCTTTATAATTTGATCGATAAATTAACAAGTTAAAATCGTGAGTCCACAATCAGGTTTCTGTCTCTGAAATAATCACTTCTCAAAAGAATATTTACCTACTTTATTTGTCTTGTTGTCTTTATGCTTGTCTAAATAGATCCAAATCTCAGAAAGACCACTATGCCCGGAAAAATATTTAAATAATTCTTGACGTTGTCCGGATATATGCCATATACCTACTTTGAAAGAACATTCCCATTAAAATGGGGTATTCACTGTTGACTAATGACCTAAATCCCACGCCTGAATCTGAATCTAGCGATTGAACCCCGATAGCTGCTGTATGACACATAATCCTTCATGTAATTCTATACTAAATACTTGCAAATTAATAAATGTATTCATAAAGAGCACACTCAATTATTCAAAATTGAATGCTAAATCATCTATTGTAATGCGATCTTAGGTCTCTGAGTTATGAGGTCATTAGTAGTTACAGATATATATGTTACTGTAAAAGCCCGAAAATTGGTAAATTCTAGGTTTTACCCGTGAATCCTAAGACTTACTAACCGTTATTGGTAAAAGTCCGAATTTTATAAGGAAGAGATAATTTTTCGGGCATTTACCATAAAAGCGTTTTGATATTTTGACTATAGGCAGCGAACTACTACTAATTATTAATAAATATTCCAAATGATAATAATTTAAACTATGTTAGTATTTAACTGAAAGATAGATAATTAAAAAATGACCATCATTATAATTACAATTATGTAAAGTTTTGACTGATATGTGATTGAAATAAATAATTAAGTTGATTAATCCATTGTTTTTTAGGGTTCCGTACCTCGAAAGGAAAAAACGCAACCTTTATAGGATCACTTTGTTGTCCGTCCGTCAGAAGGTCTGTCTGTCTGTCAAGACCCTTTTTCTCAGAAACGACGCGGAAAGTTATCAAGCTGAAATTTATATCAAATACTCAAGTTTACTGTCCCTTAGAGCTGTAAAAAAATCAAATTTCTAAGCCAACGCAATCAAAAGATACAGTCGTTTATGCCGCAAATTCCCGCAAAATTTTCGACACTCGCCAGGGAATCAAAACCTTCAGGGTACTTCCCGTGAACTTAGAATCTTGATATTTGGTACGAAACAACGTCTTATAGCACAAATAAAGGGAAAATTGTGAAAACCGTCAATTTTTAGTTACATCATTTAATAAAAATATTTGTAATAATTTTAAACTTACTACCTTTTTCCTCATAAACGCGTAGAGGTATTAAATTGAAATTTATACCAAATACTAAGGTCTATAATACCTTTAAGCTGTAACAAAACCAAACTTCTATGTCAACGCGATAAAAAAAACAGCAATTTAAGCCGCAAACTCACAACTACTCGCTAGGGAATCAAAACCTAAAGAGTACTTCCAGTCGACCTAGAATCTTGAAATTTGGTATGAAGCAATATTTAAATATTTTACGGAACCCTCGGTGCGTGAGTCCGACTCGCACTTAGCCGGTTTTTTTTAATAAACAACATTGACCAACCGTCATTGTTAAAACCTAGGATTTACCAAACTCTCATGGTAAAAGGCCGAAAAATTATCTCAGTTGGTAAATCTTAGGATTTACCGGTAAAACCTAGGATTTAGCAATATTCGGACTTTTACAGTAACATATATATTGTTAACACGGTTTTGTAAATCTTGTACAAAAAGCTCAAGACTAAATGTTAGATAGACATATTTGTAACCAAAAAAAAGCAGAAGAAAGGAAAGCCCATCGTCTAGAATTGGTACTTAAAAAAAATTGAGAACGAATAAGTGATTTTAAACAAAAAAAAAAAATTACAAAGAGACCTTAATTTTGATAAGTACTAAAACTATTTAAAAAACTGGCAACATCTAGTCGGACTAAAGTAATAATTAGAGATGAAAATAGCATTGAAACTAATTGAGATTTTTACTTTACGGGAAATAAAGGTTAGTACACATCGTATTAATACTAGTTAAGTACACATCTATCTAGTTACTATAATCCTCATCATCCTCCGCGCCTTTTCCCAGCTAAGTTGGGGTCGGCTACAAGGCGATGTCGAGTTCTTGTTCTTCTTGTTCTGTAGTTAGACCAGGTTATCGAACTTTTTAGGGTTCCAACACACAGACATGGGACAGACAGACACGGAGGGGTCTCAATGTGTTAAGAATGGTCACCCATCCTAAGACTGACCTGCCTAGTATTATTTAATCGTGTAATGTGTTAACCTATTCGGTTACCACTTAGCCACGAGCCCTTTACACCTATCTATTTATTGTAATCAGAATTTCCCCACTAGGGAAGAATTGGATTTGGGTGTAAATTTGTCAATGGCCCTATAATAAACTTTAATACTTACTCTTATTCCTTCTTAACTCAGCTTTCTTCCATTAATTACTTGCCATTTATCACGATTAAAGAGGCACATACGTTTTCACAACAACATCATTTAAATACTCAATTAAAAATGATATATCATACTACGGTACAAAAACTGAACCTACACCAATTTATACAGCATTAAGACTTAAAGACGGCAATTACATACATGTGATTTTTTATTCTCTTACAGATAGCAAATTGGCCAATAAAAACGGTTAATTGAGACATCGAGCCGAATACACTCGGAATCGAATCTTGATCTGAAGCTGTATCGACGGGTACAAAAGTGGCTCTATCTAATAAAATATTATTATTCTGAGACCTGGAAAACTTTATCTTATCATCATATATTGTCTATACGCTACCAAAAACCAGATCAATGGTCCACTGTTTAATATAAAAAAGGTGTATGTTACATTTTGTGGGGCAGGTAACTTCTAGGAACTACACATATATACAACAAGGTATTATAGTTAGTATGAAAAATTAAACTAAATAACCAAAAGATTAGGGACCCGGCAGAATTTTCTTGTTCTAATCGGAAATAAATTAAAGTTTGAAAAACCTAAAAAAAAACAAACCAAACTACTTTTGTTCTACTTATTGACTATATTCCCATAAAGGCTTGAAGGCAGGCCATAAAAAAAACTAGCCAAAACCCTTTGCAATGTTACACATTGCGCCAACCTCAATGAAAATTGGGAAAAGAGCAGGACGAAGACACTTTTAGTTTTTCCAGTATTTTCCAATTAGTAATTTTTAACATTTTTGCCATAGAAAACCAACTTTAGCACTTACTAGTACTCTGTATCTGGAACGAAGCGAATGGAGCCACTCCCAGATGGCTATCGCATGGATTACGACCGGCTACAGGTGCGGAGTTTGGACAGTTCGCATGTTGTATGGCCAGATTTTCCAGGTAGTATATTTTCGTGCGTATTCGACAATGCGAACCATGTCCCAGTCTTGTATACAACCATGCAATAATAAAAACAAGAGGATGTACATAACGATAACTCGTGTGTCACAGTTGTGCGCATATTCGTAACATTTACTCTGCTGCGATTAATGTGTGAACCGGAGCATCTAATGACATCATGAGTTTTTATTCATTGTAAACCAAGTCATTTGAAAGAAGAACCCGTACAAACTAGGTATTATTTTTATACCGTGAATATACTGACCTAGTCGATCACTGGTGTGTTTATTACTGGTGGGCCTTGGAGATTAGATTCAATATTTCAGAAAGAAAATCAATGTGATGTTGCATAATTTTCAGCTTATGGAATTTTGTTTTCTTGATATTAATCCATAAGGTTAATATTAATTTTTATCGCGTCAAGTTGTACACTATTCACGATTTTAGTTGCGTAACTGATAATTATATATTATTAGTCTATTAAGATTTACAAGGGGCGGGAAGTTATTCCGTAATATATGGCTTCATTAACGTTCCTATAAAATATTATACCCTTAAATCATTGTTTTCCATAAACGCTAATAGCATTTATGACAGAAACCCTACAATTATCAAATGGTTTAACTTTAATAGGAATTTAGCAAACGGAAATTGATTTCCTTTTACTTCTTCCTAATAGTTTTACATAATGAAAATGTAAACCTAATAATCTGAACCGTCAGATATAATTTAATGGTTCAAGTTACAGCACTCGAGACTACCTCCGTGGCCATCGTCACTGATTTTGAAAGGATTTAATTTAATATGAAAAATAAAATAAATAGTTTTTTCCTTAATATGGAATATTTGTACTTTGAATTGTATTGTACTAGCAACCCACCCCAGCTTTGCACGGGTGCAAATTGTACACCTAAACCTTCCTCATGGATCACTCTGTCTATTAGTGAAATCCGTATGAAAATCCGTTCAGTAGTTTTTCAGTTCAGAGTTCAGTAGTTCAGACGCGGCGGGGGACTTTGTTTTATAACATGTAGTGAAGTAACACCGGTTTTAGGAACAAACAGTGCGCTATGTTTTTTTTTACATTAATAGTTTTTCTGGGGTGGTCGTCTAAACACATTCGTCATAAAAATGTATTTTTCAATCATACAAAATAAAATCTTTACGCAGGTATGTTTTGAAATATATTTCTTGGAAGTATGTAGTAACCGAAAGTGGTAGTATATGTTTATTAGAATATAGTGTTGTCTCAACGCCTGTAACACTGTTGATATAATTTTGCTAAGCAACGCAAAAATTTACTAATCGTATGTCAAGTCTCTTCTCAAGTATATATTTGACAAATGCTTAATTGTCAAATTTTACTGTAAAATCTTATGTCAAATGCCATTCGAATGCTCAATGAAATTGATTAGTAATTTTTTCGATTTAAAAACTCTAATTGATTTGAAACCACTGTTAACTCACTCTCTCAGCTCTGATGATTGAACAATATTCAGATCAGCCTTTCAGAAACAGTGTGTTAATCAGTTAATGACTTTTGCTTTGACGTGATATGGGTTTTGCATCCACCTACATCTTTCCAAAGCTGCCAATGCTGTACTTATTACTTCTTTACTCGCCATATTGTGTTACACGCACTCCATTCATCTTTCCTAGTGTCTTTCTCACATTTAAAGCCTTTTACACCCTTACGTGTTCCTGTTTATACAAAATTCGTCTTTTCGGCTTAAAAAATATCAGATACAATCTTCGCTGTTAGGGGAGCTAATTTTATTATTTTACGTGCTAAAATACTTGTGTTAAGATTGAATCTACATTTGTAATATGACTTTTAATTTTAAAGGTCATTATCTAATTATTACTATTTGATTTGTTATTTTTTTTTAAGTTCTACACTATATTACCCATTTTATGTGAGGAGTATCCATCATATATTTATAGGCTATCAACAAAGTATTTTTTAATTGGGTGTTTAATTTTAAACATTGTTTTGACTAATACGTCAACGTGTTTATAAATAAGCTTAGTTTTGCTCCTGTTGTGTCTACGGGTTTTGCTAGTGTTGATTGTTTTCTCATTTGCACGTGGTTTGCTCTAGGTTTGTTGAGGGAAGTGAACTTTGTACGCTTATGGAGGAAATGTATAATTTAAGTAAAAGTTATTGTTACTATAGACAAAATAGGTACGACCATGCAGATATTTTTTTTATATTAAATCCTGGACGTTATGCAAAATCCATTTTTACAAAATGCAATGGATTCTAAAATGTTTTTAAAACTGTTAATAAAGGGACCTTTTCTATAAAAGTGTTTTATTAAAATATTGTTTTGTTATTAATTTTTAATTTGATTTATTTGCTGAGCATCCTCTGAGATAAGAATAGGTATATTAAAAAATAAGTTTGGGATTTGTTTTTATGTCATGCACGCCGCTTTTTGCAAACCATCATAATACTTAGTTGTATTAAACTGTAAAATAAAAATATTAATAATAACTTGAGGCACCTCACACACGGCAGTCTGATCCTAAACAAGGCAGAGTCTATATACACCATGGTAACCACGTCTGGTAATATTAGGTATGTTTATCAGCAGTCGCTGATAAACACATTTAATATTACTAAATACATACTTATTTTAGATGTAAAATACCCAGACACAGATCAAATGATCGTGCTCATCACAGAATTATTTGTCCTGGGTGGGAATCGAACTAACGACCTCTGACTTCGCAGTTAGGATCACTAGTCACTAGACCAGAACATGTCGAAGCTCGTGACCAGTTTGTGAACGGTATGAAACTTCGTATCGAAACTATAGCAGTAATATAATACTAAGTGAAAAAATAAAGAACAAGCAACATATTCCATTGAAGAAAATGACTCTGGTAATAGATTTAAAATCAATAAACACTAACAAAAATATAAGCTACCTGAAAGTTAAAAAATATACGGCCAAGATGAAGTACCTAGTCGATAAATAACATAAGAGATTTTCACTGTTCAACAATACAAATAAAAACATCAACACTTGATGATAAATTATAAAAATGTATGAGTAAAACAATAAAGAGAACGAATTTATCGATCGTTGAACACGAGCGACCACCGACTAAGATCATTTTCATCACCTACCACCGACAAATAAAATTACCTACTCTCACGTGCTTTAAATTAAGAACATAAATTACTTAATATCTGTGCCTCACAAGTACGGCTTTATAAACCAAACACTCACGAATATATTGACGAAAGGCGGTAGAGGTAATTTGTTCCCACACTAGCCTTTTGCTGTCAACTGGGCCCTTTGGGAATTGAAGATGGGAAAATTAGGAATATGATGAAAGGGAAAGATAGGTAAGAAGAGAAGGAAAAGGTTATTGCTTATATGGATAGATTGGAGAGTGTAAGCAATAATCGAAGCCAAAGAAATACACAAAATCTCAATTGTGTGGAAACTCACTAAAGTATTTTATCTATTAGTAAAGGTAAAGTAGCAGTAGAATATGAACTACAAAGTATATACTGCAATGGTAGTTACAACCTAGGTACCTCATACATCAAAAACCATTCTTTTATGCCGTGTAATTAGCGGCAATGAATCTTATAGGTGTGAGTTTTAGGTTAATTGTATTTTCTGTGTATATAATTGACTTCTGTCTGTAAGCGTGTTTAATTAACATGTTAGTTTGTATGATTTTACAGGTGATTTTGTATTTGTTTATTACCACGACTCCAACTTTAGCAAAAATTTTATCTGTTGGTATGTACGGATAGTAAATATGTGAAATTAAATGAAATTTTACTTAGCGTTGTAATGCGTCATGAATGAGGATTTTTAAGGAGGTCACCAGACTTTTCGTATGTTTCGACATGTAGCTATCGCGGGTATCCGTGACGATGACTAATAGACGATGCGAGTAGTTTTACATATAACATTTCTCAAAATCCTGTAATACCTCGCAAGCATCTGTGTTTGAAGAACACAATCATATCACTTTTTAGTCTCAGTATACATAGACAATTCGTCCAGAATTCCGTTTTCAAGGAGAAGGATTTATTATCATAATTCCTTCTTATATGATCTTCTACACTTTCATGAATAAGTTAAAGTTTTTAAAGAAAGGGACAACGTGTGCCAGGATGCATAAGAAGAAAGGTGTCTTTTTTTAGAGTATTTCACGTGAGATTTTGATTCTTTAAGTAATATTTGTGGTAAACGTATTTTTTTTTTATTATATGGTATTTTAAAAAAACTCTGTGAGTTGTCACTTGATAGCTACAACCGCAAATGATTTCTTGCAACGTGTGCTGGATTAATGTACGTGACCACTGACACAAGAATAGCGCTTTATTGCCAGAACAAAATTCATGAAGTCGTCATGTGTATGGGTGTTAATATAACCCCCCCCCCCCCCTCCAAGTTAAGGTTGGAACCATTTAGGGTTCATATTAAAAAATGTTCGTATTTACTATGGGCATGCTATTAATGTTGAACGGTCCAAAAAAATTCCATAGGAAAAAAGTTATGCTGAAAAAACAGATTTTTGAAAATCTGCCCCCCAGTCCTCCCCTTTGGGGGAATATCGAATATCACGAACCTAACCTTTATTTTTACCCTGTTGATTTATCGTTCAAGTTTGCGACATCTATCGTGCTGGTAAAATTGAGGTACATACATATATACATATATATATACTTTTTAACTAGCGGTTGTTTTGGGGTCTATGGATCAGAACTAGACCTCCTGTGAAGAAATTTTTGGAAAACTCGACAACTGGTACAAAACCAAAAGGTAGACTTTTCTTCGAAAAATCTACCTAAAATATATTAAAAAGATTCAGTAAGAATTGACTTTGTGTAAGGAAGGACAATCCGTATAAAAATGCGCGTGTACGATTACACGGTTTTGTTGAAAGCTTTCTATTTGCGAAATGATTTTATGTTATTGACGAGATATTAAACAAATACCTGCGGTAGGTCGGGATTGATACAGATGTTTTATTTAAGAATCTTTGAAAGTAAAATGATAAGTTTATATGAGGAAGCTTTTGGTACGCTGAAATATAAAGTGTTTAAAATGAAGTATGTAGTGGTCGAAAAGCAGACATATTCACTTCCTAGGTCTATTTTTAAGTCTTGAGCGATGACAGAACGTTTAAAGACGAATGTGCGTTTTAAGTCAAAAGAATTTAATGTGAATGTATGTAGTATGTGCGTTGTCTTTAAAGGCATAACCTAGTGTGTGCGTGTGTGCGGTTGTGTATGTGTGCGAGTGAGCTTGAGTGTGTGCTTGAGCTTGAGTGTGTGCTTTTAACCGTGCTCATGCGCTTGCGTGCGGGTGAGTGTGTGTGTGTGTTCGGGCGTGATATAACTACGGTATACTGTCGAAAGGGTTGATCAGATTTAGATGACATTTTTCAATCAATTATATTGAACTGAAAGAATGTAAAATTAAATATGAACTAAAAAAATGTTGGTCATATTGAAAAGTTTTCTTGTGTCATTAAACTATGAAACTGCCTAACAATTGCCAATATGGCAAGCAAACCCATTAGTATGGGTTGCCGTCGCCATCATCGTTTGATACGAAATGGCTCATTGCCGAGTTTGTGTAGAGCTATCAATCATGTTTAATTGCTCACCAATGGCTTGTTATTCAATTAAGTTAGCGGACCGTTTAATTAGTCAGGTGCCAGTGTGTGTTATTTGCAATTTGTTTTTTGTCGTATTGCCAGAGCGTTAGGTTAGACGTGAGTAGTGAATTGCATTTATGACGTTAGGGTTAGTTTGTGCATTTTTATAAATGTTTTTTTCATGAATATCTAGGTAAATACATCTATATATCTGATTCGTAAATATATTTAACTCTGACGTATCCCAAAGGCTGAATACATATAAGAAATGCAATGATTACAAGCAAAGTTTTTTGAAACCGTTATTATAGCGCCTATATACAAAGCGATAAAGATGAAAAAAACCATATTCAACCATAGAACCTCTAAAGGAAATGATATTATCGAGTCTATTTAAAAGCTATAAGCAGAAAGTTCAAGAAAAGTAATTAGGCGATTATAATATAGATTGTTAATAAAAAATATAAAATAAAGTTCTTAATCTTTAAATCATGGAAGACTATTAACGAGGATTCCGGCGACTGGGACTACAATTAACTCGGACCGCGGTCCAACTCGACTTTGGATGACGGGGGAACCGTACCGCCGACCATACCGCGGTGCGACAGCTGTACGCCGGAAGTCCGCTTCTTTTAAAGCTCAGTGCGTAAAGCAGTTCTTTCCCTCCATATTCATAAGTCGAGTGGGTCTCTCTCTCTCTCTCCCATTGTGCTGAAGACGTGTGCTCCAGAGTTGGCACCGGTTTTAACGCGCCTTTATCGGATCTCCTACTCTCTCGTCGTCGTCCCAAACTCATGGAAGACAGCTTTAGTGCACCCGATCCCTAAAAAAGGTGAACGGATCCGTCCCAGACCCAGTCACCGGAAGAAAAATATTAATATTAAATGGATCCGGCAACTGGGACCGCGGTCCGAGTTAATTGCGGTCCTAGACAGCTTAATCAACTAATAAGAAAGCAAGCAGATTTGAAAGGCTTGTCTCGTGGTAAGTAGTTACCGGTACGTGTTTTGCTCGCAGTACAAGTAGCATCAGTCGCGCTTACAAATAAAGCTTTGCCGATGTCTGGCGGCTTGAAAAATAATCATCCATAAAAGTTTATTTTAAAAAATGACCCAATTTCAAGAATTAATTGGTTTGGTAATTAAACGGTTAAGTGAAGTGAGGAACATTTTTTTTTTCTTGAGAAGATAATTTTGAGCGGGCCCACGCAGAATGCCGCGTGAAAACAATGCAAAATTAGTTGATTTGGTTGATTCACAGTTCGCTAGTTTATCCTTCACGAACGTTACTGAATCATTTAGCGGTACATATTTCACGAATCGCGTAGACTCTATAAGCAACTCATTAACTACGTTCGTATTTGTTATTTATTATGATTTTATTCAATAAATAAACTTAATAAAATTCTTAGATAAAGTATTTACAATTCGTATGTATTATTAAATCTGTCAACATGAGCACTTATTTACTGAATATGTCGGAAGGTTGAATTCGTTATGGAGCAGAAATCTATAAATATAATATTACTAGGTTATACTTCAGTCTCTAACGACAGATCTATGATAGGAAAAGATAATCAGATACAATGATAAAATACAACATACACTTTGCTGCCGATCAACAACAAAATAATAGAAAATCTATCTTCTTTTCATGTGCTTCAGATGAAAGTCCTTTGCATGCTATGGATCCCAACCGCAATACTGAGCTTGTAGTATGGAAAGAAGTTGACTGAATGCGTTGAAATATTGGCTCCAATTTGCACCAATCAACATTGTGATAAACTTGACCTGTAAATTGGAGAAATGCACTTGACAATGTGGCGCTGAATGTCTTATACATATGTACATAATATTTAGCTTTTGCATAACCCAGTTAAAAGGGCACCCAGATAGTGAAGTAGGTTTTATAGTGTATGCATTTTGCATAATGTTAACGGTAATAAGTACGTCGATACGGTAAGTAATGTGGCAGCTATTTCATCTGGCTTTTATTTATTTATTTTTATTTTATTATATGGATGCTTTATCAGCTGTATCATATATACCCTGAATTTTCCGATTATACCTTTTACATATATCTGTAGTAAGTGTAAAGTGTAGCTTTTTTATTTTCTTGGAAAAATAATAATAATACTGCTATCTATAGCTATTTGGTTTGATTTCAATCAGCGGTATTCTGACTTTTTCAAAATTAATGTGTGTATTAGAAATTAATTGCCCCTTATTTCAACGATGAAGGAAAATATTATATTATAGTTCTGCGTTCTATTCGATGGTTTGTATCTCCCAACCAGCAGTACACCTGTACGTGGACTATGGGCTAAATCTACTCGTCTTAACAGGAGCCTTATGTGCATTAGTGGAACAATTTATAAAGAGGGCCAATATCGACTCATTAGACTACCATAGCTTAGTAGTTTTCGACAGAAAACTTTATTATAATAGCGTAGAGATTTGTTACAATAGAGGATTTGCTAGCTCCTCAATGATACTGCGAAAGCCGAAAAATATTGAAGGTCCGGTCAATCGTAAGCATGCCAATAAATGGTCATAAAAGTAAAGCTAATAATGATTAGCGAAATCGTTCACGAATGTGACTGTATCTAACCGTATAAGGCTCTCCTAATCTCAAATAAACTCGATCAAAGATCCAATGCACCATACATGGAACCGAACATGTACAAATTGACGATCACCATAATTTAATGTAAACTGCTTTAATGGATTGTTAATTGTTTAAATGGTTGTTCGACATTATTATTACCGCATTGATAAAATCTATGATCGACATATCTATGCTCATGAAGTATCGTTTGAGTTTAGTTAAATATTTGTTTTAGAAGCGGTAAATAAATCAAAATAAACAAATGAAACTCGTTACAATAAAACATAAACAATATTATGAAACCTTTGAACACTTTTGATTTGAATTACTGCAGGATACCAAATGATTACATCATCTAGAGAGATTATACGACAACATGAAGTTACGTTAAACATTTTTTTATCATCACAACTAACAAGTGACATTAATCACAACAAAACTTGATATATGCCTTGCTTCAATGACCAGATCATAGCTTAACAAAATTCCTACGGATGAGATCCATATTATTAATGTTACATGTGAAAGCACAGCAATCAAAACAAAAACCCATAATGACGACTCAATAACTGTTTTACAAATAGACTTGAAAGCATTATAAAATTAACGGAAATCTCATTTATTTGGCTGCATACTCAAAGCTGATTAAAGCGACCTGCCTTATTATAACACTTTACCGAGTACTCCAAATATATCTCAAAAAAAGAAAGCTACAACAGAAACCGAAGTCCCAAAAAATCAATCACAACCAACGGTAATGATCACTTAAAAGCTTCAAAGTGAATCAAGACAATACATGAAGCCGTTTAAAAATCTAAATTGAGATGTGAAGAAAGCGCCTGTCCGTCTTAATGAAAGTGCCAGAACGAGAGAAAAAGAAGCAGTGACAAATTAACATGGCGGTTGTCACGTCGTTTGTCAACGAGTGTTAATAGATTTAGTCAGTCTGTTATGATCATAATGGATATGTCGAGAATTCTTAAGAGAATTTAGTGAGTTTAACCAAATTGATCTATGTTGTTGCAGCAATATTGGAACTTTTAATGTATCTATACAAATCTGTAAGTACAAAAAAAGTTTTATTTGAACAAGTAGTTAAAAGTTGTTCAAATCAAACATTTCAAAGTCATATACAAAGAGTATACAAACACTACGTTGTCATATATAGACCTTAGTAATCAATTTACATGCTCCTGCAATACAAATTAAGCCTCATTACTAAATTATAGGTCTGAATTCATGGAACTCAACAACAGTGACTTCATAATAACGATTCTTTTTATCACCACCATCACTATTTATTGTTATTTTATAGAGATTTATGTTTATCGATTTGACATTTGCAATTTTTAATTTTCTGCAGTCAATGCCAAAGTAATGATTGGTGATGACGATAGAAACAATTACGATCAAACGAGTAATGATATGTACCTTTGTAATTTTGTTCTTCTTAAGAGGTCAACCGATTGTGACGTATCTGAAACAAGGAGACATATCTTAATTAGTTATAATTATGCATTGGCTTTCAACATGGTTACATATTACATATAGAATGTGATAGTATTGATTTTCAATTTACGGAATAGTAAGACCTGTCAGCGTAAAACAGAAATAGGTGACATATCACCTATTTCCGTTTTAGTAGTAAAAAAAACTGTTTTAGTATCATAATACTAAAACAGTTTTTTTTTGCTTTCAGTGAGCAAAGTTGTTTTTTTTTTTATTTATTTCATCCGCATCTCATACACAACCATTCTTCAGAGCTTCCTTTTTAATCATAATAGTTTCAACGAAATTCAAATTCTTATAGATTACTAGCAACCCGCCGAGGCTTTGCATGGGTAACAGAGACATCTTCAACAGTCATTCATATTTCAACCAATTTAAACAAAACCTTAACAAATGATATACTTAAACCTTCCTCATGAATCGCTCTACTTATTGGTGAAAACCGCATAAAAATCTGTTCTGTTTTTGAGTTTATCGCGAACAGACAGACAGACGCGGTGGCTGACTTTGTTTTATAGTATGTGGTAATAATTTTTAATAAATAACAGTGCACAATTATCGTCAAAGGCTTAAACTCTAAATTGAGATCGGATCCTTCATAAGCCATTATGGCTAGCTAACTCCTATCTATTAAAACCTAATGCGCGTTGAGAAGCGGTTTCAGCACCTTAGGTACCTACTTGTTTACTTTAATCCCAAATCGTGACTTTAGAATCGGATATGAACATTTGACACTTAACTGGCTTCCTCGATTAACCCAGTAATGTACAAGTGTTAACGAATGTCGTCTTGTAATCGTGAGTTAAAGCTAAATAATATCATATCTAGTTATTTTTAGGGGCTTTCCTTATCCTAACTAATATTATAATTTCGGTAGTAAGTTTGTTTGTTTGTTACGCTTTAAGCTTTAACTACTTAACCTATCTAGTAAAATTTTGGATACACGTCTTCAGGGATACAGAAAGGGACAAGGAAATGTGCCCTATGTAATAAAAATGTAAGTAAATTCTAAATTAAATAACAAATTTCGAGATCGTTTAGTTTAGTGATATCTACATCTTAATCGCCATCAAAAACAAATAGGTGCACAGCGTCATCCTCCGCGTCTTTTCGTAACTAAATTGGGGTTGGATTTCAGTCTAACTACGATAGCCGAACTTCGATATTTTACGTGAAGCGACTGCCATCAGACCTCCACAGCCTCAGAACTAGGCGACATCGAAGTTCGGTAGTTAGACCAGGTTGTCGGACTTTTTAGGGCACCAACTGTCCGTAACGAATGCCGCAGATATTTGTATGGCAACCAGGACTGACGGCTTAACGTGCTCTCAGTGGGTTAAGAATGGTCACCCATCCTAAGACTGACATTTCTAGTGTTGCTTATACTTAACCTAGTAATAAATATATAAAGATGTTATTAAATAATAATGATTCATTAAAATAGGCAGTCAGTTAACTTCATTAATTACAAACATGTATATTCAAACGTGTGCATATCTATTATTTCTAGGTTTAATTATGCCGTAATAATTTCTCTATCAAACTTCCTTAGGAAAAGCGCGGATGAACTTGTTTTATGTTACTCAGTTGATATATATACACAAGACCCATTAAATTAGAAACACCAGTAGAATGAATTCTGTGTCGTCAATCTTACCTTATCCTGCCATTTACATTTATTAAAAAACAATACTACACTAGTGTAATGTCTATCGCTAATCTTTTTTGGGTTCCGTTCTATAAAATGAAAAAAGGAGCCCATATGCCACCATTTTGTTGACCGTCTGTCGGTTTATTAAGTCCTTTTTCCTCGTGCATCTTTGGAGGTATAAAGTTGAAATTGACATCAAATACTTGTGTGCATGGTTCCTTAAAGGTGTTAAAAAAATAAAGGTTCTAAGTCAACGCAAGTAGGGCCATTTAAGTCACATATTTTAACACTTAGGTACAGGTAAATTAAAAGCTATGGGGTACTTTCCTTTGACCTAGGGTCATGAAATTTGGGCGAGAAGCAAAGTCAGTACAAGGATATAGAAAAAATTTAAAGTCGTTAATATGTTGTTTATATTACATTTAAAAAAAAATTTTGAACTTATATTTGTGACGTATATAAATGTATTAAGGAGGATTTTAGAACGGTCAAGTTACTCGAAAAAAACGCTCAAAAATCTTCATGATTCGACCCCGAGATTGGACGAACAGTGTATTAACAAGTTTGTAAGGAACCCCTCGGTGCGCGAGTCAGATTAGAACTTGTCCAGATTTTTTTATGTAGAGCCATTCTGCATGCGGTTTTAATTTGATTAGAGCTATTGTGCCTCTCATTTATTCTAACTTTTTTATAATTCTTGTCTATTCAATGAATAATGTAAAATATTTTGCGTCCTTTACCATAGACAAAAGTCATTGTCGCAAATATTTATTTTGCTAGCTCTCGTTAATATTAAAATTATTCTGGTCAAGATTTTATACCAAATATCGTAGCAGTTGTTCTACAGGTAAACCAATAGGCTAATTATCAATAAAATAACGCTTAACATAATAATGTACATCAATAGTGTAGCTTACCACCGTGAAATCCCATTCGGCGATTTTCTTGCCATCAAAATGGCAACTCCGTACAACCATACCTGGTAAATTTAAATTACTCTACTGACAACTGTAACAAACAACACAGCGGGAGCTCCAACAGTGTTGTACCACCTGAACTCCCACATTCACGACAAAATTGTCTTTAAAATGTGAAACATAAAGCATATAATTCTATAATAGTTTATCAATGTTTTCCGAATCAACGTAAATGTTTTATTGAACTTTAATTATACATATTTTAAGATTTAAATTTGCTTGAATGACTACGTTGCTGTTTAGATAAGTCTTGGAGTCCATTTAACAAAATATCACTCCTGCGTCGAACAAACTCGTACAGTAAACGCAAATCAAACATTATGATTTGTGATAATTATACATAAATGCAAACGTCAAGTGCACGGTATTCATAAATCTGAAGGATAAAGTGAGTACAGCGATGAATTTAATCTCGGAAAAACATTCACTCCTTCTGTAGATTTTTTTTTTTTAAGACAACTCCCGCATTAAGAATTACTCCTGTGTCGCGGGGGACTTTATAAACACACAAACAACGGACACAAAGAACACCCAAACTCAGGTGGGAATCGAACCCACGACCTGCAGCATAGCAGTTAGGGTCCATAACCACTAACAAGCCAGTCGAAAAACATGAGATGTTTGTTCAGAAATCTTGGTTATTAGCCTTTCAATGGACCCAAAATTGTCAAGATAATTTATCAAAACATTTATTTTTATGTTACGGACGTGCTGCTTTGTTAAAACTTCATTTAGATTTTTTGGATTAGTATTAAGCAATTGTGTAGGCTTTATAGGACGTGTACTTTAAGCAATGCGTTAGATTAATGGCTAAGCGTTAGACTTATGATCTAAAAGTTGTGGGTTTGCACACACTCTAGAATACTTTCGACGTTAACCCACTAATACCAAGCATTTAGCTTAAATAGATGTGTTAACAATAAGTGATGTCACTGGTAACAGTTTTATCTGAAAATGAGATTTAATTTAATTTGAGGTTAAAGTTTCTTACTCTCTTCTAGTTCTTCTCTCTCTTTTCTTTCTTTATCCCTATATTATACTGTAGATACAGTAATATTTACTTTGCTGATAAACAAAAAAATATTTCCATGTTTGTTTTATAATTATTAGAAGTAATATTAAGTGTCAATGTTTGAGTCTTAAAACCGAAAAATATGCATTTTACATAACTTGTCTTCTTTATACTGTTATTTAACTTATCTCTTCTGGTCTAGGTCGATGAAAATTCACGTGATTATCTAACTTAATATTCATTATCTAATTTGTTTTGTTTGTTTCTCTTTATAAGTCAAGCGTAAAGGCTAATAATAAATTATTGCTCAAACACACTGCGATTCGTTATGTGGTATTACTCCTTAATACGAGTACATTCAACAACTTAGTAAACAAGAGTACCGCTCCCATGTACCGCTTGTGAAATTTATAGATTCTGCATGTTTTAGTGCGTTTGAGTATTTTGATATGCAGCCCACTGCAACGTTATTATGTGTTCGAGAATAACTTCAAACAAAACTGTATTATCGTACAAATCTAGATGGAATCTATATTTGTTGCTTCTTACTATATAATTTTTATATGACCAGGTAGCTAATAGAAGGCCATCAATTGAAGTTGAAGTTACGTGCTTGCGTTGACTACAATAGTATAGAGATTCAGCGGGTGAAAAGCGCTGAAGAACTTCATATGTTAGTTAAGGAAGAATAAATGTAGTAGTGCTACCTATATAACCAGTATATTGTGTAAAGGCTAGGGTACAGCGGGCGGAGCAGGACGGCGATGCAACGTGAGCAGGTTTTAATGTTTTGCCCTTACAGAAAATTGTGGTTATACAACACAACTATTTCCGCTAGTGAACGCATTGGCGACTCCAGAGCGTTTTGAAAGCGGGGAAGGATAAAGTGCTAAAACGGAAGTAAGGTGCAAAAGTTTAGACACCAAAGATTACTGTGAAAGAATTTACACAGAAATATTATTGTTAGAATAAAATTTCCATAAATATAAATTTTTATTTAACTTTTGTATTATCTGCGTATTCTTTAAAGCTAGTTCTATTAAGGGTGTTGATTATATTGTTGCGATAACAATTAAAAACTTTTTACTTTTTTTTTATTATGGTATAGGGGGCAAACGAGCAGACGGGTCACCTGATGCTAAATGACTACCGCCGCCCATGGGCACCTGTAACTCAAGGGTTACAAGTACGTTGCCGCCCTTTAAGGTGGGAATAGGGGAAGAGGGGGAGAGGGGGTAGGAGCGGGAAGACGGGAGAGGGGGATTAGAGGGGAGGAGAGGAGGGAGAGGGGAAGGACGGGAATAGGGAAAAGGGATGGGTTAGGGCCTCCGGTAACCTCACTCACGCAGCGAGAAGCAATGCAATCATTGATTCACTGCCGGTTTTATGTGAGGCCGTGGTATCGTATACGTGCCGAAGCATGGGTCTCCCACGATAGTTTCTTCCTCTAAACTTCTAAAGGATAATTAATTCACCGATCTTAGACTTGAGTATAATTGCAAGAATAACATCGTGTTCAATCTAATTTATACAGAACATACCGTATACGTACATATGCGTACAGAAAATATTATCATCGACTAAATAGAGAGAGCTATCTTCCATGGTCAACTACATCCTAATCCGTCTGAGATCTTAATCCAAAAAGGCATTCGCCTTACAACATGGACCACTAAAGATGTTAAACAAGGATCAAAAGTGGTCAGCGATTACACAAAAATCCAATTCAATTACCACGTCTTTTGTGATCTAAAAGCCGCCTTTGTTGCCTCCATGAACGCCGAGTACCGAATAATCAGATTCAATATTTGTACTGCAATTTGTTTACCATTCGTATTTGAGAGCAGGCGCCCTCTGGTGTTACATTCAACATTAAAGTTTATTTCATGAGAAATTTCGTCAGGACCTCGTGGGAAAGTTACCTTACGCAATCGTCAATATTGGCCTATACAATTTCATTGTCAAGTTTTGGTAGTTTTACATCCATCTCCAAACAGACTTGGCTATCCGCTTTTACACCTACGTTGGGTTGGTGTTTATATTTGTCATTAGGCTGTGTGTCGCCCTGCCGATATATAATGGTAAATAATGCATTGTTGTGGGTCAACTTTTATGACTCTGAGCTTGGGATTCGTCATGGGTGGCTTATGAGTTTTAATTTTTTTTCCAGTTGCGTTTTATGTGGTACGTTATAAATTAAACGGTTTGGCTTTATGAAAATTTCAATTCAATTATGATTAACATTTTTTTTAACCCTGAGATTGTAAGGCAATATTTTGATTCCGCATGTGCTTATGAACGAAATTTAAACAATTTTTAAGCCTAGAGAGTCATAAACTCATAAAGTATCATTATCATCTAAGATTATAGAGACTTAATGGCAGTAGAGAAGTAGGAATGTTACCTTGTGTATCCGTATCTACGTAGGATAATTATTCCCTACTGAATCGGATGTAATAAGCCTAAGAAGAATTTATATGTGTATATTATAACAGTCAGAGTTATATTACTATGAAAATTGTTCAACGATTTTGGGAAGGCCTTTGATGTGTTTTCTTAAGTTATTTACACGTTTAGCTGCATGTGATTCTTGTATATTATAAAAGACAGTTTGAATATTTGAGGCTTGAGGACTTTTAAAAAGTTTTTTTTAATTACATTGAGCCAGCCAGCCTGTGACCACAGCCAGTGCAACCTGGTCGTAACATTAGGCAATTCAAAGGTATGTTATATCGGTGGTATTCCGTGATTGCGTTAATTCCCGTTAACATAATTACATAATATATCATGTAAGTGGTCTCTAAAAATAATTGATCTATATTATTATGGTCCTAAAACAAATTCGACACGCAAATCCGTTCATTCATCTAACACCCATAAACTTAGTATATGTATACACATTGAAATCAGGATAATTTAGTTGCATTATATATTATTTCAATTCATGAACTCAAGGCACAGTTCTAGATAGCAAAGTTATGTATGAAAAATGCTAAACTTGAATGTTCTACCATACGGCATAAACTTACTATGACACCTTTGTTACCATTTACACCCACGAATAGAAGAGGTGGTCTCAACCGTGTGGTCTTCCCTAAGTATAGATGCCACAAACAGTTCAAAATGTAAACAGACACAATAAAGTGTCAAAGTGTTGCTTAAAGTGTCAAAAGGTTGGTGTCAAAGTTCACTATGTATGCAAAGTGTATAATCTAAATGGGTGGGCCTTTTCACTACATATTATAAAACAAAGTCCCCCGCCGTGTCTGTCTGTTCGCGATAAACTGAAAAACTATTGAACGGATGTTCATGCGGTTTTCATCAATAGACAGAATGATTCGTGAGGAAGATTTAGGTGTATAGATCCCAAACTAGGCAGAGCCTGTACTACGGTAACCTTATCGTGATTTTTCAAGCGTGATGTTGTAATTACCCAAGTTTTCCAGTGACCTCAGGATGTATATACATCATACTGATATGACATTTGTTTCTTACATAATGAGACACATACACGCAAATAAATTTATTACCATATTGGTTTTTAATTATTCAGAATTGCGTATTAATTTAAGCAATTGCATTCTGATATCAACCGCTGTAGAATTAGGTTTCGTATAATGAGTGTTATCGATTAAATGTGCTATGTTTCTCAAAGTTTCATTTTTCTTTCTAAAGAAATAAATACGAAGGGATAGAAATAATAACGTAGGCGATGTCTCATAAGACCGTAGTCTTTTACTATTTTATGACATAGAAGACAATACAACCGATATAGTGAGACATCATTTGAACTGTTGTCAAATGTTATTCTTTGATTGTTTTAACCAGTAAGTCCTATTGTTTGTTTTAAAAAAGATTATAAATAGCACATAATACGACTCTAACCTATTTCTCAGATGGTGTTTCTGTTCTAGTGTCCTCACAAGTCACAAGAAATACAGGACATTCGGGTACGCAACCCCGGCCTTTGCCAACTACTGCGGTCTCAGCACCGTTCCCCATCCGAGACTTACGGTATCCCTTACCTTAGGTTACTCTTCCTACTCATTTTTATACAAATTTACCTTCTTCCTTCTTTAACGTTTTCAAATGACTACATTCCCAAGGAGGGCGGCTGTCATTAAGCAGGTGGCTGGCCGTAAAAGAAACCAGCCAAAACTCTTTGCAAAGTTACACGCTGACCCTAATTAAAATTAGGCAAAGGGCAGGAAAATTATGACTCTAACCTGTTTATTAGAGAAGGCGGTAGTGACCGGTTTTTTAATAGTTTTCAAATTGAAAATGTATTTATTAGTAGATATAAATGACGATTAGTCAAGAAAATAATAATAATTGCAAGATTTGTACATTGTATGTCAAAGATTATAAAATTACAGAATTTAAATAACATCGTTTAAATATCAATACGATAGTAACATTTTTGTAGTAGGAGGTGGATAATTCTAAGCGGGCAGTAGCGTAATGGCTAAGGCGTCGGACCTGCGATCGAGAGGTTGCGGGTTCGAACCCCATCCAGTGCACTACCGACGTGAACCCCCTCCTTTTTTTTTTTTGTGCGTTTGGAAACTCCCTCGGGCCGTCACCCCAACGGGGTTTTCGTTGGGGCGGTGTGGCACTCCTAACACAAGCATTTAGCTGGAGGGGTTAACAATAATACTAACCTAATGTGTGACCCACGTTACTAGTAGTCTTTAAAAAAAAAAAATTAAATTGTTTAATTGTTCCTGGTATTTTATTATAATAATATCTGGATGACCGAGCTTTACGTTTTCTAAAAATGAAATCTAGCTAGATCGATTTATCGCCCCCGAAACCCCCTGCATACTAAATTTCATGAAAATCGTTGGAGTATATACAAGATTTGCTCGTATAGAGGTATTAGATTAAAGGCCCGCCACACATAATGCTTTTCCTTAAAAGTGCAGTTTTGTATCCACCCGTGCATAACATATTTTCCTGCTTTCATTAAATGATGAGAAGAGATGTTTATTTAGTGTAACAAAAATTTCCATTTCTAAGACATATATATGTGCATAGAATAGTCAGGAATGTAAAATTCTTAAAGGACATGATGCCAGATACACAGCTGTTTATAGTTTGTAAGCCCGTCATTGCTCTAATACAACGTTTTTGAGCTTCGAATATCATGTCTCTTTACGTATAATGCTTTACATATAAAATTTTCAACTAGATTAGAAATATGGGGCATCATGTCCCCTAGTTTGAGAAACAGTGAATCAAATGATTTTTGATTAATATGTTAGATCAGTTGCACGAATGTGAAGGACTAAAGTAAAGGGCCGGTGAGTGTGCGGTAGTCTTGTTATTTAAGTATAATCTAAGCAATTGTACCTACATATGGTAGTATTTGTGATTTAATTCAAAGACACCTGTTATCGTTATGCTTCGATCAAGGCCGATCCAGTTCGATTAAGTGGTTTGGAGTTTATCAACGGGTGTCTTAACCAATACTTATCGGTATGCCAGTCGCAAACCCCATTCATATATCGGTTGCTTCTATGTATAAATATATCGTAGTGTAGTTCATTAAATCTATATATTTTAGTAATTTTAATTAGTATGAAGGGAATTCATTTAATGAGATTCAAAGCAGCTGAGGAGAATTAGAATTTTGTTGCTTTTTTACGTGTGGAAACCCATACACATTCAATGTGACCGGGATTTAAGGTATTTTTAAGGTAAGTTAGAAAATGATGGATGGGACCAAATTAGTCTATTTTTCTATGATCAACACCGGCATGAGACGAGGTCTTTGGATGGCAAATGAGTCCGTACAATTTCTCAATTCGGCAAAAAACCCTGAATTTCGCACTTTGATATGAAATCCCGATTCCATTAGGTAGGCGCACATACAAATTATAGCTTCTAACAGACAGACAGGTCATACTATTATTATAAAAGAGTTTTGGTTTTTATCTTCAACTTCATCACTAAAGTTGAGAAATTTACTGTGAGTTCAAATTAGTATGTTTGATGGACATCAAGCATCAAAAGCATAAAAATGTTGTGGATGGATATCTACAAGACTTTTATAGACATAATGTGAGGCACCAACTTCTCGCTAGAGATGTATGCCGATAACTTGTCAACAGTTCTGCTTGTCAGTTACGCCAACTAATTCAATTAGAATTCTTCATGCGTATGCTAACAGTGGACAAAAAGCTCGTTGACGGCAAATTGTTGCAACTTGTAACCACATTTAGGTTAACTTCCAGGCCCCGACTGAAGGTAGCATTTCTCACGATATACGGTTGCACTCCAGCGTGTGTGTTTCGAAGAAAAACGACGAGCCGACCTTCTCACACTTCTATGTTCCTGATGAATTAGACAGAGTACTTATTTTTGTCCAACGTTGAAGGCGGTCATCCTATTATCATCTTCTTACTCCGTCACTACCTCAATGGAGCTAACGGTGAAGTGGTATATCGGAATCGACACGGTGTTTCGTCACAAGTGGGTCTATTGTAAGGGACCCGGGAATACCTGAAAACTCCTAAACAAATCTACTAACAACACCTCACGACCGTGGTTAAGTATAAAAGCACGAGACAGGTTGCATTTCCTCACAAGTTTCTTACACGACTGCCCAAAAAAGATGTTTTCAGGGTTCATGTATGTATGTGAGTTTCTTTATTATACCATAACTTCTAAATGCCTGAACAGATTTGAGTGTATGGGGTATCATTAGAATACTTACATCATTCCGAATAATACAGGCTATAATTAAAAACAAACTACGGTATATGGTGGCTTAGCAGGGCAGTTTTGTCTTATTTTTTTTAAATTATTAACTTAAATACGCAGACCTTTTAGCGCGAGAAGGACGTTAATTCACCAACAAAGGTACACCTATTGTTATATGTCCGTATTACGTCAAGGAACTTCAGAACTACTTAATAAAAGCAGCCTCAGAACACTGGGTGAATAAAATCTAGGCAGGAGGAATGACAAGCAGTTATCAGGTTAGAGGAATAAGTAGGGTGGGCCTCTAGGGACTCCTTAAGCATAGGGATGATAACATTTAAGTAACATCTCTGATATTGAGAACAGTTGGAGGCACCGGCAAAAGGCCACCACCAGACGGACCGCGTACGTCTGCTGGTTTCCTCATTAAATGGCAAATAAAAACAAACCCTAAAAAACCTTTCAAAAATCAAATAGATAAATTATTACTTATGTACAGTTTATAGTTAATAACTAATGAAAGGCTGCCAAGAGCCTGCCAATCATGGCATCAATTTATTAAACCAATAAGAAAACACTTAATGGCGCCACATTGCGCAAGCGCAACTAGTTATTTTACGCGTTATTAATCATTGGCGTGTTACTGTACGTTTGAGCAATTTTGTTTGGAATTAGTTTGTATATTGCTTTTAGGGAATTCAAATGTGGTATTTAGTAGTCGTTATTTTAGGTGAGAATTAAACTCGCGAAATTAAAATAGATATGGATGGATGAATATTTTAAAATCTATTAAATCACCAAAGTGGTAAAAGTTGCAAGGATTAATTTAGCTGAAGTACGAATTGTTAAGCATAGCAGCAACTTAAAGCTAGTTCAGTTATGAAACAACAAATTGACGTGAACCCCTCCTTTTTTTTTTTGTGCGTTTGGAAACCCCCTCGGGCCGTCATCCCACCGGGGTTTTCGGTGGGGCGGTGTGTCGGTATCGAACCGACTAAAACCACACGGTGTGCCGTACTGCGCCTTAAATAGGAGGGATCCGGGAACAGCTTTTATTAAGACATCCGGAGAAGGGTTTGGGCCTGCGGCAACCTCTCTCCCTCGGCGAAAAGCAAGGACACCGTTGCTTCACTGCTGGATTTCTGGGAGGCTGTGGCATCACTCCGGTCGAGCCGGCCTATACGTGCCGAAGCAGGGCTCTCCCACGATACAAATGACAACTTGAGATATAGGATAGTTTTATCTCAATTTTTATACCCAACATTTATTTATTGCAAATGACTTAGCCACAGCAACGCGTGGCCGGAAACCTAGTATAATAGATATATTTTCTAGAAGCTGTGTTATTTTTAAACTAACAATACTTTCATACAATCACATTAAATACGTCAAATTTCAAAAACATAAGACAATGACTGTCTTTAAAATTCAACGTATTGCTAATGTGTCCATAATTACCTCAAGAATTATAACCACAAGACGTTATGTACTTTTTCAAACAAATGCTTGAAGCATTGTTGTGACGAAGAAACATAATGGACACAAAGCATCGTATGACCTATGCAGTGTGCAGTAGCCATAATATTGACAGTAAGCCGCTCTGTACGTGGGAAGAGAAAACATTGGGTATTGCTTGAGCACTCGAGAACTTCTAGTAGCAATACTCAATGATTTCAATCGTTAACATGTCATTTTAATAATGTGTTGTTGAATTGAACTGAAGTTAGCGATCGACTAGTTTGTGGATTTTGAACCTAATGATTATACTAGAGTGGGTTTTGAACCGAATGATTATACTGGAGTGGATTTTGAACCGAATTATTATACTACAGTGGATTTTGAACCGAATGATTATACTGGAGTGGATTTTGAACCGAATTATTATACTACAGTGGATTTTGAACCGAATGATTATACTGGAGTGGATTTTGAACTGAATGGTTATACTAGAGTGGATTTTGAACCGAATGATTATACTAGATAGGTAAATCTTTAGTAAGAATAAAATAAAATAAACCTCGGGTAACAAAAAGAACCTAGTTTACTGATACAAAGGAATAAGGATAATTTTGCAAGAAATTAATAAACGTGAAATTATTACTACTTACATACGTTTAAAATATATAAAACCTTCAGATGGATACTCTTTAATTTGTAAACTAATCCATGTTATATTAAAATCATACGAAATTGCTGGTAGTTTTATTATTATTAACCTAATTACGCACTTTACAAACAACAATAAATCTTTAATTTTAACCGTCGTGTCCGGACACCCTGGTAAGCTAAAGCCACCTATGGCCCAGCAGAAGGCCCACGTGTCAGGCTCTGAAATAATTTTACTGTGATCCTTGCCAGGTGTATCTTCTGTCACACGGAATCGAACCAAAGTCATGGAAAAATCCGGAATATAACCTTTTCAAGTTTTTGTAGATTTGCCAATCGTAAAAGTTACACTTGTTTTTGCCAATGTTTCTGATCTACTTTGTTCACTTACTTTCTTAGCGTTGAAAAAATTATAAATACTTCCAATTAATAGTAAGTCCGGTTCCATATCCGCTCATCTGCGCGATCTATCAACCTCGTCATAATCAAACTAATGTGTAGAACATATAAAATTGTTCGCTTCCCCTATTATCGCGTTTCACACTTGACTGTCGGCCTATAATTACTCAAGTTCTCATCCCAGGGTGGTTCCAAAACTGTTATTAGGGTGTTACATATTGGGTGAATGAGTTTGACATTCTATGACACTATAGAAAAAAAATATTTTTATGAGCATGTGGTTTATGGGCCGTGGTGATTTCATTATCGCCTTCACGGTTTGTGTTGGCAGTGTTGACAGCAAGTGAGGAAGTTCACAGCTTGTGACTTTAAATAACTTTAATATCCCTGTCTCTGAAAGTAGGTAGGTAGAAGCTTTAGACCTCGGGGTTAACCAGGCTGGTTGGATTTCGTAACAACATTTTTGTGTGACGTATCATGGCAATGTCTATAAAAAGATTTTAATTTAAGATATCATATATCCTATATCTAGAAGATGTAAAATTTTAAGGTAAATTGCAAATGTCTTCAAATCAATTTACAGTTAATGAATAGAAGTTTAATTAGCCGTCTAGATTGTTTATATTCACGGGAAACGTAAATCTTCTTGAACGAATTGAAATCTCATTACATCATTTGCAATCAGAAAAAATTAAACGTTCCTGACATGCGACTTTTAGGATGATCAGATCTAGTAGATCTAGTGGTTATTGACCCTGACTGCTGAGCCAGAGGTTGTGGGTTCGATTCCCACATAAGTCTGGGTGTTCTTTGTGTCCGTTGCTTGTATGTTTCTAAAGTCCCCCGCGACACAGGAGTAATTCCTAATGCGGGAGTTGTTAGAGGGCTGTATTAGTTCTTAGATAATAAGGATATCACAAATGAATACCGGAATTTACAAACAGAGTGTTTATTGATTGACAAGTGTTAAGTTAATATATATGTTAGTATATTTTATTACCTCATAATCTACTTTTTTACCAACCACTACTAACATTAAACCAAATTATTAAAAAACATCTTTAATTTGGTTTATTCGTAGACGTGTCAGGGCTGGTCATAATTGTAAAACTCGGATTTGTAAAATGTAATTAATTTGATTGTTGAAAGTTTTTGTAACAACCCGTGTTCCGCGAATGTCGATGGAAGAGCAATATTTTTTTTTTTTTAATTATTAACATAATGTAATTAACAAAAATGGGTTATTAATAAATATACCACAAAAACCATCCAGAGGTTGGAGGTGAGATGGTTTATCGACCACGGGAGTGGATTTTCTCGCCTAAAGAAAAACTGTAACTGCACATAAAATCATGATCATTCTAGTAGTCGCTACTTTATATAAAACTTTTGTTACCCACAATCCTATTCCCATACTAATAAAACTTATCAAAATATTATTAAATACTTAAAGGATATTTAAGCAATAAACCAACCAATCTATTTATAACTATCGCTTTACGATTCTTAATCGATTTGAAATGCGAGTCGAATGTGATCGATTGTTTTATCGATACCTGTAATTATGGTCATTACAGTTTTGTGGGTATATTAACGGTTTTTTGATATGCCGGCAAAAAAATATGGTGTTAAATTGTACAAATCCTACTAATATTATAAACGTGAAAGTTTGTGAGGATGTATGGATGTGTGGATGTATGGATGTTTGTTACTCTTTCACGCCAAAACTACTGAACCGATTGCGATGAAACTTGGTATGTAGATAGCTGGAGACCTGGATTAACATATATAACACTTTTTATCCCGATATTTCCACGGAATCGGGACTTACGCGGGTGAAACCGCGGGGCGCTGCTAGTATATTATAAAGAATGATCTATTTGATGTTTTGGGTTCGACAGCTACATACAATTAAAAAAATATATTGAAGAGGAAAAGAGTAACAAGCTCAAGACTATTGCTGTTATATGTTGGAAGGTAACAAACAGGTACAGAATATAAATTTTGTTTTACTTAAGACTAGCTAACCGTCGCGTCGCAACTTCGTCTACGTCACACAAGAGAGAGAGACAGAGATAAATTTGCCCCGTTTTTGCAACATTTTTCATGAATGCTCCGCTTCTCTTGGTCGTAGCGTGATGTTTTTTAGCCTATAACCTTCTTCGATAAATGGGCTATCAAACACTAAAATATTTTTTCAATTCGAAACGAAATTTTGAAATTAGCGCGTTCAACCAAACAAACAAATTTCCCGTTTCCAATTCCTAAAGTGCCCGGATATCGGCAATAGGCTTGCGCCGCTTTTTTTGTGGGTCTATATTATAGTTGGCAATTAGTTGTTCAACAGGCCTCAGCCTGCCGCTTCTAGCATATAGGCTTGAGTGTATATGTATGTGTAAAACTTTGCCATTTAAAAAAAATATCTTTTAACTCGTTAGCTATTGTATTTAATACAATTTTCCCGTTACGTGGGAGAGCCATGCTTCGGCACGTATGGGTCGGCTCGACTCCGCTCGATACCACGACCTCACAGAAAACCGGCAGTGAACCAATGCTTTTATTGTGTTTCGCCGCGTAAGTGCGGTTACCGGAGGCCTTAATCCTTCCGTCTCCCCGGTTCCCGTCCTTCCTCTCTCCCCCTCTCCTCATCTTCCCCTATTCCCACCTTAAAGGGCGGCAATGCACTTGTGACTCTCGAGTTACAGGTGCCCATGGACGGCGGTAGTCATTAACCATCAGGTGACCTATCTGCTCGTTTGCTCCCTATACCATGAAAAAAAAAATGTGTCTAATTGATAACATGAAGTTATAATTCCTCTCAACTAAGTGCTTTTTTCTCTTTGCTTCTATCTTACTCCAAAACGACCCATCATTCTTTTATCTATTATTGATTTTGTCCATCCAGAGATTGCCTGTAAGAGTGCTTTTAGCGATAATGACGCCCATTGTGCATATCCACTTTCTGTATTTATTTGAAGCGATATGTTGTTGGTGACCAATAAGAATTATTATATTCTAAGTCTTCAATCAAGCAGACAGCTTTCCTAATGGCAGGCAGCTACTGGTTCTTGTAAACATCATAGCTGGTAAGCCTATCGATCACCTCTGTACCCTAGTGGCACTCTGGCGACCCCATCATGGCGGCACAAAGCTTAGATGTTATTTAACAGCGGTCATCTATGGGGTGGAATACGAGACGGGTCCCTTCAAATGAAGTAGAAATCTGCTTTGCCCTTACTCCTCTGGGGCTAGACATACCTATAATTGTTTCCCCTGCCCCCTGAGCTTCCCTGCCACTTCAATTTTTTAACCCTCACGTAAAAAGGAGGGTGTTATAAGGTGTTATAAGTTTAACGTGTGTATCTGTGCGTCTGTCTGAGGCATCATGGATCCTAAACGGATGGACCGATTAAGGTTTAGTTTTTTTGTTTGAAAGGTGATTTAATAGAGAGTGTTCTTAGCTATAATTCAAGAAAATCTGTTCATCATTAGCTCTTTATTTAGATTATTTAGCAGACTTAATCACTAATACACATATATTATGTAAGAGGCTTTGTCGTGCTTTTTTATAACTATCCGATCGTACAGTAATTATAATATTTTCTCTCTCTTCACTAACCTTCACTACATTCACTTTGTGAAGGCTATAATGTAAACGGCCACATGGTATTTCCCTGAGAAGAATTAATGCCCTATAAAGGGTTTTAACTTATGAACTTAAGCAATATACCATTAATGAGTCATTAACACCCGGAGTGTGATTATAGCTCAATTATAACTCCTAAACAGTTTTAATGTCGTACTTAAATTATTTGATGGCGGACGTGGTTTTACTCACAGATAAATTTCAAAGATTATCCAAACCATGTTCATTGAGATTTGAAATGTCAAATATTGCATGTAATTTGAGCAAATTGACAGGCGAAGGAATTAATGACGGTTGTATTAACTTAAATAAACAAAACTGTTTTTAATAAGCTGCATACACGTTTAATGCTGCACTGCATACTTAATTTTTAATCTTAAGGCAATCAGTAAACCAGCTTGTTTATGAAGCTTCCGTCGTTTCTGAACACTCCACGTGAAGAGGCAAAACATATGTCAAAGCATTACTTTGTGCTATCAGAAGATTGCATATACGCCTGTGAAAGTAACTGAAAATCCAGTAAACAGAACTCATTTGTAAGAGTTAGGTTTGTGTTCTTTTATCTGAAAATTCGTTGAAGAGTATTCTCGGCTTTTGTCATCGTTGGGGTTTAAAAACCGAAGTCCAGTGGAAGGCTTTCCCTCTTAAATTACTATTTAACAATGGATTTTCGACTTAACATAAAATAATGTTAAGAAGGTACAACAACGACTACGTGTACAGTTTATGATATGACAGTTTTGACAGTTTCCCTGGCGTTTTTCATGATATTTGACGCGTGTTGACATTGAAAAAGTTGTGTATAAAAGCTCTGAGTTTTGTATTCAAACATGCCACTTATCAAAGTCGCACAAATACTCAAATATAGTTAAACATTTTTACAAACATTCAAGGAGTACCTTCATTTACCTCACTCATTCTCGAATATAACCTCTGAGCATAGTAATAATTCTCTGCGGGATTTTAACGAGCCATCTTGCCTGTCACTCTAACTAGACATACCGGGCTGTTAGACAAAAATATAGCTTAAATAAATTATGTTAGTATTTAGTTCATGTTCGGCTGTAAAGAGCATTTGTGATCTATTGCTTTTGAGCATTTTGTTAGAAAAACGTTGTATAGTACTGATCTACATCTATCTCGCTGTTGACAACGCTCATCTCACTAAAAGTTGTAAGTATTCTGCATCGTTCTTAAAGATGCTTCGCGTAGAGGCGAAACAAGTGTCGAAGTGTCACGATTACACATTACGGCTTTGCGATTGAAGATTGAATCTTTGTAATTACCAAGGTAACCTGAAGTTACGATGTTTTCTTCAAGCAATACATCCTTTATGCTTTGATGAATTTTTTGAGTTTAAATATATTACGTAGCGTCGTTTCCTTTGCCGGCAAGGCGGTCAAATTTCGAACATATTCCATTTTTGGTTTATTTAATTGGCCAATATAAGTTGAACTGCCAATAGACTCACGTATGATGACAGGTCAACATATCTGGACGCTCGTAGCTTGATGTAGCCATTTTAACGTAATTTTTTAAATTTGTAATACATTAATTTTAAATTTTAGCTTTCTACACTTCTTGTATACATAAACTTTAAGAATTCTAAATATATATACACAAATATATGTGTATAAATAAAGAAATAAGGCTTCAAATCAAAATGTGTCTTAAAATGACAGAAATTCGTTTATTGAATTAACATCGTTACAGACTTTAGACACAGTTAATATTTATTTTTATTTTTGTAAGATACTTAACTTGTCGAAGAAACAAACTTATACCCGATAATTAACTTACCTTAAAATTGATTGTGCAAAATGCGAAATATTACCCCATCTTCATCGCTAGTCCTAGAGGATCCTAACTTTTGAATGGTACAATAATAATTAAAAGGTCAAACATGTCAGGGCAAAAAAACCTTTCGGGGTTCTCCGGTTTACTTCGGTAAACAATGCATTCTGGTCCCGCTTTTATGATTAGGTATACTGCTGAATATACGAATATGACAGGCCTACTGTTGTTCTAGTGGTTAGTGATCCTGACTGATCCCAGAGTGCGTAGCTTTAATTCCCACCCAGGACAAAGAACTGTGAGATGAGCACGATATTTTTTTCTGTTCGCGTGTAGTTTATCACCAGTCTCGTTACCATAGCACAGGTTCTGCTTAGTTTGGTATCAGACGGCCGTGTGTGAGGTGTCTCAAGTTGTTATTATTATTATTGTATTTTCTCCAAACTTTGAAGGGTTGCAATTTGTTAAGTTGTTTTAAAAACATATTCAGAAGTTTTTGCTAAATACGACTGGCCTGTTGGTCTAGTGATTAGTGACCCTGACTGCTGAGCCAGAGGTCATGGGTTCGATTCCCACCTGAGTCTGGGTGTTCTTTGTGTCCGTTGTTTGTATATTTGTAAAGTCCCCCGCGACACAGGAGTAATTCCTAATGCGGGGAGTTGTCTTTTTAAAAGAAATAAATATCTGATTTTCAACATTAATTTAACGCAATTAGCTTTAAATCATTATTAAAAGGCGTAAAATCTCCAAAATAAAATTGAAAATGTAATCTAAGCTTATAATTATCTTTTTATAGCTACACATATATCAGCTTATAATCATCAACAAACTTAATATCTAATATAATCTTTACGTAATCCAGCAGTAAGACAGATTATACGCATTTTATATGATTAAGTGAACAATTCCTTCATTAAAGTAATCTAAAGTTAGATCTTAGAATTAGTAATATTATGTCCGATTACCAGTTCGCCTTTGAACTGCGCCTGGGTAGTAAATTTAATAGATATCATCGGAGAATTTATACAAATGCATGGAATTAGTCGGTGAGTCGTTTGGCAAATCGTGTTCCAGTGTTGCTCTACGATTTGGTATTTCGTGTTAACACACACATACACTCACGCCGGCATCTACCAAGGGGTAAGCAGACACTCACATTTTGCCAACTTTAATTTGTTCTCACTCACTAAATGGAAGGTAAGCCTATTGCCGTCAACCGGGCACTTTGGGAATTAAATGTTGAAATTGGGGGTATATTGAAAAAGGAAAGCTAGGTAAAAAGGGAAGGCTATGTTATATGGATGGTTTGGGGAGTGTAAGCTATAGCCCGAGAAGATCAGTATCCCATACCTGCAACTCGAATGGGCTGTCCGTGAGCTCTCACGCTTGGTGTTTATGATATATTATATTTATATCTACTAGTGGTCTCTCACAATGGGCTTGATAAGCAAGCTCAGAGACGCTCAACGAGCTATGGAAAGGGCTATGCTTGGTGTTCCTCTGCGCGATCGAATCAGAAATGAGGAGATACGCAGACGAACGAAGGTTACCGATATAACCGAACGGGTCAGCAAATTGAAGTGGCAATGGGCGTGGCACATAGTACGTAGAACGGATGGTCGATGGGCCCGAAAAGTTATGAAGCGGCGCGACGACCACGCGCCGGAAAGCGCAGCGTAGAACGTCCAACGGACAGACGACCTGGTAAAGATCGCAGGACGTCAGTGGATGCAGGCCGCTTCCAACTGATCTTCATAGAAGTCATTAAGGGAGGCCTATGTCCAACAGTGTACGTCCTATGGCCGAAATGATGATGATGATGATTAAAATCTACAGTATATCTACATACTCGGTGTTTCTCTAGTCGATAAAATTCGAAATGAAGTTATTCGGCAGAGAACTAGAGTAACCGATATCGCAAGTAGAATCAGTATGCTGAAGTGGAAGTGAGCCAGTCATGGCTCCAGGCGGACTGATGGTCGCTGGAACCAACACGTGCTAGAGTGGAGACCGCGATTAGGCAAACGTAGTGTCGAGTGTAGGGCGACCTGCGGCACTATTGACCGACGACCTGAAGAAGGTGGCTGGCAGCGGATGGCTGCGGATTGCCCAAGACCGGGATAGTTGGCGCTCCTTGCGATAAGCTGATGATGATGATGATATTTAGATAAATACATATGTAACCCCCCATTTTTTTATAATGAGTCTCGGAGTATTTTGATTGCACTGCACACGCGATACTTTTAGCACCAGCCAGCGACTATGTAGTTGCTTTTCGGCAGATTAACGCTACAACTGAGCGTTAAATCTAATATTTGACTAATTTTATGTTACAGCTAGTTGCCAAAACAATTCTGAGTCATTAATTCGCAAGATTTTGGTACAGTAATCGACATTGAAATCGACAGTCCCATAAATGAATAAAAATAATGTAATCTTAGTTTGTTTCTCTCCACGTTTCATGCTTGAAATACCGGCACGTACATGGACAGAAACTGAGTAATCTAACACACGGGCCACTTATGTTTCGTCACAACATTTGCATACAGTAGCAGCATATTCTTGAAAGTAAAGGAAGACTCCTCAAGTCCACATCCATTGCCTAATTTGCACCGCCATTGTATTACCTGAGCATCATTATTTATTATTTGTAACGGACATTTTATTTTACTACAACACGTATAAAGTGGTTAGGGGAACTATTATTCGGTTATCACTTTTGCCGATATAAGCCGGTTTAGTAGTATTTTTCTCGTATAACAACACAGGAGGCTTATCTTGTAAAGGTTTTAGTCTCCCATCCATTTAGATATATTAGATTAAATGTAATTTGTAAGTATAATTCTTTGTTGTGATCTTTTACAAATGTACAATCTTAGAACTTTTGGGTTCAAATATTTTTTAAATTTTTTTTTAAAGGAGGTTCAATAAAATTCGAACATAGGTTCTGAATTGAATCTAATGTACCTATCTAAAAAAAGATGAATCATTAAAACTGTTCACAATTGACAAAAAATCGCTTAACATACAAAGAAAAACTCCTAATTTTTAACTGAATTGAAAACGTTGGAGTCCTCTTTAAAACGCTTAAAAAGAAGCTTTAGTTATGATTGAATTTAAAGTGTAAGAAATTGTGACGAGTGTATTGAAATAAAAAGATTTAGCACACAAAAAATGTTATCTATTCGATTTTTTATACTAGCTGTCATTTCTTGTAAAGGAAGCGTAAGTGTGTCAAGTGTCAATCTAAATCTAAAAGGTTGTTGGAAAAATATGATGGGTGACTCGAGATAGGACCGGATGTAAGGTTACTATGTCTTCTGTGCCTCTGTGTGTCTTAGACAAAGGATTAAGAGGAGTCAAATTAGTCAAAAGACGATCAAACTAAATTGAAAGCCTTTATTACGTGCTTAGATATTTTATAAAAAGAAAAAAAACTATTGCTTCAGATTAATTGCATCAATGTTAAATAAACATTGAGTAGATCAAGTAGAACAACAGGAATATTTCTATGCACTTCGCCTATTAGTTTGAGCTGGATAATTTTTCCTATATATATGGGTTTTAAAATTCCGTTGATATGACGTATGAGTATGCTAATAAAAATGCAAACCAATTCGACTAGACTACAATGACCATAATGTTTGTATGAAAACGAATTGCGTGACAATGGGGAGCTTTATACGAATGTAACAAATAATATACATAGAACTTCTTGGTAGGTTGTGAATATTTAAAATACTACATTTTATTTTGACAGGCCTGTTGGTCTAGCGTTTAGTGATCCAAACTAGTGAGCCAGAGGTCGTGGGTTCGATTCCCACCCAGGACAAATATTTTTTTTCTACTGTTAGTACGGTCACCTGAATTGACGGCAAGGTTCGTCAACCCACAAAAGGCACCTAGTGATGTTCAGAGTTCATAGTTATAAGCATTCATGACCGCTTACCTTCAGGCAGGTTGTGTGCTTGTCAATCAACCAAGTTGTGTTAAATTATTATTCTGTTCTAATGGATGGGTAATTAAACAATAGAATGTTCTAGATTTTACTAGTGGACAACTATCAATAGCCATATTTCCTGTTGTTTGACCCGTTTACGCTTATATTTTAGATGGTGGTATGAAGTATTCGTAGTGATGGGTGTAATGACCTGCATTGATGAACGCATATTGCCTCATGATTGTGGTAAAAGATGTTGTTCATGTGTCTTTTTCATTGATACACAAAAGTTTTCATAGCTTTAAAGCTTCAGAGAAGTAATAACACCTACCTCTTTTTATATTTATTAGTTCGGTTAAAAAAAAAATAATAATTTGTGGCCAGTTAGGTATATATTGCTGTAATAAAAATCTTTTTAACAAAAAATTAAACCAACGAAAAGAACTAAAAAGCAAAAAATAAATAAACCTTAAGTATTGAACTTATTTACATAAACTATCAAATTTTTTATAAACTAATTTTGAGTCAGAATTTTTTTTTGTCGGCTAAAAAACCATAGATAACGATCATTAAAATAAATATCTACTTAGTAATTTAAAGCAAAATATTCAAATTTGGAACACGTTCCATTCTTTAAGTTATGAAATTCTTGTTATAATTTTTGGCGCGAAACTATATATATTGTCGAGAAAAACATAGAATCAAGAGGTGAAGAAAGAAAATCTTTTAGCTGAGCACAACCAATCTGTGCAAGAAATTGTCGCCTGCGGTGTTTCCGGATCGATACGACCTTCAAACCTTCAAGAGAAGAGCGTACTCCCATCACAAAAACCGGCAACGTTTCTTTCTTGAGTTTCAGGTGTACATAGGCGGTGGTAGTCTCTTACTATCAGGTTATTACAAAAAAAATGGGGCTATTTTTTGTAGAGGTGCTACGTCATAGGACAATGTACAACAAAACCTTTGAATTCGCAATGCTTATAACTTAACATACTCACACTCATTTACAAATGGAATTATTGAATTTTCTGGACCCCGTAGTTTGTAGGTACTGAACTTATTACTTTAACTAAGTTAATTAATATGTAAACTAGTTTCAAAACGCCAATCGCAAATTGTTTACCTAAACGCGCCCACCATTAAGATTAAATATCCCACTTAGGTACTCTGATTGTACCTAAACAGTCACTTATTAACTTAAGAAAATGCAAATAACACAAGAAAGCAAATCCCGTATTTGCAATTCATTACATCTTAGGGTCTATTTATATGCAAAACTTGGTAACAAAGTGATGGACGGACAGACAGATATTACCTGTCAAAGGCATTAACATTACATAAGGTTCAAGGACCTGGTATGCAAAGGTCCAAAGATGAATCATTTCCATGACGTCTTTCATTTAAGGTATGGCGTATGTTATTGATCATAAACCTTTCAAAGATTTACAGCTAGTGGAATGTCAGGCAAGGCTTGGACAGTGTCTCTATTAAAGAGAAGACTGTACTACTTATAGTATACTAGCAGCACCCTGCGGTTTCACCCGCGTAAGTCCCGATCCCGTGAGAATATCGGGATAAAAAGTAGCCTATATGTTAATCCAAGTTTCATTGCAATCGGTTCTGTAGTTTTGGCGTGAAAGAGTAACAAACATCCATACATACAAACTTTCAAGTTTATAATATTAGTAGGATTGTATATATCTCTGTCCTTTTAAATTCAAAGAATTTATGAGTTAGCTTAGAGTCTTGTCGTCGTCGCGGGTTGGCCTAATGGTTAGTGATCTTGACTGCTGAGTCATTGGTAGTGAGTTCGATTCCCACCCAGGCCAAATGATTGTGTGGTGAGCGCGATCATTTGTTCTGTGTCTGGGTGTAATTTGTTTGTAATATGTATGTATTCAGTAAAATATAAGTATGTTTATCAGCAGCCTGGTTACCATAGTACAGGCTTTGCCTAGTTCGGGATCAGACCGCCGTGTGTACTACTAATAATAACTTGAGACACCTCAGTGTCTCAAGTTATTATTACGTATGGGCCGATTCGACCGGAGTGACACCACGGCCTCACATAAAACCGGCAGTGAAGCAAAGTTGCATTGCTTTTTGCCGTGTGAGAGAGGCTACCGGAGGCCCCAACCCTTCTCAACCCTTCCCCCTCTTCCACCCTTTCCTCCACCCTTTCACCCTTACACTACTCCCACCTTAAAGGCCGGCAACGCACTTGTGACTCTTGAGTTGCAGGTGCCCATGGGGGCGTTAGTCATTTACCATTAGGTGACCCTTCTGCTCGTTTGCCCCCTATACCAAAAAAATAAAATTTCTTCTACAGTGTTGATAGGTACATCATTACTTCGACGTTACTGGCTCACAATACTAATCAAGTATCCAGCAATTACAAAATCCACAATAACCAGCAAAATAATAAAAAAATAATATTTATATTGGTTAACACGCTTGGTCAATATCATACTGCCTGGCTGTTGTCCTGATTAATTGCTTGGTGCAAAACATACATACTATGCTGCACCCCACAGAGTCTATAATGATTTAATAAATTATAATTCTACGACCTAAAAACATATTGTAGAAGGCAAATAAATGAATATTGCAATGCTGATATCTGTATTCTAGATGTGGTCTTTAATTAATAGTTAAATTGATTAAAATTTTAGATTTCAATTAATAATTTTACGCTCGCTTTTGGATGCAGTTTCACCCGTATGGATGTAAATAATTGCAAACTAACTGCTACATATTAGATGTGTAACTCCGGACTTAATCGCGATAATATTTATAAGGTACAATACCTTTATTTGGCTAGCCGACGATTCGATCGAATTGCACCTGATCGGTGACGGGTCGTCATTTAAGAAAAAATTATAACTGATATTATTTAATTTATAATAAGAAACCTGAACCCCAGAGACAGTAACCCTATAATTATTTATACATATATATATTTTTTCTGTGCGTGTGTATGTTCCTGAACTCCTCCTAAATGGCTGGACGGATTTTAAAGAAAATTTTTGTGTCTTCAAGTGGATTCGCGAATGGTTTAGATTTACAATTGGACCCGGTAGATGGCGCTGCGATAGGGTTCCAGAAATAATGACCGATTTGAATGAATTTTTTTGTGTTTGTTCAGGTGGATTAGAGAATGGTTCTGGCCGGACAACGTCTATTAGGTCCGCTAGTACATATATATATATATGTGTGTGTAATAAAGATATAATCTATGTCCGTGCCAAATTTCGTTACGATCCGTTCAGCCATTTAGTCGTGAAAAGCGAAAAGCAAACAAACAAATAAAGTTACTTTCGCATTTATAATATTATTATGGATTTTAGGATCGGATATTCAAATTTTAAATATCATATTCAGACTGTTAAGCTAGCTAAAACGTAAGATTTACTTGACCAGTTTGAGAAATACTTTTCAGGTTTGATAGCCGTTTATTAACGAAGATTATGGGATTTAAAGCCCATCTTTAGCGTGATGTCATTCTGACGCTATCATCTAAGTTTAGGAGCAGAACAGTGACCATAAACATTAAGCAATCAAGGGAACTATATGCAAGAACGAGAAGCAAGATGTAAGAGATAAGTTCAAATTTAGAAGACGAAACCGTGAGTTACCACTTATTCTACTTCCTACTAATATTATAAACGTGAAAGTTTGTGAGGATGTATGTATGTATGGATGTTTGTTACTCTTTCACGCAAAAACCGCTGAACCGATTGCGATGAAACTTGGTATGTAGATAACTGGAGATCTGGATTAACATATAGGCTACTTTTTATCCCGATATTCAAACGGACCCGGGACTTACGCGGGTGAAACCGCGGGGTGCAGCTAGTATTTTAATATAAGTACAGATTAGTAATAAATAGACATACAAGCATTAAATAATTATACGATTTATAAATTAACACTTATGAACATCATAATTTACAATTAGAAGCAGATTGGTTATGGAATAAATGGTAATTTAGCCTAGATAGTTATAAATTTACATGACGGACAGACGGACTGTAAATGGTTTCTCAGTAAATGCTTGTTTAACAGCACATCACATAACTCAGTGAGTTTTCAATGACATAAATCTGTCAGTTTGATACGAAAAATATTAACCTACTTATTCTATTACGGGGAAGTGACAACACTGATTTGTTACTCTTTATAAATTGTTGGCTTATTTGTATCATATTTAACTGTTTCGTAATTTTTATCCTAATTTAGCAATTTCGTTATTGGATCCAATAAATATTATTTTATGTTTCCTTTGAAGTCTTTTTTGGAATCCCAAACATGTAATTGTCACTGCAATGTAACAATTATTTCCCTTGCAACTCAAAAAAAAACCGGGCTCGCAGCAGGCCCGCAGAGGTAGATTTCGTGTTTTTTTAATTTTTTGAAAATCTGCCCCAACCCCTCTCTCCCCCTTCCCCCCCTTTGGGGGATTATGCCCCATTCACGAACTTAACCTTAATTTTTGCCCTGTTGATTTGTCGTCCAAGTTTAAAAGCAATCGGTGCATAATTGCGACCTCTATCGTGCCGGTAAAATTGATGTACATACATATATACATATTTATATATAAACTTTTTAAATGGCGGTTGTTCTGGGGTCAACTAGACCTCCTGTGAAGAAATTTTTGGAAAACTCGACAACTGGTACAAAACGAATAGGTAGAATTTCTTCGAAATCTACCTAACTCTCTAGGGATCGATCCCTAGAGAGGGTTCGAACATACAATATTTTGTCGTTCTGACTAAATAACCATAAAAGCTATGCCATTCGTGTAGTCAATCAATAATATTTTTTTTGTATATTTTCGTTCCACATTTTATTTAATGCATTTCTTTATACACATATTGGTAAAAACAATCCGATTTGTTTACAACCCCTTACAGTTTCAAACACAGAACAAATAAAAACCCAGGATTCCCACGGTAATGTTCTAACGATATGTCAACAGACTGTGAAGCAGTTTGTCACGACACCTGTGCTATGACGGTTTGTCAGCTTTGTAGTTATTACTCTCTCGGGGAAGGCATTGCTTTCAAATGAAAAACCGAGTCGAAATCGGTCCATCCGTGTGAGAGCTACGATGCCACAGACAGACACACACACATACAGAGACATCGACGTCAAACTTATAACACCCCTCTTTTTGCGATGGGGGTTAAAAAACAAAAAACTCAAAAGTTCGTGATTACTGAATCTGGATAATGCCAAACCTCGACATTAGCAGTTTAAAGTAGAGCTTCCGAGAGTGTCCAGAGTGAGTGAGTAGTAGTGAGTAGAGTGTCCTTTACAATAAAATCAATTCCTATATTCCTGATCATATTCATCATAGATATATAACCATGGCGGCTCTAGCTAACCAAGGAGTCAAATCAACAAAAAAAGTCATAATCATTAATTTCTCATATATTTCTCTCTAACTACTCTTACTCTTAACTCTGTATGGCCGGAATGTAATTCCTTCTCTACCTTTTTATCTATTGGTCATGCCTTCAATGAATCCTTCTTTTGCTAAGTCATCTTTTACACACTTAACTCATAGTCTTTTACACACTTAACTCATAGTCTTTTACACACTTAACTCATAGTCTTTTACACACTTAACTCATAGTCTTTTACACACTTAACTCATAGTCTTTTACACACTTAACTCATAGTCTTTTACACACTTAACTCATAGTCTTTTACACACTTAACTCATAGTCTTTTACACACTTAACTCATAGTCTTTTACACACTTAACTCATAGTCTTTTCACTGGCTTTCTTCTATTTAACACGCTTTTCTTGTAACTATGTAAACTAATCTTGGAAAAAAAAACCTACTTCTAATTGTCGTATTGAAATAAATTTTATATGTATATGTCGTATGTATTACTGTCAAGAATCCAGCATCGCATCAGTCGCAAATCGACTGAAGTCGCGTCGCGTCCCTACTGCAGTATGTGGGAGGGGCGCGGGAGTACATCTGCGACAACAGAACCACCGACGGCACTCATCTACGCACCGGTCACCATATATTATGTAAAACCTTATTCCTGCTTCCAAATAGACCAGCACGCCTATACATAGTCCAAAGTATTTTATTTCTCGACCAACGGAGAACCCAACATTACAATACTATAATTTAGCATCTTGGAGCTCATCTGATAATGGAGCCAGGAGGTGGATAGTGGAACTCTTCAGTGGCTACTAGTAAACCTCTCCAATTTGGGCTCATATGATTCGGTTGAGTCCAGATTGGTCTTGGTACGAAACCAGGAAGAGAAGAGTGGAACTTCTGTTTACTTATTAATTCGGGTCGCCATTAAAGGGTGTTTTTCTTTAGTTTTACTTAACTCTAATTATACTAACTTTTAAACTTTGGCGTTCCATGATATAATTATGTATATATACAGGAATTAACGTGAACATTTAGAGGCTGACTCAGCCTGTGACAACGGCCAGTGCAACCTCCTTAGGCTACATATTTTTGAATACATATCCTTATATGTATTCAAAAATATGTAATGCATATAACGTGACCGCGTTAATTATTACAACCACTTCTTGTTGAAATTATTTACAAAATAATACTATGCTGTTTTGTACCCACGTTGTCAAAACTGTATTCCTAATAAAAATCTTCCCTTGACACACTTATCGAGTTAAATACCTGCCTATGGGCATTCGAGCCTTCCAGGAAAGTTGCGGGGCGGTCCGTTAAACAGTCTATTAGCGGCACAATGATAAGTAAGGCCTTGTTCCTTATTGTAGTTTGTATGCAAACCTACCTGTAGAACTACGAAGGAAATAATCAGCAACAACCGGTAAAAGGTGTAATGAACGTCACGAGTCATAACGATAAGAAGACACACACGTAAATGTAAGGAATTTACACTTAATGTTATTATTTTCTGCAGAAGTTACCATCAATACTCAAACGCCACTCAGTCATAGGACGTCGTTAAGTCTCGTGCTGTCACTATCCCCTTAAGAGTATTGTAGAAAAAAAGATAGATTACTACTTTCTCAGGTCAACCAATTTTAACTTTATAGAAAAGAAACTTACGTTTAAAACTGTATAAAGTTGGAAGTTATCGACATAACTTTTATGCATTACAATTTTTTGTACCAAGAAACTTGGTAAATGTGTAGAGAATTCTAAACAATAGAAATTAAATTGTTTACAACATATTTGTAATCACATAAATGCCTATTTATTAGGGCCACTTTTATCATCAGTGAGCGTTAAATACCACAAATATGATCAGTAACCTATATGTAGTTAGTGATTAAAACACCAAACACGATGCTGTCTTAGCGACAGTATCGTGTTTTAATCACTCGATCGATCACACGCAAATACCCACATACAATAAACACACAACACAATCATTCAATACAGACTGCTGCCTGCAAAACACAAAGCAAAGACCGAAACCTTACATTCGCCAACATGCAACTTAGATTGAAAGTAGGCGAAAAAATTATTGATGAATATCTAAAAGTAGCAATTTTATTAGATCCTTAAGTCGGATAAGTCCGAGCACATTATTGATTGCAATTATGTTCTCGATATAACTAATAACAAAATATTATTGTGATTAAACATTAATAAAATGAAAAGCATTTGAAGACGTCGATGTTTATGAGATCAAATTTTTTATGGCTAGAGTAGGAATGTGTTCTGTTAATATTCTCAGAAGCGGATAGCTTTCTGTTATACCTTAATGCCTGAATATCGTTTTGTTCAGTGGCATATTTAGACATGCGCTTTAATTGGAAGCACGCCAACGCTAAATAGTCAATCTTGGAAAGATGCTAGCTTAAGATTAGGTGATTTGCAAAGTGTATTTGTATTCTTACAACCACGTTACATCCTTTTGATATAATAATAATAATACTATAAAAATTGTAGGTCATTTTATTTAATATTTTCTAGACCCAAAGTAAACGTATCTTGTACTTAGTACACACTTATTATAAGTAGAAACGTCCAATGAAATTAGACCTATTTATCCCACTAATATTAAAAATGTGAAAGTTTGGATGGATGGATAGATGGATGTTTGTTACTCTTTCACGCAAAAACAACTGAACCGATTGCAAAGAAACTTGGTATGTAGATAGCTGGAGACCTGGATTAACGCATAGGCTACTTTTTTACCCGATGTTCCCACGGGATCGGGACTTACGCCGGTGAAACCACGAGGCGCTGCTAGTTCATACATATATTTGGACTGAAGTTGCAGTACAATGATTAATTCTTGCGTCATATTGTTAATAAAAAAGTTAATTTACAGACTACCATATAATTTTGGGTTTTCAAATACGGCGAGTTAACTTCGTCATACATTTAATCAAAACAAAATAATGAAACAAAAATATGAGTGCCTTGAAAATTAACCAAACGTGGTCAATGGTTGAAAGGGAAACACACACATCACAGAATATTGGTAGAAATCTTTTCACGCTAAACTTTTCAGGAAACAAAGTGTCTTGAAGGAATCACCCGAATTTAAATGCACTTTGTACATTAATCTATATGTCTATTATCTAATCTGAGATAAACATTGTGACGTAATCAACAATCAAGAAGTGTACACATCTAATAAGTCGTAGACGAAATTCGTAGAAGAGCCAAAATAACCAACATGGTTCTTGTCATTCATTGGTTAAAATGCCTATTGCACAACTATATAGGTATGATTTGAAAATCTCTTAAAGGTTGGCATTGGCAGTAGTAAAATGAAAGCCAATCTAACGGAATATCGGTCTGGACCCTTTTATTATGGCTGGGAGAAAAAGTTTGACTGATAACTACAGGGCAGCGTTACGTGACTAAACGGAACAACGATGCTGTTAAAGTTGCAGGGACTAGAGTTGAGGGTTGCTGAATTGAGTCGACAGAAGACTGATTCTCTGGAAAGCATTGAGAGTGGTTCAACTTCAGTAGTGGACATCCCGTAGTCAAGAAAATGCTGACTTAAGGCCCAAGACTTACACGAGGACTCTTGCGGCAACACTAATCTATGCGCTTTAACTGTTATTCGTCGTCGTCGTTAACGTCCGAGCTGGTTTGATGCCTGTTGGAATATAAACCAATATAATGGGCTCGTGGCTAAGTGGTAACCGAGTAGGTTAGCATATTACAAAGTTAAGTAATACTAGCCAGCTCAGTCTAGGATGGGTGACCATTCTTAACACATTGAGACCCCTCCGTGCCTCGGAGAGCACGTTAAACCGTCGGTCCCGGGTGCCATACAAACATCTGTGGCATTCGTTACGGGTAGTTGGAGCCCTAAAAAGTCCGACAACCTGGTCTAACTACAGAACTTCGATATCGCCTAGTACTCGGGTTGTGGAGGTCTGATGGCAGTTGCTTCACGTAAAATATCAAAGTTCGGCCGTATCGTAGTTAGACTGAAAGCCGACCCCAACTTAGTTGGGAAAAGGCGCGGAGGATGATGATAATGGGCATTTGTAACTAATAAGATATCTTAAATGTAAAGATAAGATAAGATTGTGATATGAAATAATTTAAATACAAATCGGTAGGCAATAAAGAATCCAGTCATGCTATTATACGCTTTGTCCTATTATAGTAATAGTAATTAATAAAGCACCAACTTGAGCCTATTTCAAAACAAAAAGGTAATGCATAAACAATTTAGGCCATCATTTGCAATTGAAATGAAGATGTTAATTTATGGCAAGGTGGATTTATTACTGAGCTCTCTGCTGTTTTTGTGCTAGCCTCGCAATAAAACTAAATATCTCTCTCTTAAAATAGGCTTATAGCTTCAACTCCGCTTGTGTGATTTACCTACCTTTAGCTAAAATGTACAAGAATTTATCTATCCGGCTTTTAATGTATAAATACAAACACAAGTGGTATAGAAATGTCTTGAATATTTGCTTTGGTTAACTACAGCGAACATGATGACAAATTTCTCATACTATTTAATTTGTAAATGTTTGAAAGCGTATTCAGATTAATTGTTACGCAACGCTTAAAATCCGAATCATATAAGAACTCGGTGATGTACAAAAAGACGAAAATAAACAACAAGAAAAATAACTTCACAATACCGTTAAGAGAAACAAAAAGAAAAATGTATAAAAGTAAACTTATAATTTTATGTAAAGAAATATCTTAAGATAATCCAGTTCTAGGCATAAAAATATAATCATTATTAAAGAGTTCATAAGTATTTCGGATGCCATCTGTATAGTTGCTGTTACTCGTATCAACGATCTCTAGATACACCACACTCAACGATTTTTACTTCAGGTACTTAAAATTGTATAATGCTAATAAGACCTTACTTTACTTTCTCTAGTCTTGTAGCTGTCACCGCGGAAGGCTAAATAAAGGTTATCGATTGAACGATAACAGCTCATTACGAAATCGAAACTCAAATGATATCGATAGTGTAATCTGGATAATAGTGTTGTGAAATGTCTCCGCACTATCTTTGGAGGAAGCAGTAACGAATTTGTTAAGTTAGTATAAATGGTTGATAATAAAGACGATATGATAAGTAGTTAACTTGTTGAATGTAAATAAGAAAGTAGGCGATATCAGTTTTTATCGAAATAATCTAAATACAAAAAAGGATAATAAATTTATTAGGAATCTAGAGATAATTATGTTTAATAGAAGGTAAGTATAAAATATCAATTTACATGTTGGGGAAATTAAGAAACGTTAAACATTCAACATTAGTGTTAATACAAAGTCGGTTTAGCGAATTGTATGGCGAAGCGGTTTTGGAAGTCGTCTCACCAGCTAATTGTACGCCGGGTAATGTAGGTTTTAGCCAGATATGGAATAATGTGCAATTCACAAGTAATGGTTATAAACCAGGTTGTTACTTGTCTTTTATTTTTCATATATTATTTTTTTAGGAAAACTACAGGCGTCATAAATGTATGCCTACTAAAAAATGGTTAGGGTTGTTGTCTATGTGGTTAGCTGGTAAACCATCTAATGGCGCACATTACGTGAAGAAATTGCCAAAACGTCTTTCCTTTTTGTTGAAGGAGTCGTTGCTGCTTCTAGTCAAAGTTTTTCCGAGATGTAAGTGACCCACAATATGTCACGTTATGTTATGTACAATATGATACGTTCTGCTTGGATTTTTTTTCTCTGATTGCATCGCGCAAATATGTAGCATTTATACAAACGTATATTCAAAGTGTGTATAAAGACACTTAATGAGAGGAAAAGTGAAAGAAAGCAAGCTTCGAACACTAAACAAATTCTTCCGATAACAAAGAGATTAATAATTCATAGTGAACCAGTACAATTTTAATTATAATTCTAAAATAAGGCTTGTTATAAAGTCGTTAATAATAAAGGTCTCGTTAGTGGTTTTAGTAATTATGGAAGTTATTGGAATATCATGAGAACTGTTGAAGAAAGAAATGAAAAACATTTACAGAAGGTGCACAGTGAACAAAATATGGATTCGTCTATGATTGTCACTAAATTTAATTTTTAGATTCCAAAAAATTATGTTTACATTGAAATAAACAGTAAATAAGCTAAAGTCATTACAGAATTTACTACAATAAACTTGAGAGCACGTTACCTTTTTAATAATTGTTCAAAACCTTATGGGTGCTGAAGTGGAAGTGAGCCGGTCATATCTCCAGGCGGACTGATGGTCGCTGGAGCCGACACACGCTAGAGTAGAGATCACGATTAGGCAAATGCTGCGGCACAATGATCCAACGACTTGAAGTAGGTGGCTAGGCAGCGGATGGATGCGGACTGCCAAGACCGGGATAATTGGCGCTCCTTGAGCCTTCGTCCAGCAGCGGAAGGCGATAGGCTGATGAAGATGATGATGATGATGATGATGATATGTGATGTAATAATTTACATTACGTTTGTGAATTTTAACATGCGTTACAATTATTCGACTTACAATCAAAATCCACAGTAAAGTTTTCATTTTATAAATCATTCCGTCAGTCCAGGCAGTAGTCAGTAATCAGATTTATTAAATTACTTAAAATAATAATTATTAAACGATTGTTATTTTATGTAAATGACTCGTGATATGTAAGAATAATTTTGATATGCATCTGAATGTCAGAGTAAGATAATTTGAAATCGTAATTTATTATAAACAAGTTTACGAAGTCATTGGACGAATCAAAACCTAGGTTAAATTGCCATTAGGAGTTCAATTCAAATCATTTAAATCAATAGAGTTAATGTCAACAATGTAGCATCTTGTTCCTTGAACTTTTAGTAATTTATTTCCGATCAAAAAGAAGATTACGCACTTATGAATAAATACAAGAAGAAAAAGAAATGATGATGACTCAGGAGGATCGTATTAAAACTAAACAGAAATAAAAAAAAAATGATTAAATTAACTTCGAAACATTTTTGAAAATTCAAATGAATGATAAGTTTCAGATAACAGAAGATTCCGTAATGCTTAGAGACTGACAAGATATCTTGGATTGAAAGCACATTGAATCTGCGCGCTGTCTCTTTATCTAGAAATCTACGATACAATTCCAAGAAACTAACTGTACAGCCCAGACTTTAAATGATTGTACTAATATTGTTTAATACCTTGCCGCCATGTTTTATCCGAGATAGTACAAAGTGGGAAGAGACTTAAGCGGCTTACAAATTCTTTACAGGCTGGTAACACGCAAAGTTTAACGGAATACCAAAAGGAGATGACGTAATTTGTCACTGTAATTATATTCATATTAATAAATTTAATGGCAACAATAATATAAAATGTATTGATATTATAACTTAAACCAATTGTAAGAATGAGCCTGATACTTAAAATACATGTAAGTCGTCCAGATTTTAAACTCGTTCTAGCATATGTATAAGAAGTAAAGCATGTAGTTCAGTACCTCGTCTTATTTTTTAAATTAAACCTTTAAGTACTTAATATGACTAATAAAAAAATAATTGCTCAGAAAAGCCATGTTGATAAACAATTAATAAGTGAAACTGACACAATTGTCCTTAAGAGCTTTAATTAATAAAGTAAGCAAACTATCACACTACTTGATGTTGTAATTATGGTAATTATATATAATACTAAAAGACAATAATCAAAACTGTAATGGACACATACCACTACTTTGTAAGTTAGCAGCAATTAATAGAGAAGAATTCTGTATTATTTTTGTTGGTACTTCTACATATCTCGCCACATTCAAGCGCAGTCAAGTATTGCTACTGACTCAAGGACTCTTGGAGGCGCCAACGAGCAAACCTTAAGAGTTTTTACAATCGCATACTTTACCATCACTTACAGTAACTTTGACTTCTACTTTGATGTAATAAGTACCATTATCGAATGACTCGTAGTTGTGAATACAACCTTATAAATGCAAATTTCCGGGAAAAGCTTTCGATTTCATAGCTAAGTTGTTGAACTAACTTAATTGCTTGGAAACTAGTAAATTCACTTCATAAGGTGTAGAGAATCAATTATTGAACCTATAACTTCATTAGTGAATACGGTAACTATTACTTAACTACGAAACTAATAATAGCTTAAGTATTGCATTTGTAGCTTAATACTGTAAATAAGTTTTGTCACAATCTTTGATAATTAATTTGACAATAGTCAGGTATGGCCTCGAAACTTATAATTGCATAGAAGTGCTACAAAACTTATCATTTTGACGTACGACTCACCATGGATACTTGTTTTAATTCTAATCTGACACTTACAATATTGTGAATTCCCCAAACTTTATTTTAGGAAAATTTTAGCACAAACGTCTTTACATATGTATAATTTTGTGTTTATATGCATTTAATTTTCCAAACGACAATCATTCTTGTGATCACAAATCGGTTGCGTTGTGATTCATATTAGTATTTATATCTTTTGTTTAAGATTCTGATGTGTTCTGGTGCGTCTATATACACTAAAAAAATATTATGTAAGTTCAAATTCAGTGCCTGGTTAGCGACATTGTGACCTAATTTTATTGTACACTTGTTTATTTAAACATTCCATTCGTTATTTATCTAAATAAATACTTCGATTGCGTTTGAGTCTATCTGACTGTCATTTTAAACGAAGTGCGGTCTCCTTTGATACTCATTTTTTAACGCAAAGCAATTACTCAATTGCTGTCAACAAAAGATAAAACACCATTTAATTTTTACTTACAGCTACTTCGGGACTGTCTACTGTTGTCTGTTTAAAGGAGACGTCTTCGGAGAAGCTTATTAGTATGACATATTGAGGTCGCAAAGCTTGCGTTGATTCAAGTGGCAAATGTTGTGGTCCTTTGTACGCATCAGAGAAAAACACTTTAGATGAGATAAACGCAAGTAAATAAACAATTGACAGTGAAGACGATGTTTGAATTTAAGTGGCCAGTGTTACAGATGAATGGTTTGTTTGAATCATGAGTATGACTCAATATTTATTTTTCTTATTTGATTAAGAATGTATTAACATATAAAAACATTGTAATTGGATGTAAATGGAAATATGGATACCTAGCTACAGAAACACAACGTAACAACAACAAACTTAAAAATATCGGAACTTTATCCAAAAATGCCCTAAGTAGTACTTCAGACCATTTTTCTGCGAACAATAACTTTTTAATGAAGTGTTAGCCTGTGACCACTTTAACCTGGCCAAAACGTCAGGCAGTTCCAAATTAAGTAGGTACATACTCAAACCATAGCGTGCATTCCCATTAATGTATTCGTATACTTTTCTTCAAATTCATAATACTGAGTACATAATGTGTACATATAATGGTAATAATAGTATTTGAAATAGACCCCTCTTTTATATACAATTAATACACAAAATACTACACATAGATGGATAGATAATACTTTATTTGTACACTAGGGTTTGACAAAGAATATGACACCTAAAATACGAGTATATCGCACCGATAATGTACATTAGTACATTATCGGTTGGCCTTATCGCGTAAATTAATCTTATCCAGACAATCTTAGGCTGGACTTACATAATTAAAATTAAATAAATTATGTTTTTTATTTAGTCAAACAGACAAATTTTGTTAATGATCCCTAGGAGTTCCGATATTAATTATTTATTTAAGATAATCAATAATAAAAAAACAGGTCTTTAGTAAACGTCAATCAACATTGTTAAATTGCGAAAAGTCGGTAAATTACGATATGGATAACAAATATTAATACAATTTTGTTTATTTACATTGACAACTTAATTACTGGATTAATAACTATAATCCGAATATAACCTAAATTTATACGCCATCGCGTAAACCAATAGTACGAAGCAATTGGACAGATGTATAAAAAATAATCACCCTGCGTCACTTGAAACCCTTTTTTTTATTTAATCTATGTCATGTGTATCCTTTTTGGTATCATGTTACGGTCACCCACTGTTCAAATAACTAAGAGACAACCCTATTGACTCCTTTTTTTATGACATTACAAAATCATTCACGCACTCAAGTACTGCTTGCCGATCTGTTACGGTCAAGGACTACTATTGAAGTATTGTTTTTGTCTAATGGCGCCAGTAATTTAAGAAGTATTTGTTTGCTTTTGAAATAATAGTTGGAGGCGACTCATTGTGGTATTGTTATTGATATTTCTAGCTATCTTTTGTTTAATACAATGCTAAATGTATGTAACGAAAGGCAAACAGTAAAAAGGTTGTTTTGTTTTGCATGGTTTTGTTAATTACTGTTTTAAACCATATTTTTACTAGAAAAAGTAAAATAAATTTGTCTTTAAAAGGTTTTTTTTTTCGTGTGGAATCCCCCACTAGTCATCACCTCACCATGGCTACTGGTGAAGTGGTCATCTGGAATCGAACCGACTAAAACCACATGGTGTTCCATCACAAGTGAGTCTATCTATGGTGGCTATGGTTAAACATGCTGAACTATTACATAGTTATAAGATCTTCATTTGTAACCGTGTTTAAACGCAAATAAATCTATTCTATTCTATTCTATCGCAAGGGACTCGGGTATACCCTAGGAAGGAAACCCCCGAGAACCCTGGCAGACTTTGGACTCAAACAGAAGGCAGCCACACCATTGCTAGCGGAGAGCCTTGCCCTCCTTCCGGTTTAGAGAGATGCACGGGGAACACGTCGCGCCACCGTCTCAGGCCTGTTTCTGCAAGGGTAACGGGCAGCCTCACCCGTTACCCCCAGGCCAGCGCTCATGGAGGCCGGAGATCATTCTGCGCTCTCCCGCGCCTGGTGCCTCTTCTTCTGGACGGGAGAGTACTAGTCCTCTTCAGTTTCCTTTCCACCGCCTCTTTAGCGGATATCACTTCCTCGTCTTTAAAAGGTCATCATAACGAATTAAAATTGTCCACAGTTTGCTAAAAGAGGTTGCTAAAATATGTAATGTAATTCACGAAAATAAATGTAAATCTACGCCACAGTAGTATAGTAAATATGAATTAACCTCTAAGTCAAACCAATAATAATATAAAACTAGCAAAGAAACAACTTTTGCTAAGTCTAAATTTACTGGCACAATGTAATAAATGCTACAATCCCAATCTATAATTTATATGACAAATCCCGTGTACTAAGTGACAAAACAAATGTAAGACAGCACAATATCCATATAGATAACTTTAATTATGATACTTTGGAATAGAAATCCATGGACGAAATAGGTAGGGGTTTCAATACGAATGAGGTTAAATGTCGGTTCCTTTTAAGCAACGGTAAATTGGGTCACTTTCTCTTACCAAGCGAGTGGTAATGAGGGCTAAAATGGAATGACCATATTCATATATTGGTAATTTAAATTTCTCATTTGCGTCTTAATTTGAAAATTTACTTATGGTTGGATTTTGAACTTTTAGAATACGTTAATATTTTTTAAATATATTTTAAATCTGCTTGATTGTCGACAAATTTTTGAACAATGTACAATATAAAATAACCTGGTATTTTAAATTTACTACATTCTGAGGGTTTGCGGTCCCATATCTTGGGTAACTTTGTCCTTCGCGTTTATTGTCACCCGCAACTTGCACTAAATCTCACACATTTTAAAATATGTCGAAATTGTTACAAAGTCTTGTTGTTCAATAACCGCCCTTATTCCAAGAAAATACCAATGTTTTGGGAGTTACCAAGAAATGAGACCGGCCTTGGCAATAACAATGGAAGCTAAAGTATTAAGATTGTGGCCACTAAGTACACCGGTGCGCAAAGGCCTAACAATGAATCATGTAGGCTTCATAGAATGTGCTTAGTTCAAGACTACTGAATGAAACTTTATCGCTGTGGTCAGAAGTTATTATGCAATTGTTTTTAGTTACCTTTTTTTTTTTTTTTTTTTTATACTGGGGAAATCCATCATGGACTATCCTCCACCCGGGGTGCGGCAGAGGGGTGTGCCGGACTCCTACCGGCCAAAACCACCAGTGTGTTCCATCTTACATCTTCTGCCGGGGATACGGGAATCAAATTCGTCCGCGTCCCCGGCGGCGCTGGCCCGCCTGTGCAGGCTCCGTCTCTGAGGGGGCCAAATGCCAACCCTCCTCGCCTCCTCCATCCTCCATAGAGGGACGCCCGTGGAACACGTCGCACTGCCACCTCGGACCCATTTACAGAAAGACGGATTTCCCCAAATCCGCCCCTCACGGGTCAGTTTAGGGGGACCGAAAGAGGGCATTATCAGCCCTTCTGCGACGCCCGGTGCGCCTGCTGCGGATCGGGAGGGTAGTTGATATTTCCCTTTCCCTTTCCGCAGCCTCCTTCTGCGACACCACTGTTTCGCAGAAGGATATCACCGCGTCCCAACAACTCTCACTGCCAACCATACTTTGAACAATAGCTGACAGTGAGAGATTTCCTCCGATCTCTGCGAAGAGGGTACGGCGCGGTTCTTCCCACGCAGTACACTCGGCCACCACGTGCCGCGCCGTTTCTTCTTGGCAACCGACGCAGTGGTGACACCGGGCGTCCGGCTCCCTACCTATGCGGTGCAGGTACTTCCCGAAGCATCCGTGGCCGGTAAGCACCTGCGTCGCCCGGAACGTTAGGGAGCCATGCCTCCTCTTGAGCCATTCTGTCAGTACTGGCCGGATGGCCTCGATGGTATTGAGGCCGGCGGAAGCGTGTAAAAGGCGCTCCTGCCACTCCGCAACCAGGACCTGGCGCAACTCCGACCGGTGCCTCTCGATTTCACGTTGCACCGGTCGTTCTCCTTCCTCAGCCGTACTGTTGTGCCACCGTCGCAGTGATGCGACCGTCCTCGCCTCAAGATCCCAGGGCGGTGACCCTGCCAGTACGCACGCCGCCTCGAAGGAGATCGTGCGATACCCCCTAATGACTCTAACGGCCATCACCCGTTGCGGTCTTCGCAAGATGGCGATGTTGTTGGCCGTTAGACTGTCTACCCACACCGGGGCCCCATAAAGAGCCATGGATCGCACGATCCCTAAGTATAGCTGTCGGCAGGCGGCGTTCGGCCCCCCTAAATTGGGAAGCAGCGATGACAGTGCAGCCGCGGCGCCCATCAACTTTGGTACCAGCCGCCGGAAGTGAGGCTCGAATTTCCATCGGCTGTCGAGGACCAATCCTAGATACTTCATGGTTGACCCGACAGCTATCCGGACCCCACACACCACGATATGTGACTCCGGCGGCGGCTTATTCCGAGGTCCATGAAAAGCCATGGCCTCAGATTTGCTGAGTGCCACTTCTAGGCCCAAGCGCCGAATGCGGCCCACCACCTGCGCTACCGCAGCCGTGGCCAGCAACGCTGCCTCCCTGTGGGTTTTCCTCCGGCCGTGACCAGCGTGTCATCCGCGTAACACGTCAGGTGCACGCGCTGGGGGAGGACACCCCTCAAAACCCAGTCATAACCAATGTTCCACAGGAGCGGCCCGAGGACCGAGCCCTGTGGAACACCGCACGACATCTGGCGCCTACCTGCACCGTCACGTCCCGCGTAGGTGACGCACCTCTCAGATAAGTACGCCCCGACGATGCGGCGGAGGTAGGGGGGCACTCGGTGATATATGAGTGCCTCTCTTATACAACTCCAGGGCAAAGTGTTGAAGGCGTTAGAGATGTCGAGCGACACGGCCAACAACACACCACCCCTTGACACCTCTTCCCCCGCCAAGACCTTCACGCGCATGATAGCATCAATAGTGGAGCGTCCGTGGCGAAAGCCGTACTGGCAGTTGTTTAGGTTTGGGCCCACATTGTACAAGTGACTGACGAGGCGGTTTGCAATGATGCGCTCGAACAGTTTGCCCACCTCGTTCAGCAGCACAATAGGCCGGTACGCGGACGGCGAATCCGACGGACGCCCCTCCTTCTTAAGCAGAACTAGCTTGCCAGTTTTCCACTCATTGGGAAACCGGCTCTGCTCTAGACATGCCGTGAAGAGTCCTCTAAGTCGGGGCTCTAAGGACTCGAGAGCTAGGACCAGAGCTCGGCCAGGTATGCCATCTGGCCCCGGAGCCGTGTTCTTGGCCCGGAGGCGTAGTACCGCTGCTCCCAATTGCCCCTGTGTAACTTGGGGAACGTGATCCTCCTTCAATCCTGTAGCAACGGGCAGAGCCATCGGCGGTGGTGTATATTCCGGTCTCTCCGGGAAGAGCACTGCCACCACCTCCTCCAGCATCTGCGGCCGGAGACTCTCCGTCAGGGGGGGGCCCAAGGACGAAGTTTGCCCCTCACCATACGGTAGGGGCGCCCCCACGGATCTCTATCTATAGTCTCCAGCAGCTCTTCCCGCGCACGAGTCTTGGCCGCACCGATGGCTATCTGCAGAGACATTTTTGCCTGGCGGTAACCCTCATAGAGGAGCTCCTCCTCTTCAGGTGTACGCCGACGTCGCCTCCTGTAGCGGGTGTACTGACGTCTAGCTGTCACACAGGCAAGGCGCAGCTGCGCGATTTCGGCAGACCACCAGTATACCCGACGCATCGTTGGCATCATTGCCTCTCGAAACCACTGCGCCTCCTCTTCGACGTCGACGGGCATTTCTGCGATAGGCTCCCGAGACCAGGCCTGAACAACTGCAGCCTCTTCAAGAACTTCCCTGTTTAATCGCTTCAAAGCCCATCGAGGGCCGCACCTCCGTGGGATTGTTGGGCTGTGGTTGCCCTGCAACTGGGTGGAGACGTCGAACCGTATATACCTATGGTCTGACAGTGTCTCCACCCCCTCCATGACAGTCCAACCCTGGACACGGCGTGCGAGAGCAGGGCTAGCAAACGATACGTCCACTATGGACTCACCCTGCTGCCGCACACACGTGCTGACCGAACCTCGATTCAGGAGGGACAGACCAGTGGTCAGCGCCCACTCCTCGAGAGCCTCACCACGTACGTCTGTGATGGAGGAACCCCAAGCCGCGGACTTGGCGTTGAGGTCCCCCAGCACTAACACTTGTCGAGGGTAGCACTGACCAACTGAGGCGCCTACCTCCACAAGGAAGTCCTCGAATTCGGAGAGGCTCCTGTTGGGCGAAAAGTACACCCCAAAGATGGTGATATCGTTTATAGATGCAGCCACCCAGCCGCGACCCCTGGACACCTTCTCAAGAGCCCCACCAATAATAGCCACTAGGACGTCCTGATCACCTGCCCAGTTGTCCCTGGGAGAGACAAAGTAGGGCTCGGCGATTACTGCCACGCTGATCAACCACTCCGCCATGCTCTGGAGAAGAAGATCCTGAGCCCTGGCGCAGTGATTGATATGCCCTTGGAGGAAATGGAGAGCCATTACTGGCAATCCATTTCCTTTGCCTGCTCTTCCTGAACCACTGATTCGGCTAGTAGGTGACTCGGCTGCGCGGGATTATTCTCGTTCCCGACAGCTTTCGTCCTCCTCTTTTTACTTTTGGCAGTGGTTGCAGAGCATGCCTTACTGCCCACTCTGTGCCCCGCCGATTTACCTGCCGCAGCACAAACCGGGCAGTGCGGTGTAGCAGAGCACTGGCCCGCTTTATGGCCAGGCTTACCGCAGCGGTAACAATGGTCACTGCGATCAATCTCAGCGGTGCACCTAGCCCGGACGTGACCGTCCTGTAGGCAGCGGAAGCATCGCATCGTCTTGGGCTCCAGTAACTTGACTCTGGCGGACACCCAGCCAACCAGTAGACGGCCACTATCACTGAGTTTTTTGGCTGCTGTGACAGGGCAGCGCACCCACACTGTGCCAAGACCAGTGGCATCCCGGCGGATTTCGCCCACCTTTACATAGTCCACCGGACAGCCACAGTCGCGGGTGATGGCCGATAGTACCTCTGCGGCAGACACGGAGTCGTCTAGCCCACTAATGCGTAATTCTTCGCACTTTGTGGGTCTGGACACCTTGACGTCCTCCGTTTGGAGGACATTTTTTATATTTAAGGCCAGTTGGTCCGCCGCTTGCCCACTACTAGCACCGGGGATCTCTAGTATTCGGGCACCCGTTGCCGCCACCCGAACCCTAAGACCCTTTATGCCTAGGCTTTGCAGATCCACTTTGGATCTGGCCTCGGCCAATACTGAGGCGTAAGTAGTTCCCTTCTCCACCGCCGCAGGCTGTAGTGTAATGACTACAGCTGCGGAGCGTGGGGCACGGAGCTTACGGGTCTTGGACTTCTTAGCAGGTGTCTGACTCGGAGATTGGGTCTTCTTCTCCTTATCAGCCTTCTGTTTGGCTTTTCTACCCACCACTTTCGACCAGGTTTGGGCTTCAGCCCCGGAATTTGCCGGCGGCGGTAGGTCTGTAGCCGATGATGGTCGGTAAGATGCGGCTGCGCTGGTGGTAGTAGGCGCTGCAGCTGTAGACCTCTGCTTTGGAGCATCCTTGGGCACCGTCAATTGTTTTCCCGACGCCTTTGTTCTCTTCTGTTTCCCCTTTATGGCATTATTCCCAGACTGGGAGCCTAGGGAGTTTCCGTTAGCTGTTGCTTTAGCGGCCTTTCTGTCCGCTGCAAGCGGTGGACGGATGTTTACAGGGGGGGGGAGTCTCTCCTCAAAGCCTCTAGACGGGCGTTCACCATGGTCCCTACTTGGACCATGATGGTTCGCTCCAGTTCAGCAACCTCGATGGGAAGCTGCTAATTGTTCATCGCGGGGAGTGGTGGCTGTTCAGTAGGCGTCGGCCGCTCTTTGCAAAGAGCCATTTCGGCTTTCAAAGCCGCGATTTCCTGCCGCATTTCTTCCACCTCTTTTCGAAGCGTGGCGTTCTCCTGCGAGAGTGCTGCCGTCTCTTCGAAGGCTGTCCGGGCCGAGAACTCTTCGGCCGCCTCTTGGATTGCGGACGCTGCATCCTTGAGGGCCTTAACGAAGCAGCCCTTCAGGTTTTTGGACTTCTTTGTAACCGTTAGTATGGTTTCCAAGTTGTCCTGGACCTGTTTGGTAAGAGCACCAGCCGTCCTGGCATCTACTCCCTTTTCGGACAGTGTGTGGCTAGATTCCGCCAATCGGGCGAGGCGTAGCCTCTTTGCCGCCTCCACTTGCTTATGCACCTCCGCCTCGACGTCCCCTTCTATCACTTGGCGAAGCCCCTCCTGGTTTGAAGCTTGGAGCTCCGCTCGGGCTTTGCCTGGCCTAACGGTTTTGCCTGTCCCTCGGGGCCGCCCTCGTCCTCTGTTTGACGTGCCGACTTTTGCCGGCACCGTGGTGTAATCCGAAGCCGACTCCGACTCCGAGTTTACCACCTCGGAGCGAGACCGCTTGCGGCCACCCCTCCAAAATTTGGAAGGCACGTTAGCACTGGCACTTCCACTCCCGACACTCGTTGCTGACCAACTGCTAGCGACAGATTCGCAGTCGGACTCTTTGTCAGCGCCAGCCTCCTCACTTCGGCCTTCTCGGCCCGTCCCTAAGCATCTCTCTACCACTGTTATTGGTTTTGGTTTTTTAAAATTTGAAATTTCCATTTGATTCCCACGAGTCTGTGGGAAGAAACGGTCGACCCGTGCAGAGCCCCACAGTATTGCCCGGGCAAGTATACATTTGAACCAGACCAGAGGGGCCACTGATCCTCTAGCCTGGGGTGTGCTAGCGACTGATGCCACTTTAAACTGGACTCAGAGTAAGGGGACAGCCTGTCAGCCATTCATTCCCTCGCCGCGCACCAAAACTTGGAATTCAGGGTAATTTTTTTTAATGAGGTTTTCTTCCTCGGTCCGGGCGACCAAGCCAAGACCAACGACGGTGGCAATAGATATTACCTGCCCTGCCCAACACAACCCGCGATCAACAGGGCCCGTCGTACACCGCTCTCTCCATATCCTCTTATAAACAGAGGATACAGAGAGCGGAAAGTAGGAGCCCGATCGAACGGATGCCCTACGCCGACTGGTAGTCCGAGATGGATGGACTCCGTCGAGTATCCCTCTTAGTCTGGTCTCTCACTTTGAACCTTCCGGCATGAGTGGCTCTACCGGCATAGCTCCAAAGATCATTGAGGCACGCAAGCCCCCCCACTACGGCAACGTGGGGATACCTCGGGGGGGTGTTTTTAGTTACCTAGCTTAGCCACTGGAGTGTGTTGTTGGAAAGTCGTTTGAGTAATTTATTAATATGTTATTGACAAGCTATGTTGATAATGACATTGAAGAAAGTATATTTTTGTACTTTAATACATTGGTACTCTACAAATTAGAACACACGTATTTTGTTAGGGCTATACCAGCAGGACTGACCGCCATGTCACAAGAAATTAGTCCATATAAATGGTATTCGATTAACCGGGGCTGGCGGCTATCTGAAATTTTATTTGATTTATAAATTCAATCTGCTAGACCTCACGAGTCGAATCTATTAGTAGTGATACACTTTCATTTTTCATCTATCATTATAATTAGTTTTGGATACGGACTGAAATGGTCATTTATGTTGGTATGTTATATAGTTGATACCTATTTTTGAAGTGAAGCAATTGGTGAGATAGGTTGAGACTGTTGAGATGTGTTTAAGTAAAAATAAGTCTATATAGTTATCTCTTGAGGATTATCTCTGTTATAAACACCAAGGACTACGCTATCAGATATTTTTCTGACTTTGTCCATTTTTTAGCGCCGGAGCCTGGATGCCAACTAAACTTTATTTTGACTTAACACAAAATCAAAATATCTGTTCCTGTATATTGATTTTTCTTTGCTTTTGGTATATAATAAAGAGTATTCATTATTAAAGTCGACCTTGAGGATTATCGAGAATGCAGAACTTACAAAGAGAAGTTAATATTAATAATCTGCATCCGGTAGGATGTTGGCCTCACTCTTTAAAATAAGTTACTACGGGTACTGAGGTACCAGTCCGGGCTCTTTGAATTGTGGCCTCTCTCCCATAGATTTCCTAGTGACGCGATTGAGGGTATGTTTTTTGCTACCTTGGTATACAATATCTTTTATCCTATTTTAAGTTGGGGTATTAAGGAACGAATAAAGGATTCTGATTTTTTTTTTGCAACCCAAAGTCGCAAACGTATACGTCATCTACACAAATTTTGTAGTTACCCTGAACGACTTCAGAGTACTTCTCGTTCTAGTTCTAACACTAGCACCGTGACAGTTAATATGGGCTATGGCTTAAGATGTCTTAGCCATATTGGCTCAAGCAAACTTTTTACATGTAAGTTATGGGTAAATGCTTAAGCTGTCGAAGTAAACTGAGACTTGCGAATAAAAGAACAAATAATATAAATGTTCGAGTGTTGTATATATTTTAAAAGTCAAAGATAATCGCTTTTAAAATTTTACATAAAATTTCGGTTGATTAACGAAAATCAATGTTATTTTTTTACCTCAAGCTACACGCAATTAAGACAGTCTTTAGTTTAAATAAATAATATAACTTAATGCAATTACAGTGGGGAAACGCGGTCTGTGTTATGGGCAGCTTTGCGTCGGGTTGGGATCGGGGTGGACTTTTTTATTATGACAATTTTTTGTTCAAAATTGTAAAACTAGTTAAGTTTATAACAATGTATATAGCTATTAACATTATCAGACTTATTCTGATACCACAAATACGGCTTGACTCTAATAAGTTAATTTAACTACTTTTCTAAAATATCGAAAGCATTAACGCATTCTCTACTATCAATATTCTAACTTTACTGATTCCAGTTCACCTTAAATTAAAATATGCAGATTAGTTTGATCTCAGGCATTGATGTCGAGCTTCCGTTCGCATGTAAAAGCGATATTAAGATTTGTATTAAAATACAAATGCCATTTATAAAATTTAATATAGGGCGTTTATTTTGAATAAAGATTAACGAATAACAAATATGTGAATAAATTGAAGCAAGAAAAAGGCGTGGAAGTGTAACATGGCCTACCATATTTCATTATACTAAGATGAGTTTGTAGATAATAGTAAGAATTTTTATATATACTGTCTTTCGTGTCTTTCTAAATTGCATGGAAATTTTAAATTCATGAGAACCATTTATGTTTTTTTTTTTTACTAATTTTATAACTATTGAATAAATATTTAACGACTCATGTCTAGCATTTGACTGTAACGTCATGGGCGTAGGGTCGATTAGCGTTTAGTGAAAATATTTATACTCATGAACATATTAGTCTGGTTGTTGTACACATATATTAACAAAAAACATCTAAGTGTGTTTATCCCTGTTCTAGACCCAGTAGTACTAATTATTCTTAGCTTAGTTTGATTCTAGACAGCGTTGTTAAGATATTAAAGTAACGATGATAAAAATATAGGCACAAAATTTTTTATACATATGAACTACATACTTAGTGTGTAAATGTGTGTTCTGCGGCAAGAAATGTTTGTAAGGTAATATCACTATGAACCTTTGTATTATCTGTGCACTCATGTAACACGAATTATTTTACATATTTAACCCCCGACGCCAAAAGAGTCTGTGTATCTGTGTGTCTATGTCTCTGTCTGTGGCATCGTAGCTCCCAAATGGATGAACCAATTTGAGTGCGGTTTTTTTTTGTTTGAAAGGTGACTTGACCAAGAGTGTTCTTAGATATAATTCAAGAAAATCTGTTGAGCCATTAAAAGATCATCAGCTCTTTTGTAATCGTTAAAGGGATTTTCAAGGCGGGGGTGTTTTAATTTTTTTATTTATGATTCTTTTATAAAAAGCGTAGTATCACCCAATGATTCAATCCTTGAATTAATTCAACACAGTAGTTGCTAAACATATTTATCTATACAAAAAAGAATGAACGCAAAAACTAGACACTGTTAATTAATAGTAAATATTTAACAATATGGGTTCTGAACAAAACGAACTGATACAAAACTCGAAGTGTGCAAATATAAGAAATTATGTTGGGACCTCACACGCTCCTTGCTGCACGCCCGCACGCCCTGTTACTAAGTAAACAATTATAGAATGGAGTGAAAATAAAAAGTAATTTATTGTTCCGTCCAGAGGTTGAAGGTAAAGGTTTTTATGGCGACCCACAGAGTGGGATTTACTGTTTATTTGCAGTTACTGCTGCTAGTGTATAGTTTTAAAAGCGGAACTTAGTAAGATACACGAAATATCGCTGTAATAACTAATACACAAACCATTAAAAACCTAAACGTTTTTAGTTGTCAAGGCTTATAATAAGTAAGTTGTCTAGAATGAACGTAACGGAGATATTAAAAACTTAATTGACACATCTGTACAAAATATTTCACTTTGGTACTACGGCAACGATACTAAATAAATACTTCTTTAAAGATATCGACATCAGCAGAATTTAAATGAAGTGTTCCAATTTATGAAAAAAATACGACACACATGTTAAACAAGTTTAAAAAATATAAATTGCTCTTTGATTAAAGAAGAATATTAATTTGAACGAAAGTAAAATTCAAACCTGAGGCAAAATAATTTATACAAAAAAGGATAACAAACTGTTGAGAACAATGAAATTCCTTGAATCCTTCCACTATAAGCACTCAATGGGAGAGTGCTTATAGTGGAAGGATTCAAGGTATTTCATTGGAGCAAATAAATAAATAGTTTCCGGTTTACCTCCAGATTCATCATAATATTAATGTTAGACTATCTCGTTAAAGTGCATATTTGTTGATACTCGAAGAACTAAAAAGACAAAAGTCAAATGACGTTGTAAGGGTTTCATTTACCTGTCTTAATAAAATTTATCACTATTTTAATGAAGTTATTCATTAGCAGTCTTATAATTATTAATTTGATAATTATAAAGCTTAACTGTTTATGTTCTTGGTAAGTCTATTTTGGGCATTAACATTCCTATTACTTAGGTCACAGTTGTTCAGGAGTAGCATAGCACATAAAATTGCATTAGAATTTAACTGTCTGCTTATAGGTAACGGTTCATTTATTGAGAGATCATAAATACCAAAAGTGGAAGGATGTAGACGGCTTAGGCAAATCAAAGCTGGCTAGAGGAGCAATCATAAGTGAAAGACTTAATGCTAGTGTAGACAGCTATTACGACTGTATTAGACTAAGATGGAAGGTAAGATAAACATTATTTTACTTAGAGCGTCAATAATATTATGTATGGAATTTTACTGTTTTGGTATTTGGCAATGGATTAGTTGTCTTGTTTTTGACATCCACTATTAATCAGACATATGGTTCTGTTCTGTTTCCGAAAGGAATAATAATAACTTGAGACATCTCACACATGGCCGTCTGATCTCAAACTAGGCAGAACCTGTACTACGGTAACCAAACTGCTGATAAACATACTTATATATTTCTTAATACATATATATTATGGATAACTTATACCCAGACACAGAACAAATGATCATGCTCATCACACAACTTGTCCTAGATGGGAATCGGCCACGACCGCATCAGCAGTCAGGATCACTAACCACTAGAACAACAGGCTGGTCAAATTATCTCCGTTCTGTCAACCTTAGTCATAGGATACGTGGTTCTGTTGTTCTCTGTGACATCTATCTATATAGACGATGGATCTCAGTTTCATCTGTTATGTGAATTTTCAGGCTCCTTTCACCTAAGAAGTTTACTTGTCGCAATGTCACTCATTGATCAAATACTTCTTGTTTCTTTCTTCAAGTCTTTACATGTTGCCTCACCTAGAAGGAGACTTTTTGACTCCAGTAAAGATGCTAACGATTCGGTACGGTTTCATCTATATGTTAACGATTTTTATAAGAACCTGTTCTATCATATTCCGTTCTATAACCAGTAAAATTTAAACGTGGTATTTCTTAACTTACCGGAAACACATTATATCGACGTTAAGTTCCGATGACAAACGGGTGTGTCCGATGGTGGGAATAAATGTCAAGATATAAATCCAATAAGGTTTTGTCTTAGACGTCTTTAATTCACGTAACCCTTGTAAGGAGGAGTTAAACTGTCGGTGTATCTGTCTGTTTGTCTCTGGCATGAGCTACGGCTCAGAAACGGATAGATTTGTTCTTAGCTATAATTCATGAAAATTTGTCCAGTCGTTCAAAGATCATCAGAAAATTGGGAATTCAAAGTTTTAGAACCCATAGTAGAACCTTCAGTTTCAGGCATTAGAAAATGTTATAACATAAAACTAAACTGAAGACTTTAGAACTAAAAGACCTTTAAACTTCATTGTAGATTTAGTATCACCATAAACTTAATTGAGAAACACTTTATTAAAGTATCTGTTAGACATACAAAGAAGATAAAACAAAATTGTGTTCATGAACAATGTTTTCATGGCCATCTGAAGGGATGGTTAATGAGCCCTTTCGACGCTAACAGGCAATTCCTTGCGAAATGTTCTAGTAATTAAGGAAGTCATTACACTATATTAGACAGACAATGGTGCCGATTCTATTGTACACTCGACTAAACTAAAACCTGACTTAATTTCTTCATATTAAAATAAACCTAGTGTTCTTCGTAATAAGGTCTATTTGTTACTAGCATCTATTTCTCATCGCCGCTAAATTTCAATAAAACCTGTCAACGTATACTCAACTTTATTTCCACGCAGCGAGAGTCTTCATTTATTCAAACGCTGTATAATTGCCGTATAAAAACTTGTTCAAAACGAACAAGGATGACGTGTTTTTAATCTACACCTACGCAGACCATTACTAAAAACACAGAGCAAAATAGATGGCATTCAACGGATAGCGGGTCTCGCTACGTGGTATTAAAGTTTATTTAAGCGTATCAGACTTTAGTCAACAAATAAATTGCTTATTTCGATAGCGACATATGTTACCTACTTGTTTCAATTTGAAATAAGACCTTGTTTCTAAGTGTACAAGGTTCACTTCTTATATGAAGAATATTTAGTGAATTTTAATTTAGCGAGTGAAGTAACAGAATTGGGGCCAATATCAATTACTGGTGTAGGGTTGTCAACTGCAGTAATTGTCAGTAAACTTTTTTATTTTATGACAACTACTTTTTGTAATATTATACTGATACACATACCGATCAAATATGCATTGTTCTAGTGATCAGACAAAGTATGTGGTATAAAGGTTAAGATATGTACATTTTAATTATCAGATAAATCAATAAAATCGCACTGATCGTCTCCAGAAGTTTATAAAATGTAATCGCGAGGTCACGATTGATATGTTAAAAGTTAATAGTTTGTAACGTTCCATATCAATTACCCGTATTATATAAATAGGAAAGTGGCTACTAAATGACACTGTTTGGTAGTTAAGACGAACTTAGGTTTAAAGGCATGTAATAACGTCGTGTAAACCAAATACATCCCAGCACTAGGCTGCTGAGTCGTAGGTGCTCTTCGTGGACAAAACTGTAAATATAAATTTTATTCCAACGAAGAGCACCTGCCAAAAATATTGAAAGTTGCCTTTCGTGGACTAGGCTAGTGGCTATTTGCGCAGGTGAAATTCGGATGAGTGTCCTAGGTAGTCCTAGTACCTCTAAACTTTAATATGATTTTATTAGCAGATAATATTTACATATATATATTAAATTTGTTAAATGTGCAATTCAGCCACGAATTTATACTTTTTTTTTGCAGCCCGCCTAATGGTAAGTTACGTATTTTGCCATCGTCGTGGTTTTAATCGATTTGACTCTGAGTCAAATCGATTAAAACCACTCGATGTGCCATACTGAGTCTAAAATGTAAGGATGGATAACTGGGTAAATGGATAACGGATGTTGATGCTGTAATGATCCGGAAGGGAACACATAGCTCTAGCACATAAACATGCATGTTTCGCAGGCGACGCTTAATCGGATCACCATCGGTCATCCAGTCATCAGAGTCTCCTTTGCAGTGGAAGACATAAAACCCGTCTCATCCAACTCGAAGATCGACTACATTAAGAGATTTAATGAGCCTTCATGGCCTCCATTAATCAATATAATTAACAACTTTACGTAACTATCCGGATAATAAGACGATCGCACTAAAGAACATACATACAAAAGACCAAACTCATACATCATACAAACGTGTCAATAATTAAAACGCCTCTAATTATACAGAATCCAAATGAACTATAAAATTTATTGTTCATGCTTCATATCTTGTCTCTCATTTCCATAGTTCTCTATGCTGAGCATAAAATGCATCCGGCCAATCAACGACATTCCATTGAAGACGCGCCGTACATACAATACAGTAGAAAGTGTGTTTGTTAGTTTGTCATTTATATCGCATATACTTAAGTTATTACGTTTTGTTAATTTTAAAGACAACTCCTGTACTACGTTCTACAGGACACGAACATATTTTAAACCAAATATAATTATATAAATCACTTAAATAATTGCCCCATATCAACACTGCGCAATCTGCGAAAACAAGTGTAAGTGCAACCTTGGCTGTAGTATCTCTTTTTTTGGCTTTAAGATCTCCCCTAGCCAAAACCTATCACACTAAGAGTACTGGACTTCATCATATCTGGTCAAGGCAAATATATTTTAGCCGGGTGACCGCTAGCAGGCAGCTCACTAAGTAGGGAAAACGAGCAGGAACATGTAATATTACAAGTTAGTTAGTCGCGAGAAAAGTCAATCAATGGCAATCGCTGTAAAAAATATTTCTCGTACGTAGTAATTAAAACGTATTAGTTTGCGCACGCGATTTCTAAGCCACTTATTCTGACTGAGAAGTAGACCATTCAAAATATCCATATTTCATTGTGTATTATGTATTTTAAAAATATATCAGTATCAGTTGTCCCATGGGACTGGTGGGACATAATCATCACACATGTCCCATCCTGGGACTGGGTCAATGAGATAAGTGGGACAGACAGGTAAAATTTCTGCCACTGACCTATCCTATAGAATTTATGTAATGAATGTATGTTTGTAAGTTTAGTGTAGAGTATAGTGTTTGTGAGTTGTTTGCATCCAATGTGCGAAGTGCTATATACTATATTTATAGATGTTACCAAAAGGAGATGATGCTTTGTAGTTACATAGTAGTGTATTTATTAAGGTTTTACTCGCGTATTTATTTCGGGGTTGTCCGACTAGTTTTGGACTCAACGGGGGCCCTTTATCTACGAGTGAAGCGTCCTGCCGCGATGGTGTGAGGCGTCACACGGTAGCCTATTAGTAATATATTCAATTTAAAAAAATAAAGAAAAACTGATGATATAACATACTTTGTAAATAGTGATGACAAAGTTTAAGGTATTAACTAAATGCCGGAAACGCACTTGTGACTTTTGAGTTGTAGGTGCCCATGGGCAGTCACTTACTATCAGGCGAACCGTCTGCTCGTTTGCTCCTATACCATAAAAAAAATCTAAACCATATTTACAGACAAAACCGCGACACAATACTGTGTATATATTCTCATAGCAACTACCAAAAACTAATATGAAAGTACCCGTTTAGCTATAAAGTATTAGTTAGTTCTTCCGTTACTAGTAAAATTATCATATAAAGTCGTTTCGGTGTGAAATGCCGTCTGTATTTAATTAAAAGACTATTGATTTTTAAGGCAATATGCAGTGAATACCAATAATTTAGTTTGATTTTGGGTGGGGTGCCATTAAAGCGGAGATGGCATGAAGCACACTACTAATTTATAATAATAAAATTCGACTTCGAGTGTAATGTTAACAGTTAAAAAAACTATGCGAAAATAATGCAAACGTATTCTTCTTAACATAAGTAATAAATCGTGATAATGGTCAACATTTACATAAATATTTTTTCACTAAATACCCTGCACAGTTTTGAGGTAACAACTAAGACATCAGCAGGAAAGAGTTAAGGTTAATTCGAATGAAAAAAAATGTTCTGATATAAGCATAACGGATTTACGTCCTGAACTAAAGTAGAAAATTTTCTAAAAAAAGTTACTGCACTTTAAAAGTTAATTCTATCTTCTCACACACATCCGTCCCCAGTAACATGACTATTGAAGTTGATTTATTAAACGGGTTGAGGGTACTTACAGATTCAAATTCAAATTCAAATTCAAAATCATTTATTCAATTAAGACACTAAGTGACATTTATGAACGTTAAATTGAAGCTAGAGTTAAAATCATAGATCGGCACAAACAGACGCCACAGCATGTACTGGATTGTCAAGGTAAATTAGGTGAAAAACACCAAAATCTACTGCCTGTTTGTGTCGATCTATAACTTCCAGTTTCCAAAATGCGTAGGGCCTTATGAGAAGAATACTGGCAAAGAAACTCATGGCCAATCTTTTTAAAAGTCAGATCTTCAGGTACAATAGTGTTAGTGTTACACGAGAGGTAAACAGGATGCAAGCTGATGCCACCTGAATTTCATTTTATTGAAATGCTCCAAAAGCTAACGTACTAAAAAATAAAAATCACTCAGTGATACCGTTGAAGGTTTGAACCTATTAAACATAGAAATCATTCAAGTTGCACATTTACCTTCATTCAGTTGCAAAATCTACTGTTAAAAATAATTCGTGACTGGATTAAGAGGCTAGAGTTGCAGTTGATCGAACCAAAATAATAGTATAGGCTAAAGCATCGCTGACTAGGCCGACCAGTCAACCCAAGGAGCACCCGTTCACGAGTATGACGCTGATGATGGCTGGTCCATACCAGCCATCATCTCCTTCGCCATATCAGAGGGAAATAAGATTAACAGGCCTGTTGGTCTAGTGGTTGCTGATCCTGACTGCTAGACAGAGGTCGTGGGTTCAATTACCACCCAGGACAAATCATTGTGTGATGAGTATGATCATTTGTTCTGTGTCTGGGTATAATTTATCTAAAATATGTGTGTAGTAGGTAAGTAGTATGTATGTTATCAGCAGTCTGGTAACCATGGTACAGTTATATATTAGAATATACGGGAATTAACGCGATCACGAAGAGGTTTTACATACCTCTGAATTGCCTGCCTCTTTCGACCAGGTTGCACTGGCCGTGGTCACAGTCAGCCTGTGACTGTGACAGTTCCCGTGTAAATACATAATTATATCATAGAACGCGAAAGTTAAAAGTTAGTATAATAGTACAGGCTCTGCCTAGTTTAGGATCAGATGGCGAGATGCGGTGAGATGTGTGAAGTTATTATTATTATTAATACTATCCATTCTGTGTTCACTAGACATAAGTAAAAAATGGTTGTGCAAATATCTCGGAATACTGGTGTAGTTTTGTGTGTGTTTAAGGTTTATGGATTCATTAGTGAATTATAAGTGCAAATGTAATCAGTTATCAGTAATTGTATCACTGGAAGAAACTAAGACACATCTCTGTCTAGTTTAGACGCGAGTATGAAACTAATTAAAATAAAATCTAAGTGTTTAAGTTCAATTAATTTGTAAAAGTAATTATAAGTGTTTATTACAGTTATTATTATTATAAGTAAGTATATCTGTGTGTCAAAACATCAAGAACAGCTCACACATTGAACTTACTAAAGAGCAAACTAACTTAGATTGCTTTATATTTGAGTCGCCTATGAGTCTAAATGCGGAAACAGAGCCCAATACCAATACATTTGAGTCACAAGCTGCAGCCAACTAAAGTCGTCGCGTCGCGTCAATTAAAGCTTGAAGTCCCACAATGCTACAATGAGGCCTCGCCTCGCAACGAGGCTATAAAACGATGGTTTAGAATTAAATAGAAGTTATGCATGAACAAAATTAAATACTTGTTTGACTAAATAATTTGATAAAAAGAAACTTAGCTTTATTATAAAACAGTGAAAACTATCTGTTTATATTTTTTATTATACAACACTTAGGGTACCCGTAGTATAGAATTTCTATCAAATGTATACAAATTTAATAACTATCAGTATGAATGTATGTAGTATAAAGTAGTAATTTATATTTGTGTAAAAACGGAACTGAATCTAAATGCAAAAATCAATATTTTTTTATGAACAATATTTATTTTGTTTACGAATTTTTTTGGTATTAATTAGGTCTTTACATATGAAATTGGTGTTTTATATGGAAAAAGTATAGAGATTTAATCAAAGTATGTAGGTACCATTGTTTTCTATGCACTTTCACCATTTTATAGGAATTTAATAAATCCCCTTGCGAAACAATGGTGAGAGCGAGAATCCTTGAAGGCGGTTTGGACTGTGTCATCGGAATTAAATTTTTCCTCTTTAGAAATTGTCCAAATTTCAGAACAAATGGTAATCTGTTGGAGGAAGGTCCGGGGAGTGTGGTCGGTGTCGGAGACATTCTAATCGCAGCTCCTCTAATTTTGAGACCGTCTGTTGTGCAATGTGTGGTCTAGCGTTGTCACACGTTGTACACAAGCCTTCATTTGAAATTAATTTAAATTTGGAATTCTTAAACAAGCGCCAGATATTTGAGATCGAAGTGGCCAGTTCAACAAACGCCAATTTTATATGTAAATACGTAATATATCCGAACTAAAGTTTTAATGCGATACGATACGATAATGAGTTCTAACTGTCACGTTTTTGATAATGATGATTTACTTATCCAATTATCTTATAAATATTCACTAATTAGGACACAAAGCTACCTTTCTTCCGCTACAACTTCAGTCTACCGTTGCATTGCTTTTCCATTGCGATCTTAGCTTGTTAGTGGTTCATTTACAGTATTTGTTATAGGTGAAGTGTCAATGATATGATCCGGGTAACATCCGAAGCGTAGTAAATTCCCCCACTTAACCCAACGACTTGGTCTAAGTGACAACAAGCCATTAAATGAAGGATCCTCTACAGTGTTTTTTGTGGCAGTCTGGACGAGAAATCTACTTTTAATAACTGATGTTTACGGTCAAGAATATAATGGTAATAGGAGTTGACATACATATAGAAGAGGGAGTATCGGGGTATGACTGGCCTGTTGGTCTAGTGGTTAGTGATCCTGTCTGCTGAGCGGGAGACTGTGGGTTCGATTCCCAACCAGGATAAATGATTGCTTCTATGTATATGTGTATGTATTTAGAAATATATAAGTATATTTATCAGCAGTCTCGTTACCATAGTACAGGCTCTGCCAAGTTTGGGTTCACACAGGCATGCGTGAGATGAGTCAAGTTATATTATTATATTCCTGCATTGTCATGCCGCAAAAACATACTTCAACGCTATTAATATCAAATACAAAATAAACCAACTAGTAACTATTTATTCTGTATCGCACAATGAAAGTTCTCCCCAGCATCAACCCCAGACATGATCGCTTAGCCTGGTCAGAGGATCCTCCCTTTGCTTAAGATGGAAATTACATCCCGTACCACCATACTAACATTGTTGACGGTACGTATTTCCTCAAATAATGAAGAATGCTTTGAGCTATTTCTACAGTACAAGAGAGTATTAATAGCCACTTCATTAACAACGGTGTCTATTACACGAGTGTTAGGTGAAGCTTAGTAAATCTATAAATGTTAACAGTAATTGCTTAAGATTTGTCAAAGCGCACATAATTTTGTCGTTACGTCAAACTAAGTTGGTTTTGTAACGGTTGGTGCAAGTTACAAGCGGCAGATGGTGATATTATTCCTTTGACACTATAGTCTACAGCTTATAATATTTCAATTAGTACAACAGGAAGCTAGAGACTGCAGTGAGATCTGTGGTCTGTCATCTTATTTTATGAAGAAAAGAAGGTGATAAGGTCGGTTCTTCTGCCTCCTTGGCGTACATCAACTTCTCATAAAATGAGACGGCGACCGTTACCAGCCTGGAGAATGCCAGTCCTCTCCAATGATTAATACCTGACGCTAACGCTGCGTCGCGACGTACTTGACGAAGTCTTCCAAAACTTATGGTCTCGCATAACACTCCGAGGTCTTTAGGAGATTCTGACTAAAGTAACTTAATTATTATATATCGATTTCGAGAACCCTTCCTTTCCATACAGCAAAAAAGGCATACTTTCCTATTACATTTTACTATCGATGTAGATTGAATAAACATTTGTAACAATAAACCCCTTTGTATGATTTATCGTGAAAAACGTATTTAACTCTTTGAAATCGTCGCTGGACCTCAATTCACTGGTTTACACTCTATATCTGTGATTGGGATACTCATAGTTGTATGAAATTTATTATTGTGCATAATTTTTCTGTCCTATAGATTTAAATACAATAAGCTATTTCGAATATCGAATAGCACAAAAGTATAATACCTATTTTTTTTTTAATAACCTAAACGCTTCATCCCATTACTTATGTCAACCACCAAATACCCCCAGTACGAAGTCATCAACATTTCAGCGCTGGGCGGCTGCGCTTACGCACCCACTTGATTTATAGTTATTTTGCTCTTGAAACTATCTCTAACCACGAGTCTATTTGAGGGTTACCCTAGATGAAACAAGGGTGGTCATTAAAAAAAGTTTAGCTTAGGAAACAAACCAAAACTTCGCTTGCCTTCATTCCTCGGTAATAGTATTTTTTTTCGGGAAGGAAAGTACCCCCTATGTCATTTTCTGTACCCCTGACTATGTGTAAGCAAAATTTCATGATGACCGGTATAGTGATTAAGGCGTAAAGGCGTAACCAACTAACAAACTCACTTTTGCATTCACACTCACAAGAACCGTACATTTTTCCGGGATAAAAGTAACCTATGCGCTATTCCAGACTATAATCTATATCTGTGCCAAATTTCATCCAGATCCGTTTAGCCATTTTTGCGTAAAAGAGTAAGAAATATCCCTCATACATCCATCATCCTCACAAACTTTCGCTTTTATAATATCAGTAAGATTAGTAAAGATACGGAGACAAGCAGACCACAAAGGAGGCAAAATCTTTTCTATGATTAAGAGATACCGCATGAACTTGGGTTAGGACGACAATCCTTGAGCATCGTGTCAGTTCTCATACTGCATCTGAATTATAAATAGCCACTGATTTTATAGCCTTAATGCAAACTTTACTACATCAAAACCCGGATTACGCAAAAATGACTTTCTCCATCTAGATCGGTATTGTACGATCAGGCATAAGATGCTAAAACACCCACGCATGCCATTATGGCCTATGCCTGTATGGTGTACTGATTCAGATAAATATAGCTTATCCGATCGATATGAAATTTCACTATCTGATACTTTATGATGAGTATATCAAGCTTTGGTTCAGACACTGAAGGAAATGTCCAAAAGTTAGAGATGAGAATATTCAGATGCATGTCTGGTGTTACGAAAATTGACGGCAGTGGACAACTGTGGAGGTTACATTTTCTAGAAGTCAAAAAGCGAATTCGACCCCTAATTAAACCCCAATGCTTATTTTATTATTATCTAAATTTGCTGGGATTCTTTAATTAAAGAAGTAATCCAAGGAAGAGTTAGTGCAAGATGACGTCAGAGTACGGTTTTTCCACCTCATGACATGAAGTCATATTTAAGATGTTTTGGAATTGTCAATATTAAGGTACCTACTAGTGGCATACTAGTAGCATCTTTACCGATAGCACCTCATAGAGTGTTAGCAACTTTCCTAACTAAATATTGTTTCACTGTGGCCTTCTGTAGATTAGAGCTTCCCCAATCGGTTCTTTCAAAGAAAGGAAGAATGAACATGACACAGAGTATAAACGCGACAAAAAGCTTCTATAAAAAACTATACATTCAGAACCTTCCTGATAAAGTAGAAATATCTGCGCCCATAATTGCGGCTGGACCTGAATTCAAATCTAACAGTAAACATACTTGTTTTAGCGCCTTTAATGTTTACCTAATCTAGTCATAACAACTATTATTAAGTGACTATGTTTCCAGGACGACAAACGTAATAAATTCTACCGTTTTCAGAGTGCGTCTTCCTCGTTCCCTAAGCTTAAAATAAATCTTAATTAAGTTAAAGTGAGCAATGGAAATATCTTATGAGACAATTTAATTAATAGTTGATTTAAGACCAGTATTAACAATATTTATTTAATATCATGTATGTTTTTTATGGGATAGGAGGCAAACGAGCAGATGGGTCACTTGATGGTAAGTGACTAACGTCACCCATGTACATCTGCAACTCAAGAGTCACAGGTGCGTTGCCGGCATTTAAAGTAAGAGTAGGGTAAGGAGGCGGGAGATGTTAGAGCCTTCTTTTATTTCGTGTGGAAAACCCCCGGGCTGTCACCTCACTGGGCTTTTCGGTGGGGCGGTGTGTCGGAATCGAACCGACTAAAACCACACGGTGTGCCGTACTGCGCCTTAAATAGGAGGGATCGGAGAACAGCTTTTATTAAGACATTCAGAACCTCAATTAAGTATTAAGTTAATTTTCTATGTTGCCTAGCAGTTCTGTAATTTTTTTTATTTTAGAACAATATTATGTTACGTTGTCCTTACATTAAATTGTGCTTATAAGCAATGTTACAAGTATGTTGTAAACAAACATCTTGAAAAGAGTGTCCTTGGAGTTTCTTGCCTGTGCTTCTTCATAGGATCTACGTATTGGAACAGGCAACTAGCTTTACGACCGACTTATACTGATTGACTCCTACTACTGACAATTCAAAAATACCTACAAGTCATATACTTGAAATCAAAATAAATAATTTTCAATTCAATCAACCTTTACATTTTTGGGCAATATTTCAGTGTGGGTCAGACAGCGGACGAGGCGAGATGGCGACGCGACGGGAGCAGTTTTAATACACTAATGTACCAAACGCCGAGCTCGACAGCGCTGTGTGTCACGTTCTTTATTACTTAGTACCTTACAACTTGCTCACGTCACGTCGCCGTCAGGCCTGTCCGATGTCTGACTCAACCTAAAACCGTAATTACATGAAAAGAAAACAAAATATTATATCATTACTAGGGTGCGAGTTATCGAATAACTGGGCAATGGGGTCAGCCTTATGTAACCGTTATGGAACCAGACGGCGGACGATGTGAAGGAATTTCATGATAGGCCTATGTAATGAATAAACTTGGTTTCATGTTTCTTTGGAAATAACTGTAATTATGTTTTCATGTGTCTATACCAGGACGGCATACAAATGCAGATTATAATATATATACTTTTTGCATAGAGTTTGGGTAATCTAATTGTATGGAAATAGTTTTGGATCGATTACTTTTATCAATTAAACGTATCCTGATAGTTATAAGTTCTACTTAACAGCTAGTAATTTGATAATAGGTCAACTTCAGCAATTATGTATGTTTACAGGTATCAATATGATCACGTAATAACATATCTTTGAATTGCCTGATGTTTCGCCCAGGTTGCAGCGACATGGTCACTGGCTGACTGGGCAGTGGCAGTCAACCTATGACCACGGCCTGCTATAACAACAATGCTATACATACATAGCCAGAGACAACAGCCACTTGCTTATATCCTGGCATACCTATGGATATTCCTCTCCATACATTAAACCTTTCATACAATCCTTCTGTATTCGGCTTATTCTGACCTGCTCTTTCTACAGAACATCATCAACTTGATCAGGGTATGTTCTGAGTGGCCGACCTCTACCAGCCATCTCATGAACATTCAATTTATATACTTGTTTTGTAATCTGTTAAAATATGACGGAGAAATCAGTTAAAAAATCAAACCTGAGATTAAGACATTTAAACAAATATCCGAACTGGTCTATTGGTTAGTGATCCCAACTGATGAGTTAGAGATCATGGGTTCGATTCCCACCCAGGACATATAATTTATTGTGTGATATGCGCGATCATTTGTTCTGTGTCTGGGTACAATTTTTTCTATCACATGTATGTATTTAGTAATATATGAATATGTTTGTATAAATATGTTTGTCAGCAGTCTGATTACCATAGTACAGACTCAGCCTAGGTTGGGATCAAACGGCCATGTGTGAGGTGTCTCAAAGTTATTATTAAGTTGTTATTATCATTTGTTCTGTGTCCTGCTGTATTTTATCTAAAATATGTATGTATCCTACTAATATTATAAACGTGAAAGTTTGTGAGGATGTATAGATGTTTGTTACTCTTTCACGCAAAAACTACTGATCCGATTTATGTAGATAGTTGGAGACTTAGATTAACACATAGGCCACTTTTTATCTCGATATTCCCACGGTACCGGCACTTACGCGGGTGAAACCGCGGGGCGCAGCTAGTTTAGTAATATATAAGTATGTTTATCAGCAGTCTGGTTATCATAGTACAGGCTCTGTCTAGTTTGGGATCAGACGGCCGTGTGTGAGATGTCTCAAGGCTATTATTATCAGGATAGGGACTGCGACATTATTCCACATTGCTATCTAGGTCCAAACTAACAACAGCTTGTACTATACGTGTCTATAAACACGGATAAAAACTTAAACACATACAAATATTAGCATTGAACGTGAAAGGAATTCCAACTCTTCAATCTATAGGTAACACCGACGTACTCTCTATCATGAATCTATTGCATGGTAAAATCGACCAAGGGGAAATAGATGGTGTAATTTTATATTGACGACGGATATGTTAACACATCGTGAAACTTTGTCAACCCGTAAGAAAGTCAAACATGTTTACGGTAACAATACCGTAAAGTGTAATTTGCAAATCATGATGTTATTCCTGCGTTAAAAATTGCCTAATTTTGTTAGTTAAGTATACTAATTTAATAAAGCTGAAGAGATAATTTTTAGAAGGGAAACAGTTCCCATAAACGCATTAGAAACTGACCTGAACTGGCTATTTTCGATGTTTGCTTAACCAGGCTTTGTAAATAATATATCCGAGCTATACGATATAGGTTAAAAGTTAAAAAAAAATTAGAAGCTTGGTTTTAAAAGAACTTGTACAATTTTTGGAATATCATTGTGCTGTGGAGATTTCACAAACCTGGGTACAATAATTCACTGAATATGCGCTTGATAGATTATATAAAAATATATATAAATTTAGGTGCCAACATGACGTTATTACACCGAGCCAACCCCGTCTGGGTCCAATATCGGGCATTCTATTGCAAGCCTTGGAACTGGAAGGATCTAGCTACTACAAAGTTACGTAAGCTGTTATACTTTTTCTAATATATTTTATAGTTATATTATATTTTATTGTTGGTGATCTATAATGAAACTAATGTCCTATATTATAAAATATGAGAATTATGTTGTGATGATTTGTTACTGTGTGATACTGTTCTAATTAATGTTCTACTGTCGTATATCATATATTATGATATTATGATTAATATGCTTATACGATTATATGTTTATTCGAATATATGATATACACAATTATTATAAACAATGTAACAATAACCTTGTAAAGAAAACATGTTGAAAAAGAGGGTCCTTGGAGTTTCTTGCCTTGTTCTTCTCCAAGGATCTACGAATCTAGTTGCCTGTTCCAAGGCAACTAGATTCACGACCTACTTATACAGACTGACTTCTGACAATTTAAAAATACCTACATTGTTTATACTTCAAATAAATAATTTTGAGTTTGATTTATTGTTTCTAATTATTCCTACTAATGCCATCCAAAATACTGTTTGTTAATAACCTCTCTGACTGTATCTAGATCGATATATTTTATTTGAGGTTATTGAGGTTATAACCTTAAAATTCTAACACACTCATGAGGAATGCTATGTATGTTTCTAACGAGCTCAGTTGGGTAAGTACTTACTTCTACGCTACAAGTCGACAGTAATAATTTAGGATATTCTATCGACAGTAATAATTTAGGATATTCTGAGTTAGATGAAGCGGTAGGCAGAACAGCTATGTTCAGTGTACTGGACTCTCTTTACGGTGACCGCACGACGAGTACCCATAGTTGTTATATTCTTCCGCAACTATGTACCTATGTTTATTTTATAGTAAGTGATAACTGATAAGTGTAAATAATTGACAGATTATCAGTACTCAAAAAAAGTATCAGTTTGGACTGTTGGAACACTATAAAGTTTGGTTTATGAATTTGAGTTACTTATTGTCAGCAAATGTGTAGTTTATCTAAGTTTAATAAAGTAATTATTTTGCGAGTCTATAGTATAATATTTAATTTTTGTTTAGCATGAAAACGAAATATGCAATGCCGCTGCAAGAAACAAAAATAAACTAATTAATTATGTCTTACAGTATAATCAGCAAAATTATTTCCAAATTTATTAACATTTACACTTTTAAATGTTTTATGTCTGTGTTCCTATGTGTGCAGACTGTGCAGTTTGCACACACAGGAACAGACATAAAAAAAATTAAATGTGATTATCATAAAACAGCTTAAGCATCCAGAACTCTTTTGAAAACAGGCCACGTGAAAAATTCTTTAGCTACGACTTACTATAGATTCACCTTTATTATCACCCAATATATCCACAGACTAAACACAATGAAATAGAAATATGAAAATGTTAAATACGATACTGATAGATCATTTGTAAACAAGTCATGTAAAAACTTATTTAGCTATGACTTACTATTGATTCACATAAACTATCTCAAAATATTTGGACAGGCTAAATACTGCAAACATTTTAACACTGAAATAAAAAAGTTAAATGCGAATCGGACGAAACAGCTGAAGTGTTCAGGACTCTTTTGAAAACAGACCATGTGAAAGCTCTTTAGGTAAACTAACGTCCGCTAACGTCCACTAATCAATGAACAAGGCTATGAACTAAATCGTGTCGTGTTGTAAAATACGATCATGATAAACTGTCGTATTGGCCACGGCGGCGTTCGGATAACATTCAATTAATGCGATAGTATTCACACTACCTCCGATTGTTTGATCTAGATGTTGTTGAGTTTGCAAAGGGTTAACACTGAATATTGAATGGTCAGTGTTTTAGTTAAAATTGGTTTCATTGTAAATTTGAATTTCAGAATCATGTTAGTCTTGGAACGTTTACTTCTATCTTCGTCATCTTAAGGCCTTCACAACTTCTCTTTCTTCTCTTCATCCAACCGCTCCCCACCACTTTGGGTAGCTAATCTGTCTATCTAGCGAGGAGACCTTTCACAATTTTATGTTGTAAGTTTAGTTGAATGAACTGGTCACATAGTCTGGCATACCGAATTTGAATATATTTCTCATTAAATTTTAATATTAATGAAAATATGTATTCATAAGAATTCATATACATATTATGTAATGAATGTACATACGACTGAACTGACGATTGAACTTTTGAAAGGTTTGTCTAATTATTTCATAGTTTCTATTTTCAATTCATAAATAAAATAAACTAAAAGATCTAGGTTCTACTCGTACCTATCGACAAATAAGAACAATTGAAAAAAATATATAAAATGCAGTTAACAGCAGGCAAGATTTGTTCAGTTGCGCAAAAATGTTCCAATATGTAGAAAAAAATATTTTGGGTGAAGCTAATTCATGTATCAACTGCCTTATCAACACTAGTGTCATTTCACTAGATTATCATTCACCAAATTCCATCGAATAGCAAATACAATTTGCGGTTGAATTTATTGTCTAAAATCTAAATGTATAGGTTAGTTCTGCACCTTGGTAGTTAACGATTTTGTCCTCCTATTTAATGTCCTCTTTAAAGAAAACAATATAATATAATGTACATCTATATCTATACTAATTTAATAAAGATGAAATATTTATTTCATTGTGGTTGATTACTAAAGTTTTTTTTTTTATACTATGCAAACGAGCAGACGGGTCACCTGATGGTAAGTTCTTCACCATTATAAAGCTACTTTATCCATCCATATAGGTTATACATCCATATAGCTTTACATTTTTTCAGTAATAGGTAGAGGTTACTTACTTGCAAATAAATTTGTAGGTCTTGTGTAAATTTTTGAGGATTTAATTTCTATCAACACTATTTCCTAGTAGCACGTAGCTAATGTGCTCTGAAGTAATTATCCTAAGAATTGTCGTCTAATGCCACCGTAACTGTAATTGCCAACAAGCACTCATAATCTAAACCAATCCAATTGTATTTTTTTTAATGTTTAACAAGTTTTGTTAGTCTAGTGACCTATATCGATGAAATGGCAATAACCATTTATCATGTTGTAACCTAATACATATTAAGATAGGTGATAATTTGGGTATGACACCATTTATACTGTCGCTTAAATAATTTTTTAGCAATATTTATTTACTCATCTTTACGTAATTACTGATCTGTTGAATCAATTGCCATTTTTTTTTCATAAAATTTCTTCAGTGTTGATAAAAGCTCTAGTTGGCTTATTCCTTAATTCATCTAATTTTTATACTTATTCATAAATACATTGAAATTAAACTAGGACGGCTAATGTATTATGTAAATATTTAAAAAATATTTTAATTTCAATGGTATCTAAGCGTATTATTACGAAACCCATTAAGAAGTACACACGTAAATATTTCCATAACGGTCCAGTACATAAACACTCACCTGTCAATTTTAATGACGTCACTGCACACTTAACACACATAAACAAAAATTTTCACTTGACACTTCACACAGAACATAACAATTCTATTTTCAAAATTCAAAAAATCAAACACAAGTCACAATTTATTTTCAATTATTACTTTTAAGAATATGTCACTCGATCGATTATTAAAAATTTGTTGTTATTTTCGATATGTTCATGAACTGATTTTTACAAAACTATTGGTAGTTGGGTGCGTGTTTGCGGGCTGCGCGTACGACGGACACTGGCGTAGCGTGCGCCAGCGCATGCGTTGAGCTTGAACTTGGCAAAGCTTGCTGAAAACATTTTTGCATTTGTTGTATGAATGCGTCTGTTATCGATGCAGTTTATGGTTATAGGCTTATAGCTTAAGGGCTGAATATTTTGACGGTTTCTTTGAAGTTCAATAATATTATAAAATTTTACTTTAAACTCTTTTAGTTCTACATAGATTAGGATGATAAGAATAATGCCATTATTCAATATTTAAATGTTGCTTTAACTTTTTAGAGTTTTCAAGTTTGGTAAATTGTTATTGATAACTAGAATTTTTTGCCTCCGATAAAGCTAGATAAGTAAGCTAGATATTCTACCAGGGGGTTTTCTATCCAGGGGTTTATCAGTTAGCCTGTAAACGTGTTGAATACTAATTCTAAACTGTTTAATATCCGATAAAAATTAAATAAATATTTATCATTATTGTCCTACAATTATTACGTTCAAAATTCGTCAATGATGACAGAATTTGCTTTCATTGGATATTATGTGACTGATATACATCAGTTTTAGTTAAATATGCGTGGGCGTGGGCTGCTAGAGTATGGTAGATTTTTATTAAAAAAGTAGCTGAACTTAAACCGCTGCTTAGATGACACAGCGGTGGTTAAACACAGCATTGCGGACTCGTGGTCCACGTGGTAATTAATTATATGCACATAAAGAAACCGGAGCTTTATTTAAATAGAGGGAATAATAAAAAACGAGACTGCCTAAGATCACTGTAACCTTAAACAAATAACTTGAATGTCTCTGATGTTTCCAAATGCATTAACGAAATATTAATAGGCAATCTAGTATGACATCTAAAGATTTCAATAATAACGTTTTAAATGCAATGATGCGTTTATAATTTACTAATAAATGGAACTTTGCATCTATTTATTTAATACTAGCAACCATGTATTGATTTTGCCGATATCTTCAACAATCATCGTCATATTTCAGCCGTTTAACACAAAAACTTAATGAATTATACACCTAATCCTTTCTTATGAATCACTCTGTTTAATGGTGTAAACCGTATGAAAATCCGTTCGGAAGTTATTGAGTTTATCGCGAACAGACAGGCAGTGGGGGATAGGCGGTGGGGGACTTCGTTTTATAATATGTAGTGATGGTGATGATGACAGTTGAAATATTATGAAAACGGTTTTAATTAGGTTGAAATGAGGTCCACGCGAGAGAAGACTAAGACTTAACTTAATGGAATAGTTTAAGATTGTTGATCTGAAAAATAATTTTTGCCCAAGAACCATCAATGAAGCTTTCAAATAGTCCGAAAATTTCAAGTAGGTAATTATCCCTTTTCAAGTTAAAGTCTATTCTCATCACCATAGAGTTGAAATTTATGTGAAATTCCTCTGTTTGCCATAGTAAAGTATTGAAAAAAAATAGACCTGCCTTCGAGAGCATTTGCGAGCGGCCAATTCCGACTAGTTCTTGTACATAGAGGTCAATTTGTCATGTAAATTTAAAAAAAAACTGACATATACCAAATAGCTACCCCTACCATGAAACTCTCATATTATCTCATTTCAATATTATCCCCTGCCCATGAAGTACAATGTCGAGTTTACTGTATAGCAGAGATGAAGAATAGCGTTTTGTTTCTGGTAGTTGTGCTGTTCTACTGCACACTGCACAGCACTGTATTCTGTAAGGTACCAGGCGTATGGCTCTGACCCAAGCAGTAATATAATATGCCTTACTTACTTCGTTGCTTCAGAAGAGAGAGAGAGAGAGAGAGAGATAGATTATTTTATTATTTCCTGGATGTACTTATACGTAAGAAACAGTGAACATATCTTTAGCAGCGACGCAAATAGCGAGTGCGTAGAGTGTGTTCAACAATAAGTGCTTAAGCTTAATAAGTACCTGCTCACAACTGGGTTACAAATTGGTTCCATTGTTACTTTCTCGTACAAATATTTAAACAGTCAATTTAGAAGAACCTTATGATTTAAGATACCAGGTTTATATTTTGTTTTTACGAATGCTAGATTTTTTCGGATTAAAGAACGCTTTAGGTTGAAAAGAATTTGCATTATTGTATTTCTAATGGTGTGTTTGTCTAATTTAACTGTAAGGGTTTTAGGTAGTTAGCCATTGGTGCCGATTCTATTGTACACTCGACTAAATTAAAACCTGACTTAATTTCTTCATATGAAATCAACCTAGTGTTCTTCGTAATAAGGTCTATTTGTTACTAGCATCTATTTCCCAGCGCCGCTAAATTTCACTGAAACCTGTCAACGTATACTCAACTTTATTTCCACGCAGCGAGAGTCTTCATTTATTCAAACGCTGTATAATTGCCGTATAAAAACTTGTTCAAAAACGAACAAGGATGACGTGTTTTTAATCTACACCTACGAAGACGCTTACTAAAAACACAGAACAAAAGAGATGGCATTCAACGGATAGCGGCTCTCGCTACGTGGTATTAAAGTTTATTTAAGCGTATCAGACTTTAGTCAACAAATAAATTGCTTATTTCGATAGCGGCATATGTTACCTACTTCTTTCAATTTGAAATAAGACCTTGTTTCTAAGTGTACAAGGTTTACTTCTTATATGAAGAAAATTTTGTGAATTTTAATTTAGCGAGTGAAGTAACAGAATACGGGCCATTGTCGCATGGACGCTTAGATAATGAACGTCCTCCCTGATTTTCATGGTTTCAAAGTGACTGTATTGTTATTTATTAAAATGTTGTTACGAGATTTAAAACGGGTACGTGACTGCATTAATTATATAAACATCCACAACCTAAGGTGACTGACTTTCATTAGGTGGGTTGTGCTCTTGTTTCCCAATTATTGGTATACAAAAATGAAATTCTCTATTTCTTAAATGTTTATTCGATAATAAGTATACCAACAAATTCTTGTTTGAAGTTAAATATACAATAATAGTTACCTATATTAAGTTATTATAATTAGACATTCAGCGCCGTAGTAGGTTATACTGAACATATATCACAAGTTGTTTAAATACTGCGAGGGAAATAAACACAAACAGAATCCTTTTTAAACCTTAAAGTATTTGACACAAAATATTTGAACACTAAAACGTAAGCATTACCAAAAAGCAGCCATTACTGACTAAATTACTGACAAAATTAAATTCTTCATTTATATGATGCACCTAAAGTGGCGCTTGAAATAATTTTTTTTGGGTCACGATTCATAATGTAATGTCCATGTATGTATATTTATATTGTTTTTTACGTTAAACATTTTATTTTAATTATAGAAAATTACCAAACGCCTTAAAATACTCTTAAAGCTGTAAGTACTTGATAAAATAAACAAATCTTACTATAAAAAAAGTGTGTGTGCAATTCACACACGGCAGAAGTGAAACTTCAGAAAAGCAGCCTCCGAGAGAATGAGAAATAAAAAGTAAAATCAACACAAATAATTTACTAATGTTAATACATTTAATTTCTATGCCAAATTAACAGATGTGTTAAATAATTAACATAAAATAATTAACCAACGAATTTTAATACACAAATGCACAAAAATGACACTACGTTGACGTGACGCATTTTTTGAAGGCTTCGTAGTACGCAGGCGCAAAGACAAAGATTATAGGAAACACTGATGCTTGTATTCTATCTCATTCTCCCGCTGACTTAATCCTAGACATTTATGTGTTTCTTTATCGTGACGCATTTTCGTTTCATTGAGTTTCAAATCACAATGGTTCTAAAGAAGTTTCACTTCAATAATATAAAGGTGAAAATTTGTGAAGATGGATGAATGGATGAAAAGGTAAAACTTTGTGAGAGTGAATGGATGAATGTTTGTATCTCTTCCACGCAAAAACGGCTGACCGGATCTGGATGAAATTTGGCATAGAGATAGATTATAGTCTTGAATAGCACAATATGGGCACATATACATAATTTTTATCTCGGAGAAATGTACGGATCCCGTGGGATATCCCGTGGGATAGATTTACGCAAAGTTAGCAACAGCTAGTATTTTATAATGTCTCATAAGTGCCATTGATTTTGTGAAAAAGGATTTTCGTTTTTATATTAAGCGTAAAAAATTTCAAAACCGCGCGGCTCACAACAATAGCACGAACAAGTTAGACTATTCAAGTAAAGTTCTCAACTAACTTCACCGCACTGTAAAACCGACTGATCGTTTGGTAAAAGTAACAAAAGCCTGTTTATAACATAACACTACAGTATCTTTGCTAGTGAGAGGTTATATTTAGCACTCGGTTCGGTTTACCGCAATCATTCCATGAAATATTTCCCTAGCGAACCTATATGAAGATGTGAAAACTCTAAATGCATAATTAATAATTATGATTTCTTATGCTGCCCAAAGTATAAAAGAAAGCGATTTTCTTTGTTTATTATCAAAAAAAATCGCTCTCTTTTATATCTTAACTAAGAAAAATCGCCTTGAAAACCTCGAAAAGCCATCAGCCTAATGATAAATTATGCTGTACAATAAAGATATATTTTGTTCGTTACACTGCAAGAGCAACGACTACAACTAGTTTTCGCGGTTTTAGGGGTATAAATCATATTTTTCGCTTTATATTTTTTTCGATATACTGACAGGAGTCAGCCTGAATGCTATTTAAAAAAATTATGAAACAATCCCTTAAAAATAAAATGAGTAATTCAAATTTAGTATACTTATGTTTATTTCTTTTATTAATAGTTCTATATTTTTACAAAATATACCTCTTAACTTTTTAAATTAAACTTAATGACTTCATTACATTTCATATAACGTACTTTTATAATGTTTATCAAATTTACGTAATTTTATAAATTATACCATAATTTTACTTGCTATTCCAGTTCATTCCTTATTTCGCAAATTCTTTTGGCTGATAGCGGTTTATAATCGCTAACCGCTCTTGCTTGGCACCTCTAATAAAATCACTGCGGTTTTCATACCACCACGGAGAATTTGTCATTGGTTTTATGACGGTGATGCTGCTAATATATGAATATATTACAGGTAACAATGGTGAGTAAAGTTAACTGAGTCAAATGATGACAAGATTACGGAATACTAAATGTTGCCCGCGACTTCGTTCGCGTGGAAATTGTGGTACAATCTATCCTACAGAAACCGTACATTATTTCGGGATAAAAAAAACTTAAGTGTTATTCTAGACTATAATCTATATGGGAGCCAAATTTCATCCACATCTGTTCAACCATTTTTTCGTGGTAGATTTACAAACATCCATCCATCTATTTTCACAAACTTCACCTTTAATAAGATTTAAGTAATTTTTTTTAACAAGTTATTTTTTTAACATTTATTGTAATTTTCTTCATTGGTTTTTGCGCCTTGCTAGCCCTATGCTCCTCTGTAGCTGTGATGACTACTTACTGTGTGTTTCATAAAACCACGGTCTTCTGAAGGCTGGAAGTACTCCACAATTCGGGTGCCTTCCATTCGAGCAGAAATTTTCTTCTTCCACTTTCTCAAAAATACTGCTGATTATGTATAGTGACTGAGAAGTGCTTTCTATCGATATAATAAATTCTTAATAAAACGATCAAACTAATCCTTTCAGAAACACTTCACGTCGTGGGAGAGCCGTGCTTCGGTACGTATGGGCCGGCTCGAACGGAGTGATACCACGGCCTCACAGAAATCCGGCAGTGAAGCAATGCTTGCATTGCTCTTCGCTGGGTGAATGAGGTTACTGGAGTCCCTAACTCTTCCCTCTCCCCTCCCCATCCCCCTTTTCCCCTTCGCCTACTCCCATCTTAAAGGCTGGCAACGCACTTGTGACTCTTGAGTTGCAGGTGCCCATGGGCAACGGTAGTCATTTACAACCAGGTGACCCGTCTGGCCGTTTGCCCCCTATTCCATAAAAAACAAAAAGAATACTACTATTAATGTCTTGTCTTTGTACTTCTAAAAAAGGGTCTTGACAGACAGACCGACAGATCGTAAAAGGGTTACTTTTTCCTATTGAGTAAAGGAACCCTAAAATCATTCTTTAGTATTAACATTAATTTGTAAACGACTGATGGAAGCGTACAGAAGGAATTATGTATTTTTATTGAACAAATAGTCAACACAGTAAGGTGAATGTTCAATGGATGTGTGACGCCTACGCATCTCTCTGGCTGCTACCATGTTTCGTAGGGCTGTCAACAAAATTGTTACAGGAATACAGGAATGTTGATAACTGGCCTATTGGTCTAGTGCTTAGTGATCCTGACTGCTGAGCCAGAGGTCGTGGATTCCCACCCAGGACAAATAATTGTGTGATAAGTATGATCATTTGTTCTGTGTCTGGGTGTAATTTATCTATAATATGCATGTATTTAGAAATATTTAAGTCCGTTTATCAGCGGTTCGGTTACCATAGTACAGGCTCTGCCTAGTTTGGGATCAGACGGCCGTGTGTGAGATGTGTGAAGTTATTATTATTATTATTATTATCTATAATATATTATGCATGTATTTACAAATATTTAAATCCGTTTATCAGCAGTCTGGTTACCATAGTACAGGCTCTGCCTAATTTGGGATCAGACGGCCGTGTGTGAGATGTGTGAAGTTATTATTATTATTATTATCTATTATATGCATGTATTTAGAAATATTTAAGTCCGTTTATCAGCAGACTGGTTACCATAGTACAGGCTCTGCCTAATTTGGGATCAGACGGCCGTGTGTGAGATGTGTGAAGTTATTATTATTCTCTTTATTTATTTAATATACATATAAATTACATTTTTAAATACATTTACAATAAAAAAAATACAAATATATTTAAAAATATAAAAAATAGTGTCCCACCGGTATCGGGTACAGGGACCAAGCTACCGGTGGTTAGGGTTCCAGAGACAGAAACCTCCTCACTATGCGTGCCGTATCGAGAAGGACTGCCTTCTGCATTAGGCTCTTAATCCAGCTGCCTAACGTGAGCCTCTGAAGGTGTTGGTCGAGGCTCTTAGCAATTAACCCATGGGCTGAAATGACTATCGGTACAATGATTGCTGAATCCACATCCCACATGTCGACAATCTCGTGGGATAAGTCCAAATATTTTATTTGTTTATCTTTTTCTGCTTTTAAGAGATTGTCGTCATGGGGAATGGTGATGTCAATAATCATTGCTCGGCGCTCTAATCGGTCTATAACCACTATATCAGGCTTATTGGCAACAATAGTCCTGTCAGTGATGATAGATCGATCCCAGTACAATGTTGCACGACGATTTTCGAGAACTGGGTCGGGCACATACCTGTAGTATGTTAATTCGACAGTCACAAGGTTATATTTAAGAGCAAGTTGCTGATGGACTATCCTGGCCACTTGGTTATGTCTATGCAAGTACTCGCCGTTGGCAAGACGAGAACAACCGGAAATTATATGCCTGGGGCTTTCTCCCGGACGATGACATGCCCGACAAATGTCAATCGTGCCATCCTTCAGGATATGTTTCCGATAGTTGTTCGTCATAACAACTTCCTCCGTAATTGCACAGACAAAACCTTCAGTTTCTCCGAAGAGGTCACCGAACCGTAGCCAGGATACTGATGCTAGTAAATCTACATCGGGCCCATTTAAGGCCCGATAAAAACGTCCATGCAACTCCTTGCTCTTCCATATCTCCTTGCGATCTGTAATACTAAGTACTGCTGGTTTGCGCCAGTTCTCTTTTCCTAGAGCAAGCGGAGTGAGTCCGTTGTCAACTGCCACCGCATCCCGATACACATCCAGGTCAACGGAGAGGAAGTAATCTCTAAGATTGCATACCTCGCGGTTATGGAGGGTCTTGTCATTTAGAAAACCACGACCCCCACATTTCCGCGGGATATACAATCTCATGACCGATGAACGCGGATGGTGCATTCGGTACGCGGTAAGCAGTGTACGAACTCTTCTATCTAGGGCATCTAGTTCAGTTTGAGTCCATCTAAGTATGCAAAAGGAGTAGGTATGACCCAATCATTATAGGCCCGCACCTTGTTACCACCTGACAAAAGACTTTTAAATACTTTTTTCAGGCGGCCAAAGAAGCGCTCCTGTAACGATTGCTTCATAGACAATTCATTTAACCCTAACGACTGTGACATACCTAGGTACTTGTAAGTTTCGTTGGCGGAAAGACATCTAAGGTGTGTGGAATCTGAGAGTTCCATCCCGTCAGATTCCACAATCCTGCCTCTTTTTACATGCATGACTGCACATTTATCCACACCAAATTCCATACTGATACATTTACTATTATTATTATTATTATCTATAATATGCATGTATTTAGAAATATTTAAGTCCGTTTATCAGCAGTCTGGTTACCATAGTACAGGCTCTGCCTAATTTGGAATCAGACGGCCGTGTGTGAAATGTGTGAAATTATTATTATTATTATCTATAATATATTATGCATGTATTTATAAATATTTAAGTCCGATTATCAGCAGTCTGGTTACCATAGTACAGGCTCTGTTTAATTTGGGATCAGACGGCCGTGTGTGAGATGTGTCAGTGAAGATACGTTTTAACATATAAATCTCGGGAACTGTGTGATTTATATATCAAGTAAAGATCGCCTGGCGATCCTTTGACTGTTTTGAATGTCTTGTTTTATTTTATTGACCAATATTACTTGATCTATCACTGTATAGACTTTATATCATGACAGGTCAAAATATATACTGGAACCCAATGGCAATTTGTAGCCGTTTTGACGTCAATTTTTACTTTATAGCACACTAGCAGCGCCCTGTGGTTTTACCCACGTCAGTCCCGATCCCGTGGGTATATCTTGATAAAAAGAAGCCTATATGTTAATACAGGTCTTCAGCTATCTACATACTAAGTTTCATCGCAATCAGTTTAGTAGTTTTGGCGTGAAAGAATAAAAACATCCATACATACATACATCTATACATCCTCACAAACTTTCACGTTTATAATATTAGTATTGTTTAAAAATCTTAGCTTTCTTCATTTTCTGCTTCATATAAACTTTAAGTGATCCAAATTTTTCTTTGCGTGTTTGCTTAAAAAATGTGTACAAAGAATTCTGATCATGCATTAATTTATAAATAATAAAATTTAACTTGATCTCTTGCTTTAATTCTTATGATTTGTAGTTTTTTAACCTTGTCTATATAGAGTTTAACAATACATATATTTTCCAAGGTTAATAATTATCGTCCACGTTAACAAATGCTGTACCATATACATATATGTAGGTAGGTACATTTAATATACAGGCTGTATCTGAAAATTCGAACACTTACTTAAATCATTGAAAGTGCATGACATGAAAAATATGTTTGATTTTAAGATTTTTAACTTTACACATTCCACCTGCTTTTATGAGAAACGGAGGTAAAAATACCTGGAAATTCATTAGATTTTTTCAAAAAATATTTTTCTAACTACATTCAATAGTTATGTCAGTCTTCCAGTGATTTACAAATTATGTTTTTTTTTATGGTATAGGGGGCCAACGATCAGACGGGTCACCTGATGGTAAATGACTACCGCCGCCCATGGGCACCTGCAACTCAAGAGTCACAAGTGCATTGCCAGCCTTTAAGGTGGGTGTAGGGGAAGGGTGGAAGAGGGGGAGAGGGAAGGGTCAGGGCCTTTTTTTTTTTTTTTGTGCGTGTGGAAACCCCCTCGGGCGGTCACCCCACCGGGGTTTTCGGTGGGGCGGTGTGTCGCAATCGAACCGACTAAAACCACACGATGTGCCGTACTGCGCCTAAATTAGGAGGGATCCGGGAACAGCTTTTATTAAGACATACGGACCCCCCTAGCGCCTGCCCGCAAAAGCGGGGGCACCACCTTCGGGTAACAACCTCTCAATTAGGCGACGTCCAGGCACACGCGGACGCCGCCTCCTCACGGGGGGCCACTATAGCGGGAGGAAGGGAAAACCCGTCCCGACCACCCGCGGCCACACTCAGGGCGGCATGAGGCGCTGAAAAACGCACCTCCGCCGCCCGGTTCACCGGCGGCGAATTAAGTCCGAGTGGAGATCGTCCTCCCGGACCCGTTCCGCCGCCTCCTTCTGCAAGATGACGTACTCACAGAATTTAGCGACCGCGGTAAAATTCCTGTCGCTACCGGCCATGGAGCGTATGCCGGCGGGTAGCGAGAGATCCCCTCCGATGACTGCAGTGAGGGCCTGACGCTGTGTCGCCCAGGTGGAGCAAACCGCCAGCGTGTGCTGAGCCGAGTCCTCACTGCAGTCGCAGTGGTGACAGGCGGGACTCAGTTCCCTCCTAGCGACCGAGTGCAGGTACTCCCCGAAGCATGCCCGGAAAGAACCTGCGTCAGTCGGAAGGAAAGGTTCCCATGCTGCCGCCCTGCCCACTCGACGATGACCGGTTGGAGCGCCTCCACGGCGGCAAAGCCAGCACGTGGAGCCTCCAGCCGGGACGACCAACGAGCCATGGTGGCTCGGCGAGCGGCCTCACGCCATTCGCGTACCTCTTCGGGTGGGAACTGACTGCCAATTCCCGCCCGGAACTCAGCCGTTCGCCGATATACTTCGGCGAGCACTTCCGCCTCCAAATCCCACGGGGGAGTCCCGGCCAACGCGCACGCCGCCTCCATTGACACGGTGCGGTATCCGCGTATGGCTCTAACCACCATAACCCTCTGAGGCCGCCAGAGGCGCGCCCTATTCTGGGCGGTCAGAGCCTTCGCCCACACCGGTGCACAGTGCCATTGACCGGACAACCCCCCGTGTACAGCCGTCTCGTAGCGACGCTGGGTCAGGCGGTCGGTCGGGCTGGGCGACTCTTGCCCAAGGGCGGAAGGGTCAGGGCCTCCGGTAACCTCACTCACTCGGTGAAAAGCAGATTGCTTTACTGCCGGTTTTCTGTGAGGCTGTGGTATCATACCGGTCGAGCCGGCCATACGTGCCGAAGCATGGCTCTCCCCACGATTGAGGTGGTACCGATAATCGCCTACCATCAGGCTGGGTAAGTAATTGTTAAACGTCAGTGTAGCAGTATAAAAATAGTACAATTACTCCACCCACAGTCATTAAACAAAAATTCTCATTAGAATGTTAATTTTATATAAAAACCTTCGTAACGGTTACATCTCTATTACGGCAAGGGCGATACATTAGTTTGTATTTATTTCTTAATTAGGGTATATATATTATAAGTACCGCTTGATGTCATGGTTAATGCTCTTGGCGATTGTTGCATAACCATGCTAATGAACGTATCATACACAATAAAATAATGTAACACGTTGTTTTATTTTGTTACCTAAACTATTTGTAACAACGAAGGCTGTGAGAAAAAAATCTGGTTTAATTACTGTCAAATCGTTCCTGAGGAAGTCACTGGTAAAGCCGAAACACGTGACGTCGGATAAGGGTTTTTAGACTAAACCTCTGTGGTGGAAATTTGGTTTGCCTTTCCTGTCCTCGTTAAGGTTTATTCTTAGGTGTTGTGTTGTCATTTTGATTATTATTCTTATTATTTTTATATTAATTTAATTGAAATTTTCATTACTTTTTATATTATGTTATTGAGCGTGACTAAATCACACGATGTTCCGATTCAGGTAAGTTTAATAGTTTGCGTTAATGTTGATCAGCTAGTTGTGTTGATCAGTTAGATTTGCTAGTAGTGCTATAATTATTGAATGAGATAGTCCTCACCTATATCTCTTGATCATCTCCATGTAATCTTATCTTACAGAAAGGTGTGGTTAAATTGTAAAAGCCGACAAATAATTGATTTAGCTTGAAAAAAATAGACCTTTTTTTTCTGTTGCTAAACAAGCTGTCTTTTATTTTCATGTCAATTAAAAAAAAAAAACAGAAAAATCTGGACATTCCTTGAACATGCTTGGTATCGAATACCTATAGTTTCATTCAGCCCTCTCTCTTACGAAAGAAATATTAGTATTATCGGTCAATTTTCAAGCTCAATTTGTCAGTTTCAAAATTGCTAGCGCTTTATTTTATTTACGGGTTAGTACCCGTAAATAGTCTAGGGTCGTATACTAGTCTATACGACCCTAGACTATGACCTTTTTGCAACAGCCTGTAGACAATCACAAGGCTTTTTCATTTTCATAGCAACAAACAAAATAGTGCTATAATTATTGTTTATTTGAACGTTGTTAACAATTTAGTCAAGTTGTAACTAAACATGGGTATTTAAATAGTTGTACTACAATGTTTTCATAACTTCGCTGTTCTGAAAAAGGTCAACGGCACTTCCACTGTTTATTATTATATAAAATATGCGTTGGCAGATGTTGTAAACCATTGGTGTATCTAACACAATATATTCACTCTATGAAACTGAAACAAAACATAATTTAAATTGTCTTATAACTGAGTGACTTTACCGTCTCTAATTACAATTTTATTTTGTAATGGCATTCTTATGAAGTAGTGTATCAGTTGCAATTACTTTCTAATGTAACATGCCATTGTAATTACTAGCCAGTAAAAACTATTTACTCATAGATTTCCAGAAATCCTATAACAAAAGGTTCCAGGATTTTTGTGTTATTTTCTGACAAGGGTTTCGTACCATCGTACAAGATTTAACAAAAATGACAATCAAATCACTTTTCTTGTGCACCGTATTTTTTTTATTTTATTATATTTTTATTGATTGTAATGTAACAAATAATAATTGGTTACGGTAAATAAGGTATAGGTTGCTGACAAATAGACGAACGGCGAAAAATAATGTAACTTACCTTTTATTTAATTTATTTTTAATATTATTAGTTGTGTGTTGTCTTGTTGTTGTGTAGTAGGGTCCATCGCGATCCTCGTCCATTTCTGTAAGGAACCTAAAAATACCAATTTGAAGGGTGGCAAAGTAACTAATAAAAGTCCACGCTCCATGATATAATTTTTTTAAAAGTATGAACAAAATACTAAACTGTTTTTAGTCTCTGCGCCATGCGCTCGCGTCGCCGGCGCCGGTTTATTGTGGATACAACTATACACAAATAGCGCACTATTTTGTTTTGTACACGAGCGTTAATATTTACTCGCTCAAGTTTGTTATTTGGATTTGGTGGCATTGCAGTTTTTGCCAATGAACTTGCAAGGAAGACGTACGATAATTCAAGATTTTAAATGCTTATTCGTATGGTTGTTTTAAAATTTTAACTGAAGGAAAGAAATATTACAAAGAGTTAGAAAGCTGATGGCTCGTTGTGGAATCTTATGTCAGAAGTGCTCGACCATATTTAAGATGGTAATTATTGAAATTGTTTTGTGTCTTATCCATGTCAGTGGTTCGATTTTGATTGCTGGCCACGCAACTTTTTTAAAAGTTTATGTTATACCTACTTATTTGAAATTCAAACAGTTACTGTGTTCAAAAAAGTTACGACGAACAATGAATGCGTAAAGAGGTTTTAAACCTACACATCAGAGAGTTTCTCACTGTGTTCTCATCCATGTCGTTATCAGAAAAATTCCGTGTCTGCCCTACATTAAAACTGACGACACATAAATATTACTGACATCTTCCAAGTAGCTGAATACAAACAAACAAATTAAAAAAGAAACAGTCTTGTACTAAAAAAATTGCATTGCAACTTGTTAACTACGATACCCAGATATACTTATGAAACTCAAACTTATAACAACACTGGTTTTGTATAAAAGTTAAAGAATACTTAATTAAATACATACATAAATATCATTTATTAAATTACAGAAAAAAGGTGATAGTGAAAGTTAAAATATTCAAATTTATTTATACGAGAATTAACGTCATCAATTTTACAGGAGAATGACAAAGATTAATAAAATTGCTTATAGCTTTTTTAGTTTATGTTTCAGAATTATGATTTTGTTAAAGTTTGTGTTTTGATAACTATGTGGTTCATTAGGTATTTATTATATTAGTTAAATTTGTGCACATACATCACCCATTTCTGCACCACCATAAGGTAGACTGGTAGAGAATTCCTTTGGCATTAAGTCCGCCATTGTACATTTTTGTGCATAAAGCTTTAATAAATAAATAAAATAAACCGAATTTATTAAGTTTCTCGTGTCGTCGTCGGATCCGTGTAGTTGCCTCAGTGAACGAATTACCGAAATTCAAAACTGCTAACTTGCAAGTATTAAAATTTGTTAGATTTATCTTCGAATCTGTTGGCGTATTTTAAAGTCACAAAACTTTAAAATACGCCAACGTGACGTGACGTTATATTTATTATCCACCAAAAAGTTAAAATACCTAAAAAGTTAGTTGCCTCCCTAAATGTAGGCACAGATTACTGAGTAGTTACTACGTAGGAGCCATCGATTATAGTTACGATGTCAGACCACGGCCGGTGCGACCTGGTCGAAACCATCGGGCAATTCAAAGGTATGTAATACATATTGATCACGTTAATTCCTGTATAAATAATTAATTATTTATACAAATATATCATGGAACGCGAAAGTTTAAAAATAAGTAATAAATTAATTACAAAGTTTATTGTTATTAAATGCCTTTAATCATACGTAACCAATTAGCAATTCACACATAAAACAAATCCTATCAGGATCAAAAATGGACTCAACGCAACTAATAAACGATTCATTCCATATTGTACGAAACAAAGAACTTCTAAACATAACATTGGTCTTATTGATCAGTAATTTGTCACTTAGAAGATTAATGTGCGGCCACCGTGTGAGATCAAAGGTGCCGACTCCGAGCCCATTCCCACCCATAGCTCCCGTGAGCTATATCAAAAGACTTCGGTCAAAAAGGCCCCATAAAAATAGAATTATTTGAACGTGACCGAACAAACGGTTTAATATGAAGTATTTTTGTCGGAATGTCGAAGGAGTGATGGCATTTTTCGGTTACGCAATTTGTGTGAAACAAAATATATTTCGTAATACTGTTCCCTTATAGAATGCTGACTCATCAAAGGCACTTAAATAAATAGCGACCACATTAAAAAACAATGCCTAATCTTAATCTTACCCCTAAATTCTTAACTAATATTTTAATTGTGAAATTTATAACATTAGTTAAGAATTTAGTGTGTGTTTGTTTTTTTTTTTTGTTTTTTTTATGGGACAGGGGTCAAACGAGCGTGGCCGGTTTTTAAGGTGGGAGTAGGACAAAATGGGGGGGGGGGCAAAAGGGAAGGTATAGGTCAACTGGGAGGGCAAAAGGAGGGATAACGCAATCATTGCTTCACGCTGGTTTTGAGCCGGCCCATACGTGCCGAAGCATGGCTCTCCCACGGCAAAAACATATATATTTCTTCCGAATTCTAAATAGATGAACATGACGCAGTCAATGCACGACTTTAAGCTACAAGTAAATCAAGGATCTACATTGTAGACGGTGGAAACGTAAAGAGAAGGGGATTGATTGAGATCTGGTATTTTAGAAAACCTCTGATACCGTTGACAGTTTCAAATCAGGGTACAGAGGCCGTTAAGGATTCCAGCGTACTATTTAGGTACTTAGCAAATATGTTTGTAACTTTTTGTAGCTTGACAATTTTTTTTATATGACAGGAGCAAACAAGCAGACTGGTCATCTGATGGTAAGTGACTACAGCCGCCCATGGGCACCCGCAACTTAAGGGTCACAAGTCCGTTGCCGGCCTTTAAGGTGAAAGTAGAGGAAGGGAGAAGTGGAAGTGCAGGGAGGGGGAGAAGAGGGGAAGAGGTGGATAGGGAGGGGTTAGGGCCTCCGGTAACCTCACTCTCTCGACAAAAAGCAATGCAATCATTGCTTCACTGCCGGTTTTCTGTGACGCCGTGATATACAAATGCGAATGTGAGTTTGTTTGTTACGTTTTAATACCTTAACGACTAAACCAAACATCGTGAAATGTTTCATATACAAAGAATATAGGGTACCTTTCAGTCAAAAAATAAGTACTTTGTCGGGTTAATAAAATTAAGGCGAATTTTCAAACAATTTTTAATTTTTTTTATAAAATAAAGATATTTGACTTTGCAAGCGAAGCCACGGGCAATAACTAGTAGAATTACATTATTTTCAATTAAAAATACGGCCCGTATGATGGTAAGCACTCACATCAGAAGTATCATTCGTGACAACCCTGCTACTTGAGTCATGAATGGTCCCTCGCACAAAGTAGGTTTGCTAACCCTATTTACTATTAGAAATACAACTCTACGCTGGCAATAATACTAGTATCTAGTGGTTAACTGCGGCCTTCGTAGGCTGAAGAAATTAACCCAGTACGGCTATAATTGAATTAGAAATTAACAATATAAGACCTCCCACTTTTAGTTCAAATAACACATTATAAAATACATCATAATTTACTTGTAGTACCTTTGAAATTGATTGTAAAAGTGGTTATAGCAGGATGATGATTAATTTATATGACAGTCTAGTGGTATATGAATATGGGTAACTGTCAGATTAATGGGTAAAGGGTAATTTTATGACATTTTCTCCTACGTCCTACTAATATTATAAACTTGAAAGTTTGTGAGGATGTATGGATGTTTGTTACTCTTTCACGCAAAAACTACTGATCCGATTGCGATGAAACTTGGTATGTAGATAGTTGGAGACCTAGATTAACACATAGGCTACTTTTTATCCCGATATTTCAACGAAACCGGGACTTTTTTTTTTTATTTATTTATTTAGGTCCACCAACAATTGTTTACATTTATACTTAAATATTACACATTCAATAATTTCGAACGTTATGTAACAATTACTTAAAGGCAGACACAGCATGCAATAGTATAATAAAAAATAGATTAAGCTAACTTTCCATCACAGTAACTGTTGACAGGTAATCAGTATTTGTGGCACAATTGAATTAAGCTTCAACAGCTTATTTTCAGTATTAATCTAGTAAGTTAATCATGGTCTGGCAAAGAGTTAAACATTAATTTATACTTGTTGGCATACATTAATTTATACTTGTTGGCATACATTAATTTATACTTGGGGCGCAGCTAGTTTATAATAAATTATGATAAGCCTATGAAATATCCAAGTTCTACAGGTTTCGTTTATTGGAGTATGTGACTCTGATATTACTTTTGAGTTAATAGATAATCTCTAATGTCACTTTCGTAGAACCTTTGCCCGCCACTCTCTAATGGCGCTGATCTATGTTCTATATCTATGACTCGTGAATACTCGTGATTCATTCGACATAAATGTGTTCTTCGTCTGACTGTCAGTTATTAAAACTGTACTTATAGGAAATTAGCGAACCGCCCCGGATTCCACGGGTATCACTAATTGCCCAAAAACAACAAAAAAATCTGTTGATCCGATCGCTACCAAACACTAGGACGCGGATAATCCTGTGAGGATTATCCGCGGAGTAATCTTAAGATTGTCTGGAAATTAAATAAAAATCGGGTTAGTCGCTTTGGAGCCCATAGGGAACATACATACTCATATTATTTATTTATAGATAGATAGAATCCTGCTTCATTAAGATTCAGGTCAACCCCATTACTGCCTCAGTCTATGGTTCTCTGTAACTGCTGACCTTCATGCGGGCTGTGAGCTTGTTTACCACCATATAGACGATGACATTAGTATAGTATATTTATAATATTATAAATACTAAAGAGAGTTTGTTTGTTTATTTGTTACGCATTGACGCCTTAATTAATCAACGGATCATGATGAAATTTTACATACACTTTGTCAGGAGTACAGAGAAGTACATACATAGGGTAAATCTTCCATCCAGAAAAAATACGTTTTAATAGAAAAAGAATCTTGACGCCAGCGAAGTCGCAATCAAAAGATGCTTTCAAACACAATAAAACCTTTAACTACCACAAACTGCATTCAAGAAGCTCCAGAAGAGCGTAACGTCCAGATAGTCGCGTGGGTCGCGAGAGGACGATGACTGTGATGTACTAGTTGTAACTGGCCTTTCACAACTTATCTAATGTTTTAATTTAATATAAAAAACCTAAAATGTAGTTTTTCAATCAATCAATCTACACGTGGGACAGCCATGCTTCGGCACTTATGGGCCGGCTCGACTCCGCTCGATACCGCGGCCTCACAGGAAACCGACAGTGAAACAATGATTGCAATTATTGCCGCGTGAGTGAGGTTACCGGAGGTCCTAACCCTTCCCTCTCCCCTATTCCCGTCCTTCCCCTCTCCCCCCTCTTCTCCCCTATGATTCCCCTCTCCCGGCTTCCTGCTCTTCCCCCTCTCCCACTATTGGCACCTTAAAGGGCGGCAGCGCATTTATGACTGTTGAGTTACAGGTGCCCATGGGCGGCCCATTTACCATCAGGTGACCCATCCGCTCGTTTGCCCCTATACCATAAAAAAAAAGAAGAAAATCAATCAGACTATCGCTGTGCAACGTGCGCCATAGTACCCGGTCTTCCGCCTTCCGCATCGAATCTATCCCAGCTACCTTCTTTTCGGGGAACAATATAAATCTTTACATCACTTCATTTCAGCTGTTATATTGTGACGCCCGAACCTCTCCGAGCAAAACTGGCCGGTATTATAACATGTAAATCTGTTCTATTATTATCTTTGAAATGTATAAATTCTTTAGAAAAGGAACAGAATAGAAGAGCGCCGCAGCCAGTAGTCTGAGTGGACGGCTGATTATAATAATAATTTAATAATAATAATTTATTTTCCACAGTTAAGATTGAGATTAAACAAAAAGTATTACATACAGAAAATGGATTTATACAATTTTTTTTGGTCCCCTGGTTCCCAAACTAGGCCTTACGCCTGTGGCTTGGGAATCAGTGTTCTTCCTACAAATATGACATGCGTATGTAATTTTGAGGTGTCCAAAAATCATATACATAATTTAATTACATAACTTATTTTCTTCTTCCTACTTATTTTAAGGTTAAATAATTTAATAGTGTTCATTTGTTATTTGTGTGTGGGTGTGTGCGCGTGTAAGTGTGTGTGTGGGCGTGTGAGTATGTGTGTGCGTGTGTGAGTGTGTTTCGTGCCGTTGTAAGAGCCCGTGCTTAATTTGGAGTAAGAAGTAGTGTTTCTATACTATCATGACTCTGTTCCATCAACCACGATTTCACTTTATTCTTGCATTGATGAAAGTTAAGTTTTCTTAGAGCTAGTAATCTATTTAGTTTATTGTACAATTTAGTACTTATTTAGTGATATTGATGTTTGATAAAACTAGTGTGGGGTCTAGTAGATGGAAAGACGATATCAGCTCTACGCTTATTTGTAATTTCTATTGGTACGCGATTTTGTCTCAGTACGCTAAGGAGTATAAATAGTTTTGTCACTGTCAGAACCTTTCACATTTTATAGAGCTCCTCTGTGGGGTACCTGTAGGGCTTGCAAAACATTACTTTAATAACGGCCCTTTGAGCTCTCTCTAATTTTAGAAAGTGGGTTTTGCGAGCACCCCACCGATTATAAGGTGACCTTGTTAAAAGTAGCTCAGTTAATGTTCAGTTTTCCTATCTTCTATCAATTATTCTCCTGACATATCAACACCCGATCCTTTCAAATCTTTTCCGCAAAGCGAAGCCTTAAAATATCATGAACATTGTAATCAATGACAGTTGAAAGAGAGTTTCCTTTGTCAGATTACTTTCTTTCTTTAAATAAACTTGCGGTATTTTTTAATGTAGAAGCAGTAAAAATATAAACGAAGACAGATAATTCGCGTCTTCAGTGTTAAAGTCTTAAGAACGTATCGCAATCGCAAGGACTGCATACTCTTGAGCATCGTCGTAAAGTCTGCTTATCGTTTTTCTATAGAATTCACTTTGGTGAGGGTGCGAAGGCTCTCTTCACACTAATCGGATCCCCACCATTCCTTCATTGGACGACTAGACGCAGACAGAGGATCCAACCCTTTCATTGTTGAAATACCAAAAAGACGAACGAAATGTTTTCACAGCTCCTTTTTGGCTCCGCCAAGGTGTGGAATAAAATGCCTGCGTCTATTTTTCCAGACAATTGTTATCCTGGAAAGTTCAAGAGTAGAGTGAAAAGGTTTCTTTTAGATAGGCGTGTACCATCTTCGTCTTCATCGTCACTTTCCATCAGGTGTATTGGAATAGAAACGCCTATTTCATTACACATTAAAAAAAAGAAGGGCTCTCTATATGGTTTCAGTTAAATAGGGTTTTAAATATGCTAATTTTTGTACAAACCAGAGCAATCAATTTCACACTTGGAAGTTTTCCTTCCGCCCGAACACCTGCACGAGTGACGATCTTTGCGGCCACTCTAAATACCATTAAATTGTCCACAGATTATTCTGAAACCATTGACACGATACGAAAGAGAAGTTTGATGGTGTATTTTGACATAAATATTCCATCTACGGATGTGCTTTTTATCTTATACAACGTTGGTCATGTGTTAGAAGCGTTATACATACATATATATTATATAGCCTCAGTCAGTCTTAAAAAGAAATTGTTTATTTTTACATTTTTTTATGGTTTTCGTCGTGTGGTGGTAGGTGCACATGACTAAACAACGTGTTATCGATCTGCATGTTCGACTAATAATGACATAAAAATTGATGTTTATTATTATGTGTATTAACCGACTTTAAAAAGAAAGATCTCCTCGGTTCTCAATTCAACTGTTTTTATTTTTAATTATTGTGTATCTTACGCGATATCTTCGCAATTAATGAAAAGATTTCAATAAAAAAAAATATGTTGTTAAGGGTACTTAAGGTTCCACCGCTAAGGGTTGAAAAATTAAGGGATGAAGAATAAGAAGCTTATTACAATTTATTATGATTAGGCGCATTAAAATCAGTGATACTTTAATATATTTACTTTACTAGGCTACTACAAAATGAGTACCCTGGAAGCCCGAAGGGAGCTCTTGGATTTGAGATTCGCATATAAACTGCTGAATAACAAGATTGACTGCCCACAATTATTAAATAATTTCAATTTCAGAGTACCCCTTAGACTACCTCGCAAACCTATAACACGCCTGGCTCCGCCTCTTCGCCACACAGTGTTTGGTGTTAATTCGCCTATACCCCGCATTTGTAAACTTATAAACGAACACAGCGACCTGGTTAATGTCCACTCAGATTCAATATCGACGGTTGTCAGACAAGTCAAACGTATGAGAATGTGATAATTGGTTTTTAATATATTATCTAGTGTTGTCGCCACATCAAAAACTCTTATTTATTTTATTAAAAATAGGGCCAAACTATAATAGATGATAACACAGTTCACTATTTAATAAAAATAAGTTAATAGATATTATTTTGACTGGTTATACCGGTAACGCAATACTATTGGTCGATGGATAAATATTAACAAATTGTGGGGTTATAAAAGGGTAGGAATATGTTTAGAACGGGACTTGAATCTAAACAGAGGTACGAACACCTTGACAGTTGCTGTTAGTTAGTGATTTTCATAGTTTATATCAGTGGTTTTGAGACTGTTTCTAACACTAGGATTTATGTACATATAAATAAGTTTTTAAAATTATATCACAGATGTTGATACAAAAAACACTTAGCATGCGGTGTTTGCCTATAATTGGTTGTGCAGTTCCTATCTGTATAATATCTGTAACTGTTGGTGAACCTTAATTAAATAAATAAATGCTTTTTTAAAAGTTAGGTAATTATTTACTTTTTTATGCGAACATTTCCAAACGAATCTAATTATTCCATCAATCTTTAGTCTTTGTTAAGTATAGTGATATAACTAATAACTTACGATAAATTAGCTATATCGAAAAATAATGAAGTTCAAATTGTCAATTAAAAAAAAAAAAAAAATTTTAGTGCTTTATTTTGATCTGGGGGTTTTCTATACGACTGTATAATAATTCCAGATATTTCTATAATACCTTGTATATAGAGCATAGCCATAAATAAAAGTGGCGTTATCCAGCAACTCAGTGTCATCTGCATATATAACTTTTAACAGGAAGCTTACATATCTTTGATTGTGCACGTCGACGGTGGAACTGGATTATCTGATAATACTCCCTATTAATTTATTTTAAGAACTGGTAGTAGTTTTAAGTAGGAGTTTCTATATCTGACATACATAAATGTAATGATATACGGGGTTAATAAGCAGACTGGAGTGAGTACATTTTTACAGAACAAGAAATCTGTAATCTTCTTACAAGTTTGTTCTCGCGAAATATGTACAGAATGAATTTTCTTTGTATAAATACTTTAAAACAGGTAATCTGCTGCTAAAGCCAAAAGCTGCATCTTTAAAAATAAATAGAATTGAAGTATCGGTTTGTAAGGTCATATAATAACAGCTTTTTACTAAATGCACCTGAATGCTTAAATCTCGGAATTAAAAAAATATATCCATCTGTCTGTTTTCACTGGAAGCTATTATATAGCTAGTGTTATAAGGAGTACCTCATGCTATACTTTTATTTAAAAAGAAAGTACCGCTTCAAAATATAAATTTGTAAGCGAAGTAAACAAATTAATGAAAAAAACAATAATTTCATCATTTTTTTTTTCATTTAAAATTCTACCCCTCCCCATCCTCCCTTGCAAAATGAAGTAAAGATTTTTTTAAAGCTAATATAATAAGGAAGTTTGAAAGAAGGATGAACACGGGGGTCGAAAACCAGTGATTTTATAAAAAATAAAAAAAAAATTGTTATACAACATCCGTCCTTTGCCATTTCAAATCACCATGAATGATTCTATTAGATTTCTTTAATGCGAATTATGTCGGTAGTAAGCTATATGAATTATATTTATTTCTAAAAAAAAAGAAATCAACTTAGAACAAAAATAAAACACGAATAGTAAAAAAAATCTAGAATACTTTTTTCTATAAAAAGGGTTATTCACCTCGCCCCAAATAGTCGACAATAGCGTGCATTGACATTCAACAAGTGAAAACTTTTTTTTCAAATGACTATAATTCGCATCATTAGGTGTCGGGCGTTGCAAATTGTATCGTATTAAGATCTTAGCGCACGCGATCCGCCGACCGCAGTCGTGAAATGACTGACGCGACAAAACGTACGGTGCCACTTACAGCGAGGATTATGCCTTGAGTTATGACTAAATTTCCTAGAAAGTTGTTTTCTTGGTCAAAATTTAAGAACCTAAGGAAATTATGTGCAAAATACTATGCGTTTCGTTTTAATAACTATGTAATCAAAATGAAATTCGAGCAATATAAAGATAACTAATTTTCTTTCTGAATGATAATTAAATTAGTTAAAATGGTTTTATTAAAATAAAATAGATAAAGAACTTTGATTTTTAAGTTTCAATGCCTCAAAAGGAAAAAACGGTTGTTCGTCTGTCTGTATGTCTGTCTGTCAAGACCGATTTTCTCAGGAGGTATTCAGTTGAAATTAACATCGAATACGTATGTCTGTGATCCCGTGAAGCTGTAAAAAAATCAAGGCTATTTAAGTCTTACATTTTAACCGATTTTAACATTTCGTACCGACCTAGAATAATGAAATTTGCCAAGAAGCAAGGTCTCACAACAGAAGTAAAGGAAAATAGCGATTACAACCTTATATTTTGCGCTTGGAAAATTTACTGTGACGTATATCGATGTACAGCGGAGTATTTCTTGATTGGTAAAGTTAAGTTTGTCTTTAAAACTGACTTGAAAGATACCAATGTTGTAGTTAATACTTTTCGGAGACAGGAGACATACCTTATAAAAACGGGCTAAAGTTTGAACGGAACCCTCAGTGCGTGAGTCAGATTAGCACTTGTCCGGTTTTTTTTTAATTGCATTTGTACTGTTTGTTCTTTGTGTTACTGAAGTGCGAAGAGAATTAGAAAAACCATACCACTTTGATATAAGTGATTACTTAACGTCCATTCCTTGACCGCGCCTATATGCTCCGTTAAAGAATACCGTATGATTTTAGTCGGTACCAGCTCAATATAACTACCTCTTTTTTGAGCTGGTACCCGAGGGGGTTTCGACACGTGAAAAAATGATCGCAGTTGGTGCAGAGTGCACCAACGAGTGTTCGAAGCCTAAAGCAATTTAAAAAAATATATAAATCACACGATTACTATTTGCTCTTACTGAAACCATACCCTGAAATCGTACGAGGCGAGGCGCTGAATGACTGACATAGTAGTTGTTTTGACTCGGATGTCCAGACCTCGCTTGTTGCTGTGCATTGAGATACTTTCCAAACAACAAAGTCCTCCGATTCCTGTTTGTGATAAAGGTTGATTTTTGTTTCATCGTTTGTTTTATTTATTTTTTATATTTTCAGTTCTATATATCCCAGGAAACCAACCCTACCACAAAATAGATTATAATGTCCTTTATTGTACAACGAGAAAAAAAGGTATATATATATATATATATATTATTTTATTATTGACCTAAGAGCAATAATGATTGCTCTTAGTTATTAACTCTATCCCGCGCGAAGAATCAACGCAGGAATTTCGCCAATGTCAAGTGTTTTATAATTATACACATTAAATAACATCATCCTCATCATCCTCCGTGCCTTTTCCCAACTAAGTTGGGGTCGGCTTTCAGTCTAACTACGATACGGCCGAACTTTGATATTTTACGTGAAGCGACTGCCATCAGACCTCCACAACCCGAGTACTAGGCGATATCGAAGTTCTGTAGTTAGACCAGGTTGTCGGACTTTTTAGGGCTCCAACTACCCGTAACGAATGCCACAGATGTTTGTATGGCACCCGGGACCGACGGTTTAACGTAAAAAAAAATGGACGTCTATAAAAAAAAAGTAAAGGGTAGCAAAACAACGTTAAAAAAAATATGTATAATACGTGGTCTTATACCAAGAACCTTTGGATGAATCAGTATCCATCCAAAGGTGGTTTTGTTGACTTTCCTGTAGGTGGTTAGTGATCCTGACTGCTGAGCCAGAGGTCATGCGTTCGATTCCCACGAGGAGAAATATATTTTTTTACGTATTAAAAAATATAAAAGTATGTTTATCAACAGTCAGGTTACCATAATTCAGGCTCTGCTTAGTTTGGGAGCAGACAACGGTGTATGAGGTGTATCAAGTTATTATTATGGGTCGTTAGTTATCTCGTCCCATTCTTGGTTTTGTTAAGTTTTAATAGAAACTAAATATAAAGGATTCTTTCTTTTATTTGAATACCTTGAAAAGTTTTCCTCTTGACTGTACTATAATTTAGTATTAATATTTTAAAGGGCCTAGAGGGAAATATTTTAGGTCTATACCGTTCTAATCCACTAGGAGACGCTTTTCTACATATGATGTCACCAAGGCTTTAATGTCTTGGAAGTTAGGATGCATGTTTAAAAAAAATCATTCGTAAGTACCCTTGATTAATTGGCAATTCTTTAATAGGTAGAAGACCTGACTAGGTTATTGATGTCTGTCTATAAAACATCTTTAAACCACAAAACTGTTACGTAATGAGTATTAAAATAAAATAAATAACTGCCAAGTTGTTCGTACCTCTGTTCGCACTCAAGTCATCGTTCTCCACTTATTCCTACCCTTTTATAACCCCACTATTCATTAATATTTATCAATCGACCAATAGCAATGCGTTACCGGTATAACCAGTCAAAATAATGTCTATTAACTTGTTATCATCTATTATAGTTTGTCCCTATTTTTAATAAAATAAATAAGATTTTTTTATGTAACGACAACATAAAATACTAAAATATATCAGAAAAATGCCACTACGACATATCATAGTAAAAATAGAAAAAGGTTTGTACAACACACTTTTTAAACGTTTAGAACTTTTTGACCATTTAGCCACCAACTAATATTATAAACGTGAATGTTTGTGAGGATGTATGGATGTTTATTACTCTTTCACGCTAAAAGTACTGTATGGATTTTAATGGAACTTAGTATGTAGATAGCTGGAGACCTGGAATAACACATAGGCTACTTTTTGTATACATATTACTACTGGTACTATTTACATATAATTTTATCCTTTATTATGTTGGTATTACTAATGATTATTGACATGAAATAATTATATACAGAACTATTAGTACAATCATCATCATCTTTCTAGTCTTTTCCCAGTTTTATTTGGGGTGTAACATGGCATAGGGTTGTGGCTGGTTTCTTATACGGCCTGTCTGACCCCAAAGCCCTCCTTGGCAATGTAATCGGTTTCAGACGGGACAAAGGAACAAGATAAATTGGGGTAACGGAAAACGAATAGAACGAGCGAGGCATGGTAAGGGATACAGCAAGTCTTGGATGGGGTAACGAGTCTGATACTGCAGTAGCTCGAAGAGGCTGGTCGTATGTCCGTCCTGTGAATGGAGACCCGACTAGGACGGGGACATCTTATTACTTTAAACGAGCAATTTTTGTACGTATGTATCTCGGAAACGGCTATAACGATTTTGCTGAAATTTTGTATAAAGATACAGTTTTGCATTTTAAGTTCAACTGTATATTTGTATTGCCTGTAAAAACGTAATTAAAAAAAAAACGATTTTACAGAAATCTACCGTAGACGCTAGGTCTCCCAGGTGCCAATCACTGTTAGTTCAATTTTTTGTAATATTTGCACACCTTATACGGTGAATTGTGAAAGATAATTAAATATTTTGTTCCAACACCGTTAACTGTACCACATATCATGCAAAAAGAATATTATTATCAATCCACTGGTGGATTTATTTCTACTCCTTATTTCATTGCGTATTTCATTGCATACCACTGTTCAAGTCTGCACTAATCCGAAATCTTTAATAGAAACAAACAATGCTAATTAATGTAACTCTAACAGAATAGTAATTAGATAGTACTCCAGTTATTTGCTAATTATACATTCGAGCAAGGACGTCGCAGGCTGCATTGTTGCAGGAGCCACAGACTCGATAGCAAATATTTGTAGTAACTGAATTATAGACTGGTTTAATTAGTTTCTTAGTAGGTTAAAGTACTATTTCAGAATGTTTAAGTAGGGTCTAGAACGAAAAAGATAACGACGCGACGTAATCAACTTTTACTAATAAAATCCAGTAAAGTAGTATAGGTTTTACAATTAAAGGCCATCGATAGCTTTGCATGGGACTTCGGCAAAGGCATAGACATTTTAATTCAAGTCAGTTATAAAAAAATAAAAATTTTCTAAATATTTATTTATTTATTATCATCGCCTTATAAATATACTACTTTATATGTATATACATATACAAAATCCATTTAAGTATTTTTTTTATGGGAGTAGGAAAAGGACGGGAGTAGGATTGGGCCTCCAGTAACCTCACTTACACGGCGAACACAACCAAGCATTGCTTCGCGGCCAGTTTTCTGAGATGCCGTGGTATCATTTCGGTCGAGCGGGCCCATACGTGCCGAGGCATGGCTCACCTTAGACATGTAATATTAAATATCAAAGAAAACTTGATCAATGTTTATTGTGCGTATAAGAATGACTTTTATGACAGTATTTAATTGTCTATTAAACACAATTTATTTCACTAAGCTAGCATTCTTAGCTTCCGAGATTTTCAGGTAAGTAATAAGTGACCCGGATTTACATCTTAACGTGACCCGGATTGTCTGATATGTAAAATGTATTATATGTTTAACAGATAATGTACACAGGACGTCTTTATTGCTGAATGCAATTTCTTCCAAGCAACCTTAGGATGTCAGTATTAGGTGGTATAATTTTTAATTTCAACCTTTAGAAGCTTTGGACTTCCCGGCAACAGACATTTTGGTTTACAGGTATGCGACCTTGACCCGCTCGAAAAAGAAAAAAGAAAAGAAAGAAATAAAGAAGCGCGCTAATGTGGGTGACACTAAGTTATAGTTAAAAAAGTTTGTTTGCTTATTACGCCTCTGTCTACCTCTTTTGGGATACAGGCGTGTGTGTATTTTATTATTATTGTTTTACGTGTCTACCTCAACCATTTCTGTTTTTTTGTAGCGCACTCTTGCTTGCTTATGGCTTCGAGAAACCTCCAGATCCCATCAGCTGTGATGTGTATACATGATGTGCATCCCTGGGTTAATACTTCGGTGCCACAGTGTGAGACAAAAGCATAGAATATTTCTTTTTCTAGAAGTTTCTTCTGCCTCTCGACAGAATCTGCATATTGTGTTAGGTATCGCCTAATTTTAGATTGAACATACCGGAATTACCGGACGCTTCACTGCAAACTGAACAAAAATATTATGTTTGTTCAGTTTGCAGTCATGTGTCCCTTAAGGATCTGTGTTACTGCACAGGTTTTGTATCTTTTGAGGTCCAGAAGTTCCTTCGACACTTTGTTATCATAGGTCTTTAATAAGGCGTGTATGTAAGTTTAATATATGTTAATATATTAAACCCAAGTTACTTGTATATACCAGTACCTAGAATAATAACTTTACGTACGGTTCGACTCACATATGTGTTTCAGGGATCCTTGACTAGTTTCTAGCTCCACACGGGCCTGTCGCGTCTTTGTTAGGCGTCACAGTCGATTGTGGAATATATATTTACTAGATAGTACTACATACTTACTATCTAACTTAGATAAGTAATGTAAAAGAATAACTAGGTACATATGAGACCAATATTTCAAAGCTACATTTGAGATCACAAGAAATATTCACTATTGAACTTAAACGACTTACATTCAGTGGCTCTTTATACAAAACTATTTTACCGATTGACGTGTATGCATGTCTGTCCCTATGTTCCTTTGTAACTACTATACGGCTGAATGAATTTTCATTAATGTTATGTGGTTAGATTTCTCTTTATTGCGCGAGTATCACTGGGCATAATTAAAATCAAATAGGTATTCGTTTTCTCTCCAACCTATCGAATGTGGTATTAAAATTAGTTAGTAGACTTAGTTTTTTAGTTATATTTGTTTTTTATGATGTACACCTGATGGTAAATGACTAGCGCTGCCCATGGGCACCTGCAACTCAATAGTCACAAGTGCCCTGCCGGCCTTTAAGGCGAGAGTAGGGGAAGGGGGAAGAGAGGGAGAGGAGGGGAAAGAGGAAAGGGTTAGGGCCTCCGGTAACCACACTCGCTCGGTGAAAAGCAATCGAATCATTGCTTTACTGCCGGTTTTCTGTGAGGCCGTGGTATCACTCTGGTCGAGCCGGCCCATACGTGCCGAAGCATGACTCGCCTACGAAACAATAACTTATATAAATAATGCACTTCGTCGCATTACAACAAGCGTACCACGATCGATGCAGTTCGATTAAAAGTTTCTATCTAAGTCCTGATTCATTATACTAAGTCTCAATATTAAATTTGAGCTACGGCATACCTTTAAGCTAAGACTTAAAATTACACTAACGGTAGTAATAGATTATAGAAATTTGCATCAACTTATTCATTAAGGCGCACATACATTATTTAGTATTCAGTAGAAACCTATAATTTAGTTCTTGACATAAGATACTTATCTAACTTGGCAAAGAGATCATTGCTTACAATCAGATGTTTATTTATTTGATGCAGAACATCAGTGACATTGTCCTAGATCAGTCCTAAGATATCTATCTTTAAACTAGCAGACCCGACAGATGTTGTCTTGCCCGAACGTAAGGTTATCTTCTTGTTGTCATAATTACACTTGCGTCGGAACATAAAAGAGCATAATTCCTAGAACATGGTTGAGCGCCACCAACCGGGTTAATTTTTGTATCTAATAAACCTTCTACGGACCAACTCAAAAACACATAGGAATAAACAAATTAATTAAAACAAAATTAAATAAGAATCATCGAACCCGCTTGCTTCTATTAGACCCGGAAGGTGGTTTATCGGGATCATTGTGAAACTAAACTTTCCAGGGACTGAAACACGCACAAAAAAATTCATAAAAATCGGTCTACCGGCTTAGGAGGAGTTCAGTGACCTACACACGTACAGAAGAATCATATGTGATCTTAAAGATAGAAAGACAAAACAGGACAACCGCTTTATTTATTTATTTTTATTTTTTAAAAAGACAACTCCCGCATTAGGAATAATCCTGTGTCGCGGGGGGCTTCACAAACATTCAAACAACGGACACAAAGAACACCCAGACTCGGGACAACTATTTGTGGATGACACAAATTTTTGTCCCGTGTAGGATTCGAACCCACAACACTCGGCGCGACGTAGTGGCGAGGTGACCACTTAAACCATTACGCCATCCGTGCAGTCATCTTTTATTCGTCAACCGATTTTCCTATAGAGCAAGATTCCAGAGCCGCAAAACCTTGCTTATTTTCTGACGAACAAAGTGTATCGTATTTAGTAATATTAATAGAGACACTGAAGGTATGCATATCTGCTACCTCGAGCTGACGGTTTTTCGAACATTAAAGCGTCATATGTAAATTACCGTCCATGGAAACTGTCTAGCAATATTGATAATAACTTATTAATGTAGCGGCGGTAGCGTAATGGCTAAGGCGCCGGACTTGCGATCAAGTGGTTGCGGGTTCGAACCCCACCCAGTGCACTACCGGCGTGAACTCACTCCTAACACAAGCATTTAGCTTAGCTGGAGGGGTTAACAAAAATACTAGTAATGTGTAACCCACGTTGCTAGTATTCTTAAAAAAAAAAAAATTGTCTATAACAATGTGTAAGAATGAATGATTTGGGATATTTTATACATTCCGGTGGATAGCAACCAAACAGCAATACAAGTTATTTTATCATTTGCACTCAATTATAGGAATCTATTGGCGCCTAAGTTGCGATAAGAGTAATTCCTTTCAATAAAGACGTTAAGAGAATTCCCATTTTAGAGGAATATTTGGCGCCAAACTAATAATGATATCAACGTGGAAATCAGCCATGATCGTTTCTAACAAGGATTATGTTGTAATAGTATTTATTTAACAACAACTATATATACTGAAAACTTAAGATGTCTGTTTATTTGTTTAAACTGAATGCATTCTCTGTTTTAGGTAAATACAGTTGATATTTATTTGATACAACTTATAAATACATAAGAATTTATAATACCATTTAAATTATATTCTCAAAAAAAGTTGTACTAGTAAGCAAAACTGGTAATGGAAAAGTGTCTACTGGAAGGTAAATATGCAATTTGTACCGTACACTAATTTTATGTTAGATTACACTATAGATAGAGAAAAGGGGAGCTCGTAAATTATTATTGTTATCGCTCACACCAAGAGCAGGTAGATCATAGAAGGTCTCAGAAGGCCGTCAGAATGAAGTTACAGATCAAAGTCTTTAAAAAAACCATGTTTACGTATTTAAGTGATTACTGGTAGACTATTACTATTAAATCGTTGTTATTATGATAATAAAAGAAAATTATTGACTGATGATATTTTAGTTAAAAAATATTGTGGAAAAATTTCATTGATGAAAGTCCAGACAAATCCCTTGACCAAGAGTAGTTGGTTTTCTTAATACCACATTCTAACACTTTACACATAGATAATGTAAGTAGGGATCAGTGGTTCTTTATTGGGGATAATACTGTTTGCTGACCTTTACAGGGACTTAACACTTGGACTTCGCCCAGAGCTTTGCACAATAAAGTTTTGATCTATACGTACTTGCTGCCTGTGCCAAAATTGGATAAACTAGACATGTATATTATTAGAATTAATCCCACTAATATAATAAATGTGAAAGTTTTAATGGATGTCTGGATGTTTGTTACTCTTTCACGCCAAAACTACTGAACCGATTGCGATGAAACTTGGTATGTAGATAGCTGGAGACCTGGATTAACATATAGACTACTTTTTATCCCGATATTTCTACGGGATCGGGACTTATGCGGGTAAAACCGTGGGACGCTGCTAGTTATACATTGCCTGTAATGAGATCATCCGACAAAGAACCAAAGTTACCGACATAGCTCGCAGGATAAGCATGCTGAAGTGGAAGTGGTATGCCGAAGGACCTATAGTCGTTGGAGCAGATGAGTCCTAGAGTGGAGACCCCACTGAACACGACACACCCATACGTACAGAAGCATGGCATACGTACAGAAGCATGGCTCTCCCACGTGCAATTTTGGTTTGCTTTACTATCTCATAAATTCTTTATCATAAATTCACCAAATTGAGGATGGATTTTGAGACCTATCAACTGTGTTATCTGTTCATAGTATAATACAATTTCGCTTCCCACTCTTAGATCTTTTAAACTACACAACGGATTTTAATGCGGTTTTTATCAATTGATAGACTAACTCAAGAGAAAGGTTTATCCGTATAGTTTAATATTGTTTTGTCTTAATTTGTTGAATTGTTTACCACATTAGTAATTGCATCCATGCAAAGCCGGGGCGGGTCGCTAGTACCTCAATATTTGTAACATATTTGCATTGTTTATTACTTAAAAGGTGTACAATAACGAAAATAATAATAAAATATTATACGTGTGATTTAAAGCGTTTTTGATAGCTTTCGTAAACTTCATATATTTACAGAGATTTAGAATATTTGACAGCATAAACGAAAATATAGAAATATGAGTCTATTTCAGGCAAATTGTTACTTTTTATTCTTTTACCTGACAAAAAGGAAATTCTTTAAGCACAGCAATAACAGAAAATTAGGATCATTGTTATTTCCTTGTATTATATACTGAAAGCTTACTGCAACAATTACTGGTCTGGTGTTGAACCTCCTAAAATTATCTAGGTACCACTATTTGAGCCCAGCTTGCTCTGAGACAACTATTAATCTTGATAACGAGGTATTCGAGTCTTGATAGTGACGTGCCTATCTCTTATAGCTGTTGTGAAATTAGGTTTGTTTATTGTTCGAGTTATTGAATTATCATATTAAATTGACATAAAATCCACGTGGGAAAATCTCTGTACGTGGTTTCGGTTGTGCGGTTTCGCATTGCCGAAAGTGCTTCAGGGCTCGCGCTGTACATCGGCGGGCACGAGCGGTAAAATCTCGGGGTTGTTTCACTAGCTTTATCAAGAATATCGTAAAAGGCGAGTCTCGAGTCAAAACCCCTCTGACAGCCGCCGGAAGGGACATTATTGGCGTCTGTCTACTAGATTAAAGTTTTAATTAATTTTCTATGTATTGCACTGATACTCGTATAATCGTAAATGATAATTTTAACAAAAAACAAACCGACTTCAGAGCTAGACCAAATTGAAATGGGACCACACGGGAAGCACCAGCTATCAAATAAAAAGAGAATCATCGAAATCGGTTCACCCAGTCGAAAGTTCTGAGGTAACAAACATAAAAAAAAATACACAGTTGAATTGAGAACCTCTTTTGAAATCGGTTAAAAACCAGCAATTAATTTAATCAAACAAAACCTAAGCTGAGCATATTATATATTTTTTATTCCGAAAGTGTTTTGTATTTGTTCCAAATAAAACGAAAACAAACCCAAATATAAAGGAATGCTTTATTCTTAATTTAGATATAATACATTTGTAAAACTAAGAAACAAGTCGCTGGGTTTGAAGTCAAACTTACTTTAGGCAGTAACGCAGCTACTTTTCTTTAAATCGTGAATCCATCAAGTTAGAGAATACCTACCATACGCTTACCGATTTTCAGTTTCCACAATAAGACTCATTTGCTCCAACGGCCGTCATTATACCTCGGCAGAAGTAGACAACTCATTGCCATAACTCAACTCTCTCATTTCATTGCAAGAACTCAAATCAAATCAAATCAATTTCTTTATTTCCAAATAGGCCTTATAAATAAATTCATAAAAGTGGTTGCACAAATGTACATTATTAATTAAAAATATGGTGTCTCCACTAAAATTATGTTCATTTTAGGCTATTCTCAGCAATGTTGAAGGAAGAAACAAGAAGACATGTATTAAATCTTGTCTTGTATTGTCAACATAAACAATTAAGTCAAAACTATTGCTCAGTAGCTGCTTTTAGATAGATAGATAGATGTACTCTTTATTGTACACAGAGCAGATTACAATATTTTCTTATATCTAAATACTAGCCAATACTATGTTCAATTGGCGACCTTATCGCAGTTTGAGATCTCTTCCACGCAACCATTGTATGGAAAGAGAAATAGACATGAAAAGAGGGCTGCAGTGTACATGGAGCCTATGTAACAATTAATAAATAATATATATAAGTACTAATTAAATATACTACTAACTATAAATATTAATGGTTTGTGGGTGAGTATTAAGATTGGTACACAAATATATAGATACACACGCATATATACATATATGCTTAGACATATCATAAGTACACATAAATACGGAGGTACATAATAATTACATAATAGTACCAAGTATGTCACAATTCATAGAGAAATATAGTAATATTTCACTTGTTTTTTTAAATTTGTTAATGTTTGTGCACGTCTGATGGCTAGTGGCAGTTCATTCCACAGACGGACAGCTATTAAATTGGAATGTCTTGACTTTGGAATAAATATCACCTAGTCACAATGAAACGCAGGTTTAAGAACGCTTATCACAAAAATCTGTAACTATGGCGCCTATACAATCTAAATAGAGGTAATCCACGACTTGACAATCGACTGTTAACTGAAATAACTCAAAACGTTATCGAGGTAACTATTATAGCCGTGATAAGTAGCTTAACTGTTGGTTAGCTAACCTTAGGTGTGAAAATCGCTGCTGCTAAATTAGCTAAGTGGCTTTATCAAGACTAATGCTCAGATAAATGATATTCCATTATGGATAAGGAGTTAAGTTTGACGAACATACTTGCCGACTTAGCATTGAAAGTCATTTAGTTTGAAGCTCAAAGAATGTTTCAGCATTCTCAGTAATCTAACTGAATTACTAAAAAAGGAAAAGGATAATGGTGCCATCCTATCTCGATTCCAATTCCAGATAACATTACTCTATTAAATTATGTAAATACATATTTAAAATCATGCTGCTGTCGTGTAATTGATTTTGTTTTCACAAAAATGCATATGTTATAAATTTGTGCGTTGAGGAGCTTATTACTATATTTGCGGCTACAATATTATAGTGGGAGAGTCATGCTTGGGCACGTATGGTACCACGGCCTCACAAAAAACCAACCGTGAAGCAATGATGCTTGCATTGTGTTTGGCCGAATGAGTGCGGTGACCGGAGACCTAAACCCCCTCCTGCTCCCTCCCCTCCTGCCTCTAATCCCACCCTTCCCCTACGACCACCTTAAAGGCCGGCAACGCACTTGTGACTCTTGAATTTCAAGTGTCCATGTGCAGCGGTAGTCACTCATTTGCCCCCGAAGCCATAAAAAAAAATCCGCTCCCACAGTTTAGGTTACACCAATTTTTTTTTTTACAATATATGAGTTTTTCTTTGTGACAGTTTAGCAAGGATACATACAAAAAATTATAAGCCCTATCTTTTAAAGTTAGTGTAAGTGAATTTTCAAGCTTACCGACTTATTTCACCGTGTGTATCGAAAGGCTTTGCATTTGTCCTAAGGTCAGATTTTGATATAGGGGATTTTAGTGAATATTTACGATATCCTATAATACTTGGCAAACCCCGTTATGTAATTTACATACGGCTTTTTCCTACCAATTTCACTCTTTGGTACAGTACTAGGTAATATAGAAACACCAATGTTATTCAAGTTTTTTAACAACCATGTCTAAAAACCGGCCAAATGGGAGTCGGACTTGCACATGAAGGGTTCCGCACCATTGAACAATATTAAATACAATTAGTTAAAAAAAAAATACGTTTTTAGTAGGGGAGCCTGCTTTAATTTTTTATTTATTTTTATTATTTGTTATTATAGCGGCAACAGATATACACATTCTGTGAAAATTTCATATTGTGAGGCGTAGCAATAGGGTCCCGTTTGTTACCCTTCGGGCACGCAAAAATTAAAAGCAGGTGACACACTTGATAGTAATCGGTTACCGGTGCCTATAAGCAAAGGAACTTATTGTCGGCCCATTGAGGCAAAATTTGCCGTCCAGGGGCAAATCAAAGTTTTATTCTAAATTAGTTTAATAAACTTACGCAAAGAAAATTGTTATCCAAACTACATAAACATACTAAATTTCATTTCGATACGATAACAGGCCCTCTCCTCCTACGTATTTGTTTATGCTGCCCCCACCCCACCCAACGCAAACGTTATATGAGCAGAGTCAGTATACCTGCATCAAGTTCCCCAAACCAAGGTCCCGAGACGCAGGGACCTTTATACGGCAAGTCTTACCTCCAACGCCATGGCGCCGGCACTAATTAAGGCTAGTTACCCGTATGCCTATCGGTCACAGAAGATCGCCACTCGTGAAACCAAACTCGCAGCGACCCCCCATTCGCAACCGGCACACTCCCTATTGTCCAGATAGGTACCGGAGCTGTAAGGCATGCTTACTTCCCGCATATTTGCATATGCTCGCGGTAACACCGCTAAGTTCGTCAGAGAAACCGACTACCAGTATCCAGCTGGTACCGGAGCTGTCAGCACGCTCACATCCCGATCTACAATCAAGTGTAGGTCTACCCTGGCCTACGGTCGGGTGTCCGGATCAGTGTCTAGTCACCTTTCTACTTGCTAAGCAGGCAAGTACCCGAGCTGCATCGGTCCGACGGGACCTCTGCTAAAAGACGCTTCAAGCCCAGCAGCGGAAAACCAAGGAGCCCTTCGCCTTAGACCGGTTAATTCCCCTGCTCGCTGCGCGCGAGACCAGACGCTCCACCGACAAAAGTGGAGCAGACGAACGTGCCCGTTCTCTGCAGCTAACCACAAAACCCCCACGAGTCCAACTCCAAAACCGGTATCGGACAGCTTTCGCCATCAGATGGCTCAGGATCCGGTTCCCGTGGTACTCTGATCTAACAGCCGGACCCGTAGTTCCGGCTGCGAACCTATCTACTCCGGGTGACTAGTAGATAGGGACGATAGTTCGATACGATAAGTAGAAAGAAGTAGGTGAAAATTGATCACTAATAAATTTTCACCCACAGAAAACCGGCAGTGAAGCAACATTGCTTTTCGCCGAGTGAGTGAGGTTACCGGAGGCCCTAACCTTTCTCTTTCCCCCTCTTCCCCTCCTCTCCCCCTCCCCTACTCCCACCTTAAATGCCGGCAATGCATTTGTGACTCTTGAGTTGCAATTGCCCATGGGCGGCGCTAGTCACTAACCATCAGGTGACCCGTCTGCTCGTTTGCTCCGTATAACATAAAAGAAAAATATATATATATAAGAAAGCGTATAGGAATAAGATTGTTTTTAAATGTATGATTTAGTAGGACATTGGTTCTCACAGCGTTAAACGGTACCTTTGATCTCAAGTTTTACATAATTTTATTGCTGCCACAAGATTTCCTGTACCAGTTATCCGTTTTACGACTTTTTATACAGCTAATTTCGGTGCTGTGAAATATGTAATCAGTAAATATCATCTGGAGTATGCTATTAGTATGTTATTATGTTATGTTATACTATAGTGTTATAACTTATAACCCATTATGTCACTTACGTGTTGAAATAGACTGTCAAAGTTGTACCAAAGTACTCTGATGCAGGTCAAAATTTATAACGTAACTGTCAGCTAAGATAGACTTCATTCGGTCAATTCAAATAAAATATAAGTATTTTAAGTTTTATGTTCAAAAATCAACGAAAAGTATATATATATAGAAATGTCTGGTTACCCCACAGATAGCTGTGTTGTTATGTAAACTTCTGCAAAGGCACAAAAAATATAATTTAAAATGTTTTCATTACTTGTTCTTAATACTAGGTAATACAAATACTATTTACTTACCTCAACGTGACAACATATTGCACGTGAAACTAAAGAATCTTATATTAACATGGAGTGACAAAGGTCCTATAAGGTAGGCCTTATAATAACTTGTACTTGTTGTCGCCACATCAAAAACTCTTATTTATTTTATTAAAAATAGGGCCAAACTATAATAGATGATAACACAGTTCACTATTTAATAAAAATAAGTTAATAGATAATACTATTGGTCGATGGATAAATATTAACAAATTGTGGGATAATAAAAGGGTAGGAATATGTTTAGATTGATTGACTTGAGTGCAAACAGAGGTACGAACAACTTGGCAGTGCTGTTAGTTAGTGATTTTAGTAGTGATTATAGTGTATATCAGTGGTTTCGAGACTGTTTCTTACATACTATAAAATAAAATGTAGTCTAATTGTGCCCCTACAATCGTTTGTGACAACATTTCAAAACCTTTAAATTTAAAACTATAAGCAGTATCTATAAGAAGAAAACTAGCTAAGTTTTTGACTCAACTACAGCTATATATATTGAGACCAATCCGTCATAATATTATTTATATACTGAAAATAAATTAAACTTAACATAAAGTACGCATACATATAACAAACACTTGAATATATCACCCAAACATTCCCGGTAGCCGACCACTTCATAAACGTCAAAACATTTCACTTAAAGTAGCCATCGAATGCTTAGTTCCGCGAACTCAGTAATCGAGATAAATAGTATCGATTTATATCTATCACTCGGTTTGTTAACATTTGATCATATTTCTGGTGAAGGCGTGAGCGATCGTGAATTGATTCGATTAATCATGACGAATGATCTGTCAGAAGACGATCTGTACACTTTGAAGGCTGCGCTTATACGCTTAAGAACTTCAGGAAAATAGAAATGGTGAAGATATTACATGTGAACTATGAAAGTATTTATGAAGATAATAATATTTTAGAACTATTTATTTATAAATATAGAATTACTATATCCCGACTCAAAAATCCCATCAACGAATAGAAAAGAGCTACTGATTTCCGAACGGCTAAACAGATTTTATTACGTTATAGCTAAGAACACTCTCGATCAAAACACCTTTCAATAAAAAAAAAATTAAATCGGTCCAAATGGACCTCAAATGGAAATAAGAGATATGATGCCACAGACAGATACATAAATACACAGACACACATGTTAAACTTGACCCTTTACAGCTACATGACATATAATAAGTTCTTTTAGGTACGTCCATGCACTTTGAATAAAAGAAGAATATATATCAAAATACATACAGATTATTAGTAAAATAAATGTCTCATAAATAAATAAATAAAGACAGTCGTGTAAAAACCAGCATAAGTAGATCCCACCACCATTTGGATCAGACAGACACACATTGCTGGACTGGATTATGCTTTAGTGCAGTCAGTGTAGCCAAGCACCGGAGATAGCGAGACGATCTTCGGCCTCCAGTAGCGCTTGCCTGAGGGTGATAGGATGGGTTACCCGTCGCCGTAGCAGAAGCACCTTAGCCAGATCGCCTGTTATGCAACAGGCGGCCAAGTCTGGGTTCTTAGGGATTTCCTTTCGAGGGTACACCTGAGGCCCTGGCAATAAGACTACGGGACGGAACACCGTGTGGTTTTAGTCGCGTCGACATCCCACCTTACCGTTAGCCCCGTGGTGTATACGTTTGACGTTCATGAGTAGAGTGAATAGGTTTCTTTTGGATAGGCGTGTAATATCTTCGTCTTCATCGTCGCTATATCAGGTGAGGATCACTATTCACCATCATGGAAGACAAACGTCAACTCCACTTCTTATTCACCAAAAGTTCCCTACGTTCTATAACCAACAACCCGCCCCGGCTTCGCACGGGTTATAATATATGCCTACATTTTTTCGTTATTGTGTGTTAATCTTAGAAGATAGACATATACCTTCCTCATGAATTACTTTATCCGTGCATGAAAACTGTATGAAAATCCATTCTGTACTTTTGCAGTTTATCGCAAACAGACAGACGTTGTTTTATAATATGTAGTGAAGTATGAAGAGGTATTTATAACAAGAGTTTATTCAACTTACTACGTAACTAGTTCAATCAGAACAAAAACATTCGATTGTTTTTACCTACTAGAACTTCCTTATTTTAAACTAGCAGCGCCCCGCGGTTTCACCCGCCTAAGTCCCGATCCCGTGGAAATATCGGGATAAAAAGTAGCCTATATGTTAATCCAGGTCTCCAGCTATCTACATATCAAGTTTCATCGCAATCGGTTCAGTAGTTTTGGCATGAAAGAGTAACAAACATCCATACGTCCATACTCACAAACTTTCACGTTTATAATATTAGTAGGATATCAGTGGTTTTCCAAATAAATTTCATAGGGTAAAGATCATGCGTCTTTGTCCCTACGCTCAAAATACAAAACATTTTTAGACAAACTATTTTTACAATAAATGTATGGTGTAATACACAAAAATAACAGGAGACAAACCAATGAGAACATTCCACCGTAAATAAAACCGAGCCCCAATAAAATAGTTTACCACAAACATTAAGTGATTTATCTGTACAAATAGAAAATAAATTGAGAACATCTTGTTTTATCAAACTACACTCTTTAATAATTCCTACTTTACACTTTGTAAGACACAGCCGCATTATAATGTCTAATTTGTTGTATTGTTAAGAACATCAAAGGAGTTTTCAGCTAATTAATTACAGAGGCTATTACAACACACCAACTAAGGCACAAACAAAATTATACCGTACGAAACAGGAATTCAAGGTGGTTAAAAGCCAAATTCGCTTGAAGATTAGAGATATATTCTTTCACATAATTACAGAACGTTATGTAACACAGCAAAACAAGAAATCTGTAAAACAAAAGATAAAACTGAAACTGTCAAAGAGGATAACAAGATTACATTTAGTGACACCGACACGTGTACGATACGATTTATAGTTCAAGAAAGATAATCTTTAAATATGTGAAACATGTTTTTTAGTGTGCGGTAACATCGTAGTCCGGTCGTAATTGTAATATATCATAGTTTTATGTAAAACTTTAGAATTTTAGAATATAAGATTTTTAAAACAACTTCAACTCGTCTAGATCAAACTACTTGAAACGACCGTTAGCTAATTCGGTGTTCTTCAAGTTTCTATTATTTTCAAACTTTTAAGGGATGTTTCTAGAGATTTATGAAATAAAGATATTTGACTTCATTTGAAGGCACTTAACACTTATTCTATATGCTTTAGTCAATCCAATAAATATAGTTTAAAAAACTAAAAAACACGCTTTTGTAACTATTTTTTTCCTTATAGAAAATTATTTTCTATTTTTTAGTGCAGCTAGTTACAAAAGCGTGCTTTTTAGTTATTTAAACTATTATTTATTTTCTACTTGTTGTTCAGCTAGCTACAAAAAACGTGTTTTTAGTTTTTTAAACTATTATTTATTTTCTACTTGTTGTTCAGCTAGCTACAAAAACGTGTTTTTAGTTTTTTAAACTATTATTTATTTTCTACTTGTTATTCAGCTAGCTACAAAAACGTGTTTTTAGTCTTATTGTGTCATCGGTCCTTCATAAGTGTGCGAAGTTTCAATTCAATCCGACGTTTTAAATTGGGTAAAAATCACGTTCAAAGATTCCATTATATATATACATATGAAAATGAAACATGGATACATTCATACCAAGCTAATAAAAGCGTGTTAAAAATCATAATTTAATAGCAAAAGTCATATAATATAAAAACCATCACGTGAACAAATTGCTTGAATCGGTCGTAGCCGCACACGGCTCGTTGGCGATGCTAGAAATAAACTAGACACAAAACAATGAAATCGTCCATTGTCCCACACAACGCCCATCGGGTGTAACTCCTTGATAAACGCATATTGATGAAATTTCAAAATAAATTTAGATTTCATACATGTGGTTATTTTCATGGGAGTGGGTCCAATTTCTCTCACCATAAGTTAGAGATGATGTGATGTCACCGCTGATACTAATTAAATTTATAATCCGACAAATGCACGGACAAATATTTTAACAAAATATTTTGTCGGTATGTCAGCCATACTTTGATTTATTGAATTAAATTGAGAATTTTAATAAACATGAAATCGGAACAACTAATAGTTCAAATCAAGAAGTGAATCTATTTCTAACCCACACAACTCCCTATTAAACCAAAAAAAAATTATTAGTTTTTGACCCACGTTAGTCATATAAATCTTACTGCTTAAATGTAATTCATGTTTAACCCTAAATATAAAATTGTCATACATACAAAGAGAAAGAGCTATAATGAGTTTTCCTAAAATTTCTAAATATTTCTAAATCTCCCATTTGAAATACACTCATTTAATTCCTTTATATTTGGAACCATGAACTCATAATAATGGACAATAGACAATATCCATAAACCCACAAACCGTTGCAAAACAGGAATCCATAATCAATAAACCTTATCAAAGAAGCCGATTGAAAGATACAACCTTGTCAGTTTAGAGTATTTTTAACCAGAATCTAACAAAGTAAGCCGTAAAAAGGCTTAATGAACCGGAAAACGATGTAATTATGATGATCAATTAGGCAGTAGATGATGAAGATACTAATGTATTAGGCGGAACTAATCGTAGTTTGTCGATCTTAATGATTGCGGAGATTTCTGTATTCGATGTAGAAATATTTGAATACCAGCTCTTTCCCGCGGCTTCTCGTTAATGAAGATTTTTTTTTGTTAATGATATTCCTCGGATGAACGATACAATTTTTCTGTACCCCTGGTAAGACCTGCCGTACAAAGGTCCCTGCGTCTCGGAACCTTGGTTTGGTATACTGACCCTACTTTTATAACGATTGCGTTGGTGAGGTGGGGCCGGGGGCAGTATAAAACAAATACGTAGTGAAGAGAGAGAGAGCTGGGGCTGTAACCCTGATAAGGTATATGCAAAAGTTCATGACGATCGTTTGAGTAGTTAGTTCGTAAAAGCGTTACAAAGTAACAAATACCCATTCGCATTAATATTATCAGCTATTGTTTTTAGTATTTCAATTATAGAATTCTTACTTAGTTAATTTTTTTTTATTTCGAGTATTTAGTGTCAGTATAATTCAAAAAAAATATTCTCAATTGTAGTTAATCGCTTCAAACATGCCCGTTGGACTTCTGTTAGAAATGTTCCGCTCCCTATTGGACAATTTCCAAGTGGTTAAAGTGACGATACATTTGAGTAATTATATATCACTCTACTCATCTTTATTAATAGGCAAAATGATAAACAGGTTTAAGTACTTAATACTACAGCCAAAATAGATAATTTTGTAACTTTATATTATACTCGTGTACAAAATAAATTTACTATTTTGTTATGACAAATAGTGGAAAAGCTTCGTTACGTTAATGAATAAATAATGAATTTCGTTGAGAACAGGAATCAGAAATATTATTTGGGTAACAGATGTACAAAATTATGTCTAAAGAGCAGTAAATCATTCATTATTATATCAAAGTCCAGTTGTATTCAATAGCAGAGTCGTGTGGAATAACTTTTTGAAGTGCCACGCAAGTAGATGCCGATGTAATACCTTACCTTACCTTGTTATCGATATTACATAATTATTCGTACAACTATAAAACCTAAATCCGTTGTTTTGTCGCCTATTAGTCTCAAAATCGAGTTAGAGATCTTTTTTTTGGCTAGTGTTCGGTACCGGTGAGAATAGAATAAGAAAGTTGATAAGCATAGACGCGTAGACTTTTAATAAATATTCTTCTACTCGGCTATGTAGTTACTACTATTACACACGTTTATTGTTACACTACTACATATTTTTACCGTTACTCACAATTTCAATCTTTCTGCAATCAAAGGATTAGCAGTTACAAAAACTACTGCCCAAAAAGCATATAATTTATATATGCATACAGAAAGGTTTCCATATACTGTAAAGTCATTACACTTACAGCAACCGAAAGAAAATGAAATCGGTAGATAAAAACTAACTAATTTTGAACAAACTTATATCGCTTCCAATCTCAGACGATCCTGCATCGTGCAATAAAATGTGATGAACATTTAGTTGACTTACAGAACAACATATTAGTAAACTGCTGATAAAAAGGCCAGAATATATCTATAGTTCCAGTATTTTGTAATGCACTTTGATACATAACATGACTCATGAGTTAAGTCTAAGCTCAGATAGCACAATAATTGAATTTCGGCTCATTTCATTGCGATAAATTCGTATATCACTGCCCTTCCATCTTCAAATCAGTGATTAGCATTATGCAAATAGTTTCATTGTGATTTGGTACGTGGGCGACAATTCTGCTTTCCAACAATTTCACCATCACGTTTGCAATTGTAGTACCAGTCAAAATTAACGATTATAGCCTTGTGGTCTACTAACTTAATATACTCGCCGTGGCCTAATTTTGATCATTTACTCGTAAAGCATAGTCTAATTTGTAGTGTTATTAACTGGTGTCAATGGTTTAAATTATGCAGTACTGTGATTGTTCTCTCGCTTGTTGATAGTTTAATTATGTGGTTATTTAAACTAAAATAAAACTTCATGATTTTGTTTTCGACTAGCGGGTATTGAACTACTTTTTATATTCAAAAGATAGCTATAGATACAATACATTGTTTTGTTACAATAATAAAGCAACAAACTTCATACTCCTGACTCATCCCATAAGAAGAGCGATGTTAACGTTGAACATAAATTAGCCTCAAGAATAGAACAGTAAAACCTAATTCAATAAAACTGCAACTTAAACTACATAAAAAGTATTAAAGGCTACAAAAACACTCTCACACAAAATTAACCGCTTAAACAAATCTAAAACACATAAACCACTGAAGATGCAAGAGCGTGGTCGTAAATTTAAAGAGATGAATTCAAAAATAGTGACAACATAAATCAGACGTTTTCAACGCAATGATAATAAAAACCATCCCACGCATAATAGTCCTGTCCACTAAACGTTTTGAAGAGAATCATAAAATAGTTATTAGAATCTCAGTACGAATATCATTAACTTCTATTCCTCCACTTGTTTTATTCTCTATACATAATATTTTATGGTCATATGTTCCATTTTTTTTATCTGTACTTTGGAGGTTTTATCGATTTAATCTTGTTATTGTTTATAATTTAGATCGCACATTTGTCTTTAACGGTTGCACTAATATAACCTAAAGAATATACAAATTGACATAATGTCATAAGTCTATGTGCAAAATTACTTTTATATATATATTTTTCTTTATTAAGGTAGGTATACAGCTTCGTAAGCAGACAACCTAAATATTGCCATTACTGTAAAATTCTATCAATTAATTTATTGGTACCTAGAGAAAATTGTATATATTTTGTAGTGATGTTTAAATAAACACTTGACACTAGAAGTTTTAAACGTCTGTTGCTGCGGCGGCGTAGCCTGCTGTGAGTCTGGAAATGCGTGGATCGTTAGTAAACGTTTTTGGGCACAACTGCCTTTACGTACCATGCAGAGCTATATATAATATCAATTTATAGATGCGATTTTAATTACTGCCATTTTCACAAGAAATTTAAGTACCTTTACTAGACATAAAGTAAATTTTCTAAATAAAAGAAAGCGAAATAGGTTTTTTAGTAAATTAAAAGATGGAAACTTTATTTTCAACTCCATATTGACAGATGACGATCAGACCATTGTGGTTTCTGTTGAAATTTAGATCAAGGTCTATACCAGATTTTAGTGAATTTTAGTGACGGAGATAGCACATAAGCTTAAATTAAAGCGGAACAAAACTATGTACATACATATTTATTTAATTTCTGGATTACTAGGAATGTCAGACCGCATAGCTCTGGTACATTTCCATTATATGTAAGTAAGTAAGTAAGTAAGTACTCTTTATTGTACACCAAATACATGTATACCTTGTTTTTCTAGAATATTTGAGAAATATGAATCTGTCACTCCCAAAGCATGTAATAATTTATATGAAAAAGAAATAGTATAACTTATTTTAAAGCAATTCATTGATGTCATTGTCCATAAAATGAAACGTTAAATGAAGAGACACCTACAATGACGACATCCTACTCTCAATAATTATAAGTTCATTTTATTTTCTTATGGCGGCTTTTAATCAGGAGGCTGAAGTTGATAAGTCATAAAGGTGTACCGCTACTGGTTCGGACTGCCGCAAGGATCTCAATGGGCCCACGCTCCTTCCTTATATATGGCTTGATTTACGATGTACTTTCATATAGGTAATGCTCGTATAGAGAAAGCATGAATTATGGCCATCATTTATTTTGCTAGGTACTTTAATTGTTTTGTTAATCAAAACTTTATTGAATCATGGTGCTTACTGAGCACCTAAATCATTACCTAGTTTTTTGTCTTGTTTTTCATTTTATTTCCAAATTTATTTATGTATTAGAACATGTATCTTTTTAAATTCAAGGCAAACTACTTCACTTTTTTAAATTAGTCTTACGACAAATAATATTAGTATTTACTAGTAATCGTTTCATCAAATTGGGAATGCATTGGAAAATAAATATTAAAAACATTATTTCCCTATTTAACTTTCCCATCTAGTCAGACCAGTTCCTTATTTCCAACACAGACCAATATATCAAAATGCGAGGGAGGACATCTGTTAAGGCCTGTGTGTGGTCTACAGCCTTACAGTGATAATTATTAAGTTGTTAAAGCAAGATTTAAGTTGGTGCTATACGATAAGATCACTCCACCTCAGGGCATAATAGTAAATTGTGCGGCTTTTGCATTTCAGTCATGTTTATTGTTAGATCATTTTCCGTTTCTAAATTTTATTATAATTTAATAAAGTTTAAATTGTGACAGAATTGGGCCGGTGAACATATTTGAAAGAGTGAAAGAGAAAATGTATGTATGTATGTATTTGAAAGGGCTTAAGATTACAGAGTAATATGCACTGAATCTTCTAGATAATTTATTCTGTTACTAGCAGCGCCCCGCGGTTTCACCCGCGTAAGTCCCGGTCTCGTGGGAATATCGAGATAAAAAGTAGCCTATATGTTAATCCAGGTCTCCAGCTATCTACATACCAAGTTTCATCGCAATCGGTTATCCATACATCCACACATCCATACATCCTCACAAACTTTCACCTTTATAATATTAGTAGGATGTTTATATCAAAACTATTGTATTAGAATTGCTTATCAGCAAATTCATTATCTTTATGTGATACATGTAATAGGTACTATTATCAACGGTGTAGCAAATTTTTTTTTCAGTTTTAGTTGTTTTATTCAAAAGCAATTAACTGTATAATGGACTATTTACATGCATACGTCATAAAATTCCTCCACATTGTCGACTACTGGCAGTATTCTCATCAGGCTGGCAGCATTGCCACGTTGAATGGCAATGCTAATTCTCTGTGCAAAAGGGAAAGGCTCACTTTTTGGTCACAAGAAGTGTCGATAAGTCGCTTAGCTAGTTCCTTATAAAGAGAATGAGCTCTCGGACCTCATGACCCTCGACCAAACGAACTCGACCCCAAACGGCTCAAAAACGTAATTACCGATTAAAATATTGTATTTACGCTGTTTGAAATATTATTAGGAGCCTACTTTATAAACTTTAAGTCGGTAACAACTATTTACTATCTAACATGGCTTAAGGTTTGAATACTTTTTAAATACCTATACCTATATTTACAAATTTCGACGTAATTTAAGTAAAAATAGGTACAAATAGAAATGTCAGTTATCTAATACCAATAACAAAGGCCTATGTAAGCAAACAAAGATGATCTCATCTAAGCGCGTAGTAAATAATATCTCCAGTCTTTATTCATGCAAAGGCGACAATGCCAAGTTGTCAACAGAACGGCGGTATATCATAAGGGATTCTCAAATGCCTGCTATAACTTTTACAGGCGCTCCACGGTACAGAACATTTCCTTTATCTACATCAAGACTTACTCCGAATGACTCATAAAGTGCTAGATTGTAAATTTCTTGCAAAATTTTCCTTTCAGCATTATCGTTAATGGAGTAGGAATTATGATCTGTTACTTTGGCTTTTGCATATTTGACATCGTGTTCAGTCATTATTTGTTTAGTGACGTCTAAGGTTTAAGCGTTTTAATCTCTGTTCGTTATGATTTAATGGGAACTACGAAGGCTGTGTTTATTAAATATTGTGTATCGGCTAGTTGCTGAGTATTTTAAATGTTAACTAATTGAGAATCTGTATGTTAGTTTTGTGCATACTTCTCGTATGGCATCTTGCTGACTGCATTTTTAATAAACAATTTTTTTTTATAGGTAGGTTTATAGGTAGGTAGGTTTAGAAAAACTTAAAAAACACGCTTTTATAGCGAACTAAATAAAAAATAAGGAAGAGTTCCACTATCTACCTCCTGGCTCCATCAGATCAGCTCCAAAATTCTCAAAAATACAGTACCTAGGCGTGATCGCGTTAATTATTTATCTACATGGATCCTCTCGAGGAGTCTTCTTTTTATTTCGCTGTCCTCAGTATATTGGTCAGAAATATTATTTAAAAACGCAATGAGGACAAGTTGAAAATCCACCTTCTACTCGTTGAGAGTCCAGTATAATAATTAACTACAAACTTTTGTTTTAAATAAGAATATTTTTTTGTAAATTTCATGGGAAGTTCTGATTATATTTTGAATGACCAGGATGGTTTTCTAAAGGATTCAAGCTAGTTGATTTTAATAAATATTTCATATAAATATTTACAAATAATCCAAATAAATGTGAAGTAAACAGGAGAAATTGCCAAATGGATTTTAAAAGGGTTTCAGGCTGGGGTTTCTTGTAAACGGAGCCTTCAAAAAAAGGGAATTAGCATGTTTCCAATGATGTTTTTATAAGTTAAGCTACAAAAGCAAAGGAAATATTTTTTTAAAACGCATAGAATCGCACAGATCACACCGACCAATCGGATACCAATCGATTCATTGCACAACCTATTTATCTTGGAAATAAATACTTTCATATCTAACACATGAGATTAAATAGCTTGTATATTATACCGTAGTTTGGTCTTGTAAACAATTTCACTCTACATAAAATTTGCAAGACTTAGTTTTACATGCCATATAATTCTGCATAAGCTTCTAGTCTCCGTTTTCTTCCTATATTTATAGCCCTGAATGACGAACATAAAATTAAAACAGTATAATATCGAACCATGCACAGCATGCCTAGATATTAAGATCAAGACAATGGCTAGGTCATTGGCATGTTGTGACGTGTTCGATAGAACTTCAGCGTAAAATAGTGCGCTTGCAGAACCGGTCCGATATGAGTGGTGTTAATGTTTGTGTTAGGTTTGCTATCCACTAAACATGTTACTTGTTTCAAGAGTAGCATTACCGTATTTGTGTTAAGCTTGAATTTAAAATAATTATAATTTACGACGATTTTAAAGTTAACAGTAAACAACTAATTAATAAATCTTATTATTTTTATGGTCACACTTGGCCTTTACTGTATGCTGAAGTAAAATTAATAATGAAAAACAAGTCGGATTTGTTTTAGATACAAAATATGTTAGATGCCTTTCATATTCTGTAGGTTTCTTACATCATAGATAACGATTATTCAAATTTTGAATGAGTCAAATAACAAATAAATAATATGTATTTATTGTAACCACTCACATAAACTTAATATTTTTATTATCTGCAATCTAAATATTTAATCTGATTTGTGGTTGAAAATATAATAAATATTAATTTAACAATGTCTATTTGACTTCTAAATTATATATTTTGATATCAGTTAGAAGTTTGAATTTGGGACAACCGGACAAACGTTTTTAAGATGTCAGAAAATTAGTAACGGTGTATTTGTTCAGTCCATATAATTAACTGATGATTAAAACACATATAATGTAAAGCATTAGAAAAATACAATATCATTTATAAATCGTATTTATCTTCAACTATTCAACTTCAACACATGTGTAGGTCTAATGTTGCAGTGCAATTTCAACATGTTTCAAAAACTTCATTAATAATTGAGCTTACATTTTGCAAATCGTCGATGAAGTGACAACACCTCCTAACTGTGGATATGCTTATTTTACAGAAGGCAAAAACGATTTACCGCTTAGGTTTTGATCACAGAACTTTTAAATAACTTTTAATGAAATGTTCACACCACACATATTCAAAAATTAAATATCCCACAGAAATAAAAACAGTGCATGCGAAATTTAATTTTAAGTCTAATGCATTAAAATGTAGATTTCATAAAAATGTTAGTTAGGAGGTATTGTCACTTCAACGACGAAATACTACTACGCTTTTGGCATAAATATTGCCGTAAGGAGTACTTATATTTGCATTTTATAGATACGTGGTAGTTTTGTATTCTACTTTTATTCAGGGGGCAAAAAAACTGTCGCGTCTGCATCACGCGCCGCATCTCTGACGCACGTGTGTGTAAACCGTCATTTCTCCAGCATCGCATAGCCTGTAAGTGTAATGATTTTAAAAAAAATTAACATAATGTTAAGAGCAGTCTTATTTGAAAATGCTGTTTATACGATTGGTAATTATTTAAACTACAAAAAAAAATGTAATACAGAACCAACATCGAAGTCGTCAGAAGAGTCCGTATTTACACAAAAAAGGATATAAGTACCAATTGATCCACAATTCGATCGCGCGCTGGTGTGAAATTTAAGAATACCTACAAACTGACACTAATTCGATTCGGTTTTCGGTTTCGATTGCGTAGTTGTTGAGAGTAAAGTTATAACAAATGTCAGTGTACACAGAAGTTAATATGAACGCAGTGCAGTTTGATTTTTAAGCGTCTCATGAATCAAGGCGTAAATACTTAGGTTGGTACTAACTGTTTACAACTGATTCGTGCTTTATAATTTACACGTAGAACTTTACGACGCCATTTGGAAAATGAGACGATCAACCTAGAATAGGTTTCAAGTTTAGAATTTCAAATTACTTACGTACTTATTTATTTTACACTCGTCTAGGTTATAATATTTTCAAAGTGTACACGTAGATTTTCAAGTCTCAGTCAGGTTCAGTCATATCAATGATTAAGTTTAATACCAGCACAAGGTGTAGTTATTTTTTTTCGACACCTGTTTTAATGGGACTTGATAGACTTTTCTAATGGCGCAGTGATTAAAGCAGTATTATGCACTATGTACATCTAGGGTAACAAGTTTGAAGATCAAAATTGGAGACTTTTACATTCTGTATTAATCCTGCCGTACAGGAGTCACAGCAGTGGGAATGGGAAAGGTATTAATCTCAAAAATTTAATACCGTTTGTATTCGTAATCTTTATCAATTACAACAAAATAATTACATACTTTTAAACTGCCGCATTCCAAGAAACATATTTGTTTATACGGGATTTAACGCGTTCAATAGGTGTTACATTCCTTTGAACTGCCTGACGTTTCTACCAGGTTACACTGATAAAAATGTTGAAAATGTGCAGGTGGATGAAAAAAAATCTATTCTTCTTGAATAGAGAAACACGAATCCATAGATAGGTAGCTGGTTCAAGGACCAATTTGTTAGCCTTGCGATTAGATCAAAAAAGAAAAGATTGTAACATAGAAAAAATAAATAATATGTAGTAAGTGACACAATGACCGTGGAGCACGTTTGGTGGAGCCCGTGTCCTTACCTGATTCGATTAGCTCGCGAACTGATTATTATGAGGCGTTTATACCGCGTTGCAACGTACAATAAATGAAAATATAATAGTTTAAAAAAACTAAAAAAACACGCTTTTATAGAAAATCCAACTAAAAAATAGAAAATAAATTTTAATAAATTTGGATTAAGAATAGTGTAAAAAAATAAATGTATATTATTGGAAAAAAGCGTGGGGTGCATCTAGTGTCAATAAAATGTTTATAACTATTGACACTATGCATGCACCCCACGTTTTTTTCCAATCATCACATCGTACATCTTGAAAAATAGTTTTTCAGTGTGACTGACGCGACGCGGACGTAACGATGGCGACGGTTTATAGTGTATGTTTAACACATTACCAAGTATAATTAAGATAACTATTCTCTCTACTTTATTAGCAACTCCATTATCTACTATTATAGTTAATTACACTAATCAAAATACATTCTAGGGTAAGAAACTTCATCAAAACCAGTAACCAGCAATAAATAAAACAAAAATATGGTCTTTGTTCCTATCATGACATAAATAAAGTAATAATATTAGTAAGTTTATGTGTTAATCTCATTTGCATCCATAATCTAGTTATAGCATAATCCATTCAATCGCCAGAAGATCTACAACAAATTATAATATAAATTACTTATTATGAGAACATAATAATGTATTGTCCGAATATCCTTTTCAGTTGCGATATCAAAAATTGGATGTGTTTTTAGCACCGTTTTTATCACTGTTAATACTACCTTTATCTTGCATCGTATACATGTTTAAGTGGTTTAGAGACAAATGTCAGTGTGACTATAATTCTGTGCTACCATACATGTCAAACGTGATTTTAACGGCTTCGAGACCAATAAAGCGTCGTTTCACATCGCACGCCTAAACTTTCTTTGATATTAATAAATATTTATTGAGTTTATATCTTTATTTGACAAATCTTTCCAGTTCCAGTCCTTTTAAATTTAATATGTTTCTCCTAATTTTGAATTTTGGCGGAATGTTTTCTGTCACTGCTGACCTCTTCCTAGCTATATCGTGTTTGGCGCAGTCCACCCATCTATTCTTTGTTCGTCATCTTCTCTTGTACCTTTGCGGACTAACGGTTATAATAATAACTTAAGATACTTTACACACGGCGGTCTGATCCAAAACTATGATATACATACATTTTATAGATAAATTACACCCAGACACAGAATAAGTTATCGTGCTCATCACACAATTATTTATCCTGGGTTCTAATCAAAACCACAACCTCTGGCATAGTAGTCAGGAACACCAACAACTAGACCAATGGGCCCGTTATCATTGTAGGTTAAGTTTATGTAATACTTAGCGGTAGTTGGTTCTCTATATTTGGTTTCGATACCTACTCAGTAGTACATACCGTGCAAATTTGCTCCTGTTCATCAGAACTATTTTATTTAGCTGCCATCGTGCAAGTAGTTGAGACATATTACTATTAATTAATCTCAGCCCAATGTAACCGCTTTCAATAAATACATTTTATATAGATGTAGAAAGCAGATTCGTAAGATAAAAAAATGTGATAGAAAATAAATAAAGTTACTCTATTGGCTTAAAGAGGAATATCCCTCCTAAATAAATTATTATTAAAAAAAAATAAAAAATGCTTTAATAGAAAATCGAACTAAAAAGTTGAAAATATTTTTTAAATGTAAAATGATTGAGTTGTAAAAAAGCGCCTTGAAGTTGGTGAAGACTGTGCTGAAAGCTTCCGTTACATCGACTAGAGTTAACAGGTGACTAGCGTCTTTGGTGACCCAAAGACTAGTCTGCTGTTAGGTCCAGTCTTAAATTAAATCTACATTTTAAAGTTTCCCTGTAACAATCCCTATCACACTAAGACCTTTAGGATTTAGATTAAATTTAGATAATATATCCATTTACATTTCAGATTTCAATTACATCAAGAATATGCCTATCAGAATAACGTAAATTTCCACACATGGCAGACATCTTGTTTCCCACACTAAATGTCAGAGACGTCAACAACTGGTCATAAAGGTTTCCAATAGTACCATTTTATGGACAACAATCTATCAAAAAACCGGCTGATCTGAAGGAAGCGTTTCAATGTGTAAATCACACGAAATGCTGTCATAAAAGCAAAGAAATTGATATTTTGTTAAGTATATGAAGGCACAAATGTTAACAGATGGGAGAATTATGTCTCAAAATGAAGAAAACTTGAAATGTTTTTTTTTATGCAACTTGAGCAAAGTTTGAATTAAATTTAATTACCGGACTGTACAGAGCTTTAAAAATCGAAACATAATTCATAATTGTTTTAATCTTTATCAAACTAAGGTTGAGCAGTTGGTTTCTTTACTCAATTATCTTATTATATCGGATTTCTACTTTCTAAAATGTTAATAGGTAAACTATACACTATTGGTAAACGAATTAAAGATATTGTACAAACTATTAAACTAAGATATGGCTAGTAAAGTTAAGGTACTTTATAATAAAGACTTCATTACCTACATAGGACAGTTTTTTTTTTTTCTTTAAAAAGACAACTCCCGCAGTAGGAATATTCCTGTATCGCGGGGGCTTCACAAGCATTCAAACAACGGACACAAAGAACACCCAGACTCGGGACAACTATCTGTGGATAACACAAATTTTTGTCCCGTGTGGGATTTGAACCCACAACACTCGGCGCGGCGTAGTGGCTAGGTGACCACTTAAACCATTGCGCCGTCCGTGCAGTCAAACTTGGATTACTGGTTTTTAGGGAACCTACAACTTTAAGGCAAATAGACGAAAATAAACATAGAGTAAATTAACAAATGTGTATACTTTATTTTCGAAGGAATAATATGATGCTAAAATTTGCGGTTCAGGCGCATTGTCGCGCACAACGTCCGATTCGCAAAACGTCCGGTGAGAAAAAAAGGTCCGATTCGCATATTGTCCTATTCGCAAAACGTCCGAAATGTCCGCTTTTCAGACTATGTGCTCCATTTGGTTTCCACCGCATCGACGCTTAACATCAGGCGAGGTGGCATTGGTAAAATGATTATCTACATTATATTTATGAAACCTGACGTTAGTGGAATTTTAATTCATTAAGACTTACACATTTTTCTGCAATTTCTTCTGATAAGCCTCTTAATATTCAACGATGCCTGTGTTGCTTTAACCAAACCTATTTATCAATATAATTTAACTACTGGTGCTACCGTCTATTAAGCCAAATATCTTCCGTTTTAACAATATAACAATATTATACCTAATATCTTTACTACATCTGATTCAGACTGTAGACACAATAGCATTAAGTATAAAAATAAACATTTTTTACGACTTTTGAATGAGGTGAATGACAAGAAACGTCACAAAAATAAATCACATTTTTTATTGTTATGTAGTTTTGTCTGGTGGATGCTGCGGTGTTGCGTATTTTTGGATTCTCTACACTACTTGTAATGAGCGTAAACGAGTGAGCAATAAAAGTGTGTTCGTGTTATACTTTTTCATATGCTTATAGTAGACTATTTTATTGGTCATAACATTTTTGTGGGTTGTGTTTAAATTTTTCAATGTCTCTTATTATTTTTTCAGTTGTTAACGACTTTAAAACTGACTGTGAGTTTAAAACTTCCAATTGTCTCAAATTCCTTATCTCCTTATTAATTAAATAATCAAGGCAGTCAAATTGTTTTTGAGATACATTGTTGAGAACAGTATTGTATCAGGAGACAGATGACATTATGTGCAGTTTCTCTAGCACCTTGGAAACCAAACATCAACATCTTGGGTTTTTATTATCTTAAAAGTATTTATAGAGTTTTTAGAAGTTCTCAGCAGATTTAAGAGACTACCCTTACCTACCTCTTACGTTGAAATTCAGATGTGTCTGGTAATTTTTAACCGACTTCAAAAAAGGAGGAGGTTCTCAATTCATCGGAATCTTCTTTTTTTATGTATGTTCACATATTACTCATAGACACCTGAACCAATTTAGAAATATTTAAAAATTGTATACATCGATGATATTTTCGTTTGCTCCGAAACATCGCTGTCTCATTGGAGCAGTGCGTTTAGTTGGCCTACCCAATCTAACCATATTATATTTAAACAAAATACATCTACTTTCCACACTTTACACATACTTTTTTTAAAAGATAATTATAATACACCCGGATTTCATATAACTTCATTCACAGAATAGTTTGACTGTATTTTAATTAAATATAATTAAAATGTATGACTTGTTGTATTAGCTACAGGTTTGTGTTCTGACACCAAATTATTAACAATATCAATTCTGTCTTCCCATATGGAATGAAATAAATTTAAGGCTATCTAATATGCAGCTTCATCGCATAAATACTTAGCTAGCTTCAAGATAACCTAATTGGAGTCTCATCAAGCTTAGATTTCACACGGCCCTTTATACTAAATATTAAGGAACCACACTTGCTATAAATCTGCATCTGCAGGTTTGAATTTTGCGCGGTTCATTACCGCCTTAAATATACTGGATATCCAGTATTTAGCTGAGAAGGGTTGACAAGGGGACAGAGTGAAGTTTGACGACATTCACGCTTATTGTGGAAGACTGTCGATGAGGCTACAGACGATAACTGATATGATTAATGATGACATAACTTCCTCGCTAAAAATAAACACACATGTTACAGTTATTGACATCGTAATGTACTTATTAATAGATTTATTGAATTAATTAATTAGGATATTTTTTTTAAGACAATGATAAGACAATGTAAATAAATTACTTATGACTTAATTCAATAATATATTTTAAAATAAGCCACAACAAATTCAAACAAATATTATAAACAAAATTACTTAAGAGTATGTGTCATGTAACAGTAGTCATAGGTACAAACAACATTGCTCGTTCACCTTAATCATTAGTGGTATGACAAATAATATTTGAATGAACATACAACGCTGATACAGTCTATATCCTGCCTAAGCTGTTTTTTAAAGATGTCATTGTCCTACAGTGGATTTCACGTATCTGTGATTGATTTAGTGTTAGAGAGGAAGCTTTCATCACAGAATACCAAATCAAGAGATTATCATAAACAATTTCAGTCAGCTTACACCAGATATAAAAAATAAACGACATTTTTTATCATAGTCGAAATATGTGTCTTTGCTAGTATCGAGTTTTACGACAATTTTATAGCACAGATAAATTCGGTTACAAATTGGATCTTTGATAGTAAATGTCAATGAACTGACATACATCTACAATTAATTAGGATTATATACACCATGGTAATGACATTTCGCATTGTCTCCTATAGGAATATTAAATAATCCTAACTGACATTTTAATTATATGATTTCCATATAATAATATCAAGTTACTGTAAACAATTATACCGTTTACGCCTGGAGCGTTATCTCAAAGCTTTAAATTTGAATAAAGTATTTGATAATTAGAATTAATTGAAATAAATTTGCAGTAAATAGACTGCCAGTGATATCCTGAATATGTTGGTAATTCAAATTTTTATTAGTCTTTGAGAAAATCAATAGAAAATGTCCCAAATTTGTCCCAAGTTTTTACTCTCCAGACACCGTCAGTACCGAGAATTTCAAAACGGAAATTTGCTTGACCTTGAACCTCATTTCAATCAAAATGTAGGGCATCTTGATTACTATATAATCGTGATTATTAGGCATGAAGATCGGGACTTAATCGCGATAATATTTAAAAGAAATGATAAATTTTTGTCACCCGATTAAATTGCACCGCTCGTGGTTACATATATCTGAATCACCACTGGTACTGCTGCAATATTTTTTTTTTTTTGCACTTTCAACAGGGCAATTTAACAACAAAATTTTTTTATACTACATGAGAAATATTCAAATATGACATTAGTTGAAACTTAAAAAAAAATTGTTAACTTTTTTATAAAATGAAATACCATCAAATTTTTTAACATCATAACACGTAAATGCGTTCGAAATTGTTTAGTAAATACTTCCTTGCTTCGAAAGCAAAGAGCAATTTGGCGTAATAAACTCGTTGATAATAACTCGCCGGTCAACTGACTTCAAAAGAAAGCGAATGTTGAATATTTAAATGCAAAAGAGAGCAAAATTCATCCAGAGTTCATTCACATCAGACCCTTGGGCTATTCACAAACTGACTATTAGCTTCCCCAATTTATGTTAACCGAAATCCTTCGCGACCATTACGTGTGAGACCGCCTTGCTCGAACATCGAATAATATTTTGATTTTGAAACGAACTTGAAAAATGAATCTTATGTTTGTTGATCACAATGTAAATTAACTCTTGAAGGATCTGAAATTCGTATACTGGCAATAGGATAAAAATAATGTATCGGAATGAAAAACTGCAAACGACAATGACTATAATGTTTATGGGCATAAAGTACATATCGTCTGCTTTACAACGATTTCAAAGTGAATGCCCAAAATACTGATATCTCAATCGGTCTTGATCGTTTGCAAATTTATGAGCGTGCAACTACCAAGATGTTTGTTAAACTTTTAACTGAGCTCTTGTTTAGCCTTTGTTCGTTTTGCGGAGATGCTTCGTATGTCCAGGCAATCGATCAGTATTGTTTTGTTGCTTTAGTTATTTCTTGGTTGTACGTCCATTATTCCAGTCATTACGTTTGTGAGATATATACTTAGGACATTTATCTTGCCAATATATTGTTTTACAAGTTGTATCATTTTAAAGATGACCTCTTATTATTAAATTTTCATGTTGATGATTGATGTGAACTCTAATCATAACTAGTCTTACTCCATGATGTTTGTTATTCAATCACGCCAGACCGGCTGAACAAATCTGAATGAAATTTGACACAGAGATAGATTACAGTCTGAAATATCACATAGGTACTTTGTTATCTCGGAAAAATGTACGGTTATCGTGGGATAGATTTAAATTTCCATGCGAACGAAGTTGCGGGCCTCAATTGATTGACAAAATCTATATTCACGCGAGCACAGCTGCGAGTAAAGGCTAGTTGATCTATAAATGCAATTTTTTTCTTTGATTTTTAGTATTGTGGAAACTGGCTGTACCTGCAACTACCGTTTTGTCATTCTCCAATACCGATGAACGTCAACCTGCAACAGTCTTTGGCTGTTAGTCGCCTTATTACCTTCCGATTTAAAGGGCTGAGGACGTCTTACAGAAATCTTGCATGTTATGCGTTGTTTATTATAATAATATTTTTTTTTATTGTAACACAAAATAACATTCAGTTACAGTGTCAGCTCTGATTCCCAAACTAGCGCGAGCTGTATGTTGGGAATAAGTTCCTTCCCAAAAATAAATGAAACAAAAGTTACAATTACACAGTTTGCAAACTAGAAATAGAAAAGAAAACATGTGTGTGTATGTATTTGTCTGGTTTGAGGGCTTGTTGCGCGTGTGTGTGATAAACGTTTGTTGAAATTTTGATTTTATTTTAAGATCACTAATAAATTTTCGACATCATTGTACTCTAAATCCTTAAGGCAATGTTTAATTTTATTTTTAATTTTCGATAAGTTTTTGGCTTTATATGGTACATTAAGCTTGTTACATAGTCTAGGCGCAATATTACTATATTGATGCTGGGCAAACTTGGTCTTCACTTTTGGAACTGGACATCTGTCTGTTCAATTACCCGATGGTCGTAATGTAGGCACCGTATTTTTGTGATACTTCCGAACACATTGATACACAAACAATTTTCGCACACTTAGAACTTTACTACACTACTACTTTACCGTACACTAAATGTGTAGGGTATCGGAGAGGTAAATAATGGAGAACTTTAATTAGAGCCCTTTGCGCTCTTTCTAGCTCTATTAAATATATTTTTACAATGAACATATGCAGTAAATGGTGATTAAACATTCCGCTAACGCTTTATATATTTTTATCAAAAGTTCAGTGTCAGATAGTAGTCTTAAATCTTTAAAAATATGAACAAGTTTTCTTAGTCTATTGCTAATTGCAGTAATATGTGTCTTCCAGTTTAATTTTTATTTAATATATGTAATTATAGCTGACTCTTTTATTCCCATTGCACATATATTATTATTTCTATTGCTATCCTTACATTTTCTTCCCATCCTATCTTTCCCTTTCAATATAGTCCTAATTTTTCCATCTTTAATTTTCAAAGTGCCCGGTTGATGGCAATTGGCTTTACCCCTATTACATTTAATACACCTTTACCTACCCTTACCTTCGGGGATTTAGGCATTATTATTTGTATATATGTATGTTATATTATTATTATTTCTATTTAGTTATGGAAATTGTGTAGAAATATGTAATTAATTTTACATAAGTACTTGTCATACAGTTATAGATTTTGTTTCCAGTGTTAATTTATTAAGAAACCTCTTCTTATTAAATAAATATTAGATATCATGATTGTGTATTAGTAAATTTATAGAAATTTTCCTAACACCGTCAGAGATAAGGTGCGATAGATAACTTTATTACTCATTTGACTTTAGCCAATAGTATTAACATACCCAGTGCTAACATTTAGCATCTAATTAAATTCATCAAGACTGTTATTAACGGTGCAATAAATTAAAACAAGTTCATTATTTATACTATCTCGTGTGTCCGCCGCGCCTGCAGAAGGAATTGTTTAAGGTTTGCTGTTAAGGGTTTCTTGTAAATGACCCAAGATTGCCTTATTTAGATTTATGGTATGTCAAAAGGGCATCAACTTTCAGATAAATGACATGGCTTGTGTTTGTAATTACTTAGAATAAGTACGAGCCGTAGGGTACAGTAGATTTGAATACGCCCAATTGAGAATTTTCTCCAAATTTCCCTTAATCCCTTAAAAAATCACTTATGTACAATTTTATTTTTCAGACATTGGGGTACTACAATCTCCAGAAAAGGTTTAGATTATGTCACTGAAAACTGTGACTGTTGCAAGTGTTTCCAGGGTACCCTGATATTTTTCATTTACATTGGTGGTACACAATATTTCAAAAAATATAAATTTAAAACGGTGTCTGCATAATTTAATTTAATATCATTACAATAATTATTATAAAGCAAAATAAATAAATGTCAGATGTATTGCGTATATGGTAGTACACACCTTGCGTAGATACAAAGTTGTTGTTATATCGGAGACCATTATATGTCATCTATAAACTAAAGACATATTTAGAAGAAACGCTTATAAGTTATCTTTGAACTGCCCTAAGTTCTACATAGTCCTGATATATAAAATTTCTAGACGTGCTCAAATATCGTATCTTATGATGTTATGGAAGACTGAGCTAATTGCATTCTATTCTCCTGTAGATTTCTTTGATCTTTAGTTGCATAATCATTTAGGGATCGCTAATTGAACCTTTTATAAATTAGAAATTTTCGAAATCTTTTGTGTTTAAGTTCTTAATTGTATATATATATGTATGATAATTCTACTGTAAGACTGGTGTACAAATAAAGTGTTATCTATCTATCTATCTATAATTCATTATAACCCTTTTTAATGAATTTTGCTTTATTGGGTAGTTGATGTCTCTGTCCTAATAGTTTCTCTAATCACAGGACGTACATTAGGTACGCGACCCTGGCCTCTTCGAGGTACTGCAGTGTCAGTCCAGTTCCCCATCCGAGAATTGCGGTATCCTTTACCCTACCCCAATTTACCTTCCCTTTTAAAAACGATTTCATTTCCCAGTCACGCAGGCGGCCCCCCGTAAAAGAAACCAGCCAGAAGTCTTTGCAATGTTACCCGTACAAATTGCGTTAATCTCAAATAGAATTGGGAAAAGGGCAGGATGATGATTTATTATGTCAAACGCAACAGCTTTAACAAATTTGCGCTTGTAACGGCAATGCTGATGCCTAAGTAATTTTTTTATTACGACGCATCGCAATGCGTGCGACTCCCCAAGTTAACCAGTCGTTGTAGAAACTTCGTTACCGATAATTGTGACATTTGTATTCTCTAGGGAATAATTAAATAAAGTTTCGTGAAACTCGAATATTACTTATCTTCTGCACACAATTACCCGAAGACGCAGATACACATACAGAGTGACAATACACTACACGCTGATAAATGCAATAGAGACAAGCGTAGTAGATAACTCTCGCAAATCATATCCAAATAAATAGGGATTTAACTAATTTGGCTTATTAATGAATTGTTCTATCTTCGAGCAGTAAAGCACAATGCTGAAACATCTAACACACGGCCATCAGATCCCAAACTAGGCACATGTAATATGGTAACCAGACTGAAGATAAACATACTTATATATTACTAAGATACAGAGAACGCTTATCATGTACAATTATCACCTCAATGGTAAATATTAAATTTGAATAATGAGTCATCCCAAGTCAATTCAATGAAATAAATTCCGAGATGACTTGTTTATTTTCTAAATAAAATTAATCTATAATAAAAGCCAATAGAAAACATAAAAAGATCACTCCAGCAGCCGAAGTCACTACGAAACCGAATGAAGATAGTGAACGCAATATACGAGAATTATATTTAAATATTATTGCACCGATAGTTCCCAATGACATCTATAAATATAAGTCTATAGTATAAATAGGTAATGATGAACTAATATATGGCGTTATACGAGGTTTTGAAAGCCTATTTGAAAGATATACACTTAATGTTTGAATGAAGGCTGTTAATAAAATTACAGAGAGGTGTGGATTTAGCTTTGGAGCAAATACAATGGACCAGTCAGTGCCAGTTTTGTCTCCATAAATCAGTAGATGATAGTAAGGTTGAGATTTGTACTCATCCATTCTTTTGAAACACTGAACATTGGAAAAAACTGCTAGGATAATACGAAGAAGAAAGAGAAGTTTTTTGAAGTGAAAACTTCTGTAGCGGCGTTGTGCACCTGTGAGAGAGAGAGAAAGAGAGAGAGAGAGAGAGACAGAGAGAGAGATTGATGATTTATTTTCTTAAGTTAATTAAACTGCTTACAAAGCTTGAAAATAGAACGCTAACATATATTAATTAAGCATGCGTCTACAACAGGAGGCCAATTCATTCGCAAAACTCTATACAGTTTTCCTAAATTTACAATTGTCCGATGAGTTTGGAGACCTCAAGATCAAGCGCAGTGGCGTACATTACGAGAAGATACGTCCAGAAGTCTACGATGACGAGTGAGCTGCTTATGATGATGATGATGAAAATATAAATTATTTATAAATATTTATGTCATCTTTATATGTGTATAAAGATGGACATATTTTTTAAATACGCCTTAAGCATTTTAGTGTCTAAAGAATAATCATTTCCAATTTTTATCAAGTTATCAAATTTTAAAAAAACGACACACATCACGACACATGTCACTACAGCCTGCATAAATTTAACAAATGTTACCATATCACAACATTACCGCCTACTACAGGTTCTTAATATTCAAAAAAAGAATAACAACTTCCCAATAGCACAGTACAAAACTTTGACTACTTATAAAATTTATTGTAATACTCCAAATAAAATTATTTTTATATCCAATAATGTGTAGTAACATCGAAATCCTATGTTACCCATTTGTTACTGTAATTAAGTTGCCAACTGATATTCTAAATAATGTAAATTTTATTGTTCTATGTAAATTTAGAAATGGTTATCATTAAGATGACCCAATATTATTCATAGTCAGATTATAACTCGTTTTATCAATTCATTAGTATTTTAGTATTATTCTCAGACTGAGGTCTGGTCACATTAAAAGCGTGAATAATAAATGTTATGTTGTTATCCTGTTCCATTATTTTACTGATTCTAAGTTTGTATAATTAATCGGGGTTACAAACGTTACCATACGTAGTTTTTAAGTTAAAATTCATTTTTGTTACTTTACTTTCCTGTGGGTCCTGCTCTGAGAGACATTAGCGCGCGTCAGTTGCACCCTGACCGCCGCGAAAATAGACACTCTGACAATTTACTCATTTGTGTCGGTCTTGTTATTATTATTTAATGTAAAGAAATACATAACTTGAAAGTAAAGGTAGACTTTCAAGATTTAAGATAGCTTTTGAGATAGTAAGGTTAGGTTAGGTTAGTGTATATAATATATGTACTATTGGATATATACATAATATATGTATAATATTTTACATCCTAAGTATCGTCGACTATAGCAACGTATAGATGTAGTTCTTTTCGTGGTAATTATGAACTGTTTGATACCTTAATAGAGTACTAAATTGAATACTTTAATAATGACTAAAACAGAATGATATTTGTTCTGTGCAAGCTGTAAGGTAAATTTCCTGGAAATTAATGTTAAAAAAATTCTCTATCTATTATTTGTCTCTCGTTCGTATCGTATCCGTAATATTTATTGCCGGAGGAATCAACCATCAGATTTTTTTTTAAATGATTTATATTATATTACAATTTATACTCTCAATCTAAATAAAGATTTATTACTCTCGATCATTCATCAAGCAGTAATAATCGGACTATGAAATGGGTGATAGACTTTAGTCACCATAATTGTCAACTTGATCCAATCAACTTGACTAAGCTGCGGCACTTAAAACGTACTCATTTAATTCTAAACATCAGTTCAGTTTAAGTTCCTCTTGTTTTTAAGATCAGACCTTTAGCAGTGTCAATCGATACATTATTCACAAGCTCTAATCCTCTTACATTCTTTTTTAAAAATTGCCAAGTTATTCCGCTGTCACTGACACCATACCTTGTCTTGCCATGAAGTTAGATGGCGTCTAGTCATATTATGAATGAACAGACCACTTGATAATTTGTATTAATTATTTGAATTAATCGCATATAACAGGATCCTAATGAGGCGGTATTTTTCTTGTAGATATAATAATGATTTTAATTTATGGCAACTTATCTATGGTGATGATATTCTTGTTGAGTTTAAATATTTTCTTTTTAGAAGAACAAGTTGCAACAATTTTTATTAATTAAGAAATCTGTTTCGTGGGAAATTATGACTTGGTTTTGAGCCTTGTTCTGAATGCAAACAATCTGAATAGTAACTATGAAATAATATCTGATCTATTTTTTTTATTTTAGATCGTCAATATGACGTCAATCGATTATCAGACGTTTTCACGTGGGAGAGCCATGCTTCGGCACGTATGGGCCGGCCCGACTCCGCTCGATACCACGGCCTCACAGAAAACCGGCAGTGAAACAATTATTGTTTTGCTTTTCGCCGCGTGAGTGAAGTTACCTGAGGCCCTAACCCCTACCTCTCCCCTGTTCCCATCCTTCCCTTCTCCCCTATTCCCGTCCTTTTTAACCCCCTCTCCCGTCTTCCTGCTCTTCCCCCCTCTTCCCCTATTCACACCTTAAAGGGCGGCAATGCACTTGTGACTCCTGAGTTACAGGTGCCCATGGGCGGCGGTAGTCATTTACCAACAGGTGACCCGTCTGCTCGTTTGTCCCCTATACCATAAAAAAAACAGATTATTATTATTACTAACCATTTCCCGCAGTAACACCAACATTAATGGGCACTACTCCATTCCTAAATGTCGTAGCGTGATGTTACATAGCCTATATTCCTCATGAATCTGGCTATCATATGATAAGATTTTTTCGAATCCAACTCATTGTTCCAGAGATTATCGCGTTTAAACAAACAAACAAACAATAAATAGTTCAGCTTTATCTCGATAGGTGTTTTTTTTTTAATGTATAGGGGTCAAACGAGCTATGAGTGATATGACACTTTTTGTGTTAGTAAGTCTGTTTAGTAAAGGAGGTATGAGACATCACGCTACGACAAAAGACCTACCTAGGAGGGGAGTAGAATCGCGAACAGCAAGTGTAGTGTGACTAGGTTTCTCTTGGATAGGCGTGTACCATCTTCGTCTTCCCCGTTACTTTTCATCAGGAGTGTTGGAAGACAAACGCCTATTCCATTTCATATAAAAATATATATAAATATATAGGTTGATACTCGATGATTCTGGAACTGAACATATGCTAATTGGAACTTGAAACTGAGTTTTCTTCGTAAGACTTTAGGTAAAGTACTTCCTCTTTGCTTAAAACTGATCCAAACTAGTCCAATCGGCTCAGTTTTAATTCGTTGAAGTCTGTGTCGTTAACTGTGGTGTATGGTTTGGTTTACTTATACATTGTAGTAAAAGTCAAACTCGTTGGACCTGCGCATGTATATGATACACGTCGAACTTTTACCTGCGGTTCACTCGAGTGAATGATGATTTTGTCAATAAGCTCTGTCATCACTCGGTAATAGTATATTTTTCAAGCAAAAACTTCTATAGGCACGTTGGACACTTTTGGTATGGGGAAAAGCTCGGAACTCGCGAGACCGTCACGCTCAGATACGCATATACAGATGTGTGTGCGATTTTACTTCTGACATGCAGTCCTACAACTGATAGTTTTTTATTCTGCATGAAAGGTTCTGTACCCCTGACAACATGACATGTGTGCAAAATTTAATGATGATTGAACAAACTCACTTTCGTATTAATAATATTAGAAGATAGGATTAGGATTTCAGGAAAGAAAAAAATGTAGACCTTTATTTGCAATGATTTAAACTATTATGGCACTTGTGCTTTTAATAAATAGGTAAAGGGAAGCTGGCTAGATTCGTGTTGTATTGTCGCTATTTGACCTGTTGGTCTAGTGGTTAGTGTTCTCACCTACAAATACAACAAATACTTACACAAATAATTGTGTGATGAGCACGATCTTTTGTTCTGTGTATGGGTATAATTTATGTATAATATTTATGCATTTAGTAATTTATAAGTATGTTTATCAGCAGTCTGGTTACCGTAGTACCGGCTCTGCCTAGTTTCGGAACAGGCGGCCGTGGGCTAGATGTATCATAATATATTATTACTTTACTGTCAAGTTAGATTAATATATTTAATAACGACAAAAAACCTTTCTTTCTAATCTCATACACTTTTATCAACACAAATAATAGAATTAACAAATTCTACATTCACTACATTTTTTTATAACTCATAAACGGACCAATAAACCGGGCACAGAAAGGAATTTTAACGTTGCCATCCCAAACCGTAACAAAAGCTTTTGCGACCAAAATAACATAATTAAGAAGATATCAATGTCTATCAACAGCCATCGAACGAAATTAGAAGGAGCCAAACAGGTACATAACGATCCTGCGACACAATTCTTTTAACTACCCACATTTGCTATACAATTTACAACTCTATTTTCTAAGATACAAAAGTGTTTAAATTCTGAATCACTATGATGTAAATTTTTATGGAGCCCCAAATATGTCTCTGAAACACTTTATTGAAGTGTGGTTAACGTTGGAATGAGATGGAATGCTTTTCGACTGTCGCGTTACCATGAAAATGTTTTTGTTGAGATTGTGTTAATTTAAAATTTTTCTTATATACGTAGAGCACAGTTTAAAAATTTTGAATCATTTAATATTTTGTTTATCTTTAATAATATTGTTGTATTCTTATCCTACTGCGTCGAAGCCAAGCGTAATAAGGGTTATGTGTTTGATCTATTTTTCTTCGATAATATATTACTAATCGGCTGAAGCGATTTTGATAAGTGATATGTCGTTAGATTCATCTTTATTGCGTGGGTATCACTGGGTATAATAAAAATATAAAATATCAAAATGGCAGAATTCTGGCGCCAAAATGTATATTATCAAATATTTTTTCTCCCCACTCGAGTGGAGTATCGAAATGAATGGTTTTAAGGGGATTACGAAAAATATACAACTTATATATTTATTACCTATTTAAAAACCGAGTACAAATAAAATATTTAACGCAGTCGGGTTCCTTTTTATATGCCAACCATCTTTCAGAACGATGCATACTAAAGTGCAATACTAGTAAAAGAGTAAATCTGCTCATTTATAACAAGCTGTGCTTAAAACCTATTTCATTATGGCGTTTATAAACTTGATATAAGTAGAAATTAGTAGAACTAGACGATGCTATCCTAAAAAATCTTGTTAAATGTCTCGTTTGCAGTGATTAAATATTATTACATTTAAAAGCTAGAATAATATATTTATAAAACTAAGTTTTGCCCGTGACTTCGTTCACGTTATATTTTTCTGTCCCTCGGGAAGTACTTTTTACCCTATGATCTTTTATGTACCCTTGACAATCTGAATGAAAAAGTGATGAGTTGAGTAGTTTAGGTGTGACAGTGTAAAAAATAAATTCGCTTTCGCATTTCACTTTATTATTTAAATTTTTTCATTTCAATTACCTACAGAAAGGTGTAGTCAACCTTTTTTATTCCGAAAATGTTTTTCCTGGTGTTGATGCATATTTCTAATCCCCATATGATGAATTTTCATGTCAATTTCAATGTTTTTTTTATGCAGACATTTTCAGAAAAGTATAGACATTCCATTACCATCCTTGGTATTAAATACTAATAGTTTTATGCGTGTTTCTCTGTCTTGCAAATTAGCTTTATCGGTAAATTTTCAGGTTCAATTTGTCATTTTGAAAATAAGATTTCTTTATCTTATATATTTAAAATCACGAATTTTCGTAAAATTGTTAGCGCTTTGCGCTATTTACAAGGTCTAATTCACAACCCTAAAATATTATGCCTAATAGTGCATGACGTGGGTCGTAAGGAATGTTAAGAACGTATAATGTTATAGATCGGAAGTTCATACAGAACTAGGTTCATACAGACGTAGGTCGTGACGTACGTTGTGACATATTATACGTCACAACGTACGTCACGACCTACGTCATGCTCTACAACCACACCTTTCTGTATCATTCTGTAAATTATGCATATTAATCGCGATAATAGTTGTTACCGCGATTATTTGTCATATTTCCATTCGATTGCGTTGATCGCGATCATGAGTGTACTAATGAGATATTAGCAACATTTTTTTGGTGATGGTATGAATCCTTACAAAAAAATGGCACCTCGTCTCCTACGACATAAAACCATATCCCATACGCTAATACTTCTAGACCTCCTCAGATCTTCCTCAAAAAATGGTTTAGGTTCTATTATTCTGTTATACTTATAACTAGAGATCGAATAATCGGATGCATATTTACCTAAAGTTATTTTTTGGATAACAAATTATGGAAGCGGCTTCTAAGTATATTTTTATTTACGAATGCAGTTGTATTGTCGCATCGCTACTTGCGCACAAGCAAGTATAATTTGCCGTCTCACTCGCACTCTTCCAAAATGCTTACATTTCTTGGGGTTTAACAGGCCCGATTTGACACTTGTTACAACGTAATAAGGTTGTTTTTGCTTTGCAAAAATCACTGACAATAAAAGTAGGGAAAAGCAACCATTATACGTTGTAACAGAGCAAGTGTCATTTGTGTCAAAGTGGGGTTTATTACATCTCACGGAGTATAGGTACACTTAAATTAGAATTTCCTGGAATCGCGGGATTCTTTCGATATAAAAGTGCTTTCCATAATAGCCAACATCTCAACTTTAGGTAAATATGCATCCGAATATCCGATCTACTTATAACCTAACAAAAAAAATCTTTCTTTCAAACATTTTTTTTTTGACAAAAACAACAAACATTTGCTGTATTTGAGCAACTTTTCAATTGATTTCTTTTTAAATATTTAATACATTCCGAAACCAAAATCAAAAACAAAATTAGTTAAAAAAGAAAAGGGAACAAAATAGGTAGGTATATCAAAAAAAATTATATGCGGTGTCACAATCTTATGATTTTCCTACAAAAATATAGTAATTATGCCACAAATATGAAATCAGCCACGGAATCATTTAACAAGTTTTAAATGAACACATTTCAAAATAATACTGGATACTTATTATTTTAATCTGATCGTATATCATACAGTGTCTCACACGATCAAAGACACGCGTTTGTCGTTATAGTAGACGAAAGACATTAGCCGAATTAAATATTATTATTTCAAGGGGGGATGACGCATATAAAATACTTTTATGGGTCATTCTACCGAAAGACAAAAATTGTGTTCGCTTGAACTAATTTAGCGCCGTAACTTTAAACTATTTTCGAAATCTAAATTTATTAGATTTCAGAACCTAATGTACAGTATGTGATCACTCACGTCTGTAGAATGTTCGCGACGTAGGTTGTAACATTGATGTATGGTTAAAAAATATTTAGATGTATTATATTATATCCACGTTAATATGCTTAATATGTACACTATATAAATAAGCAATAATGTACAAAATAATAAAATAAACCTCTTAAAAATTTTACAAGTTATTGAATATTCTACAGTGTTCGTGAAAAATAATCACACCTGTAGAAATATATTGCCAGAGTGGTAGAACCCTTTGTTTTTTGAGCTGCAACATTCTTCTATATCTTTGGCAATCCTTTACTGTGTCATTGTTCATTAGTGTCAGCCTTAAAACCGCAAGTAATTGGACTTCAGAGATATAAAAAGGTTTAAAAGCATTCTATACTTGTGTCATAGTTCACTCATCATACCTGTACTCAACAAATAAAAGTAAGTAAACAATCCAAAAATATAATTGGCATATGGCCTTGTAAATAAGTTGGTTAATTAATGAAATCAAGTACAGTCAGTGTTATTAGCCTAAAATTTTGTACAGAGGGCGCATTTTTATGTTGAAACGTCACTTCTGTCGAAATCACCCCTGATGAAATAACTTTTTACAGAAGTGATGAATTTCTACAGAAGTGTTGATAATGCTTCAAATGCTTATAAATATTTTGCTTTATAAGTGAATAATGTAGTTAAAGCTTACAATTTAATTAAAATTATGTAAAAACTAGTATCTCATACGATTTTTATATACCTACATTTTTTTCTTTTCAGTTATCTTTTTAGGGAGAGATGTTTTTTTTTTTGACAGAAGTGATATGCAAAGCTATTTTAGTATCTTTTACAGATATGGCGAATATAAGCGATCTGAGAAAGAGAAAAACATCGTTTAAAAGAGCAAAAGAAAGATTGGATTCGAAAGAAAACGGGAAAAATATCTGAAGCTGAACAGAAGAAAGGCGTCAAAAAGATAGAGAAAGATATCAAAAGAAGCTGGGAAAATTAAATTAATTAAAGACCATACTCCAAGAGCACATAAAGCAATAAGAAAAACTTGGTGAGAGCACGCACAGACTCATCGTAATAAATTAACACGATTGAAAACAACTCAGCAGAGAATAATAGAAAATGATACTCCTCCTACAACTCCAGCTTCTCAGAGTTCTACCCCATCCTATAGGGCCTCTTTAGGACTAAGACTTGCTGAAAAAAATAGGCCAAGAATAAAACTGGAAAATATGCATCTCAGGCAGAGAATTCTACAATTAGAAAACTCATTGGCAACAAAAAGGATGAAATCATACTCGAATGTAATAAGTACAAGCAATACTAAACCATTTCAGGGCACGTTATTAGTTCACCAAATTACATGGAAGAAGACCAGTCCTGAAATCATGCACGCCAGAAAATTAAGTTAATATATATACAATATCTGTAAAACAGACGAGATTTGCTCACATCACGAAATTGGGCTTATTTACTTAAGTAATAGTTGTCAACAAACTTATAATTCTTCTGATCTGACAGAACTGACACAATCACAGCCGATATTTCCAGAACCATTACATGATATTTACAGGAACCCAGTAGCGACAACCTCACGTACTGTTGATGTTCACAGAACATGCTGTGAATTTGATAGTTCTTCTGATGATGAGATGTTTCAAATAAAGATACGAAAGCTTTGAATGAAAATACTATTTATACAAAGCATTCAGATAATGTTCAAAAACATAAAAAAAAAATTATTCGTCTGATGAAGAAAATGATATTTTTTTAAGTTATTTTTTGAATGTCATGATTACGTACGTCATTTCTGTAGAATATTTTTCATTATTTTTTTATTTCTTTATAACATTATTTTATCACAAGTAATTAACATTATAAGACTGATGATACCAAAAGCAATTAGAAGTGATTATTTTTTTCTGTATTTTTACGTAAGTTAGTATTTTTAAGAAGATTTCTGTCACTCATGACGAAATTCGTATCACTCCTGTCGATGTGATAAAACTAAAATGTACTATTTCTTCATAATATGTTTGTGATTAATCTCTGATACAATTTTTTATATGATTATTAGATTAAGACTTATTGTAACGACACAATAAAAAGTTGATTTTACGGAAATTAAAAAGTATTTTATTTTTTTATCGTTCGGTAGAATGACCCTTATATCGCAAATAAAATGAGAAATGAATTTCTAGATATAATGATGATGTTGCTGTATTTTTAACATAATATACATGTAGCACATCACAAAATACATACTTTGTTACTAACATGAACCGTTTTAAAAAACCGAAACCACGCTCTTTACTGCTACTTTTGTAATACTAATTTGAGTGAAAAAAATAGTATGTATACTCGGGTCCCATGCAACAGACCACTTGTGACGGCTTTAGTGAAGTGGTGACCCGTGGGGATTATAGCTCCTACTAACTTGTACAAAAATCGTTATAAAAGATTAAAAACAAATAGTTTGTACCTCTTTTGACGATAATTGTTTTTAAACTTTCACGATATTTTGATGTGTAAATCGGGATTGCAGCCGTGGTAGCTTTATATCGGACAGACCAAACGTATAAATCAGGAACGGGTCAAAAACACATCACAGCTGTAAAAAACCGTTGGCTAAATAAATCAGATCGCTGAGCAATTGCTGGAGTCAGGTCCAAACCGCTGGATAAAATTACATCAACCTCAGGTTCTCTCCACCGACCGTCACTACTACTCCAGAATAGTACGAGAAGCAGTAGAAACCAAAAATTTTAACAATTTCAATAGAAGAGATTTGTACCGCGTTTTTTAGCATCTTGGTATCCTGTCATCAGCAAATGCAACGCCAGCGAATACACGCTACTCAACAACAATCAACGGACGTCGTAAGTGTTGTGTGGACACTGGGCAAACCAAAAAACAAAAAATAGTGCAGACCAAGTGCGGATAGTTACTGAAACTAACACTTATTGGTGGCGGTCTCACCAGTGCACCCGTGACCACGATCGGTGCCATTCGATTGAAACGTCGGGTAACCAAAAAATGTATTGTGCCTTGTATGTGTTATCTCTTTTGATAAATTCAACAACGTATTTATTCATGTTTACAACCATTAACTATAGGTTATGTACTAAATATACTCACATACCTATCCTGTCCTTCATTTCAGCTCCAAGTTAACCTGAAAATTAAAAAACTATATAAAATATAGATATCAAAAGTTCTTTTTTGATACTATTATTGTTAGTGTTTTTTTTTAATTTAGTTATTTATAAGTAACTTTTATGAAATTTTACATACATGTTACAAATTTACTCTATAATATATACAATATTACAATAGTATTTTACATATGCGACACAAACAATCATTAAAAAAAAAACATAGGCAGTCATGGGACTGCCGACAGAAGTGAAAACTTAAACGAAACGACGAACTTAAAACACCAAATTAGCAGGTTGATGACATTAATTAATAAGGAGCTGACAGAACACAATGTTTAGATAAGCGCCCTCTAGTGGATCTATATATGTGTTATTAGCGTGACGGTCACGAGTTCAGTGCTCTTTCCCCATAGCAAAAGTGTACAAACGTGCGTTAAGAAGTTTTCACTTCAAAAATAATTAATTTAATATTACGAAAAAAAAAAAATTTACGTTACGCCATAATAACACCAAGTTCTTCAAAAAATAATTTCATTTTGGAATTATCGAGTTTATTTTATACGTTCGTAGCTGATGTGTATGTGTACACGCGCCGACTATCTTTAAAATCACAAAAGAAATCACGAACGATCAATATTTACGATCAATAAACAACACGAAACAATTTCAATAAATCTATTAAACAAAAAAATAAGGTATTCTTCACACGCGCGACGAAAGTGCATAAACAGTCGCGGCGTCCAGACGGCGCGCGTTGTCGCAATATGTATGCTATTGGACGTTTCAATTGTCGAGTCAATATTGGACCACCTCAAGTCAGCACGCTTCGCTTAATCGTACAGTTTGCAGGTGATCTAAATACCTTTTTAGTTTGTGCTCAGTGTACTGACGCGAAATTATTGCAACTTTTATGCCATAGGTATAGAAGGTGATATATCTCTGTGCATATCCGGAGTGTGATTGTTGGATTGCAGGATTTTAGTTTAACAAATGTAGTATAGTAAGTTTCTACTTTTAGTTCAATTATGTATACTAGTATTGTCTCATTACAATCTTTTTTCCAGAGAATAATAAATATTTTACTCCTGTTCACTGTCCAGACAAAAACATTGTATTCCTCGGTTTTAATTAAACTCCATGTTTGCCATTTACTGAGTTCCTAACATCTCTTTTTTCCGCTTTTCTTCATTCTCATAATCTTGCCTATTAGTTTTAATATCTATATATTTCACTTTTGTAGTTTTCCGTACGCCACTTCAATATCTTCATTACATTAGCATGGAGATATTGAACATGTATTGCCAAGGTCAACTAAGTTTTGCTGACATATGACTTTTAGCTCATGATATCCATTGATTTGTCCATTAAATACTCATGCAATAACACACCAAGTACTTATTAGTCCTCAAAGTGCTTTTGATATATATCCTCAAGCTACTGAACATTCAGTAGCACTCTGTATATGTATCCACAGTCATTTCTGTCAAGTTAGTATTACTTAAGCACTTGACTGGGAAATGTTAGTATCAATAATTCTTAGTAAAAGACTACTTACACTCAAATTCATTGCGCATCTATCAAAAGTACTTATTAAGAAGCAATACTGATTACATCCGCGTGTCATCGCAACCCATAAAGATCATTTAGTTATACCGTTTAAGTGTCAAAGAGCGTTCCTAGCATTCAACAATTTGCAAAGCTTGTGGCGCCAACATTTTCAAGTTACCACCTGAGTTGTGCCATCAATTGAAACATTGCAACTTAAAATTCACCTTACCCTAAAGATACAAAGTTGAAATTTGATCGATCAAGGTTTTCACCTGAAGGTCTAACCTTGTTATGCTTTACGCGAGGAGACTTAGTGTACGATGCGTACAAAGTGTTGGTTCATTTCAAAGCGACTTCTCATACAAATCGCACATTAAACGGCAATATTTAAATCACCCCTTTCCTTTTACGATTCGTCATTCCGTCTCGTTGACTTTACAACGGGATGGTGCGAATTGAGCTTAGTTTCACAAATTGCTTTCGAACGTGCATCGAAACCTAATCGATTTAAATCAATTTTGTATCGGTATTGATAGAAGTCGTTCATACGTTAGTATAGTAATAGGTCTCTTATTAGATATATTATAAAGTGAAATTTGCGTTTGATGGGACATGTGGGACGACATCCACTCGTTTAGTGATGAAGTTAAATTCCTTATTATAAAGTTGTAAAATTTAAAGATTTCGTTTGAATTTTAATGTTTCTATTTTTTAAACAGACCTGAGTAGTTTTTTAGCACTTTCTTAAGTTGTTGTAACTCTGAAACTGAAGCCTTGCGCGTTTCTTGACATAGCAGAATTATTTACTTTACTCCTAGTGCGGGAGAAAGCCAGAAAATATTGGCAGGACCTCTCGCGTTGTGCCCGCGGTGGTGCGGTATACTGTGATAGGTTGGGTGTGGTTACACGGAAAAAAGTTGTTCAATTTTGATCAGGGGATCTGTGTGGTGAAAAATGTAATTGGAACCCAAAGGGGATCCAATCAGGTGTAAACTATCAAATTTTATATAAACTTATTTAAAATGATTAATTACCTACGTAGAGCCTACATATAAAATTTTGGTAATTAATCAGTTTGTTGTTTGGCGCTGACTAAAACTTAGTTTATATAAAATTTGATAGTTTATGTAAATAGACTCTATACTTGAGACTTAAGGTTTATTTATTTTTTGGTTTTTAGTTATTTTCGTCGGTTTAATTTTTTGTTAAAAAGATTTTTTCTATCTTGGCTTCATAATGTGAAATTCGTACCAACAAAACTAGAAATGTCCATAATTTTAAGTAGAAGAAGGATAAGAAGGAGTAAAGTTTGATTTTTTTGAATTGTTATAAGTTAAACGTGTCTCTCTGTGGCATCATAGCTCCTGAACGGATGGACCGATTTTGATTTGATTTTTTATCGAGAGTGTTCTTAGCTATAATCCAAGAAAATTAGCTTGGTCGTTCAAAGATCATCAGGACTTTTCTAATCGTTGAAGGGATTTCGATGTTAAATTTTAATTTTATACTTACCTACTTGTGATCTATGCACTTCGGGTATTCAGCTTTATTTGTCAATACTTTTATAACTTTTGAACTTTTATAAAGTTATAACAATATAATCCATTATCATATAATTTTGTAGCTGAATTAGCAAACTAATATGAATGAAATCACTATCCTCAATTCTCCATCTCCCCCTACTTATTTAACACCACACTTCCAACTACTGTGTCATAACCATGACAGAAACCTTCGGTCGTCAAGTAACCTACTTCTACTTTGTCTCCTCATACCACTGGGTTTATCGGTTCTTCTTTCTCGGTTCAGTCTATTCTACTATGGAATGCGCTTCCTCTCGAGGTCAGGATGGCTACTAATCGTTTTTCTTTTAAAGTGAAAGTAAAGGAGCTCTTACTCAAAGAGTTGGCAGATTCAACTCTTCAATAGTTAACCATTGAATATTGTTAAAACTTATACTTATTCGTGGATATATAAACTTAGGTATGAGATAGGAATTTTATGGTGATCATGTCTGCATTTATGCATGTATGTATGTTTATGTATGTATTTGAAATGTATTTATAAAATATATGTATATGCATATATATATATATTGGGCTACAAGTTGCGTATTATTTACTGTACAATTATTTAACATAATTTTTATTTGCACCTACTTCTTCTTTTCTCTGCATCACCCAATGGTTGACTGGTAGAGAATGCTTAAGCCTTAAGTCCGCCAATGGACCAAATGTGCATAAAGTTTAAAAAAAAGAAAAGAAATCTTACTAAAAATACATATTTTTCTTTAGTCTAAAAAAGCTAGCAATGCCAGTATGCATTTAACAAAAATATAAATAAAATGGGCGAGATAATAAAACAAATGCAAATTTAATAGGTGCCGCAACTTACAGTTATTTAAACTTACATAATATCCAAAGCCAATCAAAACATAGCTAACTAAACCGACCGGCTACATACACTACAGAGATTGATTTACAGCAAGAACTCTGAGACAAGATGAGACATAACTTATGTACTGCTTAATACTTATGTCAAGCTAGACATGACTAAACATTTCTGGTAATGAAATAATTTCTTTAAATTGTTTACCTATTTATTTAAATAGTGGTAGAAAATAATGGCCAATAAACTAAGTTTTACCCTCAATTCGCATCTGTATTTTCTAAACGAAGATAATCATATTTCACCATCAATTGTACCTATGTATCACAAATAAATGATTTCTGATTTACATAAAACTACATTATATACAATAAACACCAATAAGTTACGGATAAACCTTTTAACTAAATCAATAGACACTGATTCTAAATCCAATATATACTGTTTAGGAGACCCATCAGCCAAAATTAAAACCAGGAATGTCCAAATTACAGTAAACGTATATTTTAAAGAAATTTAAATCGATGTAAATTTCAACAGAATCAACATTGATATACCTTAAAGTAATTTATCATCGTCTTGGGCCATTAGTTTTATCGAGAACAGATTTTATCGTGACCTTGAAAGTGTCTTCGATTTTGGACTTGCTTATTGATTTTATGCTACCAATTTTGCAGCGAAACCAGATTGTACAGTTGGATACAAAATCCATATAATACATATTTTTTCATTTGTATAGCAAATCCCTATACTCATAATTATGTGTATAGGGATGTAACGGGTGTCTTAGTAAGAGTGCACTTTTTCATTTAAAAAAAAAACAAGTATTTTATGAGAGAGTTGTGATATTTTTATTGTACTGTAAAGAAGAGATGTTCCGATTAATTATGGAATAAAATATCCGGCAAATGACTCCCACGGCTCCGATGACAGGCCATTACTCTTTTCATGAAATTTTCCATGACTTTTGCACAGAGATGTGGCTGTATCTCACCGATGACGCGTTGGATTTCCGATTTGAGCTCAGGAATTGTTTCGGGTTTGTTCGCATAAACCCGAAATTTCACAAAACCCCAAAGAAAAAAATGGCACGGCGTTAAATCGCACGATCTTGGTGGCCAGTTGACATCAGAATTTCGTGAGATAATGTGTTCTCGTTGCTGCAATAAGTCGATTGTTTCATGCGCGGTATGGCGGTTGCGCCGTCCTGCTGAAACCACATGTTGTCCAGATCCATACCGTCCAGTTGAGGCCACAAGAAGTTATCATATTCCTGTAACGAATGCTGTTTACAGTCACTGCAATTTTGGCCTCATTTTCAAAAAAGTAAGGTCCAATCATGCCTCCTGACCAAAATCCGCACCAGACAGTTACTCGTTGTGGGTGCATTTGTTTCTCATGGATTGCATGAGGATTTTCTGAGTCCCAAACTTTGTGTATTCACGAAGCCATTCATATGGAAATGCGCTTCATCGAAGAAAATGACTTTTTTCTTGCTGGTTTGAGCTCCTGAGTTAGCTGAATCTTGCACGCATGAAGGTGGAGGTCTTTAATCAAAATTCACTGCGTAGTGCTTTGTGAAATTTGAAGTTGTTGAGAACGATGCCGAATTGATGTTTTCGGGTTTTCGGCGACACTCTCGTTTACAGCAGCAATGTTTTCAAGAGACCGACCGGTACGTTGACGCAAAGGATTCTTATTACCCATAATCGACCCAGTTTTTTCAAGATATTTAACCACTCTTCGAGTGGTTGACATATTAGGTTCACTTTCTCGGCTGAAAATTTGGCGAAGTTTGCGAGCGGTTTCAGCGTAACTTTCCCCATTTTTGTAATGAGTTTTCACAATTATAACGCGTTGTTCTTTCGAAAAGCGCTCCATTTTTTATAATCGGAATAAACAGAGGTGACAGCTGTCAAATTTCAGAGTTGCCACTTGCATGAAAAAAAAAAATTCCAATTTTAAAAAGTGCACTCTTACTGAGACACCCCTTATATTAAGTATGTATAATGTAAAATCAAAAAAAAAGTCATTGTATCCAAATTTTGAGATTTTACATTATACATATAATTTTGAAATGCATTAAAAAAAAGGTATATTTTAGTATGTAAAGTAAATTGTAAAGCTAGCTTTAAAGTTATTTAGCTTTGGTTACTCTTCAAACGCTTAAAAAACATTCGTAGTACCTTGGCAGCCCTGAAACATATATAATACATGAAGTCAAATTGAGTACTCACTATATCAGAATAAATGGAGCGCGATAAATGACTTATCATGTCTTATATTGGAATAAAATAATTTATTTGCGAATGAGCAAAATTAAATTAAATATCTTTATTTCATAAATTGGTCATCAATTCTTCGAAAACGTCAATAAAAAATATAATTAAAAATGATAGATCAACACACACACCGTGAGTCACACACACACACACAGTCAACAATATGCTTTGTCAAATGTAAAATTATAAAAAAATGGATAACAGATAATACCATATCTCGGCGGGCTTTGCCTGTGTCGGTCTATAACCGTTTCCAAATTGTTTCTGAGAAGAAACACACTAGCCACTCTTTTAAATCAACAAATACCAGATACCTGAAAATAGGTAAATTTTCCCTTATTTTTATTAGTCCGTAATGTTATAGGAATTGTTTTTGTATCATGTTTGGAACTCGACTTTATTAATTAAGTAGACTGATTTTCTTAATTAAAACGACACTTATTTCAACTAATGTCTAGTCCTCACTAAACTACAAATTAAATTCAGATTAATTCTTTTATCAAACACAGTCATACAATAAGGCATGTATTTAAGTTCTTGGTAGTCGTTGCTATGTCTAGACGCCAGAGAACATCAAACACCACAGGCACAAACATTTTTGTACCCGATACCATCATACTAATGTGATGCCTTGAGTTATTTGCTTGTTTTTAATTGTTACGGCAGCAATGAAACATTTATGAGGTTTGATTTTTAATGATAATATAAATCTAACGTTACTGGTCATCACCGATCTTATACTGTAAACGAAGGTGTACTCTGAAACACACGATTTTGAATATCTGTTTATACTAGAACATTTTAGGAATAATTTTGATGCAGCGATCGCCTGCATATAACGTTAGTTGCAATTTGGATTTTGGTACTTTACCATCTAGAAGTAGTTTTGGACTACTAAAATGCCAGACAAACAAAACTACCAATTACGATTTCTGGATCTAAATTATTATAAAAATACTAGTGGTTAAAAATAATTTCACGGCAGAGGTTGTCATTTTTACATAAAAACATAATATTATGAAAAATGCAGTAGACAATAATATAATCTTCAAGTCTATGACTAAATGACAAGAAGTCGCCACTAGTGGGAATGTTAAGAACTGCTTACAATAGGAGGAACCCATTAAATATGTTAGCTAAGCTTAAAATCCCGTGAAGGGATGCGTATAGTAAAATATTTGATGAGATGAAATCTGAATCAAAATGAGCTGGTAAAATTTAAAATTTCCAAAAAATATTTTCCTCCTTTATGTAAATAGATTTAGTAATTAACAACTGCAGTGTAAATTGGGCGTTAGGGAAAGGGTAGACTGCCGAAATTCACTGAGTTCTACTCCTGACGTTGCAACCATCCGTAATTTTGTTATGTGTACTTGCGTCTGTGTTTCTATGCCAGACAAAACGATTATTTTGAGCGACATATTTTATAGAAATAGTCTTAACGATTCATTTTATTTCTCTAATATTCTTATTTACATGATAATCGTTACTAATATTATAAACGCGAATGTGAGTTTGTTTGTTTGTTGAAATTTCATGACGATCATTTGAAAAAGATAAATTCTCAAAACTTTGGAATACACGTTGTCAGGAATACACAAAAGAACATAGGGTGCCTTTCATTAAAAAAAAGTAATGTTTCTTAATGATTGATGAATTGATGATGATGATGATGATGATTGAAAAACAACTTTTAGATCGTCGTTAAGCATAACAATTCGGCTTACTGACGTAAATAAATTACAGCATGATGCCTAGAGAACAGGAGAAGGAAAATACACCTTTGTTATCCCAATTGACAATTGAATTTACAAAATCTACAATTCTATATAACTTCGAGTGAAACCACGGACATAAGCTCGTTGGTGTACATATAAAGTGTGAATCAGACCTTATACCATCTTACTACTATTATAAATGCGAAACTTTACGATAGACGGATGTTTGTTTCTCAATCTAGTCTAGTCTAGCATAGCACATAGCCTAAGTTCCCGTGTGATATTTCCAGGCAACGTTACCGCCATGCAAAATTTTATTAAATTCTATTGTACTAGAAACATTTCCAAGAAGACTGTTGTAAATCTATCTGAGACACGTGTGATTAATGTCTATAACTTTGTAGGTGGTCCAAAGCTCAGAATATAAATCTTTAACTACTGATGTAGTTAGTTATGCCTGTCATTAGTTTTATTTCCGATTTTAATGCGGGAAAACATTTTACTGTGATATTTGTATCTTGAAAGAAGCAGTGTTTGCGATGCATATTAATGCCTAAGATAACCGTTAAATGTTAAATCACTACAAATAATTAACAAAGCGCCGTGCCCCCGCCGGGTCTGCCTGTCTGTCTATCCGCGATAAACTCAAAAACTACTGAACGGATTTTCATGCGGTTTTCACCAATAGATAGAGCGATTCATGAGAAAGGTTTAGGTATTTAATTTCTTTTGTTGGTTTGTGGTTTTGTGTAAAATATGACAATGATTGTTGAGGATGTCTTTGCTACCCGTGCGAAGCCGGGGCAGGTTGCTAGTAATAATATACATAATACTTTTGGACATATTATACAGCGCTGTCTAGATCAAAATTAAGCATATCTTGTACTATACCTTCTAGAACCCGAATAATAATACTTGGATATAGATTTATTTAATTCCAGTTGGCCATGGCCATCCCTGTCCTAGTGGCTCTTCAGTCACAGGGCGGACATACGGGTACGCGACCACGGGCTCTCAAAGCTACTGCAGTCTGAGTCCCGTTTCCCCATCCGAATCTTGCGGTATTCCGTACCCTAGCTACGTTACCTTCCTTTCTTGAAGGCAAAAAAGGGTTAGCGTCAAGCAAGCGGCCGGCCATAAATGGAACCAGCCAGAACCCTATGCAATTGTACACATTGCGCTGACTCCAAATAAAATTGGGAAAATGGCACGAAGGTGATAATGATAATGTGTTTTAAATACATATTAATAATATTCCCGCAGACCGATGCAAGTATTAGATCCGCTGATCAGGTCATCAGTATAGAACTAGTCATTTAGAGAAACATTCTAAAGAAAGTTCATAGAAACAATTTTGGCTTTTCATATCAGTTAATATTTCCACAGCCGTTATAATACAACTGTAATAGGAACTGATGCTGTCATTTACAAATATTACTTTCTTTCTTTCTTTCAATTGGCAACTAGCCATAAATAAATCTAAATCCTTAATTTAATTTTACTTTAAACTATACTCAACTAACTAAACTATATATGTAACTAATCTATTATCTAGAATCGATGTGCGTTACAATGTGTCAATGAACAATGTACAATCATTTAGTTGCCGAGACACAAGCCACGAGCTAAGTGTGGAAACCGCTTTTAATTCAAAATTTGAAAATTGTTTTTTCTTGTATATGTATAAATAAATATGTTTATATAAATAATGAACAAGGATGTCAGAGACATAGGGTGAGTTTTCATCGAAGCAAATTTTTCCCGAGTGAAACTGACAAAAGCTAGTTGCCTATAAAAGTAAAGCAGACAGCAACAGACATACCTACTGCACACAAGTATGTAGGTTTTCTTTTAGAACAAATAATTCGATATATTTGTTTAAACAGATTACGAAAGCAATAAATTTTTGACAGCCATTGCCGGATGCAATCATAACAAGCACGTGTTGGTACAACAAATATGTTTTATTAGTGCTGTTCTGTATTTACATGTGTGTATTAACCATGTATGCACTGTTGGCGATGTTATGCAAATAGATGTAGCAATCCATTTTTGTGAGAAAACATGTATCTACTAAATCTAAAAACATTAGTGATGTACCTGTCAAACATTCATACATCAATTTCAAATGTCAAACACAGAGGTCGTGAAGAAGATAAAGGAAGAAGTATATCTAAATAACAGCTTTGATATTACTAAATACAAGGCTAAGCCGTGCAAGTAAATACGCTCCATTTTCGATTAAAACGTCAAAAGCCAACTTAGGTCAGAACGCTACTATGAATAGGTTACTAAGCTAGTATAACAAGCTGACGAAAAATCATGTAATTGATGTCGACATCTTCTCAAACAGTCTTCCAAAATTTAAAAGCAAGGTTATTGCATCGTTTAGACCTCCTGTATCTTGAGAATAAATGCGTCACTATGTCCTGTAATCTCAATCATGTTCTGTATGTTTTGTATATGACTGTGTATAATTTCTCACAGATGTTTTAAATTAATTTTCGATAAAAAAAATTCTTATCAATATGTAAAGGAATCTGTAAGTTTAGCTTTAGTTAATATAAAGTACTTTGATACTGCCCCTTACCATGTCGTGGCAACTTGTAAGTAAAACAACATACCACGTGACCACGGCCAGTGCATCATGGTTGAAACGTCAGGCATTTTAAGGGTATGTAATACCTATTTCGTGATCTCGTTAATTCCCGTATAAATACCTAACTATTGAATGCGTTCTAAGCCTTGTGTTTTTTTTTGCAATTTAAGTCTGATAATCATTCATTCGGCAATAGAAATTAAGTATCACTATGTCAGTTCAATCAGATTAATACGAGGCCAGTCGCCCGTCAAATACGGTATCAAGAATTTAACGATTGAGACATAGTAATAACCATGATCACTATTTTAAATATCACTTATAATCAATTAAGCTGTTTCAATACTTAGCTATATTAATAAACTTAATTTTATACCCACAAATGAGAACAAATTTGACTTTAAAATTATAAGTAACAAAAATGCAAACAGAAACGGTATTAAGGTCTTCAAAATCAACTGGTTTATAGTTGATGTGAAACATAAAATGTTAAACAAGTTTTATATTTCTAATACATGTTTATGTCACTAAATATTGACATTGATCCTGTTATTGCTACAAATCAAGATCACTATAAAATGTTAAAGAGCATGCAGTAAATAAGGCTGTCACAAAGCAAGCATTATGTAAATCATTTCATGTATTTTCTTTATGAATGCCAGGTTTTGGAATCACCATTTTCAGTTGCAAGGCCTTTAACTACCATTTGTATTTTATTAGTGAGAGAAATACTTATTAATAACATAATAGTATCGTATATGGGTGACGAGACTTTATTTTAATAACTGTGCAGACAAAACTTTAACAATTAATCTTGACATAACATAAATACAGTCCACAAATAACGAAAGTGCACTCAAATCAATCATCCATTCCATATTGTTACACCTCTTTGTTTTGACTTCATCAGTTCCCCTCGACTCCTAATTGTTTAAATGACTGATGTGTTTACAAACTGGCAAGATCTGGAACCAGATTGTTACATATTATCTACACACTACACATTTATAACGTTACTACGATCTCAATAATTACTTTATCGTGGAAAGTGATCAAGAACCTGACACATAATTTTTTGGACTTTATCAACATTTCTTTGAAATAGTTATATACTGCAAGATTTTGCCCGCAGCATCATTCGCATAATAGTCTTTTTTTTATGCCTCGGGAGCAGTTCTTTTCACTGGGTCTCCCTATACCGTTCTTTGTATCCCTGACAAAGTGTATGTAAAATTTAATAATTGATTTTGATGATAGTTTATTGACCGAAACTGATAAACTACTTTTAATTTAAATGTTTTTGAAAGGTTAAATGAAATGAAATAGATCATCAGTGCTTTTGTAGTATTAATAAAATAAGATAAAGTAAATTATGTACAATAAGTACGGGAATTAACGCGATCATGTATTAGGTTAGGTAGGTATATAGGTATAATAAAGTAAGAGAATTCAGAGGTATGTAACCTGTGAATTACCTGACGTTTCGACCAGATTGCCATGGTCACAGATTGGTTCCCGTAATTATACATCAGGAAACTCGAAAGATTCAAATTTAATTGTTAAACTTGTTTATTACCGTGCCGTGCTCTATTAGGGAGGAAAGAAAGACGAAAAAAATCTGGTTTAGCATATGAAAGACATGCGCCTAGCTTTTTAACAAGCCCTCTGCGCCCCACAATTTCAAAATATTCATTCAATTACTACTATATTACCTGAGCTACGATATAACCTGAGTCTTAAAAGTTTTAAATACAGCGATAAGTACCATTGATGATATCGTCTTAATTCGTTTTGATCCCAAGAATATTTTTAAAATTATTCAATGTTTCTAGAAAATCATCCTATCTAAACTATGGGAATAACAGTACGCTTATCAGGGTTCAACATCTGTTCTCAAGTACCAAACACCACCAAACTATTTAGCCACCTTCCGTTTTAATTGCTACTTACCAAACTCACTAACTAATCGATTCTCACTCACCATCGCACGCTTTTTGTAAACATTATGAAATATTTCTATTGGCACCTCTCTTCTTACTTCAAGTACGCCTTCAATAATCAACTTTACTTCAATAACCGAAAGTCCAAATTCATTTGGATCACTGATAAAGTCTGTGTTATGAAATTTATTAGATAATATTGACTGTGTTGAATCTCTTAATCAAATCGAACTCACAGCAGTCATGATTCTGTGTGCCTTTGTTTGTTCTACTGATAATATTCTGTGTGTGGTGTCAAAATGCCGCCAGTTATTACTCAATGGATTTTAGGTCTTCCATTATATAATAATTATCACCTTCATCAATGTTTTGGGTATAGGATTTAGAACTATTACCTACAGTCGGGTGGTCGTCAATATTTAGTTTTAGAATATAATTATTGTAAACAAATAGCTTAGGTGGACAGACAATCGCTTTTGTCTGGCTATAATATTGTAAGATTAAAGATGATCACAAAAATTGCCCACTGGCCTGGCAGCTTGCTCTTGTTGTTGAATGCACGTCAGCGCTCATGGAGACTTTAAGACGTTATAATGAGAGTGAGTATTCCGCACTACGACAAACCGCTGCACTGGTCTGGAATAATATATTTTAAAGTAATTTCAGGCACGACGAATTGTGTTGATATTTATAATACTTAAAGTTTATGTATTATGTAGAAGAAATGAAGAAAGTAAAAAAAATAATCAACGTGTGGTTTGATTTTTAGCTTATAAAGTTAAAAATCAAGCCACAAAAAGTGTAGGAAAGTCTATACAATGACAATTCAAGTTATACTGGCCATTGAAATCAAAAGATTATACAAAACCAATTTATTAGGGTCGAAACTCGCCAACCAGGCGATCTATAATAAACAATATTTCCGTAATTTTTTGTAGCGTAACATGAAACTATATTTCTTCAGAATTGAGATACAAATTATAAATATGAACATGATGTGTAAACAACCTTCTTTTTCTCACTGGGTTTATTTACATAACACCTCATTCTTCGAATAAAGAACTATCAGTTTCAAAATAACTGTGAAAGAGGGCCAGTAGGTATATAGTACTACTTACTTTAATTTACTAGTAACAGTAAATTAAATAGAACGTGGATGCGTATGCTAATGCAAGAATAAAAATTTGAAACTGATGTAATTATATAATAATATAAACAGACCATCATATTTAAATTAGCATGATTGATGGTAGTGTGAAAGAATGTCCGTGACGGTGGTTTGCTTTGCACCAAATTGATGGAGTTGGCTAGGATCATCTGGGGGCTGTTGGGAAATTGAGTGCCGCGTACAAACTGTTTCCAAAATATCCTTCCGGAAATGTAGTGTGGTTAGTCCGTCCGACTCCAATATGATTTCATTACAGTATCGATGTGGAGAACGGAGGCTACCACTTTCTGTAACTGCTATGAACCCTCTCCGAGTTCTAATAATTAATTTGAAATAGTTAAATTATAAAAGTTCAGAAAAAAGTCTAGAATTCTTATATGATGATGATCAATATTTTATGTAGGCCTTTTCGTTAGACTTCTATACCTTATCAATATATTTCTGTTCCCAGTACCGGATACCATGCGGAAATCATTTGGATAAAGGACTTCTTCTTCACATAGCGCATTGTCATGGTTTTTATGTTTATATTTTGAAATATTGTTTTGTAACAAACATTAAACTTCACAAAGGTTGCTTATATGATTTTCCCATAACTTTTACGAGTAAACAAAACTGTTATTTCACTTAACAACAAAAACTTAACATACCCACATAAATCCTGAATAATACTAAAATACTAAACCATTGGAGTAATCTTTGAATGGCTATAAACTGTAATAAAAGGATAAACAAATATGTAATTCCCTACACTGGCTGGAGTTATGTCCCTTTTACGAGTTGCATATTTGTCTCGTAATCTTCAACTCGTAAAATCTGGTGTAAAGGGTGTACGTAGCTTGCTATCATGAGGTATTACTTTTAATCACTTGTTCTAGACAAATGTATTTATCTATATATCTAAATTATTCTAAAACCAACTTTGATGAACTTAAATTGATAATGGAAGTTATACAAGTCAAAATCTATATTTACATGTGCGTTGCTTATTGTGGACGTTATATAAATTATGAAAGTAGGTAGGGTACTAAACTGCAAAATTTAAATAGCACTTTTATTTTACTAAGATTCTGCTGAATCAAAAGACTATGAGTTGCTTCTACTTTGGCAAGTAGGGTTAAAGAAGAGCTATTTAAGAAACGCTGTACTATCAACAGAGGGACCAGTGGCGTAAATCATTGCCATTAACTTGCGCAAAAGGGCTGTGTTCTGTTTGACGGTCAAAGTGATTCAGCACAAAATAGCACCGTCACTAGCAGCTAGCAAGAAGCCATTGAACTGATTCCCAAACCTAGGGACTGCTTAATCCTTCTTCGTAGCCGTTCTTTATAAGTAGTAATGTTATATACGACAGACTTTATGACCTAACGTGTCCTCGTGATTAGTAAATTAAGACGATTATATCCTTCTATCTTTACTTATATTTCGCTAAATGATCCAATGTCTGATAATATCAGCAGAGGATTGCAATTAGACAACACTACTAGTAATTTAATTGGCATCATACCAAAGACACCAGTAAAGGTATCAATGTTTATAGGCACTGCCAACCACCGGTCTGCTAACTTTGACGTAGCAAAACTAAGTTTTACGTTAGTCTTGGATTGCACCTTGTTACTCAGGCAAAAGTTAGTCATTCATCAATAAATTATTCACGGACAGTATCAATTCACAAAATTTGATTATAGAAATCAACAAAAAGACTATAATATAGTGTTAACCCGTGAATGGATACAAAGACATCAAGGAGCTCAATTATTTCCTTTTACGTCTGCATTTAGCTTCAGCAACTGTGTGCGGTATGAAACTGTACCAGAGATGTGCACTAATAATATTGATAAAATATGCACAAGAATAAACTTGTTGCTTTTACTGAGGAGTGTGTAAGCTCTAGAGAATGTCGACCACCCTGTAGGTCGTAATGTGTGTCCTTAAAAATCTGTTGCGATGGATCGAATTCATTTCCGGCAGTATACCAAAGTGAAGGAAACATATAACTCTTGTTCTGTTCTATCTCTATCTTTTTCATGTATTTGTTTTCCAGTTTGGCCTCTATTACCTGTAACTAGAAGTATTACTGTATGTTTAGCCCCTTTGAGAATGTATATATGTATGTTTTTGCATACATCAGTAGGCAGAGGAGTATTAAACACCTATCTTTTACGAAATGTAATTTAGCTCCAACCACCTAATAACAAGCAAGCCTATTGCCGTCAACTGGGAACTGTGGGAATAAAATATGGGTGAATTTTGAATATATTGTAAAGGAAATTTAGATACAAAGGGAAAGCAATGGCAGGAAAGAGATATGGCTTATACGGATGAATAGGGGAGTGTAAGCAATCGTATGTATTTCGAAATGGCTGTTGCAAAAGTCCAACACCTCTAACATCACATAAATTACTAGCTGACCCGCGCTGACTTCGTTTGCGTTTGTAAATTTTCCCCGTTTTTGCCACATTTTTCATTGATGCTCAACTCCTATTAGTTGTAGCGTAATCTTAGATAGCCTATAGCCTTCCTAGATAATGGGCTATCCAACACTGAAATAATTTTTTTTTCACATCATCGTGACATAGCGCGTTTAACCAACCAAACAAACAAACAAACTCTTCAGCTATTAGTATAAATACGAGTATGTGTTGACACTTCAGTTTTTATCCCATGTTTGGATATTTAGATACATTAAGTTCCAATGTTTGTCGTTAAGCTGTTACTCTTAATACTTCCGTGACATTGCTTTCTTGGACCACGGTAATACAGGAAATAACAGGTTCGGATGTATTACTTAATTTTATAACTCTTACATCAACTTACGTATGTCGTAAAGTGAAGAATTTTAACTTACTGAAGCTTTCTTCCTAGAATGTCCTTAAGTCTTATTTCGCTGTTATAGTTAAAGCGAGATTAAACATAGGAACATAAACTAAAAGGAAATTGTATGGGATTATATCGTGTTAAGCGATACTGAAATTGCAAGCGCAATTTCACAAGGTTGACATGTCCTGCGAAAGATTTTAACAACTCTAAAATTTAACGTTTATCGCTAAAACCAGCGATGGTCAAGTTTTCTAAGTATTGACATCCATCGTTATTTGAAACAAGGTTTTCCTTGATATGACTGTGAAGTAAAACAAACTGGCACACCTGATTATCCGGGAGTTCTAAAAAATATTCTCGAAGTTTTGTAAGTTCTACAAACAGTAGACAATTTTTTAACGTGATTGAAAGAAATGAGCGCCTTTCTCCATGTCATATACTGTACTGTAAAACAAGGAAATATCATAAACACGCGTACAGAAAAATTATGTAGGTACATACAGAGCATAAAGCTGATCTGATTACATCATCAGAATTTCTAGGAAATAAACCTACAAAAATTTAGTACCATTAGTTACTGGTGGAAGCATTGTTTATATCACCGATAACATATTATTCATAAAATGAAACCACTTCGCAAAATTTAACTTTCGTTTTTAAATAGAATTTAATGGCTTGGTTGTAAGACCATTAATTAATCCAACCATTTTGTACCTACATAATTTTTCTGTACGCGTTTGTGACTGAACGCTTCCTAAACTTTCCCGAGTTACACATCTAAAATGTTGTGTTCTTTGAAGTGTCTTGGCATGAGGACATCTTACGATACATACCTAGCGCAGCTAGTAAAAAAAACTTTAAATCTAAAAACCTTTCTACTGTTTTAAATGCGAAAGTTTGGATGGATCTTTGTTACTCAATCACGCCAAAACGGCTAAACTGATCTGAATAAAACTTGGCATAAAAATAGATTATAGTCTGTTAGCACATAGGCTACTTTTTATCTTAAAAATGTACGGTTCGTACAACAAAATAAAATTGTGAAATATATTTCATTCATCATATTTTGTTATTTACAAAGATACAATTACAACAATAATAAGTCCGTATCTAGTACCTGACATGCTAAAAGTGTGATCTATACCAGCATCAGTACACATCACTGTTTCTTAATATGAAAACAAACATCCCAAATAAGAACATGGATTTAACATGTCTAAAATAGACCTGGCTTTAAAACATGCTGTAAATACGTGTCGGCAGATCGGCCATGATTGAAATATAGATGCAATGCGTCTGTTCGGTATTTCAGAAAAGATTAACGGAGGGATCTTTGGTTTTTAATTCCGAGTTCATGCCTATCAACATAAAACAGCTGAGAGAATATTTTAGAGTCCTTTTTAATTGTAATACAAAACTAGAAGATGATATTCGGAATGTGATCAACATTATTTTACTAATTTTAAACCATAATGTTTTTATGCAATGTACTTTTTCAATGTTTTTATTTTTGTAGTGAAAAATTATTTAGGCACGTTTGTGCACTTTTGCTATGGGGAAAAAGCACTGAACTCGTGAACGTCACGCTAATAATACATACATAGATCCACTAGAGGGCGCTAATTTAAACATTGAGTTCTGTTAGCTCCTTATTATCTAATGTCACCAACCCGCTAATGTGACGTTTAAGTTTTCACTTCTGTCGGCAGTCCCATGACTGCCTTTTGTTTGACTTTCAAATTTATGTTTCAAATCTCATATCGTATTATAAGAGCCCCTAACTTTTTTTCTGGTATCAAAGTAGAATAAACGTTTATTCTTACGTTTCAACAAGATTGCATAAATTTATTATTTCTTCTTTTATTAACAAACTTATTCTAATGGTCGCAACACCTCTGTACATCTTACTCTGTGTCACGACCAGATAGACTTTCAATGAACGTCCAAGAGTTTGTGTTACGGCTGCCTTATTTATTCATTTACCTAATTTGGTAATGGACTATTACACGTGTAAGTTTAAAACATAATGTAAGATTAATTTCAATTGATTTTGCGTATAATAACGACTAAACCGATCTTATTTACGGTCCATTCTAATAGACAAATAAAGAATTTAATAAAGACAGAAAAAAATTTATTTGCGTCAAGAAGAAAAACACCTCAAAGCTTTTCATTTCACACATAATAATGTTTGTCAGAGGAGGTAATGAAACTTGACAGCTTTAATGAACATTTTGTCTTAAATCCAAAGATTTTGATTAGAAATTAATAAAAGAACGGTTGCGTTTTGTTTTTAATCATCTTCAAATTATATTTGAATTTTTGTTAAAAGCATTTCTTAAATTAAATTCTTTTAATAGAACTATATATAAATGTGGTTGTTACTATAATAGGTTTAAGAGTTAAAACTTTTTATATTGATGAAGATACTGGGCCAGCATTATGGAATACAAAATATATATAATAAATAATAATAAAGCCAGGAAATAATAAAGAAAATTGTACAGAAAAGATCAAATATTAGTAACGTTTATGGAAACATCATAAAAACCCTTTCTGGGATGGCTTTCTTGAGTCTAGCCTGTAGTATTTTTCTCGATTTTGATGCAGATTTTTATTTATACGTATAATTAAGGTAATTACTTAAACATATCAATAAAACGCCGATTTGACTTGACAGTCAACTCAACTACCCTTTAATCTGTGAATCACAAAAATATGGTTATCGAATATACATCACTCGACGAAATGACAGCGAACCAAGTGATTACTTATTAAAAATATACCTCAAAATCGTTTTCTTTGACGTCAACATTGTATTAACATAGTAATTCAATAAATCAATATTTAAACAAATCTATTACAAAATATTTTTTTCATACAATACAAGAACACAACATTAGCTAAATTAACCATCGCTTACTTCAAATCGATTTAAATTTCTCAATATCCTTCAAAACAAGCAGTGAAAGTGGTATTGATAAGTTGCATCGATACAGTTTCCTTGGTTATAAATTTCATATTCCTAACTACAGTATTTGTCAATTTATTTTTGAGTTCTATCTTCACTACCTTATGTTTCAAATTTACTTACAAACGTTTGTTTGGCAAATTTAATGTACCTGTTATATATTTGCGGAAGAGCATAGGTCAATAACAAAGGGGGAATTTACTGAAGCTGCTTTTATAGGAAGCTTATTTTCACTGGTGTTTATTAGCCATAAAATATAATAGAAACTAAAAGTTATACATTCAATCTCATTTCAAGAGGTACACGGCCACCTTATGCTAAGCTATTATTAGTGGCTAGGGATGTGCCTACACAAACTCATATTTATTTTATTAAAAATAGAGGCAAATTGTAGTAGATGATAAAACAGTTCACGATTTAATCAAAATAAGCTTAAGTTTATTCAAAACAATATTATTATTGGGTATACCGGTGACGTTACGCCATTGGTCCGCCTGGAAATGGCGAGTAAAGTGATAAAGCGGTTACTGTTATTTTGTGCTTGTGTTTGACCTATTGTCTCCAGGTTATCAACTGTACCCTAAGAAATTTTTATTTTGTTGTTCCAAATATGAATTGTTGCTTATATGTTTGTCAAATGTTTTTTTTCTGATTTACATGGTTTTTTTTTATATTATAGGGGGCTAACGAGCAGACGGGTCACCTGATGGTAAGTGACTACCGTCGTCCATGGACACCTGCAACTCAAGAGTCACAAGTGCGTTGCCGGCCTTTGTAAAGAAAAAGATAAGTTGAATTACAAACCAATGGCAAACGACATAATATGTCTAAACTTGTTTGCCATAGATCTACCACCGAATTTATAAACGGAATTGGTGACCACATTTTAATATGGAAATCTCTCAATATAAGTAATAACTGTTACTAATATTTTACAAATAAAACATCTGTAAAGTCTTGACACCTTTGTCAAACCTAATAAATAGTTGATATTATCAAAAGCCAATTATCTCAGGAACAATGTTCCAAAATGTCATGCAACCGAAGCCTGTTCAGTTTAAAGACTGACACCATTTAATGTTGCCTTAACTAAAACATGATTTATTGGACACCAAGCTTTACTGTAATTAATGTTATTGTTATCAGTATATTAAATATATTATAATTATAAGCGGTGTTGCTTATCTTAGGGGAAATATGGAACACCAATAATTAACATACAATCAGCACGTATGGAAGTTGCAATTTAGAATTTTACGTTTGTGTCAATTTAATTCTCAATTTTCAATGACATGTCGAAATAACTACTTCATCTAATACTAACATAGCTGGCACATTAACCCATCTGAAGTGGCTGCGAGTGGAGACATGGAATCAGTATGTGTTAGGGTGAGCTCAAACCTTAAGGGACTCAACTAAATACATCTGATCGGATTGGATGCGAAAGACGTCGTGTATTGGCACAGATTGGATGAATTGACTGCTTGTATGCAGCCACCGATATTACAATGAATATATATCTTTTAATTTATCAAATTTCTACAGCTGTTTATTACACCAATATGTTGATATTTTTACAGCTATCATCCACAAATCTATTCTCTTATCAAATTATGCAACATTAATAAGTGTAGGTCTGATTTAGACTCATGCAAATTTTACACTTGTAAGATAATTTTGCAGTAATGCTAGCATTCAACTAGCTATGAATTTTAATTTGTTGCTTGTATTTCCCGTATACATCCACTTATAAGACGATATCGGACAGACTTGAAACGACTTAAGCGACTGTAAGGCACGTATTAACTTACGTCTTTTCTCAATGCGATGGGGCTTAGATAATTTCTAAGTCAATTAATTCAAATTTACATAAATTCTAGATGTGGTTATGTAATGAGAATGTAAGTCGCTTAATAGTAGTAGTTACTTTAATCATTGCAACTGTATCGAATTACAAAATAACACATGTAACTTTGAGAACATGCAATAATCCTACTAATTTTAAGGCTTAATTTAATTTGTATTTTTTGTTGTTGCAACATATGCTTCATTGCCAAGCTAAGTTAGCAAGCAAGGATAGTAAGTAATTGATTTTATTACATATCAAAATTAGCATAAAAAGTCATTATTATTTATTACTTAGCAAAACATATAAAATATAGGATTAGAATGATTTGGAACCTGTTCCAGGTTTAAAAAATACGATACCCTGATATTATATACCCGTAGATTCATATTTGAATTCAGAATTCAAACTACTAAACTCCTACTTCTTCCTTTTTCTAACACATCAGTAATTTGATTTAGTTTCTTGAGACAGGATTAAGAGACTCAATCTGCAAACTTTTCTATAACCCATTGCAAGAAGTCACATGTATGTATGTAGTATGAGTCCATTACACATGTTACAGAAAGGTGTGATCATATTTTTGGGGTCATGTTGTAGACCCTATAAATAACTTTAGATATTAAGTTATTAAATAAAAGTTCTACCTTTTGTTCTATGTTAATTTTAAAAGAAGTTATGAACCTCTATTCAAAATACAATTGAATAACAATGTGTATTAGAATACCAGTTTGTAAGAACTAACATATACTAATATTAAGTACCTAGTAAATATAATTTAACGTAACAATATTTTGTAGTCATCATGAATGAGCTTAAATAATTGTTTTTTGAATAAAAAACTTAGTTTGTTCTAAGTAAATATTTAAAAACTTCAACACTCATTTACAAATTTATTTCATGTCTGAAGATTGAATGTGGAAGTATAAGACTCAAACAGAAATGAAATTCTACAAAACAAATTATAAGCAAATGTAACAGAATATAATTCAACACACTTGTACAGAATAGTGAACTAGATAAACACGTATGTAAACTTTGTAACTATGATACCGTGGGCGTCAAGAGAGGAAGCACCATAAATAACACATCATACAAATTGCCTACACCACAGGACCTCCATGAAAGCCTTTATTATCTGTACCAAACATATTATGTTCATTTCTGGTTCATAAATACATGTTTATAAACAAGTAGTAAAGGGTATTGCTTCTGTAAATACCACATTTTATTTAAATAAACTAGTATTTATAGAGACAAATGCTGCTGAGTCAAATTTATGGCAGTTGGTTCAAGTAAAATATCGAAGTTCGGGCGTATCGTAGTTAGACTGAAAGAAGACCCCAACTTAGTTAGGAAAAAGCGCGGAGGATGATGACGACACAAGTTTAAAAACATGTCTTTCAGTATCGTCAAAATGTTATAAGGACATATTATGCCCATTAAATTTATTAATGGCATTTACAAACCTTCGTCTTTTGAATCTATTTAAGTTGAAATCACAAGGAACATTGAAATAATTGGCACATTTGAATTTATAAGCTCGTTTGCAAATTACACTTCATTACAAGTATTAATGAATACAGTCCTGTTATTAGTATTTATAAATACGATAAGGTTAATTCATACCTAGTTCTAAATATACTTGAAGCTAAGTCTAAAGCATGTACAGTGCTAGATGAAACAACAAGTTCAAGGAAAACTGTTCAAAAGGTTATTTTATAGTCGTCCCCGTTGTTACAACTGATTAATTTTATGTGCATCTTTGAGGTAGAAAAATATTGATAAGATCGGTCAAGTCTGATTTTGACTCATCCAAACTATCCCACTAATCCCACTATTCCACTAATCCCACTAATCCCACTAATCCTACTATCTCACTAATCCCACTAATATTATAAATGTGACAGTTTGGATGGATGGATGGATGGATGGATGTTTGTTACTCTTTCACGCAAAAACCACTGAAGCGATTGCTATGAAACTTGGTATGTAGAAAGCTAGAGATCTGGTGCTGCTAGTATTTTTATAAATGCAAAAGTAACTCATATTACGTAACGCATATTTATTATCTTTTCACGACTGAACTAATTATATCCTGGGGAAGGACATAGGCTACTTTTTATCCCAAAAAAATTTACGATTCCCGTGGGACAAATTTGATTTTCCAATAACAGCTAGTGGACTATAAATATTTGACTTTCTTACAAAACCGAAAACTTTTTTCCATAGCAAAACAAACATAAGATGTGTGATATCTTTATCATCACAACAGCAAAACATTTACAAAATCTTGTAAAATTTTAGAATCTGGTTCATTATTAATATGAATATGATACGTAGAATATTATCTTTGATAGACAGACAAATAGGTATCGGCAGGGTTACTAAAACTTCATTCAACTTAGACTTAGTTATAAACGAACCATAAACTACTCGGTTCGAAATAATAAAACACAAACCAACCACCTCACCTGGTCACTATTCTCACACTAAATCACTGAAATCGTCTTAAGAACATTCTTTAAATGCATGTAAACTTACATCGTAAACCAACTTTATTACACTCTTTTAAATGCCATAACTCCTAATTATGCCGACAATGCGTCAGTAACACTCGCTTCGTGTAAATCTAGAAAGTATATCATTTCTTGCATTTAAATGAAAGTGCTCTGTATTAATAATGTTGGTCAAAGGGATTTTTTGAGAGCAGTTTATTTCAATTACTTGGTAAAGACGGCATTTATACGTGTTGGGAAGACGATTTATTAGTGTTTATTATTTCGGCAAGCGCCGGTCGTCTGGCTTCCAAAATAACTGTTTGTTCAGACACTGGTACAATATGCAGCAGGAAATTTATCGATGTAATGACTAATATTTTTTGAAACTTAATCGGTTTTCTTCACCTGTCGAATTTTAAAAAGCTTTTGACAGTGTTAAGCGTTTCCCTTTCCCTTGTCAATATCATCATCATCTTCCTGTTTTTTTCCCAACTTTATTTAGAGTCAGCCTAATGTGTAGTTAACATTGCAAAGGGTTTCAGCTGTTTCTTTTATCTCCGGCCGCCTGCCTAACGCTAACCCTCCTTGGGAGTGTAATCATTTATGGATGAGATAAACGAAGAAGGTAAATTGGGGTAAGGAAAATTGATAGGGCAAGGGAGCTGGGTAAGGGATTCCGCAAGTCTTAGATGGAGAAAAGGGACTGAGACTGCACTTGCTTGGAAGGCCGGGGTTGCGAACCGTAATGTCCGTCCTGTGGTTGGAGAGGCCACTAGGACAGGAACATCAACTGACCAATATATGTATCTTATTTCGTTAACTTGGGATCAGTGAATTTATGCTGTGTTATAAAATATGCAGTAATAAGTATCTAATAAATACCACTGACCGGCTTACAGTGGTGAGCTGCGACGAAAGTCACTAAAAGGAGCCCAGCGCTCCCAATAGTTTCTCACCCTCATTTTCAGGGCTGACACGAACACTTCGACGCGACATCAACCGTTGGACCCCGGCCCGCCAAGCATAATCACCAACCCTGGTCGGAGGATCCTCCTTTTGTGTTATAGGAACACGAATACCGTTTCTCAACAGTCCTATTTAACTAAGATGTTCTGGAGATCGTAAGTTCTTAAACATTTGAGCAGTTCGTGTTTTATTCAGTACCGTTTTCAGATACCTATCTTTAATATTATTAATGAGTTTTATTTTGTCTCATTTTCTCTAGGTTCTACCATTTACGCAATATAATAAGGTGTATTTATGACGTTCTCGACAATATTGGACACAAATAGTAATGTAAGATTTCTACTTGAAGTGAAAAACCCACACTTTTCCCCTTCAAGATCATATCCGTAACCACATTACTATTATCTACATATTATTATACTCTGTGCTACCTTATACTTAAGTATCATTCAGATGTATTTTATTCGTCATTTACTTCTTTGCAATTCAGAAGGGTAGGAAATGCCTGAGGCTTTCGGTTTTCTTTTGTAAATTAATGCAGAAAAGTAATTAATAGCATCCACAGCCTCGATAGACTTTAGCAGAGGCCGCAATCTTTTTACACCATTCTTTATTTAGAGATCTTGGACTTCTCAGCAATAGCCACTTCGAGTTACAGGTATGTGACCTTCTCTATCTGACCTTCTTGAGACATTATTCCTTCCATTACCTTCTCTTCTTGTCTACCTTTCCCTTTCAATAAACATATGTACTCCCAATTTTCCCATCTTTGATTCCCAAAGGGCCTGGTTGACGGCAATAGGCAAAATGTGGGTGTTTATTCCTTCGAGGATATACGTGTACCTATGTATGTATATTGACAGCGGCTTTAATGACAACTTAAATGTGTTGTCACGGAATGACAACACTATCGCCTTCCCATGGTGTTTGATGCCAATTAAAGCAGAAATTTGCTTCTAAATATTTTGGTGAACCTGAAAAGCAATCTAATATATTTTAAAATTGCAGCATCTCGCGGTTTCACCCGTGTAAGTCCCGATCCCGTAAGAATATCGAGATAAAAAGTAGCCTATGCGTTAATCTAGGTCCGCAGCTATCTACATACCAAGTTTAATTGCAATCGGTTCAGTAGTTTTTGTGGGAAAGAGTAACAAACATCCATCCAAACTTTCACATTTATAATATTAGTGGGATTATAATATCATTGGGATTAATGTGGGATTGAATCACGGAATTAAAAAAACAAGAGGAAATATTTCTGTGCTTAGTTTGCATGGTACTCTACTATTGCTGGTAATAACAAGAGTCTTACGGTTTAAATATTTTCCCAGTCTCAAATCTATTGAGATGATTATAATTGGGAGGATTCAGAACTCATTAAACCAGTTGAAAATTTCTTAGACACTCAATTTGAGTTCAAATAGACATTCTAAAAACCTAAAATGTTTATCTTGTAACTCAGACTGCGCAAAATTATTCGACAATAACGTGCCTCAATAAAAAAAAATATATATTTTTTTTCTGCGCCATGCACCAGACAAAGGTCAACTCAATTCTTACAGTCCAGTACACTGCTTTGCCAAATTTTGTCGTACGAAACAAATACCGCGGCGCCGCTGGCAACCAAGTATTTCTGTATCATGAGATATTATCTTGTTTTGACACCCCAGATCTTTCATTTTATTTCATAACAATATGATCAAAGCAGATTCTTAGACGAAAACATTATTTCTCGTAAAGGTGCCATAGATTCGTGGAACTTTTTTTAACAAATTATAGTTGGACTACTTAATTAATTTTATATTAATAATCTCAAAAGACGTATACACTAGTTCATTTATATTCATAATAGCGACTACAGTGCGAGTTATTATAACATTTTTGTCAACAGTTTTCAAATAAGAAACCTATAAACATCAACTAAATCGCAGCGCGTTTCATCTTTACGAGGAATTAAAAAAAATATGCATTCACCTTAATATTTGGGGCAAACTGTATTCGTTTTAGTTATTTGAGTCTATCCGTCTGTCTGTCTACTCTACAGTCTACTATCAATGTTTAGTAAATCGTTCCAAATATAAACAAATAGCGCAATATATTTGACAGCGCACCGATTATTTTAGTTGGCTACATTACTACAGACGGATGACAGTTACGGTTCGGATAGGCCGCTGAAAAGGCAGAATCGATTTGCATCTCCTAGGCGCACCACGTGTTCTGTGGAGTGTCGTGATTTAAAGCTTGATTGAAGATGTCTAATGATTATTCAGAGTATATTTTTGTTTTTAATAAATGTATTAACATTACTGTGAAAATCACGTTTTTATTCTCCTCGCCCGCCAACACACTTCTACCCGCAACATTAAACATGACCGATGGTTTCGATAGACGAGGAGGAGTTTCTACATATTCGTATCTTTTCTGAGTAAAGTTTAACAAAAAAAATCTTCATAGTTTTAAATAGCCTCTAGGAAAGTATAGAAGTGAAAGTATAGTGTGTCAACTAGAAATAAATTACATTTAAGATCCTTAAAGTTTAATTAATCCATAATGCATAATCTTCTCTATAGTTCTTTCGCCCATTTTAGCTTTTCAATCAAAAAAAACAAAAAAATATATTTATTTCATAAAATTGACCATCAATTACTCGAAATCGTCGATTTAATAATTAATTATCATAATTAAAAATTAAATAGTATAATTAAAACCTCGGCAGAATTTGGCCGCCCTCAAGCAGAAGGCAGCCACACCATTGGTAGCGGCACCTTGCCCTCCTTTACTGTTCCGCTCCTAAGGGTTGTAGCGTGATGTTACATAGCCTATAATCTTCCTCAAAGAATACTCTATCCAATACAAAAAAAAAAAGTTATGTAATATTGGGAACAGTGGCGACCGGATCCTCTAAAATGCGGATGATACAGCAGTGGTTTATTCAGGGGTATCATGGGATATCGTACAAACTGGCACTGAACGTGGTTTGACGTGGGTGGCTAACTAGCTAAATGAAAATTTCTTAACCTTCAATATTTAAAAAAAAACAAAAACTTCATCTGCTTCACTCCAAACGATCAGATCCCGGATTTGTAATTATTTTACATGTGTGTGGCAACACCTATGCTATGGTTCAAACTGTAGGTGTCAAAATATTGAACAAGTAATATCTATAAAATACCAAGGTGTAACTGTCGATCAAAGACTGTCGTGGCACCCTCACATGGAAATTACCACATGTAGGGTTAGGAAACTCATATGGATCTTTAAAACACTGCAAGCACAGTTACTAAATAAAATTTATATTGCTCTGGCACAGTCTATTATATAACGTACTCCATAAGTGCATACCCTTATAGGGGGCGGCTACAAAAAAACAAATTCCTGGATTTAGAGAGAGCACAGAGTTCGCTCATCAAGGTTATGTACTTTAAACCTTTTAGGTACTCCACACAAAACTTGTATAGGGATAGAAAAATTATAGATCAACACACACAGAGTCACCGCAACAATAGTTTGCTTCGTCAAATGTAAAATGATTAAAGAAAACAAAATGGATAACATAATATCACATCTGCCTGTTTCGATCTATAACCGCCCGTTTCCAAATGGTTGAGCCTTGTGAGAAGAAATCTTTTAAAGCCCGACCTGGTCTGGTCTGTCTACAGAACTTCGATATCGCCTAGTACTTGGGTTGTAGAGGTCTGATAGCAGTGGCTTCACGTAAGATATCGAAGTTCAGCCGTTTCGTAGTTAGACTAAAAACCTATGAATGTAAGGAAATTATATCTACTAAACATAACCATAAACCTACACAAAACATTAATCCAAAATGCAGTTACACTAGATAGAAGACGTACAGACATCTTGCCTATTCCCCGAGAGTTCGGACTGATTTTGCTAGAAGACAATATGTTACACAATCAATATATATTTATAACAAACTTAACTATAAATTAAGTATGTATGCAATGTTGCTTTACGACTGTAAAAGGACCATAATAGAATGGCTCAAGGCACTAACGTATGAGAAGACACTCATCTTAGTAAGAATTAACTAACAAACACACACGCACACACACTTCTTAAGTCTTTGTTTAAGTATTTGTTATTTTGTTTTTGGTCTGTATAAGGTATAGCTAATTTTAAGTCTCATCTCTTTGAGGTATTGTAAATTACGGGAAGAAGCGAGACAACCCTAACACAAGTATTTTTAATTATTTACTAAGGTTGTCTCAATTTGTGCTATTTATAATTGTATGAGAAATAATAAAAACATAAAAAAGAAAGATTTAAAACTAAAATTGATTTCTCCAGCTTTATTCTATTTGTATAGATGTCAAAATCAAACGTCGATGTCTATTAACCTATCACATTGCTATTATAAAACAGCGGTAGTATATGCTCGTAAACCCATTCCGTAAAAGTTCGCTAAAGGCGGTATTGTACGTAAATTTTACCAGTTAATCGCGTGACTTTGAGACTAGTCCAGTCCAGTTAAAAGCATATCAACTTTAGCTATCACAAAGATCTCGAAGAGACTGTTGATCGAAATTAATCTTATGTTACTAATATAATAAAGTCGAAAATTTCTAAGGATGGATCGATGGATCTTTATTAATCTTTCAAGCAAAAACGGCTAAAAGGATCTAGATGAAATTTGGCACAGAGATAGATCATGAACAATGACAATAACAAAACAAACAAAAACATCATATAAAAAAATGAACGGTTCCTGTGATTCCACGAGAACGAAATCGCGGGCAACAGCTAGTATTATATATGTCGGAGAGGTCAACAAGACGCAAACCTTAGACAGATGGCGCTTCTACAGAGTCTGGACTGAAGTTCCTGCGGGTCAGCTTTAGTATTAACGCGTAACTTCGTGCGAGTCACTTCGCTGCCAGCCACCGCGCGGACTACAGGTGTATTAACTGCACTACGGCTCGTTGTATTTTAAGTGTTATAACTTTATAACCTCTTTAAATATGTAGTGTCGTTTGTAATTGTTTGTTTATTGCTCGAATCGAAATCGACTACTTAGCCCATGCGATTTCTTCAAATCGTGTATTCTGGTAAAGATTCTTACTCGAATCGATCTCTTTATCCGACATAGGTATATATTTAGGGTTTTAAAAATAATATCAGTTTTTTCACTCTGAAAAAAGTAACTTTTTAAGTTTTAACACTTTAGCAACGGCAGTGTAACACATTATATGAATTTTAATCACTAAGTAGCTAAAATAATAAATGTGAGGTACTTACCGAGGCTTTTTAACTGAGGTGAGTTCATAAAATTGTATCATGTACTTGAATTCCATTCTGAATATCGAGTTAAAAAAGCATACTTAGTTTTTATTTATAACAATTATATTTGTTACTCGTCACTATAAATCATTATTTAGGAAATACTAATTATAATAGTAGTGGTAGTACAAATCATAACACAATGTCCAATGAAATCTTGCGAATGATCCACTAAGGCACCACCACCGAGCCAGATTTAAATAAACTGATGATGAGGTTTATCATTATGCTAAAAATAAGATGCTAGTATATAAGTAATAGTATATAATAGAACAATTTGATTTCTAAGCTATTCACCATCTATTTCGCATGATTAATCGCTAACAAAGTATACCATTAAATCTAAGATGTCACTGGTTTTGAAAAAAATAAAAAATATTTTTTGTCTTCTCTGTCAGACGACAGCATAATGGATGATCCATATAAAACGTTAATTTATCATTGGATCGTCCTCCAGACATTTTGCAGAAAAGTTTAGACTTCAGAGGTAATAAAACTTGGAAAACTCAAAATATAATTTGATGAAAAATTTATTGCTACAATTTTAATTTAATGTCAGTGTTGCTGTCAGAATTTTGAAAAGTATTTGCAATATTTTACATGATGTAATTATAGTGCCAGACGACAATTGGCAAATATGTTGACAGTTCGAATGACAGTAAGATGTTCACTCTATTGCAGTTGTCACTGACTGGATTAGAAATTCGTCGTAGTCGTAGTCGTCCATAAAAGAAAAAACTTTTTTACTTTATTTAGAACGCCGTTGTTAATCTTTTAACGCCTTTAATTAGACGTCAGAATAAAAGAGTTCTTTATTTTTCTTACGGCGTCTTTAATTAGTGACATGCATATATGCATATTTAAATCCGGTCATGATTGATATTTATGTTCATCTCGTTTCAAGCAATTTCTTTATCTAATTCATCATTACCGTGGTTAGTGTAAATCATTTCATCGGTTTTTGTAACAAATTCTTTAACTTTTATAATAGAAAATGTTTTTAAATTCTTTTCTATTTTTATATGGATTAGACATATAATTCTGCTATTGAAGTACGGTCGATTTAGTGTAAGTGCAGATGTACTAAAAGATATGTCTACGTCACATACATTACTTTTGTCTCATGACATCAGGTCTTAGCAATAATTAAATGTGTATCAGTAAAATGTCAAACAAGTAACTTGGAAATCAAATCAAAAAAATATAAATAATAATAATCATGCTGATTGAAGAAAACATAATTTACTATAACTTGATTTGGACCCACTAAACTCTAATTTATCACTAAACAATAAACTCAATTTCTGCATAGCAACAAACGAAAGAATTTTCTTTAAAAGTATAGTAGGTAGTTAGGTACTTACTTCTTTTTGCGTGGTCCGTAGTGTGACTACAATTCATGATATAGTAAAGTGTGCGTCTGGGCGTTCAACGTGTTCCAGACATCGTAATGACATCGTAAAATGTCGGACACATTCGAAAACCACCGCGCCGTTGCCACCGTAGAAACTATGCCAGCGATTTAAACACGTACATACACTATACATGTTGTATTTGTGTAACTGACAAACGTACGGGTTTCCCCGTATTTTACTGTAGGTAAGTACTAGATGCTCTCCTAGCTGCAGGAAGCGGGTGTAATATGAATTATTTTAAATAGTATATACATATATTAAATGGATTATTAGCTTTATTAATCTTAATTTCTTAAGGGTGTTAGACGAGAATAAGCTTAGTTTTGCATCTAAAATTGCTGCTTTTATTTATACACATAACCTGAATATTATTTTATTTTACCTTATAATCCGTTATCTTCATAGTTATAATGTTATAAACTTCGCTTAGTGTAATTCGATTCAACATATGTGATGTGACATATCACTCAAAATCGAAATCATTTATTTCAACTAAATCAATCATAGGTATTTTTGAATTAGGAGGAGTACGAGTCAGATAATAAGTCAGTCGTGAAGCTAGTTGCCTGTTTCAATGCGTAGATCCTATGAAGAAGAACAGGCAAGGAACTCCAAGGACACTACTGTTCAACATGTTCTTTAGAAGTTTATATGTCGTTCACTCCTTGTGGAGTTACCTAATCAGTGGTGGCTATAAGAAAAAATCGGACAAGTGCGAGTCTGACTCGCGCACCGAGGGTTCCGTAAGAAAACAAACATGAATGTATATAGTAAGTGCATCTCGGGAATTGATTCGCATAGATTAGATCGATTCCCGTCTTTTTCGAAAGACAAACTTAACTTTGCAGTTCTAAAAATACTCTCACATACATCGATTTACGACAAAACCAACTTTCCGACCACAAAATATGTTTGTTATTACAAAAATTACTTTTTATGTGATTTGAAAAAAATTAAACACTTTCACACGGATTTTATCCTGTACTTGTGCTGTGAGACCTTGCTTGTTACCTAATTTCATGATTCTAGGTCAATGGAAAGTACCCTATAGGTTTTGATTTACCTGCAACTTGAAATTTGGTAAAATCTATTGTTGAATGGCCGTATCTTTTGGTTGCGTTGACTTCAAAGCTTGATTTTTTACAGCTTCAAGGTACCTCAGACATACGTATTTGGTATAATTTCAACTTGATACGTTAACGGGTCCCTGAGAAAAATGGTCTTGACAGACGGACAGATAGACAGACAACAAAGTGATCTTATAAAGGTTCCTTTTTTTCCTTTTGATGAGCAGAACCCTAAAAAAGAGGCGGCCCGGCAATGACAGGCAATCAGTCAATCTAACTCAAATATTATTTTCATAAGATAGTAGTAGGATAAAATATTCATGTGGTCTTAAAACTGTTTTTTTTTTTTCATTAATTAAATTATAGAATATCAAGCTAATTTTATCAGGAACGCGAGGATTTATCTAGTTCAAATTTACAGCAAATACTTATATCTCTGTCCCTTGAAGCTGTAAGTAAAACAAGCTTCTAAGTCAAAGCAATAGAAAGGTATGGCCGTTTAAGCCATAACATATTTAACATTTTGCAAGTAAATCAAAACCTATAGGGTACTTCCCATTGACCTACAATCATGAAATTTGGCGAGAAGCAAGGTGTTACAATCCATTCTCGGGGACTTCCTTCTTAGGCCCTGGCGATAGACTCACTTGTGACAGAACACCGTGTGGTTTTAGTCGGTTCGATTCCAACATACCACTTCACCGATAGCCATGGTGAGGTGATGACCCGTGGGGGTTACCACACGAAAAAAAAAAGGTGCTACAATCCGAAAGTCGTTAATTTGTTGTTACTTTTTTATTTAATTATTTTTTAATTGCGATCACAAACTTTTATTTTTTGACTGAAACCTATATCGATGTATGAGAGAATACTTTTAGAACTGTAAAATTATGTTTGTCTTTAGGAGAAATGGGCAAAAATCTTCGAGGATCGGTTCCCAAGCGATTCAACTGTCTCGTATAAGTTTGTTTGCTTACGGAACCATCGGACCGCGAGTCAGACTCGCACTTGTCCTGATTTGTTTTTATAATTATCAGATGAAACTGACACGACGCTACGTAACAAAGATGACAAGGTAAGTCTGTAAGAAAGCTCTATATAATCCAAACAATATTAAAAGTACACAAATCAATTCCATATAATGCGAATATTCTGACTAAGAGGCGTAAAGATTTGATAGCCCCAATCCCTAATACAAAAACTAAATTTGCTAGTATTCAGTATGGCAAGCGATCTGTTCAGTTATATAATAGAATAAATAGGGAGCTTTATATCTACCCTAAGCACATTAATGATTCAAAGGAAATGTTAATAAAATGGATAAAACCTTTTACATATGAGGACACAGAGGTATTGCTGCACCAAATAATATAACATTTTCATTCATCATAACATTCTCACACACACATACACAAACGTACACACGCACACACACGCGCACGCACGCGCACGCACGCGCACGCACGCACACGCACGCACACGCACGCACACGCACGCACACGCACACACGCACGCATGCACACACACGCACACACACGCACACACACATACACACACACACACACGCGCGCGCGCACACACATACACACACACACACACACACACGCGCGCGCGCACACACATACACACACACACACACACACACCACGAGAAATGGGCAAAAATCTTCGAGGATCGGTTCCCAAGCGATTCAACTGTCTCGTATAAGTTTGTTTGCTTACGGAACCATCGGACCGCGAGTCAGACTCGCACTTGTCCTGATTTGTTTTTATAATTATCAGATGAAACTGACACGACGCTACGTAACAAAGATGACAAGGTAAGTCTGTAAGAAAGCTCTATATAATCCAAACAATATTAAAAGTACACAAATCAATTCCATATAATGCGAATATTCTGACTAAGAGGCGTAAAGATTTGATAGCCCCAATCCCTAATACAAAAACTAAATTTGCTAGTATTCAGTATGGCAAGCGATCTGTTCAGTTATATAATAGAATAAATAGGGAGCTTTATATCTACCCTAAGCACATTAATGATTCAAAGGAAATGTTAATAAAATGGATAAAACCTTTTACATATGAGGACACAGAGGTATTGCTGCACCAAATAATATAACATTTTCATTCATCATAACATTCTCACACACACATACACAAACGTACACACGCACACACACGCGCACGCACGCGCACGCACGCGCACGCACGCACACGCACGCACACGCACGCACACGCACGCACACGCACACACGCACGCATGCACACACACGCACACACACGCGCACACACATACACACACACACACACGCGCGCGCGCACACACATACACACACACACACACACACACGCGCGCGCGCACACACATACACACACACACACACACACACCACAAAAAGTCTGTTTTATGGTCAGACGTTTATGCGTAATATCTTAACAGTCTTCTAACTTGAAAGCAGGTCTTTTATTAGCAGTAAGCACTCGTTGATTTGGGGTTTATCAACAGATATTTCAGGCATCAAATATTTTGGAAAAAGGTCATGTTTAATAAAATAAGCTTTTTTTTATTAAATGGTTTTATTGAACAATAGACGTACAGTGTAAAGAAACAATAAACATAGTACGTTAAGTATCTAAACAGTGCGAAAAGCTAAACAGTGATTCGGAAATAAAATCGTAGGGCGTTGCGTCTGTATGATCTGAATCTTAGTAAAATATGTAATGTATGCATCATTATTGTTTCTTTTAACAGTTTAGAAACCATTTAACTTAAAAAAAAATACTTGTTTTATTTCCTAGTTTTAGGTTTTTTTATTTAGTTACTTAATAAAAGTTTTTTTTCATGGTTTACTGTGTTCTACTAGTCCCTTTCATTTGATATTTACATTGAGAGGGTTGTAAATATTACTGTTAATGAGGGTTAGTGTAGTGGTTAGTGATTCTGAATGCTCAGCCAAAGGTCGTGGGTTCGATTCCCACTCAGGACAAATAATTGTGTGATGAGCATGGTTATTGGTTCTGTGTCTGGGTGTAATTTATCTATAATATGTATGTATTTATTAATATAATATATATGTATGTTTATCAGCAGTCTGATTACAGGCAGGGGTACAGGCTCTGCCTAGTTTGGGATCAGATGGCCGTGTGTAAGATGTGTCAAGTTATTATTATTATTATTATTGACAAAATCTACATTAACGCAAGTGAAGCTTTTGCTTGCGGATTCACTTGCTCACTTAATGTAGATTTTGTAAGTTAAAGACAACTTAAATTAAACAAAGTTCTATAATTGATTTAGTTATTAAAACACCTTTTACCAAGAATGTCTCGAAATAAGATACTAATAATAAACCTATTTATTCGACATATAACTTGATTCATGGCCTATCGAGGGGCGACTGCCATGAATCAGATGCTGTATATTAACAGGCTTAACATGAAAATATACTCATTTGTATGATTATACAAACAATAATTTATATAAGCTTTGTTCATATTATTGGACTTATAATATCATTAGACCACTTGATTGGGGTTTATGTTTCTTATGAGTTAATGTGAATATATGATCATAATGTGAATACAAAATGTTTCACAATGCAAATTTCAAAAAAGTCAACACTCAACATCCATAAATACAGATATTGGACTGAGAAGTAATTCAATTACGAAATATTTATCTTCAAAGTCCAAAAAAAAAAATTATATAAATATAGTCAAATACATTGATATGTGAATTATTTATTCCGTTAAAAAAAAATCCATGATTTCATATAGAAATGGTCAAGTTGAAATTTTTTTTTCTTTTTCTTTATGAACTTACTGTTTAATTCAAAAAGAAAGATCGATAATACTTAATTACTAGTTGCGACCCGCAGTTACACCCGCATACGTCCCGATGCTGTGGAAATATCGCGATTAAAAAAGTAGCCTATGTGTTAATCTAGGTGTCCATCCATACATCCTCACAAGCTTTCACTTTTATAATATTAGTAGAATATACTATTCTCAATAGCCTTTGATCGAAAGCATTTCAATCCTTTGTATTTTAATTATTATTTTTTTAATAAGACAACTCCCGCATTAGGTATGACTCCTGTGTCGCGGGGGTCTTTACAACGGACACAAAGAACACCCAGACTCGGGCGGGAATCGAACCCACGATCTATGGCGTAGCAGTCAGAGCCACTGACCACTAGACCTACAGGCCAGTCATAATAAATTCCATCTAGTTATTGAATAACATGAAATCATAATGTGTTGTTTGACTTTTTCGTCATGTCATCATCACAAGTGAGGTCTATTATGAGTGAAGGAAGTATTTTAATAACTGCAGTATCATTAATGCTCGCGACAACTAACTCACTGAAACTAATAGGGTCATTTTAGACACAATATTGTGTTAATTTTGTATTGGTTCGGTCGGATCACTTTCAGTTCTGTCTCAAAGTTATCTGCTATGAGTTCAAGCCTACCTCCACACTTAAGTAAACTTAAAACAAATACAAGAATATATTATGCAATGCACAAGAAGAGGTAATAAACAAAAAAAAACATACAATGTTAAATTGATATCTTATTCTAAACCGTTACTATTACACCAATAATATTTGAACAAATTGAAGTCAGCTCGCTTCCAGCTCTTATCAAAGTTCACCTTCCAAATTATGTCAAAAATATAAAAAAAAATAAGCTTATTTTGATAATATTTTCTCTTGTTTTGAAAAAATCTTAAGTGAAAGTAACTTTCGTGTATCATCACATTCTAAACAATTTCTACGTGCTTATTTCAACTAAATAATGTATTTTTTGGAAAACATATCATACTGCACTAGTTATTAAATTAATTAAGTATTTTACACACAAATACCCTGTCTCCTCTTTAAACACCCATATCCTTTACCAGGTACTCTAAAAAACAGTTCAATAACATTTCAAACCAGTACCTTCCGAAATAGCTTATTTCATAGAAATATACATACAATGTCTATTCATCAAAATAAGTAGCTCTCCTATGAAATCATCAGTAATATTAATTCGTTCTTGGCATCAGACGAGGGCATTTATCTCACTCATTGATACACTAGCAACATATATTTGTCAATTAACTCTTAACTCACATTTATCAGGTGCCAACAGGTGAATCTATCTTAATTATGAAGTCTATTTTATTCTTTTATACTGCTATTTTCATTTAGGACTAGGTTTATTTCTATAGGAACTTATAAATGTTTCTCTTTATTCAAAATTCGCAGTAATAAATTTAGAAAATTATCTCATTAATTTTCACTTACGTCACATCTATGTAATGGTTAACTAATATTAAACTCATACTCAACGTTGACATTCTTGTTTCATATATAAAGTCAGCAATATGATATGACCAAGAATCTTGTTCCTTTTTTTCCTTGACTTTAGTAGCGGGTGTATTGTTGATCATAACAATGGCTGATTAATAAAACGAAACAATGACTGGTAACTTATAAAACACTTGAGTGAAGTTGGCAAATTGGAAAAAAGAAGTCTACCAATTTGCTTACACAGATCTTTTTTCAAATTTTATTTATGCTGAACACGTAGTGGTGCTAGGAAGATTTGCCGTCTTTCTCATTCTTAGGCGTTTAAAAAGAGATGCAATTTTTTTCTCAATGAAAGGGTTAATGAGAAATGCAAAGTTCAAAAACACTGACTCGTGTTGCCACAGCAATCGTTAAAGAAAATATTTTAAAGTTGCAGTACTATATATTGATGAAATAAAAGCTTTTGTAACAAAAGTTAAAACTTTGATTGATTTGATAATTTGAGCTAAGGCTTTGAGTTTTTCTCTTGTATTCAACTTGGACTTAAGGCAATTATTCGTACAATATCCTCTAAAATACATTCTTTAAGAATTACCTTTAGTGTGATTAATATATCACAAGGTCAAAGGGACCAATGGGTATATTGTAAACTGAATATTTAGTCACGCTTCATTAAAAATCTATTGATCAATGAAATGCTACTATTTGCCGTATTACATTTTACATGATTTGAATAATATCTTTCATATTGTTAAAACCAGTATTTATTCTTTTTAATAGTTTGGGAACATGTAATCCGTTTATTAGTTTCTAAATCATGATTCATGTGTGAGTTCTGTTTGTAAGTTTTGTATGTCAGACAGGTCATTTGTCACCTAATTGTAATATTTTACTTGTACACAGTTTCAATGTAAAGAACACAGGCAGGGGCTTTAAATGAATACGCATGCATTTTAGCTTTCAGAAATATCACAATCTTTACTTATTTTGCTTACTTTAAGCAAGTGTAGTTATGATCTTTGTTTTTGTTTAATTTCAATAGGCTAGTTTTCATAGGTCTACACCTTTATACATTTTCAATTTGTTCTTTCCTTTTCCGGGGAATTAACTGAAATAGTTTTCTACTGTGATCGTTTAGGTGCAAGTGAAGATGGTTGTACTTTTTCAAATGCATGGTATGGTTTTTGCGTTATATAGGTACTTTGAAAGTCAAATGCTTTTCTCCTTATAATTCAACAATGTATCTAAAAGTTATGATGCACTACAATTATATAGAGAGTAAAACCTGCTTAACCCAATTCTGTAAGGTAAAAAATATCTACATATGTGATAAAACTTTAACACTGCTTGAGTGAAATAAACTCAAAAACTTTTCATAATGATAATAAACATCGTACTTATATAGAAGCTTAATAATATGTACTATATTTAAACTGTAATATATTTAGATATGTAGGTACTATATATTTATAATTGTTGTTTCTACATATTAGTTATTTCTATCTGATTATCTATGTAGCATAGATTAAAAAAAATACAAAAAAAGAAAATAGTTACGTATAGAAGAAGTCTTTATCTAAGTTTTTTACTTAGGTACATACTGACTGACCCGGTCCTATGGGGAAAGCAACGGGGTTGCCTGTCTAGGAATATGGTCGAAAACTCAAACGGTTGCAACAAAGATGTTTAACGGTATGGCGAAAGGGCAGCAATAACTGTCGGTATAAAGATAGAACCTTACTCTGAAGGAAAATAATATATGTTGACCACGAAAATTCATTAAAAGACTATTACAAGACTAATTACGACATTATACGACTATATACTAGCAGCATGCATTGACAAGTGCCTAGTACCTACGGGTACATTTACGGTCAGTTCACGAATTGACTACAACAATACGCTCTTATTTGGTTTATGATGTCCTAATTGCTCAATTTTATAATTAATAGATACATATAATTAGTAGATATCAAAAATAATGCTCTATTTATATGCCATTATCACATCCATTGAGATCCGTTTTCAGCGAATTAGAAATATTAAATGTACCAGAACATAAAAGCATCTTTAAGAAAAAAACAATTGTAGTCACAGATCCAGTGTCTTCAATGTATATGTCGCTGTAAGATGGTTATAACCGTGATATAGTTATATCCCTAGGCATATTATAGGTAGTGGGTTGGGCTGACCGTTACCCCAGCAGAAGCAGGCCTAAGACAATGGCGCGGCGGGTTCCACACGCGCCTCTCCCATCTGGAGGGGGGGTAGGGTCCCCCCTATCGCAAGGTGTGGTCGCCTGCTGATCAGGAGGCCATAGTCTGCAGTGGTTCCCGGAAGCTTCCCTCCTAGACTCACTTGTGACGGAACACCGTGTGGTTTTAGTCGGTTCGAGTCCGACATACCACTTCACCCTCGGTGAGGTGATGACGCGTGGGGGTTTCCACACGATAAAAAAAAAAGGCATGTTATATACTATGATGTAGATATGTGAAATCGGTTCATAGCTATCTTACTAGGAATTGGTTTAGTAATACATCCATAAAGATATAACTATATCTGTACCTGTATTACATACTATTAAAAAGTTCAATACAAAATTTATCTACGTCTTATGTACAATCAGATAACTCACTTCGTCACTCCTTTTGATTGGACAAAGAGATTTGAATGTGTATTCAGTACCGTCATTTGACTGTATTAAAAATTACTCTTTTACGACAAAATAATTAAGTCGTCAATAAAGTTTGATAAATTTAATGTAGGTGTGTTTATTACATGCGATGGTCTAATGCATGCAATCTGATGGTACGTACATAAAGTCAGAAAGAAACACATCACCATAATATATAGGCTCTGCCTAGTTTGGGATCAGACGGCCGTGTGTGAGATGTATGAAATTATTATTATTATTATTTATTTGGATTATATTATTATAACTTTAACAAATCAAGGTTTAGTTATAACTAAACAAAAATGATTCAGAAATTTAAAACAATAATTTCGCAATAATGCGGCGTTTGATGAAATTGATCTACAAAAGCTTACACCTTAATACTAATTTGATAATTTTTTTTATTGGACATAGTTTCTCTAATCGTAATATTATTACAAGAATTTTGCCCCAACCTTTTTCTGTTGCACTATAGTGTATCGAATACATTTGCAGTATAATATACAGCTGCATAGCGTGACAAAGTCATATTACGTCCTATGAAAACAAACTATAAATCTTACTTTCACCACTTGGACGGAATAAGACACAAATAACAGTCACCAATATGCTAATGTTTCAATAAACGTTACATAAATTAATCTCATCGAAGAAAATAAAATGATAGACAGTTCAATGTAGCGAGATACAAGTGGCGGGAGAAAGGTTAAACCGACGGTGTTTTTCATCAACCTGCTACTTCAGAAGAATTCATTTGGCATTATTAATAATAAAGAGAATAGTATAAATTTCATTTGATATAACACAGCTAGTAAATAAATAATAGAAATTAATTATTTGTGCCATCGGCCGCTACTTTTTGCATTAGTCTGACTCCTTCTTCGATTGGTAGGAAAATCTAATTTGAAGTTCAGGCCACGTAGGTATAATTAAACCAAATATACTTAAATATTCAGATTGGACTCGATAGATACTCCTAACAGGTTATGACCAGTAAGCAACGACCACGAATACGTCGAAATCCATCTTTCGGCGCACCTGGGCAATAGCCTGCGGGCCTGTTATCATTGGGAGAGACGCATTGCTTCTTTCCGTTATGTTCTATTTGCGAGTATCGAACTGAGGAGGAACCATACCTTTTGTACATGGCGCATGAAGATTTCTAGACATTAAAATAACTAACAAGAATGTTCAATCTGGAAAAAGCAGATATCGTCAATTCAATCGCGAAGTTGAAATGAAACATCCGCTGCTTTTTGAATGAGCGTTGTGATAATCCAACCATTTCGTTTTTTTCAAAAACAAGATAAAGAAAGATAATTATATAAAGATAAGAATAAAGAAAAAAATAATATCATGGGTTGAGATAACTGGATAAAAAGTAGGCTCGTATCTTAACGATATGTTGTTATTACGGGGTTATGAAAGTGTTACAGTTTGTACATGTCTCAATTTATTTTAGAACTGGATGAAAACCCGCTTCGCTCGGGTGAAATGTGTACGTGTAAATCGGCCTTAACGAACTCGAGATGTACGTGCTAATCGGCCTTAACGAACTCAAGATGGTATCCGTGTGGCCAATATGGTGACTGCCATTTGCACCATTAGAATTTAACAAAATACTCGACAATCCGAATTTTGCGGTTGTCGACTCGAAATAATTATTTTTTTAAGTTTTATTATTCAGGTAAGCTTTCAATCGAGTCTACCGTATCCCTTGACCGAACTAATAATATAGTTAAATTTCGATAGGTATTAGCTATGGGAGTAGGTCTTAAAATCTTTTTTGACAGAAGATGAAGATACACAAATACTAAAATAATTCTGGTGACTTTAAAATAAGACCGTTATGAATTGCTACGGATGTAGTAAAGCCTTCACGAACCATGTATAGAAGTAATTACCTGTTAAAGTTACTTGCAGTTTCCACATTTACTCCTAATTTAACTAATGGTGTAATTATAACTTTTAATTGCGGTTCAAACTTCAGAAGCATAAACAGATCCTTTCCGAGAAAACCTGTTACATTATTGGTAAGGGCAGTTTTAATATATGTAAGCTCTTGCATAAATCTCTAGGTACCTACGAATAGTTAAGACTACGCAAATGATGCTAGGTTTTGTTGCACCAACCGGCAGCCAGTTGTGAATATTTAACGCTGATACAAGTAATGCTAACTAAAAACTAATAATAATGCGTAGTTTTCAGACATAAATTAAATATGAGCAAAATATTTTCAATGTGAAAACGATCCACAAAGTAGAGAAAATAAAGCAAGACGCAAAAAATGTAGGTATTAATATACATATAAGGACCAAATAAAATATAGGTCTATAAGAAAACTCTTAATCTTACCTAATGATACTTGTTAAGTCTATTGAGCTTAGATCGGGATATATATTTATAAGCCTGCTCATTTAAGATCATTTTTTACAGGTCTATTGGCATTTCCAGCATATTTCTAACCTCCTCACAAACATTTGATACATTTCTGTCAGTCGTCATCGTTGTACTCATAATTTTACACAGAATACATTTTTCAGGTACCTTTCTTGGATCTTTCAATAACCTACAATATTTCACCCCCATATTCTAAGTTCCCTTTTTTATAGTCCTTGAATTATTTCTTCCTTCTTTCTTGCATTATATGACCATGCTATTATAGATCAGCGCATTTCTTGTGACATCTTAATTCCTTAGGTCCAGACGCGTTGGGCTGTACTTGGACTTGAGTTCAATACTGCTCATAGTTATTGAAGCCGCCAAACCCACCATTCACCCACAGTTTGTATACTCTTAAGATGTAGCTGCCTCACCATGTAAGCAGATCTAAGTCGACAAAGTTCGGTTTGCGTTCCCTATATGTACCCTTCCGAGGCCCTACGTTCTTTTAGACTTTGAAACCGTTCAGTGTTTGGTGATCGCTTCCTTTTAATCAGCCGTGCTTGTTTGCCATCATGCTGGGATTAGAAATACAGGTTTCATCATGGAGCATCATAAATTATTCAAAACTATAAAATTTATCCATATGGAGGTCCACACGGAGGTAAAATAAATATTAATATACCATTAATCACTATCACAATCGTAGTAATACATCACCTCTGTAGCCAATCAATTTACACATTCAAGTGAATGACGTCACACCTTCGAGATCACAATACCTGATTGGCTATGTTGTTGTCCAACCAGTTGGACGAGGCTTTAAAACGGATAATTATTGTGCCGCCATTTAATTTATTTGTCAAAAACGTTTTAAAATTTTAAAATGTCGACTATATGGTGTATAATTACGATCACTGTCTGAGAAATTATTGTCATCATTCAAGAGTTGATTTGTACTGGTTGAGTACAATTTATGTGAAGTGGAAATTTGAATGTCAAGTTGTCACTAACTTAAATGTATCCTCAATACATGTCGCTTACGAATAAGTTTTTGTTTGACAAAAAAAATTGTGTGACTTTGGAATTCAAATCAAGCATTTTTCAGATATCCAGAAACAGCAATAGAATTTATTTCAATTTTTTTTTCAGTTGTATTACACATATTTATGATGGTCAAAACAACAACACTAGTGCGGCCAGAACTTAACACAGGTAATTATCGTGGAATCTGGAGGAAAACCAGGTTGAAAAATACGCAAATTATGGAAAGTATTTTTATAAGGGTATTCGTGGAACATAGTCGACAAGCTGTGATTATAAAATGGAAAAATATTTCAATTCATCAGAACTAAATAAGAGGCGGTGGTTCATTGGTGATTAATTTAAGCCAAAAAAAAAACTAAAAAAAAAAACTTTTTTTTTACAATTCAAGATTTTTTATACACCCTACTCGGTTACCAACAGACCATACCGTCTAAGATTTTGCTACTTAGATGTACAAGCAGGATTATGGACTGTCGATGATGCTGACAGGGTGCATCTTGAAAGGGCGAAACATTGACAAACCTTGCCTCAAGAATAGTCGTGAAAAAAGCTGATAAAAATTCAACCTTCCAAGTACGTCTCAATTGGCGTGTATACAATATTCTAAGCGGTTTTTTCAATTATTTGAGATTAGAGCGCAAGGATCGTTTTGTCCTTATCCAAGGTCGTGATTTGGTTTGAGGACCTTTTACTTGACTATGAGGCTAAGGACCTTTCCTTGTGCAAATAATTAGCATTGGCATTCACCGTGCCAATTCTGGCAGCTTTCTGCGAATTGCTTGACGCGTTCTGAGTTTAAGACAGCACATTAGGAAGTACTGTTATGAATCTATTCATCGTAAGTCGGTAATATCGTATATTCCAATGACATACACCTGCGTCTGATATCCCATACTCCTATTTTGCGTTTTTAACCGACTTCAAAAAAGGCGGAGGTTCTATGTTCGGTCGTATGTATATGTATTGTTTTGTATGTTCACCGATATTTTCGTCATCTATGGACTGATTTTCAAAATGTTTTTTTAGCTTGAAAGGTTATGCTCCCCAGGTGGTCCCATTATCACCAAGTCCGGATCTGTTGATGGTACCCTCAGAAATTAAGGACACATGTAGTGTGTTTGTTGATTTTTCTTGAAATTAAGTAACATTGACGTTTAAAGTGATGAAAGTTATTGTTATTAACCAACTTAAAAAAGGAGGCGGTTCTACGTTCAGTTGTTTGTACCTTTTTTTATAACTTGTTCAATCAAGTGCAACAAGTTGCTAGCCTAACCAAAAATCTTACCACCTTATCTCAATAAAGTATTGGGCTTATTAAACTAAAGTTAATATAATCTAACGCACTGCAGTTTGGTAATTTACATTATAGTAAGTAATGTTCTAAATACCGTATCTACTCAGTACGTACGTACCTTACACACTAAAAATGAAAAAAATAAGGCACAGGTTACATGAACGTAGTCTTTTTAATTAAGTTTGAAAACGATTATTTTTCACTTTTCAGGGCCTCTTCTTAGTGGTTTTTGATGTCGGTTTAACTTTTATTTAAAGTATTTATTAGTCATATTATATTACAAAATATTTTTAATTTAGCAAGATTTCGACATGTACCTACATTCTTTTGAACTACCTGACGTTTTGACCAGGTTGTACTGGCCCATTTTACGGTTATTTTGGTTTTTACGTTTTTGGTACGTACGGTTTTGTACACTCAGGTTTTGCAGAAATTATCTGCCTTTTGATGTTTTATCACTTTCAAATATGTTGATCCATTTCATGACAGTTTACGCTATTGTCACTTCTTACTAAGGATGTTATTATGAGGCATTAATGGTGTTTGTTTTGGATTTGCGTGTGACAGATATCAAACAGCACCGCTCTAAATGTAATTATTTACACGCCTATGTATGTATGACAATTGTATTCTGACATTGTTTTGTGATTTAGCTGATATTATGAGTGTTGTAATTTAAGCACAAGACGTGTAGATAGTGCAGCATCAAGAACTAGAAATTCTAAGAGACATACTTTGGATCTGTTGTAAGTGGGGTTTTTAACCAGGAGGTTTTCAATTCGTACCGTATATATATCTATTTTTTTATGTATGTTCAGCTCTCCCTCCGTTTTTTATGAACCGATTTTGATGATTATGTTTTTGTTAGGTAGGGTATACCTCAAGCCTGGTCCCATCTCAAGGAAGTCAGGATTTGATGATGGAATCTTGATAAAATTGAGAGAAACCCTCGGAAATTGTGGGCATGAATAGTGTTTCAGTTTACTTTTCATAAATTAATCAGGTATTGAAAAGGTATTGCGTTTAAGAATCATCACATCATGAAAGTGAGCTGATGATGTAAAACCATACCTTTCCTAAACAATTAAAAGATAGATATAAAGCCTGTGGTTTTAAAGACAGAAACCACTTAATATGCTTTGAAGGAAAAACATTTGATGGCGTATTGGTATTGGTGTAGGGCTCTGTTTCCGCATTTAGACTCATAGATGGTCCATTATGCGTTCAGATTGGCTGACTAGTTGAGCCAGCCTAGCTCCTTCCAGAAGCACAGAAGCCTCTTGGCGCGTTCGCAGGCTTCTAGGAGAGATCTCGCACCCGCGAGGATACTTGCCCGCATTTGATGGCGTTTTAAAGTATTTAGTATTAAAAGATTACCTACATAAACACTTCTCCATTTCTACGTACATATAAAATTTAGATAATCCATCAGTTAGTTTATATAAAAATTAATAGTTTATGTAAATAAGCTCAATACTCAAGACTTAAAATGTTTATTTATTTTTTGCTTTTTAGTTTGTTTTCGTCGGTTTAATTTTTTGTTAAAAAGGTTTAATATCAGTCTCTAATTCACTTACTTGTTTATAATTATCAGGTAATATTAGGTAAACGGGTTCTCAAGTGACGACTTCAGACTCAAAATTGAAGCACAGGTGTCCCTATACTAGATGGATAGGTAACCGGATCAAAGAGCCAGGGATTCGTTGGATGAAACCGGTTTTGGCAGTTTTTGGATGAGGTTTATGTTTAAAAATAGAATCCTTTTAGTCGATAATGATGAAGAATTGCTTAGAATTGCTTGACGTTTCCATACATTTTTTTATTTTTATAATTTCACATTTCACTAACGGCACTAAATGTGTGGTAATCTATAATTTTTATTACAATTCTTTTTTTCAATTGACGATTTCGAATAAGCGATGACCAATTTTATGACATTAATGTATTGCATTTGAATTTGACTAGGTTGCACTTGCCATGGTCACAGGCTTACTGACTCATTCTGTAACCACTGCCAGTTTAACCTGGTCGAAAACCTTATACTGTAACGTGTTAATTCCTGTTACATATTCAAAACATGGATCGCGAAAGTTAGTAAGGTTACTCTAGCTGTGACCTGCGTATTAAGATGACAACAAATAAGTGATACTACTGGTATTATGAGTATTTATAGACCAATAATAAAGAATTAATCATCAGGAGGACCGACTGTTTGTTTCCTAAATTAAAAAAAAAAACTAACCACTTTATTCTTCCTAGAGAGACCTATAATTGCACACGAATTATCACGACATAGTGACATCTTTCTCTAACGAAGGGATGATGTAGGTACTCTGGCGGCATTTAGGTTATTTTCTGTTTTATGACCTAACATGCTATTGTACTATTTATCAAAAGCAAACGGTGTGAAACAGATAATGATCTTATCTCTCCGTTCAATCTTAAATATAGACAAGAAAACAACGTTCTTAAAATCGACTTAAAACTGGAAAATCGACTAACAAAACGGGTAGTTAACGACTGTCTTCGTAATTAGTCCTACAGTGAAAGTCCGTATACAATATTGTACATGTTTTACTCATCATATAGGTAGATAAAGTTGTGGTGATAAAGAAAAAAGAAATTGATTAGAACGGTAGTTGCTCATGTGGGTGAAAGAACTGTGTGTGTTTCTCTCATTTTTATATGTAGGACTGTCAAGAACATATAAAGGGAAATATACATAGCCCGTTAGGCGTCTTTAAGCCCTTTTATGATGCACACATTGTTCCCGCTATTGCCTAGTGCAATAAATCATCAATGACAACCACACAACCTTTCAAGACTTGATATGTGGACTCGATATATGGTTTGTTATGTTTGCATATACTCGTATGGTTGATTCGTAAGTAGGTTTGCTAGATCTTCATGAGGAAATATAATAACGTTGATAACGCGTGAAAGACGTATGCTTGTCTAGCATTTAAGTTGTAAAAAATAAATGAAATTATTTTAAGAAGGACACCGATGAAACAAATTTAGTTAGTTCTGCGTTCAGCAAACTTCACACAGTAATTGCTTAATGTCACTCTAAATTTTGCAAAACTCTAAGCCTTTTTATTGTAACAAATAACAAACTAAAGCATAGAAAAGTAGTCACAATATATTATTATAGCAATGTTCACATAAAAGCCCCACGGTGACATTATGAAATATGATTATGACGAAACGTAAACCCGGTATTCAATTGTTTTCAATCGAAACAGTTTTCTTAACCGGTATCGATACAGGCGATTGTTTCAATTGTGTACTGTTGAATTTCTTTATTAGCTACAAGAATCGATTCACGGTTCCCAGTAAGTCATGTTTCACGTGCATTGAAAGTATGAATAGTCGAATTAGGTGTCAATTCGATAGTAAATGTTCACTAGGTTTAGAAAGAATGTAGTAAACAATCTATAAATTACATCAGTGATTTTAAGATCAATATATAAGTTAAATTGACAACTTCGTATAACAATAAATCATTTGTTAGAAACCGAGAAGTTACTATACATAATTTATTAGATCGTGATGAAAGTCATTTTGCTACTACTCCGGTAATAAATATGTATTAATTTATTAGGCTCAAATCAGGAATCATGTAATCTATACTAATATAATAAAGCTGAAGAGTTTTTTATTTGATTATTTGTTTAAACGCGCTAATCCCTGGAACTATCTCTCAGATTTGAATAATTATTTCAATGTTGGATAGAGTATTCATTGAGGAACATTATAGGCAATGTAACATCACGATGCGACTCTTAGGAGCAGCCCAGTAACTATAATCGCAAGGGAAATTGTGGGGAATGGCTAGCAATAAATATAGTCGTTTGATAACTTTGAACATTCGATATGTTATTATATAGGCTTCCTTACTTTAATACTCTTAAGGAGTCTATTTGTCATTTCACTGACTCTCAGGTAAGGAACCTACCCTTGTCCCAATTTTATTTGGGTCGGTGCAATATGTTTTATTCATTCATTCTACTCTATCGTTCGTAGTAGTTCGATCGATCGTTTGACTGCTTACTCCCTTTCTAGCCATATTTTCTTTCACACAGTCCATCCATCTTATCAGTGTCTCAACCAGTCTCATCCTTATTTTTAACCAACTTCAAAAAATGGAGGAGGTTCCCAGTTCGTCGGAATCTTTTTTATGTATGTTACTCGATTACTCCAAGATGGCTAGATCGATTTGAATTGTTTGAAAGAGTATGTTTTCTAGTTTGCCAATTGTCATCAGGTCAGAACCCACTTATACCTAGCGATTTTAGATTAATTTTTTTAGTAACTCGTTTTTTGCTCTCGGAAAGCACCATTTGTTGAAGTGGAAATGTTATCCTATTTTTTTTTATTTATCCTATTGTCTCCTTGGCAAAGTTGTGGACAGAAAAGCAAAGACAAGAATTAATAAGAATAATATTAATAACTTGAGACACCTCACACACGGCCGTCTGATGCCAAACTAGGCAGAGCCTGTAATATGGTAACCAGACTACTGGTAAACAATATAGACGAGATAAATTACAACCAGACACAGAACAAATGATCGCGCTTATCATACAGTTATCTGCTCTGGGTGGGAATCGTACCCACGACCCACGACACACGTCAAATAGCCCTATTTGATATAAAATTGTAAATCAAATGAATTATAGAAAAAAAAATATGACGTCATCAAATCTGGCGGATGTTTTACTAACAATACTCTTAAAGTTTCATAATATATACAGCGATGTGGGTTAAAAGGTATTATGTTAAACTGCATAACAGACATTTAATTTATACTTAGAAAGACAAATCGCTGGGATACAACTGTTTACCATTCCTTGTCAGATTTTAAAACACATCACAAATCAGAACAGAAATGATTTCAACTTGATCCCCTAAAAATTTCCAGCTAACAGTAAACGAACCGTAGCTGTAGACACCACATCTACCGTGACATAAAATACAAAAGCATTAAAAGACACGTGTAATAAAATCAATACCGAATGACGCTTATTTTGAAGGCTTAAAACTGATAATATCAAAATGCTGCCTATTCACCAGATTAACTTCGTAACACCTTATGAATTTGATATTTTGGTTTACAAACTGGAATATGAGTACATCAACATTCAAATGGCTTGATTTTCACCGATTGAGATGTTTGATAAAATAAATGTTTTTTTTTTTGAGGCAGTGGGAGCTGAATATATAGGTGAATGGGTTCATATATCAAGTGAACTGGTGCGATATGGTGTAAGATCGGCGGCGGTTGTTGAGGTGTGGTATCGTCTAGCTAATTCTGATATGTGTGACGTTTTACATTTTGTAGTTCTAATTCAATGAATGCATGTGGAAATTGGACAAGGTGACTATTAGTTAATGAATGTTTATTTAAATCAGCAAAATCATTTTGTACATAACAGTAACGGGTCTTGTATGCGAATGATATTGAGATAGTTACACCTGTACCTGTACTTTTGCAATGAAAATATAATGATTTTACTTAAAACGGACTCGATTTAAGGCCGATTTTGTACGTTAAGTAAAGTCAAGCTATACCAATGTTTTTGACCGACTGGAATAAAGATTTTATCTATAACTCGATTTTATCTATTCTACAGTAGTCGTAGGTTTATAAACGATTCATCGAATTGCTCGAAGTCACGGCATTTACATATGATAAGGTAAATAAATAAACTGACATGAATTTATAAAACCAATCAAGTGTAAGTCAAACTTGCGAGAAACAAATAAAGAATTTAAGATTAATAAAAAAATTAATAAAATTATAAGAGAATTAGAAAATAATAATATCTTTACTACACCGGAAAGGATGCTTTGCATCGTTAAGTAGGCTAATTTAAATGTTTTTAATTGTGTATTATATGCAGCGGCCGAGTAGAACCGTCGTTGTAGACTGTCTCGGGTTTCCGTAGTTGCTTAAACAGTAAAACAGTGATTTCTGTGTTACGTAATACACGAACACGAAAATAAAGTCTAAGCAGCTATAGTCATTTTATTTTCATGTTCACTTTATTTCCTACCTACACCCTGCCCAAAAAAACATGGCCGACGGTTAAGGTGAAAATATATCTATACTTATAATAAATCTGTAGCGGGATGCATTCTGTACATTGAATATATTTAAAAAAAATCGACTTAGGGATATTAAGATACCGATACTGATGCCGAATATGCGATTCAAAAAATTTTTGTCTGTCTGTCTTTCTGTCTGTCTGTGTGTATGTTCACGATAAACTCAGAAGTTACTGAAGGGATATGCTTGAAACTTAGTATGATAATAGTATGAGTGCCTGCGCAGGTTATAGGGTACTTTTTATCCCGGGTTAAACTTTGGTTCCCACAGGAAAATCAATGAAAGCTGTAATAACATTGTAACGTTACTAGAATGTATATACTTATTTCGAAATTTACTACAGCGAGCGTTTAGCTTATCTGGTGTAGAGTACGGTTCCTACTAGGTTGGGTGCCGGATCGATTCCCTCTTTGACACTTTTTCTTTTTTTGCACTTTTTTTTAAATATATATATAATTTACTTTTTTTAAATTAGGTATCGTTTTTAACCAACGAAAAAAATGAGGTTCTCAATTCGACCGTTTTTATACATATTCTTTTTTTTTATGTATGTTCAGCCCTCTCCGTTATTTATGAACTGATTTTGATTATTCTTTTTTGTTAGATAGGGTATACCTCAAGGGTGGTCCCATGACAAGGAAGTCAGGATCTGATGATGGAATTCTGATAAAATTGAGAGAAACCCTCGAAAATTGTAGAAACGCATAGTGTAACATTTAATACGTTTACCCGTGGTTTACCTATTAGGTGAACCACGGTTAACATTTTGTACCCGTCGTTTACCTATTAGGTGAACCACGGTTAACATTTTGTACCCGTGGTTTACCTATTAGGTGAACCACGGTTAACATTTTGTACCCGTGGTTTATCTATTAGGTGAACCACGGTTAACATTTTGTACCCGTGGTTTACCTATTAGGTGAACCACGGTTAACATTTTGTACCCGTGGTTTACCTATTAGGTGAACCACGGTTAACATTTTGTACCCGTGGTTTACCTATTAGGTGAACCACGGTTAACATTTTGTACCCGTGGTGTACCTATTAGGTGAATCATGGGCACTACATTTTATACATTTAATAGGTAAACCACGGGTGGGGTGCGAGTCGGGTAACCTCCACGTGCGTTCTTGTGCTTCCTGTCCCTTCTGACCACAGGGTCCGTGGGGAACAGAAGCAGGGAACCGGTGTACCCTGGGCGACGGTCAATAGCTTCCCTTGAGGTGAGTATTGACCGTTGGCGAATAACTCGACAAGGGAGGGGGGGTATTTCACTCTCGGTACTCCTCTGTTCATCAGAGGAGACTGAATGAGTAAAGGCAGAGGCCGAAGTGGGATTCGTAGGAAATCCCCGGGCGGGTCAACCTACTGCTCGCACAGGGGCTGACAAGCGTTAGTGCTGCCGCCGGTGAGAGAGGGTTAGCCACCCTCTCGCATTCCGTAACCAACAGGGGCTCAACAACGACCCAACTGGTGGCTACAGGAGGGTACGCTGAAAACCTGTAGACCGGAGGGCTTGCCTTGATTGGCCGGCCCATGACAAGGACAGTCTATAACACCCGACAGCAAAGTCGTTAAAACCTGTGGATACCAGCCGACCTCCACAGTATATAGGCTTATCCGGGTGCAGGGGGCACCGCCCGGATGGACTTCATTTCCCCCATACTCGTGGGACTACAAATGGAAACAAGTAACTCAAATAAAACAACGGATGAATCTACACTACACAACGAAACTGGCATACAGAAAGGACTTCTGAATTTAAGAGAAAACTCGAGAGAAGGGTAGGAGCGGCGATTGCATCAGCGGTCGCAATCGTTTAAAAATATCTCCAGGCCCTCCACTCCTCTTAGCCTAGATGGGAGGGAGCGAGCAGAGGAAAGCGATAGCTCGGTAAGATCAGAGAGGGAAACGCGTCGGCCGTCTCGTAAGCGCGGGAACTTGCGGTCCGATACTGAGGACGAGTCTGGTCATTTGGCAAAACGGGCACACAGTGAGGTGGACACAGAGGGAAAGCCCAACAACAACAGCTCAGAAGAGGATGGCGCCCACATGCTACGAAGTCTAGCTGATATGCAAGAAATGCTGGACAAACCTCGCAACACAAAGGCGGAAATAATAAGCTCCATACGCCGGGTTCTGCAGACTCTGCAGACAGGTATTAAGAAGCTCTGCAACCAGGCGGTGTCGCGTGAACGTGAGCTGGCGAACCAAATTACGGATCTCCAACAGGAGATCAAATCTCTCACCTCTCCTTCCAATGCGACGGCGCCATCTTTGGCTGTACCGGCCACAGGGGTGCCAGAAGGGACCCCACTGTCTTCGTCGACATCGGGATCAGGGTTGACAAGTGGCCCCGTGGGCACTTTTTCAGTAGCCCGCCCAGCAAGGCAGGACCACCCGGACTGGGAGCAAATTGAGGTCATCATGAATAAAGAGTTTGCTCGATTCCAGTCCGGGCTTTTGGATAGGTTTTTCCCCGAAAGAGATGCTAGACCTCCTCTAGGCCAGGGGCAGACTTCCAAGGAGCAGCAGCCGGCGGCAACAGCCCCAGCTACTAATTCTTCCGAGAAGAAAAAAAAAAAGAAGAAGAGGAAAAGAAAAAATAAAAAGAAGGCAAAAGGGCCGGCTGCTCAATTGGCCCCGGTAACGAGTCAGGCGACCAGTATAGGGATCCAGCTGGGAGCAGCGATAAGCCAGGAAAGGAGCACTTGGGCCCAAGTTGCTGGGAGGAAAACCCAAGTTGCCACTGCGAGACAGGGTACCGGGGTCACTCCCATAAAAAGTAAGAAGTTCCAGTTACCGCGTCCACCCGCCAATGCCGCCGTTCTGGTTGCGATACCTCCAGGATCTAATACCTCACTGGCAGATATCATGCAGAAGGCAAAGGCCCGTATTAGGTTAACAGAGCTCGGGATCACGGGTGGGGTTCGCCAGCGAAAAGCTGTCACCGGGGACCTAATATTGGAGGTCCCCGGTCCTGATAGCGCTGCCAAAGCAGACGCTTTGGTCGATCGCTTGCGTGCAGTCATGGGCGATACAGACGCGCGGTTCATGCGTCCATGTAAGACGGCCGAACTGCGGGTGATGGATCTGGACGAATCCATTACCCCCACCGAGGTCGCGGAGGCAATAGCCGCAGCGAGTAGCTGTTCTCCGTCCGACTTCAAGGTCGGGGAGATCCGCAGAACCATAGCCCGGTTGGGAACAGTTTGGGTCCGGGGCCCACTTGCAGCGGTACGCCAAGTTGCGGCGGCCCAACGCGTGCAGGTAGGCTGGGCATCCGTCCGGGTCGAAGCGTTATCACCACGACCCTTGCAATGCTTCCAGTGCCTCGAAATGGGGCACGTTAAAGCGAAATGCTCGGGTCACGCCGACAGAAGTAGACTTTGCTACCGCTGTGGGGAGTTGGGCCATAAAGCCCGAGACTGTGCAGCGGACGCGCCGAAGTGTCCGGTGTGCGGCGATTACGGTCGGCCTGCCAACCATCGGGTGGGCAGCAAGAGTTGCTGTCCACCGAAGAAGAAAAAGGGCGGAGAGGTTCAGCCTCGCTCCGCCCTTACTCAAGCGGGCCAGTTAGTTTCGAGTGGTAACTCGACGGGAGAGGCAATAGAGGTATAAAATTCCAACCACTCATAAGAGTTCTCCAGGGCAACCTCAACCACTGCCGCGCAGCACAGGATCTGTTGATCCAGACGCTCACGGAGCAGTCGGTTGCCCTGGCAGCCATTGCAGAGCCCTATTCCGTCCCGGACCATCCGCGTTGGTTCGGGGCGGTCGATGGCTCTGCGGCTATTTATTGGTCGGGAGGGGAAGGCCTCCATTGCTCTTTCCTGAGCAATGGTGTAGGGTTTGTGGCAGTGGAGTGGGGAGTAATGGTGGTAGTGAGCTGTTACTTCTCCCCTAATCGCGGCCTAGCCGAATATGAGGCATACCTGCACGGGTTGGGGAACTGTATCCGCACTTAAGCTTCCCGTCCGGTATTCGTCCTGGGTGACTTCAACGCCCACTCAAGGGAGTGGGGTGACACCCGGGACGACGCGAGGGGAGAAGCTATCCTGGAGTGGGCGGCTGGACTGGACCTTCGACTTCTAAATCGGGGTTCAGTCAGTACCTGTGTGCGGTGGCAGGGGGAGTCGATTGTCGACCTGTCGTGGGCGACTCCTTCTGCAGTACACATGGTATCGGGATGGCGGGTGGCGGAGGAAGTAGTTAGTCTCTCTGACCACCGGCACATCTTATTTGATGTGTCTCTCTGCCGCCCTTGCCGCTCACGCCAGGAAAGAGAACCTCCGCGACGATGGTCCCTTAAGCGGCTCAATAGAGAGATGGTCGTAGCCGCATCCCACGTCGCGGATTGGTCGGAGGAAAGGGTTTCGTCCGATCCGGAAGAACTGGCGGCCTGGTTTGGGAGCATTATGGCGTCCATATGTGACGCCTCAATGCCCCGGGTCATGCCAGTCAGGAAGGGCTCGGCGTATTGGTGGAGCGCAGAGATCTCGCGGCTGAGAATGACAGTCGCTAGATTGCGCCGCCCCTACCTTCGAGCCCGGAGAAGACGGCGAGCCACAATCGAGGAGATCGACGGAGCACGGCGGGAATATGGAGCTGCCGTAAAGGCTCTCAGCGATGCAATTGCCGAGGCCAAGGCTCGGTCCTGGAGAGAGCTCATCGCGGGACTGGATAGGGACCCATGGGGGCGACCATATAGAATGGTGTTGGGCAAGCTCAGACCATGGGTTCCTCCGTTGACAGAAACCCTGGACCCGGAGTTTGTAGGAAGAGTGTTAAACACGCTCTTCCCAAGGGTCCAGGACAGTCCCCCGATCGCTCCGATACAATCGGACCGGTTACTCTGGTCCGACGATTGTGAGGTGACGGAGGGAGAGCTGGATCGAGCTGTACGGCGGCTGGCTTCCCGCAACACCGCACCTGGACCTGATGGTATTCCAGGCCGGGCGCTGGTGATAGCTCTATCGGTGCTGGGAGACAAACTGAGGCAGATATTTACTGAGTGTTTCGGCCTCGGTGTCTTCCCCCTCGGCTGGAAAGAAGCGAGACTGGTGCTCCTAAAACAGGAAGGAAGGGCTGCAGATTCTCCCTCTGCGTTCCGACCGATATGCCTGCTGAACGAGTCGGGAAAACTCTTTGAGAGAGTTATCTCGGACCGTATCAGCGGGCACTTGTCGCGAGTGGGCCCTAATCTATCGGGCTGCCAGTTTGGATTCCGACGGGGACGCTCGACAGTAGACGCTATTAGGTGTGTTCGCTCCCTGTCGGAGTCGGCAGTCCGATCGGGGGGGGTGGCGTTGGCAGTTAGCCTTGATATCGTCAACGTTTTTGGCGCCCTCCCCTGGCGGACAATTAGGGCGGCCCTTGAATATCACGAGGTGCCGCCCTACCTGCGTGCCGTCATAGAGGCCTATCTGCGCGACAGGACGGTGAAGTTTGTCGATCGGAACGGGGTGGAGAATCGAAGGGAGGTGTGTTGCGGGGTTCCTCAGGGGTCCGTATTGGGCCCACTGTTATGGAACCTCGCATACGACGCTGTCCTTCGCACTAGTCTGCCCTCTGGCCTAAGTGTCGTCTGCTATGCGGACGATACCTTAATACTGGCTAGAGGGTCACGCTTTGAGGATGTGCTTAGGCTCGCCGAGCAAGGGGTGGCTTGTGTCGTGGAAAAGATTCGTGAGCTGGGCCTGAGGGTAGCGCCTCAGAAAACTGAGGCGATATGGTTCCATGGCCTACGTAAGCGCCAGGAACCACCCAGCTCATGCCTCCGGGTGGATGACACTGAAGTCCAGGTGGGCAAGTACATGAAGTACCTAGGCCTCATCCTGGACAGTCGGTGGAGCTTCGAAGAGCATTTCGGGCGACTAGTCCCTCGAGTAAGAGGGGTAGCAGGGGCGTTACATCGTCTGCTGCCCAATCTCGGGGGACCACGGGAAGAAGTTCGCTGCCTCTACATGGGCGTCGTGCGATCCATGGTCCTCTATGGGGCGCCCGTCTGGTCAAAGGACCTGGCGGGCTCCTCCCGCTGTAAAGCTCAACTCGGGAGTCTGCAGCGGCTGATGGCCATACGGATCGCAAGGGGCTACCGCACGATCTCGTACGAGGCAGCGTTGGTTCTGGCGCGGTCTCCGCCGTTCGACATTCTGGCCAACATGGACACGATAGTCTACGACCAAATTCGTTCTGTCGGTCAGAGTGACGAAGGGGCGGCGCCGGATCACGAGCCCGGAATGTTACGGCGGAATGCACACACGCAAGCCCTGCAGGCTTGGCGGGCACGGCTCGAAATCCAGGGCTGTGCCAGCCAACGCGCTGTTGGAGCCGTTCTGCCGAACTTCGAAGCTTGGGTAGGGAGGACCGACTGTGTCACCTACCGATTAACTCAGGTCCTCACCGGGCACGGTTGCTTCGGTGAGTACCTGAACAGGATCGGGCGTGAGGCTACGGCACAATGCCACCACTGCGGATCCGACCGGGACTCCGCCCAGCACACGCTGGAAGACTGCCCTGCGTGGGAGTCCGAGCGTCGAGTCCTGGTCGGACAAATCGGACGAAACCTTTCACCGCCAGCATTGATTGCAGCAATGCTGGCGAGTAGTGAGGGTTGGGAAGCCGCGGTCTCCTTCTGTGAGGACGTTATGCTCCAGAAGGAGTCCGCAGAGCGGCATCGGGAAAGGGCCGATCCCGCTCGAAGAAGGCGACGAAGGGGACGCGGTAGAGGCCGCTAGCTCCCCAATCGTCGCCTAAGGGTCGTTTGTGGCCACATCTGGGGAAGATGTGACCGCTGTAGGCGACCCGAGAACGGTGACACCCCGGTGCGGCCCGGGGGGTGTCGTCCAAGGCGGGTCGGTTTTCCGCGTCTTAACGTGTAAAGCGGTGAGAGGCGTGACACCGACCTGCCACGGGGGTGACTCTGGTCACCCCGGGATGTACCTCAGTCATGAGCTACGGCAGGGGGGACTCCAGAAGCCGCCGATGCGTTCCTGGAGCTCCTCCCGACTGCCGAGGTAGGCCGCCGCGGTGGTTTAGTGGGTAGACCGGTTCGCCGGGAGTCCCACACACGCCCTTCGTATCCCCGACGGAGGGTATGGTGCGAAAAGCATTCCCCGCGTAAAAAAAAAAAAAAAAAAAGGTAAACCACGGGTAAATGTATTAAATGTAGTGCCCATGGTTCACCTAATAGGTAAACCACGGGTACAAAATGTTAACCGTGGTTCACCTAGGTGAACCACGTACGTAGACCACGGGTAATAAATCCTACAGGCCTGTGATCACGGCCACGACCACGGCAAAGCAAATGTCATACCTTTTAAATACGTGATTGCGTTGATTCCCGTCAACATGATTATATTAGAATAGAATAGAATTTTTATTTAAAGCATCTATGACTTAGTTGTTAGTTTAACTTAACACTTTCTTAGTATTACAGTATTTTACTGCATGCATTTAGCATGGCAGACACTATCGCCAAAAAATTACATCTAAGCTGAAATATTGACATGTAACCGGTGAAGTTTTTTTTACACTTTCAGACCCTTTATTTTCCGTTCGGTTACAGTAGTGTGAAATCTTAAGTTACACCGTGACTAAACGAAGCTCAGAAGCAAACATTTACCTGTTAGGTTTACCGAGGGGGCCCATAGTTTCTAGAAAGCGGCACTGACTGACTGACTAACCGAGAACTACTAACTAGACTAACTGTCGGACGAATCGAGATGTTAGGTCGTCACAGTTGTTTTATGACGATTTTCTGCGAGGAGAACATCTCGCGCAAGGAGGAGGTGACGGTGTGGATTCGGTAGAAAAACTTCCAGGTGGAACCTTTTCACTCGCGCTCTTATGCGTACGCAGTGGCCGTGGGTGTCTGAGACGAGTTTTATGTTCTTCACCCGAAGCAGAGTCTCCCGTGAAGAGGGTGTCTGGACATCGCCCAGTTGCCGTCCATTAGCCAGTGCTGGGTGGATCATTGGAGGCAAAACGTCGCCGTACCGACGGTCAACTCATAAGCGGTGCTGTGAGGCACACCGTGTGGTTTTAGTTGGTTTAAGCCTGATATACGGCCTCACCAATAGCCCGGTGAGGTGAGCTTCCACGCAAATGAGTAATATTACCACGGCCAAATTATGTCGTTATTTCATGTGTAAGCAACCAAAACAACCTTTTTTTTGTTGTTTCACCGCCAATACAGTATAAAAAATCCTGCCTGGAGAAAGAGGTACTATGCAATAATCGCCAAATTGCTGTTTTCCGAAAAAAACCCGAACGAAGTCGCGGGCACAGCTAGTATAGATATAAATGTCTTAATTTTAATAGGCACTAAGTTGCGCGTTGACAAGCATGCACCCCGCCCAATGGTAAACTTTGGAAGTTAATCACCGGGACCACCTACGACCTTTGTTGTCAACACGATATGCAAGCGGCCATCACAGTGTCCCTTATCATCATCATCAGCCTATCGCCGTGCACTGCTGAACAAAGGCCTCCCCCAATGAGCGCCAACTATCCCAATCTTGGGCAATCCACATCCGCTGCCAAGTCGCTGTTAAGTGTCCATGTTGACTACTAATTATATTTAATATATATATTTTCGGGACTGTTGGTCTAGTGGCTAGTGATGCTGACTGCTCAGCGAGACACTGTAGGTGCGGTTCCCACCCAGAATAGGACTGCCATTCGCCCGGGTTTCCCCGGATTTGTCCTAGTTTAGAAGGCGTTCGGGGTGCGTCCGGACGGGGTTTACAAAAGGTGTCCGGTTGAAACCCGGACACTCTGTGTCAGGAGTAAACTATAGTTGTTAGATGAATCATTAACAAGCTGTTTAATTTATAAAAAAATGTAAATGGAAACTGCTTTTTTATTTAAAAAATTAGCGTGTCCGGGAAAAAATCGCAATGTAACACCGTGTCCCGGGATTTTAAAGTTTGTGTCCGGCCTTGGTCATTTAAGTGATGACAGGCCTAACCCAGGACCAATTGTTTTGTACTTTCATCACAGATTATGATGATAGCTTTGCCTTACCCCTATTATAAACATTAAAACCACACCTAATCAGAATCCAGAATATTTGTTTGACACGATCGTTGCTCAGTTATATAACCTAATGTAAATTGTAACTACAGCGAATAAATATGTGCATTTATAATAAGTTCAGTGGCCATTATCATAATTTTGTATTGGTATTTTCTTCGAACGATCGCCAACAGTGGGAAATATTTTGTTGTTTTAATTAATTATAAATCTAAGGTTTTACTATTAAAATGTGTATCGCGCTGTTAATATAATTTATATTTATCTGACCAAATGAAATTCAATCCGTAACATATAGGGCTATAAGATTTAACTACCGGCGTGTAATATAAATGTACCGTATCTATAACGGCATACTAAAACAAAGGAAATCATTGAAATTTTAGCCTATAGATATTTAAAATAAAAATTGTTGTTTTTTTTTATGGAATAGGGAGCAAATGGGCATACGAGTTACCAAATGGTAAGTGACTACCACCGCCCATGGGCACCTGCAACTCAAGAGTCACAAGTGCATGGCCGGCCTTTAAGGTGGGAGTAGGGGAAGGGAGAAGAGAGGGAGAGGGAGTAGTGAGGGAGGAAGAGGAGGAAGGACTAGGGCCTCCGGTAACCTCACTCACAAGGCGGAAAACCATGCAATCATTGCTGCACTGTGAAGCCGGCCCATACATGCCAAAGCATGACTCACACCTATATCCGCGAAAGGGTATGCAGAGGTGTATTAAACACCCACATTTTCACATTGGGTTCGATTCCCACCCAGGACAAATAATTGTGTGATGAGTACAGTCATTTGTTCTGTGTCTGGGTGTAATTTATCTATAATATGTATGTATTTAGAAATATATAAGTATGTTTATCAGCAGTCTGGTTACCATAGTACAGGCTCTGCCTAGTTTGGGATCAGACGGCCGTGTGTGAGATGTGTGGAGTTATTATTATTATTCCTCTTTATTTATTATTATTATAATTATTTTGCCAAATATAATTTGGTCCCACTCTCGTAATAAGGGGTAAGCCTACTAACAGGGCTTTTTGGGAATTAAAGATGACAAAATTGGGAGTATATTGAAAAGAAAACTAGTTAAAGGGATATTGCTTATATGGATGGATGAACCTGTGTTCATCCAACAGTAGGGACAGAATAGTTTTATGTAGGTATATAGATAGGTATATATGGACAGATAGCAGAGCAGAGCAGCCAGGCTTTTGTGCCACGATCATACGTATTTGTACAACAAAAAAAAATTAAATAATTATGTTAAAACAATGTGCAGCCATTGTTTCAATTCAGTATTTACCGTGATAAAATCACAGCACTGATTTTCAGCTACCCAGGTCATTAGCGTAACAATTTTAGTTTAACGTGCTACAATAATAAATACGAGCCAAGATATCAGAAGTGAAACATTTAGAATTCGTGAAATATCTTCAGTGTGTTGTATTTAGAACTCCTTTTAATCCAGGTTACGGGAGTCATTATCATCATCATTTTGTTGCCCTTTACACACATTTTATTATTTTATTTTATTTGGGGTCGGCGCAATGTGTTTTCTTATTCCATTCTCCTCTATCATTCGTCAGTTTGCTGCTTACTCCCTTTCTGGCCATATCCTCATTCACGCAGTCCATCCACCTTTTTATTGGTCATCCTCTACTCTTGTATCCGTCGACTTCCATATATAAAACTCTGTTCACCAGATTTTGCTCATCCCTCCGCATCACACGCCCATACCACGATAATCTGTTGCTCCTCAACTTTTCATTCAATGGCACTACTCTCAAGCGCCCTCTAATGTATCCATTCCCCACCCTGTCCAACCTAGACACACCACACTTCCATCTCAACATTCGCGTTTCTTTGATCCGTTCTCTTTGTTGGCCAACATTCAGGTTCTTGCAGGACGACAGGTCTGATGATCGTCTTATAAATTTATCCTTTTAGTTTGATAGGGGCCTGGGCATATTGTTCCTTATCTGCCACCACTTCATCCATGCCGTATTAATTCCATGCTGTACAGACCGGCCTATTTCGCTATCGCTTACGGGAATATTAATGGATAGTATTACGTGTAGCTGTTCCAGATGAGCTTGGAATAAGAAGCACTCAATCTAGTCAAGTAACAACATGAAATAAAGGCACGGCCCGAGTTTTCGACCCCTGTAACTTCGTTGTGAGTTGTGAATCATTATTATCAATTTAAGTTCATCATAGACAATTTGCGGGTCCAATATTAATTTGTCACAATTAAAAATGTCATAAGTCGATGTCTCAGGTAAGGTTACGACTTTGTTCCTGGTGTACGTTAATTATTTCAGCAAATTAAATATAAATTAATGAATTGTTATTTTCAATACATTTAAAATTAGCTAAATAATACTAAAATAACACTGTCTCTGATTTTTGACAGTTGTTAATCCGTAACATCGATTGGCACATTCGGTAGTTAACGGTTAGTTTTAACAAAGTATATCAAACAACAATAACAACAACAACAATCTTAATATAGAAACACCAATATGTACCTATATCAATGTATAATTTTCATATTGCGCGTATTCACGCAGTCCAAACCTAATTTTACATAATTGTTACTGAAGGTTAAATACCTAATATTATCACTGATCTCAAAGAATCTATTCTTTGAAATCGATTTATAGTTTATGGTCTTGCTTCATTTGTTTCAATAACGACACAAATTCTTGGGCTATCTTGATCCCAGTTCGGAATAAATTGGAAATTAAATAGTGAATTTATTACATAATCAGCTGCGATACACTTTTTAAACATTTAATTAAAAATAATATATTGCTTGACAATTTATAAACAATATGTACATGGAATTTTAAAACATTCTAACATAAATAACTTCCGTGTTTATTTTGTATAGGTATATGTAGTATTTACACCTAATTTTTGTATCTGTTTCAAAGTATTATGTAGTAAGTTCTAGGTTCTTATGTTCCATTCTGCTTTCAGCTATATTGCTACAGCAATAGGATAAGAAAATGTATTGCCATGTGGCGGTAGTTGGAACTGAACTTGTTAAATAAATAATAATTATAAGTACGTACATTCCTCGCATTTTAAAATATTCCTTAAAAATCTTAAAAAATAAAGAAATACCTCAAAATAACAAATTCCTAAACAGACATAAAAAAGCCACAAATTTCGCCTGAGACGACGATTGTGCGTATATAATCATTTTATTTTTGTTCACACACGTAAACTAGAAATTCCGCGACTGATGTCACTATTTTTATAATTACAACACTATTTCCTAGAAATCGTCCCCAAACACAATTAATTTAAAAGAAGAAACGATCTTGATATTTGCAGAGTATAATTTGTTAGCTACATATATTTTATACTATACTATTTCTTGAATTCATTTGGACTGGTGCCAGGTCTTTAGCGGTGGAATATAGGACCAATATTTGTTGAACTTCCCCGCTTCTCTAATTCACTGTTTGACTGATGTAATGAGAAGGGATTAGAAATGGATTTCGGGATCATCATAAATTGGTCTGTTCACATAGCTTGACATTGCGTTTGCGCTGATTGTCTCTGTTTTGGTTATAATAGAGTGCTAGTTCGCATTCGTTATTATTTTGAACGGGATTTTGTAAATGAATGTATTTTGACGGGTACAGTTTGAAGTGTTGAAGTTGTTTCGATGTTCGTTCTATAACCAGAGCTTTCAATCGTAACTAATGCAATTTGCAAGACATTTGTGTAGGTTCTTAGTGCTAATCTTAAATCGAGATTCTTTAGGAAAGGCACTCAATTGTTAAAATTTTTTTTTGGATCCCTTGCATAGCTTTACACTTTGTTATTAAAGATGCTTCCTGCAAAAGACGCAGAAGGTAAGAAAACGAGTATGGCGAAAAAAGTGTCGTTATATACTTTTTTTTAAATATTTCGACCAAAATATAATAGGTAAATATTTTGGAGCTGGAAGATTACAATTTAGTCTCACAATATCAAGTTATTTATATAGCACAGGTACTGCTGAGCAGCCTGCGTAAATGGACGCCATGCGAGCGTACCTTTCTCAAGCATTATGCTTTCATCACGGATATCGTAAAATATCCGTGATGAAAGCATAATGCTTGAGAAACATCCGTTTTTTTTTTAAATGCCGCTTGGAATATTGTACTTAACAAACATCCAACCACCATCCACCAAAAATCTGACATCTAGACTAATATTTAATGTGGAGATTGAACCCACAACACTGCTAGTAGGTACTTGATGAGATGACCATGTAATCTACTGCAATAGTGCACTGTAGTGTAGTGTATCATATATCAGCAAACGGCAACCTTGACAATAAAATTAATCCATGAGCACAAAATACACAAAGCCCAAGCACAGAAAAGTACTGTCTGATATTAAAGTAAAATACTGATAATAAGATCAACTAACAAGCCTGGTGTAGGCTTGTTTGTAACCAATACTTAACCGCCTATTGGCGCTTATCGCAACAAGATCCATTCTCACACCGAGGTACAAGTATTTATCCCGATCACAAACGTCAATTAGAGGTCCCAATTATGTTGTGTATATCAAAATGGATAATTTATTTTTCTATTCTATAAGAAGCCATATGTTACCAGGTGTTACAGAAAGGTGTGGTCAACTTTTAGGAGGATTAGGGTTTGCCGACAAATAGATTTAAAAATAAAACTTCGAATTTTTTAAAACATTTTTGGTTTGAAAATGTTTTTTCTGGTATAGGTACACATTTCCAAACCAGAAATTTTCAGAAAATTCTTCTGTATCACCAATTTAATTAAAGTTGTTTGTCCTTTACATTATTCACGGGGTCTACGATACTAAAACATAACCACACCTTTCTGTAACATATACACATATTTGTACAGAAATGAGAAATAATTAATTTATTATTCTAATAATCTACAGGATTAATTGAAATTTATCAATACTTACCACACTAACATGATTAATAGCACCTTCTGATTGAATTTTAGTATTTGTTTCTTAAATACGTTGATTATGTATGAATGGAGAAAGATGTTTCAAACAGCCGGGTGGTCTATCCGTAAGTAGGTGAAATAAATCAATACCTACTTAACTGTGTGAGCAAAACTTGTTTATACTATATTTTAAAGTTAAAGAGTTACTTTTAATCGGCTTCATTCTGGACTCATTTTCATTAATTTACAAAAGAACATAAATAGGAGGATTACCAACTCAAACCGAAAAACTAAAAAGAGATGTTACAGCTTCCATTGGTCCCGCTAAGGTGCACTAGTTCGCGAAAACATTTTCTAACCAATCAAACCATATGCTGGCTACACATAATATATAATATAAAGAAAAAAAGGTAAAACACTTCTTAAAGACTCAGGTATAATTTTTAATATTACTTATTAGTTAGTTTTTTCCAAATCTTGCAACACGATAAAATTATTTGGCTTTTTTTCATCATTATTCAATTCCTGTTGAGGCAACATATAGCTATAGCATAAAGAGAACACCTTCTTTATAGGTTATAATAAAATGTGCATGTGACTGACTAGATTGAGTTTAGTTTACTTTGTAGTTACAGAATCGACACCAACACCAGCACTTAAATATAGTGCGAAAATGATCAAGTATCAAAACCTGTTGAATGTTGTTTTTTAAACAAGCCTTATAATGGCTGGTAAGTAAACTAAACGAAAACAAACTGTCGGGGTCTGCGCCCTTCAATTCGGTGCAAGCGGTTTGCTATGTAATTATTAGGTTGATAGGATTTGGTTCCATTAAAAGCGTTTTGACAAAAAAATTGGGTTGGGTTCTTTCGTATTTATCCCATTAAATCTCATCCCATACGCTTTGCTCCCTGATAAGCGGCCTTGTAATTAGGCTTGCCCGAAACACACACGTGAGTAGGTACATTAATTTATCTCCAACGAAACCGAATACCACTCACAACACTGCAAAAATAAAGTACTACAAAAAAAAGAATAACTCATTGTTATTTATATCATAATATGGTTAATTTAATTTATTCTTGTTTAAGACTTCTAATATATAACAATATAACAAAATTGTATCTAATTAAAATGATTAAAATCATATTACCATTACAATACTTAACTTTTTTAAAAGGTATCACCGACTTCAATGAAATTCAATTAAATGTATTAAATATCCAACCCTTAGAGGTTTCACCTCTAGGACCAACCTTATGTATAACCAATTCAATTAAAAATATTTTTGAAATCAGCTTACAAATGGCGAACATATAATTTAACATACACACAAAAGAAAACAGTGGAATTGAGAACCTCCTCCTTTTTGAAATCGGTTAATTAAAATAAAGATAAAACACATCATAGATTATTACATCAGAAAAATTGCACTAGCCTTCAGAATATTGCAGCTATAGTAATTTCAGTTTTCTCTTTGTAGTAAAAATATTTCATAAATAACTCATGCCGGCCATATCAAGACAATGTCAGTATTTCTTTTGTGTCTTGTATTTTTACGTTTCGATGTCCCCCGAGACACCGAAACGTTTACCTTGGACAGATGCAAAAGTCGCCAATTCTTGAGATGTAACTTATAACGATAACTTTTTTCTGAAGATACACTCCCGCTGCACCTCTTCTAAATTTATCAGGATGTTTAATTACATAATAGTTTTAAGCTTCTCAATACCAGTATAAAAAAAAAACTGTTTTGTGGGTTGTTTTTTTGTAAGTTTGAAAGTTGGCTTCTTATATTCAATACAAAATTAGTGCAGCTGGCCTGGCTGACAAACATAATTAGTTGGTTAATGAGTATGAGTGTCTATACAGACAACTTCAACTAACATATTATCGTTTATGACAAATCGCCCGCAGTACGCGCAACGCTTTACCGCAGCCACCCGCAATTATGCCGTGATAATGGCAACGACGCGTTTAATATTTCAGTTAGGGCTGCCACGCATAGGAAATGAAAATGTAACTTTATTATTATTTCACTTTCATTAAGTTTGTTTTAAGAAAATGCTATTTATCACTAGCTTTTACGGTTATATTTCAACTGTAATATTGCTCTTAAACTTAACGAGGAATCCAGTTTAACTATTCACTTAGGAGCAACTACAATTTTAATATTGTATCTCATTACGTACATGAGTTACTTGCAAAAGGAAAAACAGAAAAAAGTGTGTATGGTGTTGGTTTGGGTTACGGTGAACAAAAATGTGTCATACTGATAAATAAAATTATTATAGGAGAAATGTTAATATCATTGAAAGGAAACAGCATAATTCGAAATCAAACACAAACCCACAATATGGAAAACAACTTATTGCCGCAGTTATAAAAAAATATTTAGTTTAATTATTTATGCACAGTCTTAATGTTTTCTACAGTAGAATTTCATTCAAATTGAAGGGGCACGAAAATAATCCAAAATGTTAAGATTCGAAATACCGATCGATTGATTCACAGTCGGCCTCCATCAATACATTGAGCAATTCCACAAATGATCCAACAAACCAATAAATAACACCGACCAATCGTAAAGAGGCTACCGTTTTATCTATCTGCCGACTAAATTCATAACTCCTCCTTAAATCGTCATCAATTATTTTAATGCTCCTTCATAAATATTGTTGTCATACGTACATCTGACACTGTTTCATCTAAGAGTAGACTCGAAGGCGTTTAAAAACTTCTTAAACTGAATTATGTACTATAAAACGACGAGTCAAAGTCTAAAATCAAATCATCTTTCCAGCTGTCACTTAAGCTGTCAACCAAACTAAACATTCTTATTCTAAAATTAAATTTTCATAACATACATCATTAACGCAAAGGATTACAGTACGATGTAAAATCAAATTTAAAATTCGAACGGCAATAATAATTTTGTATGAAATATGTTTGTCGCAAACGCAGCGGCGACAGCAGTCAGACGTATTCGGATAAAGTTGCTATTATACAATGTCCATTGACTGTTACGAAAATACGAAAATACGGAAACGAGGTTCAATTTCAAAACGCAAGCTTTCGATGAATCATTGATTTGGAATAAATTATAAGGGTCAACTGTGGGTGTTTATTGGGTGAATACTCATTGATAAATTAATATTGATTGAATAGTAGTAGGGTCAAGGCGGCAACAGTGGTGCAGTGGCCGTTGTCTAGAAAGTATCAGAGATAGCTTTCTATCTTTCTCATTTTTCGGAAGGTCTCCCGATGTTACATCCAGTTCGACTAGTTCGCTCGCGTCGGCGGTGTAACTAATATGTGTATTGAGTTGTTTTTTTGTTTTGACGAAAGAAAAAGTGAGTTGTAAGGTGGGATGTACTTTGTATTTGTTCACGAACCTTTCGTTATATCAATAAATTAATATTTTTCCTAAGAAATAGGTTTAATCGAGGTCATTTTGGCGTACAATTCACTTCGACTTACGCAAGTCCGACGCGTGTGGCATAGGTTAAATCCAAAATGGCGGTTTTGTACACAGTGGCTCAAATCCGTTGAGTACACAGTGGATCGTGATCCAGTGTGTACTATACTGATAATAACAGTTACCCACACATTCATTTAATTTCAGAAAAATGAACAAAATGCTATAATTTTTGTTTACTTTCCTTTTAAGAATGGGTCGTCTAGTAAAGCCTCGTAAAATCGGGAAACACACAGCAGATGACGTCGAGACTGAAGTAGTCAAGCTAAAGTTACCTGATTATTAATTTTAAGGCTAAAAGAGTTTAATAAAGACAAAAAGGACTTAGATTGCATTTTTTTTTGCAAAATACTGCATAAGTAGTGTTAGGCACTTAGTTTATGTTGAAGTAACCAGTTGAGTACTTAATAACTAAAAGAGGAAAGAGCTAAATTATTTGATTTTTAAATTTTAGGACTGAAAAGTCACTTTGAGACTCAAAAATCATGTTAAATTACCTGATTATTATTTTAAGGCTAAAAGAATCATTATGTTTCACGTTTCATATATTGTTTGAATAAAATAATAAATAAAGATTGATAAAAAGCCAAAAACTGCATTATTATTTGGTTTATATATTATTGATGTGGCGACTTCCACATACAGCAAAAAAAAGAAACATCTACTACCTACTAATCATGCATCGCGCTATGAGAGTTCTCGCGCCGATTAGTATATATACAATTTCCCAACATCAACCGTTGGGCCGCGGCCCGCCACTCATGATCACCTCGCCTGGTCGGAGGATACTCCCTTTGTGTTGGAGGGACATAACACCCGTTCCTCCACAGTGGTGACCCCGACGTGATTGGAAGCAGCCTTCATGGAGCAGATCAGCAGCATCATCATCGCCACCATCGTATACACTCCTACAGCAATGAGCGGTAATCAAGTCTCAGCCAGCCAGCATCCTCGGCCTCAACAGGGATACCACACGCCTGCAGCGTCCGCTCCAGCCTGGTTACCCCTACGGCCTCATCAGCGTCTAGGCACAGCACACTGCACCTACGGTCCACGTAAGAAGAGCATCTCTCTCCCGTCTACGCAACAGCCAGCCACTACGCAGCAACCGCCCCGACTCACTGGGGACTTCCCCGCAGCAAAGCAGCACCGCACGCGACCCCGACTCACTGGGACCAGCGCCAAATATACTGCTTTGTTGAAATAAATCGATTAAAATTATGAATATACATTAGTTACACTATATATTAAACCATTCACATCTTCCCAATACCCTTCCAAATCAAGTGCAGGTCACTAAAAAAGAAAAGTGAACCACTGTTGCCGCCTTGACCCTACATAACGGGTGTACTTTATATCATAATTTTATTGAAAATTGTTGACTTAGAGTTTATATTAAAATCACAGAAACAAAGTCTTTATTAACTGCTTCAGATATAACTGACAACAATCCTAAAGACATTGTGAATTCAATATCTATGAAGTTTGTAAGATTTATTAATTTGGTGGTAGTAGCCACAATAAATTTAACATATCAACTACAACAGTAATACTTGATAATAAAACCAGATCCTGTTTGTAAACTGACGAAACCTTAACACTCCAAGTTTACGAGTATCTTCACAAAATTATTAACAAGAGTCTAAAAACTCTAAGAATCAACTATACATACAATATTCGAGAGAGATGATTGATGAGATTTCAGGCTCTCAGGATTCAGTGTATCAAGATCTGCTACCAGCTCTCTCAGCTCAGTCTCAAGATAAATCGTCAAGTGTCTCGAGATGTCCTACTGACTACTATTGCTATGATGTCGCTTTCTTTAGAGATAGAGATGTTGCATTACAGTTCTTTAAGTAGGCTCCTAGGCTCTGAGAGAACTTGGCTTTGGATAATCAATTTTATTTCAGCTATTAAGCGACTGTTTATAAGCCAGATATACGTCTTAGATTAAATTAATTTCAAGAGTCACCTGAGGAATAATAATTATTTAACCAATAAAATAACCTTACTGAATTTAACCACTTCATAGAGCAGGCCATCAATTTTATGTTATTTAAAGACCACTTTACCTACTTACCTTACTTATAACTGATCTTGATAAAATAGTCAAACCGATAAAACTTTATTCTTTGGCCTAAATAAGTATCCAAAGCTTACCTACCACAAACGGGAAATACTTCCCAATAAACCAAATCGATAGTTACAATTATTTAATCAACATTCCAGTTAACAGGCGGAAATATTGTCCACTTACTACCACGGTAAACATTAAACTGTTGCGGCCAATAAGAAATAAATAAAACTGGAACATAAATTCAACCAGTTTTCAAGATCTTGAGGTGAAAACTGACGGTGTTATCTTATATATTAGGAACATCGCGCGCTAGGCGGTCTTGTATAATAAACAGAGGTCCAATGAAACTATAAAATACATTGAATTCTAACGGACCATAGCAAACCTTCATGTTGAAAATTATTTCACCATCGACGTATAGCTTATGAACTTATTGTAAAAGAAACGAAACATCTAGAAATTAAGATGGCAACTGAAATAGTAGTATAGTAGCAGCCCAGCAATATTATGTTATTATCTGAATAAATCAGTTCTAGTGGTGAATCAAGCTGCTTACGAGTTTAATACCTCACTGAATTAGGTTTGCTATAAAACAGCCAGAAGTAAACCGTTAAAGACCGACAGCAGTAAACAAAACTACCGAACTTCAAAATCAAAATTATTTATTTCAAGTAAACCCATTGTAGGTAATTTTGAATTATCAGGAGGAGTCAGTCAGTATAAGTCGGTCGTGAAGCTAGTACAGTAGTCTAACATGATCTTCATCTCTTTTCTCTTTCTTAGTTTCAGGATATTCTCTCAAATCTTTCTCATCACAACTAATAGTGATTTAAAATGTATATATTAATTTATTGATTGATATTTCAGTAACTATGTTCATTGAAAAAGATCGTATCGATATTAATGACCCCAGCTATCTAATAGTCACGCTATAAAGTCAATAACACATTTTCCAATACCCTTAATAGAAGATCCTTAATTAATATGTCAATTTAGGTAATAAATTAACTTCTCCATATCATTATCCATAAACTTCTCTAAAGGGTTTCCATTTTCATTAGTTTAGCTTCAACAACTCTGGTAATACGCAAATATCTTAGAAATGTCCACCACGTGTAAATTACGCGCTCTAATTGAGGTCGGAAAAGGGTACTAAGTGGACTAGATTAATTTAATGTCAGTATTTATTTACGTAGCCGCAAGGACTACTAACTTTATTGAATCTGTATAGGGTTGCAGAAAACCTATTACTAAAACGATAATTATCTTTCAAATAAAAAGTACAACCGATTTCAATGCATCCAAAACATGCCACTTGAAATTTTATCGATATATAATGATTATGTGACTCTGACATAACGCGTATTTAATTAAAATATAATAAAGGTGGTCAGAATAGACGTGTCAAAACTTGATAGGTTTTCACATACTTACAAACATGCCTCTGATTTGAGTTATACTTCAAACAGAAATATCCTGCACTAGCATGTCGACAGCTTTTAAAAATAATCACTGTATCAGCTGTAGCTGGTTTATTGAATTTTCTATACAGACAAAATGGCATTTATACACGAAGTAAACACTATCAATTACAATAAATAGCACAAAGATACATATTTATTGGCTCGCTGGCTTTGTAATGCGTCGTATGGAGAATACCTAATCCATCCAACTCAGTATCCATATTATATTATTCGTAGGATAGGTCGGTTTCATTGTCACTTTGGTTATTGTGCTCTGCTTAAATACCTTCTTTTTAACCATTTACTTAGCACAATTTACTATGTTCTTTACTTTAGAGATAACCTAAAACTACGTGAATTGAAAATTAGTCAACGTGTATGGGTTTTACACAACATTTGATTTGTAACCGTAATTGTAATGTAATTCAAACCGTGTTCCAATTCAATGTAGCCAATCAGATACAGATGTCAGACGATAAAAGGAATTCTAATTGTCAGAATTAAGCTGAAAGAGTTTCTTAAAAACATTAGTCGTAAAGTGAAGAGATTTGCACCATTCTTTGAACAAGTTAAATTCTGTTGTCACAATGAACGTCAATGACATATCAAAGTTCTACTTTAGCACCGTGTCGGTCATGAGGCTCTTGTAATTGTTGAAACATTTATTTAACAGATTGCAAAACTCTCAACCCCATCACTAAAAGCTCAGAATCGACAAAGATGACAAATTGATAAACTGACGACAAAATATTTCACCGTTTGTCACTTCCAAAAGCTTACTCATCAAAACAAAATGAAGCCCTTTCAAATACTTATTAGGGTCTTGACAAAGAAGTTAGCATTACACATTGAAATATTTTAGTTTTAACAAAAGAGTCCTAATGTTAGATATATGATTACGTTAGTTCTAGTTCAGTTTACAGATAAGGAATTTTAAATGCCTTTCCAACAGGTATTAAACCGCAGGCAGTATTATAATTCATCTCCGTCGTAACAGTTGGGTAATATACATTAACGAATAATAACGATAGAGTAATAACTCAAGCATACCTATAAACTTTTCTCAAGAATCATATTCAGTATCGCCTTGTGTGAAAACTAGATAAATAGAATGACCCGACTCTAGCAAATGCTCTGCGATTTACGAGTATATCTTGTGTTCACTTGACAGATCCGTTCTGCGATTGTGCGGTAAGTGTTACAGCTGCTGCTGCTTTCGAGTAGCGAAACAAAGTGACCTGCAGCTGCTTTTTTTGAGGATAACATGCCCCGGTTTTGTTAAGATTTTTTAAACAGTACTTACTTCATCAATACTGCTACAACTTGTCCATTACTTCCTTGACGTATGGCAGATGTACTGGTACTCTGTCCACAGGCACTGTGTTTCTCTTAAGATGGCAGTCTGCACCAATGTAATGGTATATTTGATGATGAATATGAGCATATTTATCATTATTTCAAGAATTCTGCTAGTGATAAAAACTCTGTAAAAAACATACACTAACACGAACGAAGTATTCAATAGTCCCATGACTTTGATAGTGATAATGAGTAGGAAAAACCACATTACTACTGTTTTTTCGTTAAACTAAAGGCTGGGTCTAGCAGCGGGACGGCGCGGCGGCTTGAGCAGTTTGTAATATACTAGTTAATATAGGAGACAGTAATAATAATTGATATAGGAAGTAAAACTGCTAACGCCATCTACTATAACTCTTAGCTATTACTGAACCAAGTGTGTATCGTGACCAATGAAATACACAGTTGGCAGGAAACTCGTTGGTGTTCAATATTGGAAGAAGAGGTTGGTATTTCGAATCGCCTTAAAGTATCTTAATTTTAATAACATGAAATATACATGGGGTGTAATAAGAAAAAGACAGTACTAAATATTGAAGGTACATGTTTTAACCAACCAACCAAGGAAAGATAGAATGGGCTAGAAAGGAAGTGAAAAAGAGATGGCAGCTGACAGAAATGTGTTGCAATCAAAGACATATTCTTTTGACCCCATATAATGTCTGTAAGCGCAAGAAGATGACAAAAATTATGATCACTTAACTATAACACTCAATAATCTACTCAAAAAAAATGTAAGGAGGAAAAAGTTGCCATAAGAAAAGTGCGAACCCTGTATAAATTATGCCGGTTATGTTGTACTCGTGATTGCACACATCCTCTAAGAAGGTTTACATGAATATTTCATAAGTCTGTCTTGTTAAAAACGCGTCAATCTCATACGCCATTATTGTTTATTTTATCGGCTGTAAATGATAGTCCTGATGATATTATCTGCATGTGTCAATGGTAAGGTGAATTATTCAGTGTTAGCTGCTAACTAGTACTAACACGAACCCTGGTTTCTTGATGAAACGTCGGAATGTATGTTTTATCTACAAATGTTAATCCTTACTATTTTAATAATATTAGAAATGAGGATGTGAGTTTGTTTGCTTTTGGATACACGTTGCTAGGGGTACAGAAAAGGGCAAGGGGAACCATTATCCCAAAGGAGTTATCTCTTCGAGGGATATAAACAGCAGTAAGCAAAAGGAGTACTGTCTTCAAGTTAGTATAATATACAATCGTCAAGAGCCTGGCATAAGTACTGTATAGAATGTCAATAAAAAATACTGTGTCAATGAACGGGATAATATCTGTTAATAATCTTATTGCCTGATAAATATGAGCAATTGTTATTTAAATATTGTATTTTTCTCGGTATTTTAAAATTGAATACTCTCGGGTAGGGCTCGAATGCGGGCCAGTATTTTTCAAAATTTTATAATATGCGAAACTTGTTTTGAAGTGCTATAGCTTAACTTGAATGATGATTATTGAATATCCCATCATATATTATATTAAATTCAAATTTTATTAGCATTAATCTTTACTGTTTTTTTTTTTTATCGTGTGGAAACCCCCACGGGTCATCACCTCACCGAGGGTGAAGTGGTATGTCGGACTCGAACCGACTAAAACCACACGGTGTTCCGTCACAAGTGAGTCTATTGCAGTGGACCCGGGATACCCTAGGAAGGAAGCTTCCGGGAACCCCTGCAGACTATAGCCTCCTGATCAGCAGGCGACCACACCGTGCGATAGGGGGGCCCTACCCCCCCTCCCAGATGCGAGAGGCGCGTGCGGAAGGGCCTGCTTCTGCTGGGGTAACGGTCAGCCCAACTCGCTACCCCTAGGCCAGCGCTCATGGAGGACGGAGATCATTCAAGCGCTCTCCGGCGCCTGATGCGTCTTCTGCGGGATGGGAGAGTGCTTGTCCTCTCCCGTTCCCGTTCCGCCGCCTCTTTGGCCAACATCACCTCCTCGCAAAACGAGGCGGCGGAATCCCACGCGCTCTCACTTTGGACCATGGACTGAACCATGGTCTCTAGCGAGTGGCTACCCACACCAATAGCCGTCACGAGGTTGCACCGCTGTTGCGTCCACGCTGAGCACTCCACTAGAGTGTGGAGTGCAGTATCCTCGCGACAGCCTCCGCAGTGGTGGCACACAGACGTTGGCTCTCGGCCTATGCGACACAGGTACTTACCGAAGCAGCCGTGTCCGGTGAGCACCTGTGTCAACCGGTAGGAGAGGCTTCCATGTCGCCTCTCCAGCCAATCCTCCATGATGGGTCTTACCGCCACAATTGTGGCGTGCCCTGCGCTCGGTCGCTCTAGTCGTTCTTTCCACTCGGTTATTAGGACCTGGCGAAGCTGGAACCGTTGCGCCTCTATTTCTCGAGGCGCCGGTATCAGGTTCCGCTCTAGTGCCTCCTTGCGCCAAAGGTATAATGACGCAAGGACTTTCGCCTCTAAGAAGGATATTCGAAGGATATCGTGCGGTATCCTCTTATGACTCTGACGGCCATCGCCCGCTGCGGTCGCCGCAGTATGGCAATATTACGGGCCGTCAGGGTCCCGGCCAGCATTAATCTTTACTTACATTATACTAAATTATCAGACAGTAAAACAATGACAGTAAATTAATTTATTAATTGATAATTTATGAAAGAAATTAATTATTATTTATTATTATGTGATCAAAATGCAATAATATAAACAATAAATACTTGTATGTACATAACTACATACCAATTATAATTTAAGCGTCATTACTAACCATGATAATTTGTACACCAAGTTATGTGGTAGGACATAGTGCATCAACATTTATACATTAAGATCTTTGTAAAACCTATGTTCCACAAAAATGATAAAATAAATAACTATACATATAATATAATATAGGTATTTATATTTATTGAAACCGCTGGTTTTAGCGGTCCTCGATCCAGCTGAACTTTGAGAGTATATTTTACGACATCTCTGCCATTTATGAACAAAAAGAAATACCTTTCAGTGAAAATCTTATTCTTATCTTATATTGAAGTTGCTTTTTTTTCTTGACTGACTTGACCCACTAATATATTTTGACCCTTATTATTATTATTATTGTTTTGAGTGCCTAGTGCCACCTCGACCATTTCTGGTATTTTGTAGCGCACTTCTGGTTTACAGTTCACTGCTCAGACTTATGGCTTTTGACCCTTGGTTAGAAAGTTTGATGAAGCCATTAATTTTATTTTATTCAAATTATAAGAAGGAAAAGAAAAAGAAAAAAAAAGTTCGACTGTGTTTCATTTCATAAAACTTTACTAGAATCGTTTTTTTATATTTTTTTAGGAATTAGTAACAATATTGTGTTATAAACAATTATTTTATTATTTATATTTAAAAAAAGACTACTCCCGCATTAGGAATTACTCCTGGGTCGCGGGGGACTTTAGGAATATACAAACAACGGACACAAAGAACACCCAGACTGGGGTGGGAATCGAACCCACGACCTTTGGCATAGCAGTCAGGGTCACTAAGCACTAGGCCAACAGGCCAGTCGAATTATGAAAACAAACAATTATGAAAACCGAAACATAGAATATTTCTCCATACAACCGAACATTTCTCCTCAAACCTTAATTGTAATTATAACCAATGACCTGCGCCTTAAAAATATAGCTTCTGTTCGCAAATAGTTTCTAATATGTACTGCAATTTTATAGGCCGTCTAACCCCATAGTAGCACACAGCACCCAGCACGACATCCATTAGAAATCCCAGCGTGACATAGCTGATTACTATATTAACTTATGCCTATTAAATTCGTTATTTTTTTTTCACATACATACATACTCTACATTAATAGCTAATTTTTTAAACAGAGTTTTATGTTTAAATGTTTAGTGTGTGGAGCTGACTATTTAATTTTTTGGTGTGATTTATTGTTAGACATAAAAATAATATGTTAAATTTGTGCCATTACCGTTTCTTATAACACTTATTATAAAATCATGTAATTATGTCACCGTAAGACCGTGAACATCATTAGTTTATATATAGAAATATTATGAACTGAGCCTACAGTTTAAAATTTAATGTCAAAGCGTCATATTATAAACGAATTTGCAGGGTCTATAATCTGTCCGGTTTTATCACCCGTAAAATTATAAACCGCGTTCCTGATAAGTCGACCTTGGCCTTGGCAGTAGCTCTTTCTTTATCCATATCGTTAGGAAATAATAATGTAGTTTAATAAAGAAAACTTACAATTAACTTTTTTATATCGGGTATATCATTTATTTTTTAGATGCATAAGTTGGTGTGTCACGTGTAGTAACAAAATAAAAATCAAAATAACCTAACCTAACATGGCTCGGGACACCAATCAGTTAGAGATCAGTTCACAATTTGATGATTGCTAAAGTTAAAAGTGGGTTCTCGACGATGTACTGTGTAGACCATGAACCAGTTCATCGCAGTCCGATACCTTAACAATAATACCGTCTCCAAATCGTATATTTATGCAACAATAACACCGATTATTTAACAGATTGATCAGGAGTTCTGTTACCTTAGATTTGCTACACGTAACTCTGGGACATGTATGGATGGATCCGAGCAATCTTCATTCAGCTGCCTCATTGCTAAGTGTTTCTTGGACGCGATATTACTAGCAGTGAAGAAATTCGTAGAAAAACTAAAGAGATCGATAAATAACAAGTTGAAAATTACAAGGCTAAGGCTTGTTCGAAACTGCCAACCACAGATTCTACAGAGGAAGAGGAGTGAGAGACTTCCTCTAGACTAAATGAGAGTCAAATGCTTTTTACTTCTTAAAAACCATTAACTTGAAAAGAGTATTTTTAAGAGGGTGGCGTGAACTTTCGTTGGAAGTCTTTGGGTAAAATCGTTACGCCGTCGATCAGCATTAAGATCTAAAAATCGTAATTTATGACATATTTGTTTATTTACCTCCACACTAGAAAGTAGAAACGTCTAGATTTATTATAGTTTTGTACTAACCTCTTGGCCTAGTGCCTTACTGTTTGGACAAGTTCAATAGCACTCCCAAGTTTACGACGCCATTATAAATGAAATTACGATGTCAGACGACAATTGCAATTTCGTATTGGGCTTTAAGAGGCGTTATGCACACACAGACCCCGCAGGCGACGGCTAACTTAAAATAAAGTCGTAATTCTGTCAGTTTTCAGTCAGTTCGTAATTTTTGTGACTTAGCACTACAGAACAAAAACTTCCGTGACCAGTATTCATATTAATTAAAAACTAGGTCGTCCGCGAATCTCTCCTATACATCCCCTTTCATCCCCTATTTTACCCCCTTCAAGTTTTATTTTAATAATAATAACTCCACACATCTCACACACGGCCGTCTGATCCCAAACTAGACAGAGCCTGTACTATGGTAACCAGACTGCTGATAAACATACTTAATATATTTCTAAATACATACATACTATAAATAAATTACACCCAGACACAGAACAAATGATCGTGCTCATCACACAATTATTTGTCCTGGGTGGGAATCGAATCCACGACCTCTGGCTTAGCAGTCAGGGTCACTAACCACTAGACCAACAGGCCAGTTTTCATTTTCAGAAGCTCTCTTATCACCTTTTTCTCGACCCTCTCAGCGACTTTGAGTTTCGTTAATTGCTGATACTATCGAGAAAACGTATGCTTTGGTTCTTGCAATTTTAAACAAAAATAAGAAAAAAATACATCGACATATGCATTTAGCATATTACCCCTAACCCCTAACTCATAACTAATAACTAAAAAGGCAAAGTAAATTTGCAACAACTCTCCTAGACATTAGTAAACCATCTTTTTATCTCGTGACTTCTGTGTTCGTTTAGCCTAATATGTTATTGTAAAAGTTTTACTTCTGCTTTTAGGTTTATCTGCTGTTAAGCAGCGCACTTGGTATTAAGGACCGCGACCATATCAATCATTACCAATAAATACTTGTGTTTTTTACAATACATTTGTATTTTTAAACAAAGTATATAATCACTTAAACTTCATAATTAATGTTCAATTGGCGACAGATATTTTAAAACAATTTAAAGTTAAGAAAAAGTAAATGATTCGGAACTGTAATTAAATATGTATATTTTAGTAACATGTAGTTCTGGCGACGAAATACAACATCATGTTAGTGGCGACTAACCACAGTGTTTTGTAGGGTGTATGTATTGCCAAAGTCAGGCTTGATAAGCAAGAATTTTTTACTATCCCTTGATTTTTTAACAAGTGCTTGGGTACACACTTACTAACAGCACCTCTGACAAATTAAACAGAAATGAATTGTTCATGGACATGTATCAAAAGTATAATCTACATGAAGGCATTTTAAGATCCTACTAATATTATAACGTGAAAGTTTGTGAGGAAGTATGGATGTATGAATGTTTGTTTTTCTTTCACGCAAAAACTACTGAACCGATGGCGACGAAACTTGGTATGTAGATAGCTGGAGACCTGTATTAACACAGGCTACTTTTCATCCCGATATTTAAACGGGATCGGGACTTACGCGATTAAGACCGTGGTTCACAGCTAGTAGTGAATATTTGCTTCCAACTGGTTATGAAGAGTCTGATTGACTAAAACCAAAATGTGTTCCAGACATCAGACCGGGAGACACTTGAAACGGGGACCATCAATCCATGACCAATGTTGGTCAATACGTTATAGCAAAACCATAAACTTGATGCAGATTGAACAGAAGTGACATAAATATAGTTTGCGAATTGTGGGTGTGTAATACTCACTGCCTACCCCTTCAAGGAAATAACAACTGTTCAAAATAATAGATATTCACATTATCTTCACGATTCTTGAGCTATAGTTAGGGTGGATAAAAATAGCCATGAATCGACTCTGCCTACAGCTAATAGGTTTAATATTATTTAGTTGTTTTTTGGTCTTAAATACATGGCGCCTACAAGTGCATGTATTTGTCATTCGTATTTGTAACAAATTATTCCATTACATTAAATTTATTGCTTATTCTGTAGGCGATTCGTCACAATGAGCTTTATTTCTAAGTGAACTGGCTGAATCAAGAGCTCTTGACGTTCTGGATATCGAGCAAATAAAGTGATCCAAGTAGAAGGTGAGATGACTGAGAAGGGTCACAGGATGCAGAAGAAACAAACCTTTACAGACCTATGCTATGCACGATAGTTATGTCTAAAAAACAGTTTTTAAATTTTTTGTCTGTCTGTTTCATCCGGCTAATCTCCGGAACAGATGGACCGATTTATTAATATAGTATTAATATAGTAATTAAGGCTATTTTTATTTTGGAAAAGAATTAGGGTTCCGCGCAATATATATAAATATGTACACGCGAGCGAAGCCGCGAGGGACCTGTTGGTATAAGTAATGTGCTGCGAGTAACAAACAGCCATCCATCCTCTATCCATCCATCCAAACTTTCACATTTATAATATTAGTGGGATTGTAATTCACGAACAATCCAATTTATATAATAATTTTATATATTATGTATATTCCCACAGCTTTTCACATTTCTATTAAAAAAAAACAAATGTCAATGGCCTAATAAAATTATAGTTGTACCTGTCTACACAAAATAGAGCTCTATTTTTACAAAATTAAAATATACATTCAAATATCAAGTAGACCATCGACCCCCACAGTTTAATCCTTAGACATTAACACTTTAGTTTTTTGGCATAGAAACAGCTTCCTTATGTGACATCAGACGAACAAATAACTTCAATATGTGCTATTAAGTACGAGAATTCATATACAGGCTGATGTTATTACTTCTATCAGTATCTTTGACTGTAGCCTTTGTTTTTAAATCAAATTTAGAACTGAAGAATCCGAAGTAACATTATCAATAATAAATTGTTTTAGGTTTGTTTAAGGAAGGACATACGAGGTTTCGCATTATAATCGACCAATTATTCTGTTACCTCCATTCTGCAGAAAATTGCGATTAGACGTAAGACTAGTGTACTACTTATGAATAAAAATAAGGCCAGATAGATTAAATTTCATCACATATTAAAAGATTACCTCTCAAATATATAATAATGTTAACGGGAATTTACGCGATAGTTTTTTTTATTTACTTTAATACGCAGAATCGGATGAACACCAGAATAGAAACACTTTGGTTTGCTTACAGGACAGTAGACAGTAGATATAGTGACGACGGTCAGTGCAATCTGGTCAAAAAGTCAGGCAATTCAGATGTATGTAATACCTTAATGTCGCGTTAATTGTATTAAATGGACCGTAAAAGTTTAATAATTAAGATTCGAAGATAGATAGAATAATCTTTATTGTACACCAAAATTATTTAATAAAAACATAGTAGTTAATGGCGCACTATTCTAGATATTAACAAATACTAATTAATTACATACATATACATATTCACACACATATACAGCTACTTAGTGGATATAATATAGTATTATAGACAGCAATTTAGATCTTAATAATAATAATAACTCCACACATCTCACACACGGCCGTCTGATCCCAAACTAGGCAGAGCCTGTACTATGGTAACCAGACTGCTGATAAACATACTTATATATTTCTAAATACATACATATTATAGATAAATTACACCCAGACACAGAACAAATTATCGTGCTCTTCACACAATTATTTGTCCTGGGTGGGAATCGAACCCACTTAGTTTAGGTAAAGAATAGGATAGTATTATAGTGACAGATAATGTTGCTTGACCAAATTGTTAAAAGATGTAAGGGTTTCAGCTTGTCGAATTTGTACCGGTAATTCATTCCACAAACGAACGGAGAGAACCATAAATGATTTATCAAATAAAGTTGTTGAATGCACCGGCACTTTCAATATCACATTTTCTGATGATCGTAAGAACTTCGTATGCGTATCGTGAAGGAACACAAATCGTCCTTTTAAATAGGAAGGTGTATGAGGGTTAAACAGTATACTGCATAGCAAAGAGAGAATATGAGCGTTATTACCTACCTCTCAAATGATAGAAAAATATTTATCTTGTGTAAATTACATTTACTGTCAGTAGATAGGTAATGGCAACACGTGTACAAGTTTCGATTAACATTGACAACAGCCTGTAGATAAATAATATGCTCTCAGACATTCCAGCTGCGTCCAAATCTGTTACCCTCCTAGGGCTTACGAAATATCATTGGTATATTCAAAATTATACATTTCAAACTGAATCGATCTTGGTTTGTTGACAAAATGTATGTATGTATGTATGTGGGAGAGCCATGCTTTGGCACGTATGGGCCGGCTCGACCGGAGTGATACCACGGCCTCCAAGAAAACCGGTATGAAGTATCGTTGTTCTGTGTTTCGCCGAGATCGCCGAGTGAGTGAAATTACCGGAGGCCCTATCCCCCCTCTTTCCCTTCTCCTAATCCCACCTTAAAGGCCGGCACCCGCTTGTTGTGGGTAGACACTTACCATCAGGTGTCTACCGCCACCCATGGACACCTGCAACTCAAGAGTCACAAGTGCGTTGGGCCCATAAAACTAATTCCCATTCCCATTCCCATAAAAATATGCAGTCATGGGATTGCCGACAGAAGTAAAAACTTAAACAAAATGACGAACTTAAAACGTTACATTAGCAGGTTGGTGACATTAATTAATAAGGAGCTGACAGAACTCAATGTTTAGATTATATAATAATAATAATAATAACTCCACACATTTCACACACGGCCGCCTGATCCCAAACTAAATAGAGCCTGTACTATGGTAACCAGACTGCTGATAAACATACTTTTATATTTATAAATACATACATATTATAGATAAATTACACCCAGACACAGAACAAATGATCGTGCTCATCACACAATTATTTGTCCTGGGTGGGAATCGAACCCACGACCTCTGGCTTAGCAGTCAGGGTCACTAACCACTAGACCAACAGGCCAGTCAAGCGCCCTTTAGTGGATCTATATATGTATTATTAGCGTGACGGTCACGAGTTCAGTGCTTTTTCTCCATAACAAAAGTGCCTAAAGAAGTTTTCACTTCAAAAATTTGTGATGTAAAGGTAGTCACTTACTGCATCTGACTAACTACCATGGACTTCCCTACATTGAACACTACTTATATGTATAATTAGTAGATTTAGTTGCTATTTAAATACATTTAACTTGTAATCATTTTTAACTAAACTTGAACAATGAGTTGCCATTAATGGCAATGGCTTAAGTTTAATCACTTAGTCACGTAATTTCTTACGGGTCATAGTAATTTCTAGAGCAAGCTGTATTAATTTGACTTGGTTTCAATTTGTTTTCAGACTTTGTATTAATTTGGTAACAATCTGGGCATTATATCTGGCAGTGAAGACATTGACAAAATGAATGTACTATGCGTAATTATTTACATGCGACATCGGTCTTGTACAAACTGTGTAAGTTGAATTATCGTGCGTTTTGGAGTTGCTGTCATACACAATATACTTAAATCAAATATGTCTCGCTTAAGATTCATACCGAGTCCGTGTTACAATATTTACTTCTCAGTAAGACGTTTGCCTAATTTAGCTATATTGTCGCTTGCTACACCGAGGCCGCGAGGCATGCACATATGGGAATGGGTTTTTTTAATAATTATACTTTTGTTTCAGCCTCACATCCATATTTTGTTTTGTTAATGTTTCATTTATTACTATCGTTTGGTCCTTTTTTTCTTTTAGTTATTGTATTTTTCTTTCATAACAATATGATAACCATTTAAATAAGGTATTTTGAAATATCAAGTCGTGATCCAAGTGTGGGGACCTGGTGTCCTGTAGAACAGGTTTTTGAACCTACCTCAGGTACCACCACAGCTTAATCTTAATTTTTATTGTATTTCGGTTTTAGTGAGAAATAAACGATATATAACTATTACAAAAAGTAGCCTATGTATGTCCCTAGATAAAATCTATCTCATTGCCCATATTTCATTACGATCCTTTCAGCTGTTTACAAGTAAAAAGCTAACAAACAAACAGAATTACTTTCGCATTTATAATATTAAGTAACTATGGATTGAAGATGCAATTTCCCTGATGGATTGCATTCTGATAAAATAGAATTTCGGAAGCCGCTAGTGATGTCCTGTAACCCACCCATCAGGGAGGTCTTTATTACTGGGTCTGTATTTATGTCAGGGTTTTCTTTATTACTGCTTGAAGCAGTCCATGTTGGCCTTAGCAAATATTCCTGATGCGCTGAAAAAATGTGGCAGCGCTAACAACATCCCAAGCCATTGTTATAGAGGACTCGAAGGGCATAAAGAGATCTCAGCAGAATCAAAGGCTGCAGATCTGACTAAGAAGCTGATAACAGAGTAAAGTAGCAGACATCCACTGAAAAAGCATGCCTATCCTATGAAAGACCGGTCGTAAAAAGTACTACTGTCAAATTATTGTGTTTCTTCCGCTTTGCTTGAAGGCCAGAGTTCGATGACAGGGAAGGTAAGTTTTATGTTACCATCTTTTAAATTGTTCTCCATGTTTGGAGTCTACAAAAGTCACTAAACGACTCCACTAACGGAACCAAACGTTAACTAAATAGGTTTTATTAGCATTGGAACCCAAGGCGGAGCACGCGCATTGTATCACACGCCGCCCTATATCTGCGGTTATATCAAAGCTGCCGCAGTACACTACTGCATACCAACTACTACATATAACATGATCCCTCCAACTTCCTGTTATTGTGCGTGTTGATTTATGAGGTGAAGGTTCTAGAATTGGAGTTAAAATATTTTTTTCTTTGTATAGAATTGCCTACCTACTTCCGAGAATTTAAAAATTAGGGCCGAATCGAATTTGATTCGAATTAGAATCAGTTTTGAATCAATACGAGCGTAGGATAAACGTGAGGTTTAAACGGGAACGGAATTATTTTTTAATTTAAAAAACAAGTATTAGCGTGGTCTAAAATTATTTAAATATAGCATCTTCAAAACAAAAAATAAATAAACAGTAACAAAAACCACCTACTTTTAACGCAAAGCTAAAATGTTTTTTTTTTTACTATATTTTTATGGTTCCTCTCAAAAAGAAAAAGGAAACCTTATAGGATCACTTAGTTGTGCATCTGTCAGTCTGTCTGTCAAGCCTCTTTTTCGCAGGAACCCGCAGAGGCATCAAGTTAAATTTGTAAGAAAATCAAACTACTAAGTTAATGCAATCAAAAGATAAGGCCATTAAGTTTTAAATGTAACAAATTTGAACATTTCGCAGGAAAATCAAAACCTATAGGGTAGTTCCCATTGACCTATTGCCATGAAATTCTGACAGCACATATAAATACCTAAAATAAAAATTCAGAAAATTTGTTGTTATATCACATAAAAAAATAGTTTTTGTAAATACTTTGTCTTCAATCAATGTATGGGAGAGTATTTTTAAACATTTTTTTAAAGACGGGCAAAAATCTTTGATAATTGATACCCGAGATAGACATACTTCGGTTCCGTAAGCCAACAAACTTGTACATACAATTTGTTGTTTGCTTACGGAACCCTCAGTATGCGAGTCAGACTCACACTTGACCGGTTTTTTATTGTCATCCAAACTAAATTTGTATTCAAAATTTCAGCACTATCGGTTGAGGATAACTGATTTAAAATTCAGTTGCAAGATGCTTATAAAATTCTGTACCTCAAAGGTGCATAACAATAAGTATCAAAACGTAAATATTGCAGTAGATACAAAAATACGCAGCATAAAAATTTAATGCCACATTGCTCAGGAAGTGTTAAAGGTAATTTTAAAGTTATTTACGGGAATAAATACGATTTTTTTTTTTTAAATTTTACAATCATGCGTCAACTTATGATCTTTTAAGATCCTATACCACATTTGAATTGGTGAATTTAATATCGTAATCATTCGATATTTCTTTTCGTTAGCATCGTGTTACTTAATGCTTTGTACCATCAGATATAGCCCGCTTTAACTATTTTATTGGTGTAAAAAACCAGATAAAAAAAAAGCGGACTTAATATTGTATACCTCTAAGGTACAATATGGTTTTACCTTCCCACTGAGTAGCAAACTGGTCCAGAAACATTGAGATCAATACTCGCGGCCACCAACAATATTTGTATGTAAACTAAAATACTACAAAGCAAAGACATCAATTTAACTTTAATTGCTAATTTTAAAAACAAATGAACCCGTTAAACTTCCATTAAAAATTAAACAAACACAGAACCCAAATTCCAACATACTTGAAAATTAATCAAAATTACTTAATACACACAAATGCATACATTATTTCTAAATTACTAGCAAAAGCAATTAAACGAACAGATCAGAAATAATTCAACTCTATTTGCATAAACCTGTTTGGTGATCGTAGACCTTTTTATAAATTAATTATGTTAACGATTCACTTTGTAGAGTACAGTCCTACAATAATAAGGTCTTATAGACACTCGAAATACTAGTACTTAATATCATATCATGAATTTTTTGAATTTAGAATTTTTTGAATTTCATACTTTACCAAGACTATACTATTTCACGGAAATTCCTTATAATCGTGGCGAATTAATTATCAACTAGTACTCATACATACACAAACTAAATATATGCAGACACAAACACACGTGTATTCCTGTAATTTCTACGTAGCTTCACAAAACGCCTACAACCTGGCGTTTGTGATATCAGACCTTAAATTCGATCTCGATAGTAGAAATAGAAGTAAAATTTAGAATTTTTCTTAAATAAATCATTCATGGGCTCTATACGACCCTAAAATATAATAATACCTTTCTATAACACTCTGTATAATGTATGCCTCCTGGATAAAGCCATGAAGAGTCTAGTTTCCCAATCGTGAAAGGAAATCAATGCAAATAAATCTAGGAAGTTAAGCAAATCTTAGAAGTGTATCTAATAGAAGACACTCAATATTACTCGATGATTAGAGCTCATTGAATGTTTGAAGGCTTTCGAGTATGTAATAACAATAAATACTATGTCGTAGAGAAAAGGACTGAATACAAAGTTATTTACATATATCTCCAAAGTAAACGTTTGCCCCTTATTTCTAGTACCAGATAAAATTTACACTGCCTAGCAAAATAACAGTCACACAAATGTTTGTTTAAATAACAAATTTAATATTTGACCAGTTTATTTGTCTAATCTACTAGTGTCTACTTGCTGCTAAGAATAAGATTCTTCTTGCAACATTTTTACCAGTTTAGTTCAGATTCAGTTCTATCTATTCACTTCTTCTATGTTTTCAACTTATTTCCGATTCCTACTTCCCATTGAGGCTGGTGGACATCATTTTTTACACATCATAGTAATATATAAAATTCCACTTGTTGGGTTGAAAAAAATTGTGCAAATGACTTGAACAATTGTCTAAGACGTATTTGTATTACTTGAGATGAAAAATGTTAAAAGTCAACTGGTAAAGGATTAGCAGTGGCGTTTGTGAGTTTCAATTAATTCAGTAAGATGCTGCTTAACTTAAAATTTTAAAAAAGTAATCCCTTTGCTAAACTAGGACTGTATGTTTTATGACCAAACGTAGTCTATGATAATTTGTGTTTTCTTTTAGTCATAAATTATGTCACTGATTATAAAAACACAAATTCAGTAACCCGGTTTGTTGAGAAATTGAGAAAATAATTTTTTTATACTTTACCTAACAGTTTAGTAAAACAATGAGAAAAGTATAGTTATACCTTATTTGTAACCCGTAATCTATCTATCCGCCTATAAATAAAAATATCTGTATGTTTGTCGTCTATGCATTTCTAAGCTGTTGATCAGAGAAACTTTGGCTGGGTCTTCTGAGAACGCCCGGAAGGGCTTCTGGCCCAAATAATCTATATAAAAAAAGCATTACAGCTACACCGGCTACAGCCAGCTTGCCATAAATATCTTCAGTAGTGAATAAATGAATTGTCAAGAAGTAACTAAATTAAGAGTATGTATATGTTTACATACAGTGGATAAACATTTGTGTACAGTTTGTGTGGCCCTAATTGTACGTCAAAGAAAGTTTTTATTTACTATAACTACGTAAATGATTTTTGCATACAGAACTATTAACTGAGTACTATTTGAATTAACAATTAGCATATACTCAAATGTAATTATTATAAATAATGTGTACTTTCTACTTTGCATAATTCAAGTGTCAACAATACAATTCATATTTAATAATTCACTGTATTGTGTTTTGAAGTGTTTAGAAGGAATTATAATAAATGTATTAATTGAGAATTGGAATAGAATGGCCATAAGTTTTACCAAATTTTATTTGCCTTGGTGTGGTTTGATCATGTTTATTAAAATTACTCGTATTAAAAAACATGTTGTATTTATTAAGGCTAATTTAGGTTTAGAGGAAAAACCATGAACTTGTAACGAAACAACATCGAACAATGGCAGTTTTCAAATTAAATAACATATATTCACAACATCCCGCCAACCAACCCAGGGCAGAAGATCCTTTGAGAAATGATTCCTTCAGTTCCTTCATAGAGGGACTATTCTTCTTCTTCTTTGCGTGCCTCTTTAATTAATGAAGGTTGGCAGTCAGCTCTGCATATTTGACTTTGTTTTTAGCAAGGTACTATTCTTTGTTTTAATTCTTATTCCTCCATTATTATCCACCGAAACTACACAAAATCATGGCTTATGATCTAAGATAAAACATGATAAAATTACAATTACTTAAAGAATCTTAATAAACTCCAAAGCTTTTCAAATTTCAGTAAATGACACTGTCAAATTCTTCATACAAACAAATTTCAAAACTGAACCGCAGGAGCGGCGATAATTTGATTAGATTTAATTATAATCTTAAGATAGGAAATTATAAGTTTAAAGTTGATATAAAGATTCTAAACTAAAGCATGAACAGCATTTTTCATTTCTCTAAATTATATTTATCTCAAATTTTATAATACCTATCTCATTTTTCAACTTACGGGTGTTAAATATTCGCGAAAAGTTGCGTAAAAGCTGTCAGTCTAAAAACACCTTTCCAAAATGCAATACGCAACAAGGTAAATTAAAAAGTTATTTCTCAACGGCACTTTCTGCCAAACAACTTAAAGATGTAAGTTAAGTCCTCGAATCTTTACGTCAGGCAGTGGCCTACAGCCCGCCATGGGTTTCATGTTGCCGATGGCTCATTAAGCGGTGTCGGTGTCGGCTGGCTAGCGTGATGTAATAAGGAAGAATCAGTTGACATATTCAAAATGACAACGGACTAGTTACCTGGTTTATTCGTGAGCTAAGTTATTCCCACCCTGGACAAATAATTGTGTGATGAGCACGATCATTTGTTCTGTGTCTGGGTGTAATTTATCTATAATATGTATGTATTTATCAATATATAAGTATGATTATCAGGAGTCTGGTTACCACAGTACAGGCTCTGCCTAGTTTGGGATCAAATGTGTGAAGTGTCTCAAGTTATTATATTATTATTATGAAGGGAAATTTTTAACGTACTCACTTGCATATTCGACCTTACCGTTGGTCACCAGTTAATTTTGCTTAGAGTCCTGAGACCCCGGATTCGATTTCCGGGCTTGGCAAACTATCTTTGGATTTTTATTTTAAGAAAAGGTCAGATAGTAACCAGAAAACGGTTATAGGATCGTTACCTATTGCACCAAATCGCATCGCGCTAAAACATACCCGTCAAACTAGAGATATAACACAGGTGTGCCTTTTCCTTATGGCGTATACATGTAAGATTATATAAAAATAATATTAAAAGAGCAGTATCAAAAGCCCGGAATCGCAACTCAGTTATTCTTGGTGAAAAACCACAACCACACCACGAAACTTGGCAAGCCAACCTAGGACCTAAGCATAAGAGTCACATACACTACATACTGCGTCACCAAACAGGCAGTTTAAGGAGTCATCAAAAAAAAAAAAACTTGGGAGAGCCATGCTTCGGCACATATGGGCCGGCTCAACCGGAGTGATACCACGGCCTCACAGAAAACCGGCAATGAGGCAATGATTGCATTGCTTTTTGCCGCGTGGGTGAGGTTACCGAAGGCCCTAACCCTTCTCTCTCCCCCTATTCCCCCTTCTCCCCCCTCTTCCTGCTCTTCCCTCCTCGCCCCACTCTCCCGATTTTCCCCTCGTCCCCCCTTAAAGGCCGGCAACGCTTTTGTGACTCTTGAGTTGCAGGTGCCCATGGGCGGCGGTAGTCATTTACCATCAGGTGACCTGTCTGCTCGTTTGCCCCCTATACCATAAAAAACAGATATCTATCAAGCCGTCTGCACTTAAATGAACTTTAATATAATTAAGTGTAGGCATAGAAGTAATAAAAAAAGGAAAGTATTAATTAAAATAAACATAATATTAAAGACACAATTACAATAAAATAAACGTGTTTAAGTTCAGCATTGCCTGGTACAAAGAGGTACCGGTGTGTGACGACAAATGGTTACATGTGCATATATGGGTTATTGTGGATGGCACCCAGAATGAAATTTTGAATGTAATGTCCTACGAGTATAGTAAGTAGCCTCGTGAATAATCTAAAGCACTTGATTCTTTATATACTTTATATAAGATTTTTTTGGAACTAAGCTTAATCGATGTATTTTCGAAAAAAAATACAAATGAATCTAGTCTATCGGATAGAAAGAAAATTGTAATGTTTTTGGTAGTCAAGTTGAGATGAAGTAGTGATAAGTGAAGAGAAAGATATTTTTGAAGTCGGTTTTTCTTTATTTCTTTTAATATCGAAAACCAACATCCATGCAAACGGTCGGTTGCAAAATCGGCTATACGAACTCTGTAACATCCGTTATCTATTGCAGCTTTCCACACATAGAAAGACATATTCTATCGGGCGTGCTATTTTGATTGTTTAAACAGTAATAATTTTAGCGACAAGTACCAGCTCTCTCGCAGTCGTGTGACAAATAGTACATGCAAGTATCACTATTGAAATACAGAATTGAGACTTCGAGAGTCACTTGGACTTAACGGAAGATTGTAAGCGGATGTGATATGTAGTTTCTAAAACTATATTTTTAATATTCCATCAATCTTGGAAGAAAAATAAATAATTTGAATGCGGAAGGCAGAGTGCTGGATGCTATGGTACGTTGGGAGAGGCCTATGTCCAACAGTGAACTTCAATAGTGTTGACGCCAATGTACGCACAATATAGTTGCTAGTTGCAGGTTGTTGAAGGCTGGCCGGCTGTGGTTAAAATAAATAAAATTACAATTTAATAACGTTAATAACTCTTTGTCTTCTTGATAATTAAGTTTACAAAGAATTCCGCTACGTGTTTATGAACTAGTCACTACGTCTTACGAAGGAAGCAAAACCCAGTGACCGTGACCCACCACGAATTCCAAGTAAGTTTTTTTGTCCTCCTTGCCTTTCCTTCCATTAAATATGGTCATCCGAGATAGACTGTATTCCTAGATACCCTTGAATTCTGCAAAATATCTTGATTTTCTTTAGAAAAAAAGTCTAACCTATCAATATTTGGTTCTTGCCTTTCCTTCCGAATATGCTGATTGATTGATTGACACACTGATTGACAAATGTTTTTATCACGAGTGTTGAATTATAACTGGGTAGGACCCAGTTAATAATTCAACAATCAATCAGTGTCCAAAAAAGAATAGGTTCTCATTTCAATTGTTTTTTTCAGCAAGATTTTAATTTATTTTGATATCTTCAGCAAGTATTAACAGATGTCATTCGATTTGGATTTTTTTTTGGGGCTGCTTAATATAGTCCTATAAAATTTTAAAAAGCTCCAAATCTATGGCAGCCACATAGCTAAGGGTTTCCTCAGATATTAAGTTAAGAAAGACAATTTAATATATACTTCAAAAAAGAAATGATGCAGTGACGGGGTTTAATGACTAAAACTACACAGTGACTGCGAGTTTGATATTGCTTTCATAGCGACAAAATCTCACCAAGACTCACGAAGTTGAAAGCGGCAAGCTGTGTTTTGAATCTCCATAATTAATCGCCCTTGGTGGTAGGTAGAACAGTAGTGTAGTAGTAGTTCTTATTTGTATAGGTACTTAAGTAAGTAGTTGACTGGCCTGTTGGTCTAGTGGTTAATGACCCTGACTACTAAGCCAGAGGTCGTGGGTTCGATTCCCACCTGGGACAAATAATTGTGTGATGAGCACGATCATTTGTTCTGTGTCTGGGTGTAATTTATCTATAATATGTATGTATTTAGAAATATATAAGTATGTTTATCAGCAGTCTGGTTACCATAGTACAGGCTTTGCCCAGTTTGGGATCAGACGGCCGTGTGTGGAGTTATTATGGAGTTAAGTATCGTAAGATTATGGCATAAGATTGCAGATTTGAACATGTACCTATCTCTATAATCTGATAAGGACATTATCTATCGCAGTTTTTTGAGCTTAGCCGAGGGCCAGTGATAAGTTTCCCCCCTCAAGGAGCTAATAAAAACATGTTAATAATATTGAAGTATGTTTACTAGATCTAAAACAATATGGTAGAAAGCTGTGCTAATATGAAACTCATTTCTAGGACCTTGACCATGGATAATAGAATATCAGATTTGATTGATATTTGAGAGCTTTCACTGTGAATGGCTTTAACAAATTTATGCATAGAAATTGCAAATTGTGGACATCTTTTTACATAGTCGTAAAAGGATGGGAATAGCAGTGTGATGATGTACTACAATCGTAATATTGCGGATTTTGTATTTTTATTCCACTGTGGCAACTTCTACATACAGTAAAAACATACTCCAACATCATCTAGCGAAGACGAGCTGAACTACAAAGTAACGACTAATCCTGCATCGCGCTATGAGAGTTCTCGTGCCGATTAGTATATTTACAACTTCCCAACATCAGGCCCGCCAGGCATGATCACCTAGCCCGGTCGAAGGATCCTCCCTTTGTGTTGGGAGGACATAGCACCCGTTCCTCCACACCACAAAGTCTAAGAATCCTTGTGTAACCCTTCCGAACTGAATGATGTGGCTGTCTACTATTCATGAGGCGGGTAAAGGCTGCCAGAGTTTTCTAGGACTTCCTTCTTAGGTAATACTTGAATAAGCCCACAACTTGTGGTAGTTCTGTTGTCGATTCGATTCGATTCAAACATACCAGTTCACTGTTGCCCCGGGGAGCTGACCATCTGAAGCCTTGTAACACTGTGGTATTACACTTAAAGATGGACAAGTTTCGCTCCGTCCACTACTCATTTATTCGAAACATTTTGGTTTAGTTAAGCCACTCTTAAATTCATACGAAATAATCACACGAATGTCATAACCAGCCTGCCATTTTCATTAAAAAAAATATTTTAATATCGAACAGTACCTTACCTAAAAATTTGTTTTTTTTTTATATTATTTAGAGTATATAATATATTATTTGCATATGACTTCAAATCACATTATTATGATACCTAGTTTGCGTACGACAAAACTTATTTAGCGTCCTACATACATACAAATATTTATTTTGCAAAGACCGGGGAATCGAACTTGCAACCCTTGACACAGAGTTCGAATGCATTACCACCGCGTCACGTCATCAGCTTTCGTATATATTCTGTACATATTTCCGTTTCCTTTTGCATATTAGGATACCTATTAAACTGTAATTACTAATAAAGTGTAACGATTGGAGACGCTTAATTAAAGTAGGATATTTGTACAAAATATTATTTTGCAACTGATTAACATAATATCTTATATAATAAGTTTGATTCAATCGACATTTCAAACTTTCTAAAATTAATAATTAATGTAAACATATAGAAATTTTGAATTTTAAAAGCTTATTGTCGTAGGTCTGAAATGTATTACGTTGAGGACATTTCGACGCGAAATCAGATTCAGATAGTTTATTGTTCTAAACTACAGATCTCTGTGGCATACTGTACTAGACGGTGTATTACATGTCAAATTGAAATATACAAGAGAACGATTTTAAACGCATAATATTTTTAATTATTTCAAATCTTTGTCATTAAGGCAGTCAGTAATACTGTAATAAATTTTGTCTTATAATAATAATTTTACATGTTTTTTAAATATATCTATATTCTCTTCACCTCGTAATTTTTGTGGTAATTTGTTGTACAGCTTAGGACCCATACAAAATATGCTTTTATATACTTATACTTATATTGACCGCTCATTTTAGACGCAATATGACACGTAAAGTTTTATATACAGGGCCTCACTGCCATAGCCGTGCGAAAATTCCTCATTTTTAATCCTTAATTTTTCTGCGTCATATTTAAAAACCTAAATTTACATACACGTTACATACTGGTGTTCCTGTGCTAATGGCCTCCCCAGTCAGAGGAACTACAGGACAGTACGGTACGCGACCCTGGCTTCTGCGAGCTACTGCAGTCTCAGTCCCGTGCCCCATCCGAAACTTGTGGTATCCCTTACCCCAGCTTCCTCTCCCTAACCATGTTTCCTTATTCTACATTCTTGCTTCTTTCCCGTCTTAAAACGGCTACGTTTCCAGGGAGGGTTGGCATCAGGCAGTCGGCCGGCCATTAAAGAAACCAGCAGAAACCCTTTTGCAGGCAGGGCAGAGAAAGGGCAATAAAAAGTACCTATAGAACAACCAGTAGTCCACAATGTTCTAGTCTAAGGAGCACAGCAGCACTAATGTGGCACGTTTTTTTAAATCTGATGCTAAGCGGCCACCTTCACCTTTCATAGGTGACGTTTGCTACACCAGCTAATTTTAGACCCTGTAAAAATCCTTGAAATTTTTAAAGGAAAAAAAGGAAGAAATAAACGGATTGCGATATTGAAGTGGAAGTGGGCTGGCCATGGTAGAGACAAGGCCGTGGGGCGAGAAACTTCCACGAAGAAGACCACAGATGCGTTGGTATAACGATATCAAAAGACTGGCGGGAACAAAGATGTTAGAAACTATTCAAGACCGAGAAAGATGGCATAACTGAAGAACGCGAGCGGATGAAAATGGCTTAAGAAGAATAAGAAAGAATCCCAGTTTTCATTTCGTCATTAGAGTGTAATTTGTGATACGACAAGTATAATTTGTGATACGACAAGTATAATTTGTGATACGACAAGTATAATTACTGAAAAAAAACTGCTTGTGTGCAACATAAAAAAAATCAATAAAGTCATTGTAAATTAAGAAATAGAAGAAAGGAATTAGTATTCATCCAAATGACTTTGTTTGTGAAAGTCCAATAATAGTATTCGATTGTGTTAATAACATTAAAACTTAACAATTTAATTAAATGCAAGAGTTAACATCAAACCAGTTATAATAAACTCCTTGACAATATTTTTTGAAACAACGTGATTGTTCAATACAGATTAATATAAAACTCGAAGTCTGCATACCTAGACGAGCTAGTCGCCTTGCGGACTTTTTTAATTCAGTTGATCGAATGTATTAGACGATAAATGCTTTCTATTCATAGATGTGTCGCTCGCCAGTAATCTTGTTGTTTTCTGTTCCATTAATTACTAACACGATTAAATGACTAAGAAGCTTATCGAATAAATATATCTACGTTATCTAGGAGCTATTCGTGTAAATATATTTAAAAAACTTACCGAAATTATAACGCATTCTAGCGGAATAACAGGCAATCACTACAGTGTAACCACAGACCAAAAAGATTATCAATTAAAAATTAAAGAAGTCACTTCATTTCATAATACTACTAATAACACAGCACAACACTGGCAGTTCCACTCGCACTGAACCGATTCGAAAATGAAATTTGTAATTAATAAAATAATTGTCTATTGTTTTTGGGTCGCGTGTGACAAGACGGAGGTGTTAGGGAAATGGCGCGGCCAGGAACGGGCGCGCGCGCTGCGATCAGATCTCAAACTGAGCTACCATACACTCACGAGACAGCAATAATAACCCACCTCGTATTTTTTTTTTCGTTTTTTTAAATGAAAATCTACAAGATTGACGCCTTGCTTTGCGGTTTACTTTGATCCCCTTTGAATGTTTTTCGCATCGACCACCGAGTTGGACTTTAATTCGGATGCTCGCATGTCAACTTTTGACGGGATAATCCGCTGATTTGTTTTTTAATTTTTTATTCGAAGAAGTTCAAGAGGTGTGCCAAAAATGGATCGGTTGGATGGTGATTTGCTTTTGTTGGAGTGATCGGGTAGCCGTGTGCGCATATTTTCAGTCGTAATGTGTCTCCGCACTATTGAGATGTTATCTCGATCTTCGTGTTTCATTTTTATGTTATGTTTTTTTTATATGTCGAGTTGCCGGCAGTAAACATACCCAGTGTGATGATGCCGGAAAGAACGTATATGACTTCTGAATAACGTGGCGGCATCTTAGGTACTTGCTTCTGCAAGCATATCTAGTTAAGTTAAGTGGGACAACGCATAGCGGAATCTTAGCTCAACTTGATGAATTTCTATTGCCCAAAAGATCGAAATAATTATAGACATTCTTCGTACGACGCACATTTAGCATTGATTTTTTTAGGGTTCCATTCCTCAAAAGGAAAAAAGGAACCCTTAAAGATCACTTTCTTGTTCGTCTGTCTGTCTGTCAAGACCATTTTTCTCAGGAACTCGTTGACGCATCAAGTTGAAATTAACATCAAACACTAATGTTAGTGGTCCCTTGAAGCTGTGAAAAAATCAAGTTTCTAAGTCAACGTAATCAAAAGATACGGCCATTAAGTCTTAGATTTTAACAAATTTGAACATTTCACAGGTAAATCAAAACCTATAGGGTACTTTCCATTGACTTAGAATCATGAAATTTGGTAAGAAGCAAGGTCTGACAGCATAAGTTAAGGGAAAAATTCCGAAAGTTGTTAATTTGTTGTTATATGACATAAAAAATAGTTTTTGTAATTACAAACATATTTTGCGGTATGTTTGTTGACTTTGTCGTACATCGCAACCGCAAAGTTGAGTTTGTCTTTCGAAAAAGACGGGCAAAAGTCTTCGAGAATTAATTCCCGAGATGGACGTATTCAAGTTTGTTTTCTTACGGAACCCTTGGACCGCAAGTTAGACTTTTTTTATTTTAGCAATTAATAACAATAAGATTTTTCATTTTTTTTCTTTTAAAAGCATAACTCTCTAGAAATACTTCAAGTGTCGCAAAAGACTTTACAAACATACAACTAACGGACACAAAGTACATCTACACTCCGTATAATTATATTGAATCACACAAATAATTATTGCCACCATTGATCGAACCACAATACTCCACGCAATGGCAGTTTGCAGGCAGAAGATTTAATCAACCGAGAGGTGGAATATTTTTTTAAATTTAAATGTGACCAACCTTAAGTGTCACCAATTGTTTTATTGAAATAGGTTCACAAATGGCGAAGACATCGCGTAACACACACACACAAAAACAATATTTAAATCGAATTGAGAATCTCCTCCTTTTTGAAGTCGGTTAACAAAGAAAATAAACTAATTTAAATCTGGAACGAGAAATGCATGACAATACTATACAGCACGACAGTCCAAACATGTCAATGTCGAAATTCAACACAAATGCGTTCAAAAAAGCGATTTGCTTGGCACGAATCTTTCATTAAGAAGAACTTAAGTACATTTAAGATAGGTCCCCGTTTATCTAATATTTAATATCTGGCAATAAATATACGTATTTATTCAGATTTATGTAATAATCATGACTATTTAATATGCGAGAAACTGGACGACATATTGAAAGTTGTGATGTGCGGAGGTAAGTAGGTGACAACTAATGGTCTCACAATTTACCGAAAAAATAAATTAAACACTTCCGTTGACAGTGGATCTTGTTTTGATGAACAATAAACTAATTTATTTTAATAAACTAGGGTTTATTAGAAAATTTGTTGCATTTAAACATCTACAACAAGACCTATCTTGTTGTAAATGTTTGCATTGTGAAACTAAGTGAAAAGATTTGGTTAAGTAAAAATTTAAATGAATTACCATCCAAAGGACAACAATGAGGAACTAAGTTCCAACAGTAATTTGGTTAATTACTTTAACCTGGTTGTCGTATTAGATTCTTGTAAAGTCTAAAAGTATTCATCTGTATACGCGATCAGAGTATATCGAGCTGTGATACGATCGATTAATAGCAATTCGAAGATTTATCCAATGTTACCATATTTTCGTAATGTAGTCATATCCTCTAATTCAATGTAGCATAATGGTATATGAACCTCTTGCAGACCTATGCAGATGCCCTGTTGTAAGCGCCTTCGAAAATCAAAAGGCTGTGACAAAAGCATCGACAATAAGAATATTTTTTTTATGCGGTCACGCTTTTGTAACGCACGTACCACGTTAACAGTGTATACAACTATTAATATTATTTGAAAAGAAACTACTTTTTTCATATTTTTTTTACCCCACACGTGGTACCTCACTCTAATCCACAACTAGGCAAAGCTATGGCAACCAGACTGCTAAACATACTAATATATTCCTAAATACAGCCATATTATAGATAAACTACACTCAGAAACAGAACAAATGATTGTGCTCATCACACAATTATTTGTTTTGGGTGGGAATTGAATCCATGTTCTCTGGCTCAGCAGTTAGGATCACTAACCACTAGATCAACAGACCTGTAGGCATAATTGCGCCTCGGGTACATCTTTAAATGTGTAGGCAAAGGTTTATTAAACACCCACATTTAAGTAGCTCTCTATCAAAAACACAATATTAAGTTTCTAAAATAAAATTAATATTCACTCCTTATTTTACACAAATCAAGCATTTGCAGATGGCGACTGCGACGCCGCGACGGCGCGGCGGATGTTTAATGGCGGGTTTATCGCCATCTCCCAGTTACCTACCTTACAGCTTCAACACCGGGTCGAACGCGCATCCCAACAGCATTCCTCATCGAAATGAAGCAAGCGTGTATCTCACGCCATAACAACGATAATTACCTACCTATTCCTGCGGTTAATGAGCTAGCCCTAATGAGATGATATTAAGTAAATAATTTTAATACTTTTGCTAAATAATATGTTAATGATTGCATATAAAATTTGTCTTCTTTAAACAAGCTAAATATGTGTCAAACTATTCACAAACACTATCTAGTCTCGACGACATGAAAAATGTATTCTCATAAATATAATAAAAGCGTCAACCGCAATAAGTAACAGAACCTAAAACTAAAGCTGAAAACAAATAATACATGGCGAGTATACTATTAAAGGTAATTTGTCAATATTATTATAGTCATCATTTTACACAATATACCTTCAGTTTAATTTTTATTTTAGGCGATTTCCAAGACGAGATGAAGTGTGACACGCTGCGCGCGCCGTACTGACACGCTGCGGGCGCGCCACACGCTGCAAGATCATTCGTGTCGGTGGCATTCAAGTGTTTGATTCAAATGTGACAGCATGTATTCCTCTGAAAAAGACGAAGACAAGCTGGCTTTTGTGCAACTGGCTAATTTACAGAGAAAAAGAGCACCTTGTGTGGACAGTAGGAAAAGCGTTCAGATTATTTGAAGTAATATTACAACTTGAACATTATATAGGTGTACCCCCGGTGGTGGCACGCCTGTGGAGCGCCTTCTCAGCCCCTCACCAATGTACTTGCATATAAAATGTATGAAGCGGTGCATCGATGTCACACCTGAAGTGCGCTGCGCCTGTATCCTTTCTGTCTTTACTGGGCCTAAACCATCTTGTATCTATAAAAGCACTTACACGCTACAAAGAATCAAAGTTAACCACCTATCTGGTTAGAGTTTGAGTGGGGTCACCAGATCTCCAGCATCGATGGTAGACTACATATTTTCATTGTCTAATTCAATTTTTTAAAATTTTCAAAGTGCCCGGTCGCTGCCTATTACGTGCGTGCTATCAAATTATAGTTGACGAAGTGTGGGTGCTTAATCACCTCTGTCTGTAATAATATTTTATCTAAACATTACCAAAAAGGTAGTCTTTCGCTTATTTTGAGATAAAATATTTTAAACAACGAAAACAAGCGACGATTCTTTTAAAAAATTCTGTCAACATAATGTCAACGACAGTGACATGTTAAGATCAAAGATCAGCATGGCAGACAATGACATCCATCAACACAGATTCGCTTTAACTCGAAAGATGATGAACATAATAATATAAGAGAAACGAACTCTAGAATTGACGGAAATAAGTATATTTTTAAACTTAGGGCCAGCATCATCTAGCTGCAAGAACAAATCGACGTGTAAAAGTGTCTGAAAATATCTTTTTGCAAAATAAATCATTTATCTTTTTGAGGGTTTTATAGGCATAGAAAATGCCTGATACTTAGATTTAAAAAAATGAATTACGGTTTAAAATAAATTACCTGGTACCTTATTTATATTCTTCTACATTTTATGATAAATCCGTCAAAGAAAAGTCAATATTACAAACTAGCTGTTGCCTGCGACTTCGTTTGCGTGGAAATTTTGGTTAAATCTATCCCACGGGAATCGTATACTTTCAGGAATAAAAGCTTATGTGCTATTCCAGACTATAATCTATCTCTGTATTAAATTTCATCCAGATCTATTTAGCTGTTTTTGGGTAAAAGATAACAAGCATTCAGATGAATATCCATCCATCCATTCTCACAAACTTTATAATATGCATTAGTAAAATATATATAAAGCATCATTTTTCCTATACAGTTAATATTATATATCGTTTTAAATTGTTAATCTTTCACTATATTAAAATTAAATACATCGTATTATTGTAATGCAATCAGAAACTTAAAACGAATGCACTGTTTTAGTTACCGTAAATTTTTTACCTAGCCGGAATAAAGCTTTAAAAAATAGTTGGGTACGGTGATATGGAGATTTAAGAATGCATTAAGTCACCTAGACTTACTTAGGCTGATAATATATATATCCAACACTAGGTAGGGGCTAATAAGCACATAATACGATATTACAAGGTCGACTTATCCAGCTATAATTTTACTTAGTTGATCCCCGTTACAAAGAAGGAATGAGTGTTGAATACTTACTGCAACACAACTCAAAACAGTTCCACACTTTCTACTTTTCACCTACAGAATTGGTACTAAAAAATGACACAAATGATATACCTGTTTGGTTAACAATATAAATTTATTGTTCCTAGACTTTCAGATTCACATGAGACCGTAAATTCGGGTAAATTACACTCTAAATTTTCTATTTAAAACTTAACGAGACCACTTGTAATTTCACAATAATGGCCATCACGAGAATTTTCTCAGTTGAATTTGAAGATTAAATTGAATAAAAAAGTCTAAAATGTATAACTGCAAATCTCACTGGTGTAAGACCTATTTTTTAGCGACTCTGCACAAACAGAGAAGGACACTAGACTGCCCGGGGGCAGAAAATAGGGTCCTCATTAAATATACAGGTATAAATACCTCCAAACATCTCGATGACACAAGGGTTTACTGTTAGCCGACAGACTCTCACATACCTGCTGGCCCAGGACAAAAGGCTCCCGTGACCGATACACATTCCGCATGCATGCACGCCACCGATATGTTACAGGGTCAAGGAACCTCGATAACGACAAGGACATTTCTAAACTTATTTTACATTTCTTCAGCAAAACCCCAAAAAAATATGACCAACTGCTCTGTTTTGACCAACTTTTTTGTCTTTCCTCGACAACGTCAAAAATGTTCGCCCAAAACTCCTGACATCGACCATGGACAATAACATAGCCAATGTCACGTACCACGACACATAGTTGCCATTCTAAACTACCTAACTTTAGTCCAAACACTTCATCATCATCATCAGCCTATCGCCGTCCACTGCTGGATGAAGGCTCCAACTATCCCGATCTTGGGCAGTCCGCATCCAAACACTTACTAACCATCAATTTAGTTTTTTTTTGCACAACTTTACAGTACGGTGCATGGAATGAGTATGGTTAATGATGGAGGCCCAAACCAAAAAATTGTCTATCAGAGATAACGATTAACCTGACCTGCAAACCCGGCAATTTAATCTCACGCCAACTTATGCTACGAGATAGATAAGGTAGTTTAATCTTATTTGACAGAAGATATCTTATAGGCAACAAAACTATTAACTAACATTTTATATAGAAACGGAATACCGGAACGGAACAGAAAATACAAAACAGTACAGTATATTTACTCCGCTGTTACTTTTAACAAACTTTCATTAGTTTCACTTTTTTTATGGTATAGGAGGCAATCAAGTAGACGGGTCACCTGAAGGTAAGTGACTGCCGCCGCCTATGAGCACCTGCAACTCGATAGTCACAAGTGCGTTGCCGGCCGGATGAGGATAGGTAAGGGGAAGAGGGAAGGGTTAGGGCCTCCGGTAACCTCACTCACTCGTCGAAAAAGTTGTTTTGGAGGGAGGTAAGCATTGCTTCACTACCGGTTTTCTATTAGGCCGTGGTATCACTCCGGTTGAGCCGGCCCATACATGCCGAAGCATGGCTCTCCTACTTGAATCCTTGTATGAGTTCACTTCACTTGCTTCACCGAGTATGTGAACAAATCTTGGAAGTCAATTAAAACCTTCTTCTAATTGTCATATCGAAATACAACTTTGTAAGTTTAGGTTCTTTGACAAAACTATAATTTGACATCTTGGAGCTGATCTGATGATGGAACCAGGAAAGGGATAGTGGAACTCTTCAGTGGCAACTAGTCAACCTCTCGAGTTTGTACTCATATGATTTGATGTTTGTATGATTTGATGTTTGTACTCATTAGTTTTGATGAGTAACGATGGTCTAATGATGAGCCAGAATGTGGATTTATTATTATTGTTGTTTTAAGTGCCTAGTGCCACCTCGACCATTTCTGGTCTTTTGTGGCGCACTTCTACTATACAGTTCACTGCTCAGACTTATGGCTTCGAGAAACCTCCAGATCTTATCAGCAGTGATTTATTTGTATTTCCTGTAGTTGCATGATGTGCAACCCTAGGTTAATACTTCGGTGCCGCATTAGTGGGCATAACAGAAAGTCTCTTAACAGAATCTGCATATTATGTTCTCGCCCAATTTAAGGTTGAACATATGTTTGTTCAGTTTGCAGTGTGCAGTGAGGACTCTTGTTACTGCACAGGTTTTGTATCTTTTGAGCTCCAGAAGTTCGTTGGATACTTTATTATCATAGCCGTTTATTAAGGCTTTCGATTGCGATAGATTGTGGATAGTGGATTTGTTTTTTCATTAATTGTTACTATGTATACATTTGCCGTAGCTTCATTGTTATTAAAAAAAATCTGAATTAAAGTCGCATATCTTTCTTTAAGCGATCACAAGTATTTCTTAAAATGGTTGTCAATAACACATAGGTACTGCTCACAATTTAAATCAAAATTGGAAACAAAAGAAGTCAAAAGTCACTTGTCACCCGGAGGCGCTTGCGAACGGCAGACGTGAGATTATAACCTACAAAGTTAGTTTAATCTTTGAAATCATCAATTTTGAACCGTATTTCAATAACTCAAGGTTCTTTCAAAATGTAATTACTGAGTTATTTTGGTTGCCGACAAAAGATTTATAAGCAAAAATTACCAACAAAGCGTTCACCTTTACCGTTTATTTGCAATATTTAAATTGCATAATTCAATTTTCAGACATTGTTCTCGTGGCAAATTGTATGAGTTTTTGTAAATGTCTACTCATATATTATTATGTAGATATGTTTTGAAAATTAAATTAAAGCTACTTATAAATTTACAAATGCTGTTTTAAGCCACATACTCTCATTTGAATTAGCACAAAATTGCAGTACTTATAGAAAATGCTTTAGAAATGAAGAAATATTGCCGTTCCACATAATTGTTCCTCCATGGCACAAGTGTACTTACACTTACCTATACCACAGATAAGATAATAGTTTGCCTGTACGGTAAGTATGTAGCGAATTCTACATTTCAACAGAGCGACTGTACAATAGGGTGGAGGGACAATGTGTGGAGAAAAAAAAATCATTGAATTGATCTTGAATAACTGCAAAAAGTATTATTTGGCTAAATAAAATGTAAATATATTTTTGTTTCTTATTTTTGACTTATTTTTTAGCCCACCTTAGCTTAAAGATACAAAAAATAATATTTCTTTAAACAAGTACAAAATGTTACAAACATCAAATTCCTTTTATATTTTAACGTGCAAATACACATATATTAGAGACTAAAACCTTAATTTAGGAAAAATGTAAGAAATTTGGCATATTGAAAGGTAAAGAAATTATTTTTGTGTCCTTAAACATTCCTTTTCCTTACAAAATATGCCATAATTGCTCGTGCTCGCACAGTAAAAGATGCTTCACTGACCATCTTTAGACATCGCCCTACTGCTTATGAACACGCTTGTAGCTCTATCAAAATGTGAGTTTGTGACTACCAGGTCTTCCAATTCATTGTGACTGATATCCTATTGCATTGGAAGATATGTAACTTGTGCCTCAATCCATAAAATCATAATTAAAATACTCATTCGGCTCAAAGTTTAACTTAAGAACTTTAAATATTGCCAATTGCCAGCTCAAGTTTTAAGTTTTTTCTAGTTGGAAAATTTCGTCTTAATCTCAATTCATTTATATATAGCCACTTATCTATACTAATATTATAAAGAGAAAAGATTTGTATGTAAGTATGTTTGTAACGAATTGGCTCAAAAAGTACAAAACCGATTGCGATGAAACTTGGTATGTAGATAGCTGGAGACCTGGATTAACGCATAGACTACTTTTTAACCCGAAATTCCCACGGGATCCTGACTTACGCAGGTGAAACCGCGAGGGCTGCTAGTCGTATATAATTACTAATAACAGTTATCAGGTATTAAAAATATTTCTTTGTATGATTGAATAAATATTTTTAATGTAAGAACGTTAATGGGCTTTCTTAAAAGTAATTCTCTTTCTTTATATAGAGCCAGAGGAGCATGTTGCAACAAATTAATTGTCTTGGAGAGTTTAGTAAAGCTACATTTAGTCAGTACTACTTCAGTTTCCTCATGAAACAGGCATGTTTGACAGGAATGCAAATACTCTGTGACAGGTGATCAGTGCAGTTTCCCAACATATTTCTTATGGTCCCGGAATAAAGTTGCCGAAAAAATGCCGAAGGGGTAGTTCGTTCACGTGTAATTAAGAAATTAACCATTGCAGTGATCTGCCCAATGTTTTTCACACGTTGCATCGTAACAATTGGTAATGAAGTCGAACTCCACACTTCTTTCTATAAGATCAATCGCTTCTGCATTAAATACTTCAGGGATAGAACGCTGGTTGCCTTTTAGTTTGACTAATGTATTAGTATTTAATCCTGCGAAACGAAAATGGGACAGTATATTATATTTCGAGAAATGAAAAATGAATATGGAACCTAAATTTGTACATAGATAACAACGGAACTTAAACAACGTCGACGTCGTTTGACGTCATATTTATTCCAAGTTTGTATTATGTTTTGTCAGCAAATTTACATTTTTCATACAAATATCTATATTTATTTTATTTTTTAATATAATATAATATCAGGGCCGCTTTGCATATACGAAGCGGATCAAAACGAACAAATAATGTTATGAATATTTATTTGTTTTTTTCTTTCTTCCTAAACATTAACTTTATATTTTAAAAGTTCTTTAAAATATAATTACAAATAGGTAATCTTTTTCTTATCATCGCTACCAACATTACAAATGGAAATGGTAAGTAACACCCTATTTCCATGTGAACGATTATCGATGTATCGATTACATTATTGATTTCATTCGATACGCGGGCTGTTCGAATTTTATGCATTCCATATTCAATTCGATTGTAATGTGATTCGGTCTATTCCAATTAATGGGTTATTAAAAAGATTTTATTATTCGTAGAACATTTATCATGCTTTGTATATCTGTAATGACTGCGTAAATCAATTACGTTTTGTACTTTGGTAAAAAGGTAAAAGTTTTAAAAACGTATTTTGAGAGCGGTGGCTGTGACAACAAATTATAAAAAAAATAGATTACAATCAATTTCAATGCCTCTAATTATGCTAGCTGAAACTTTCATTAACTATTTTGTGTGGATTTATGGGATTTTATGGGAAAGACGAAGGTATCGCGTACTAAACACACAAAAACAGTTCAGTTAAAACACTTTTTGAAGTTAGGAAAAAATAAACTTTCGATCCTTAAATTCATTTCTCTTGAGTAAAGTTAATATAGTTCAAGATCGTATATCACTTTAAAACAGGTCAACAACGAATTAACTAATGTTACCGACAATAAATTATTGTGCGGTATATCTGAAGTGGAAACTTCTAGTCGCATTACTTGAACTGATATTGGGAGAATGTGTTTATATGTGTCGCTAGTATCAAGAATGTAATTCCATTATTAATAGTTTGTCGTCGGGTGAAAGGTATCAAAGTATCAAATCAGTATTGGGTGACTCGATCATTTATAGAAACGTTTCAAGACTATGTTGATATTGTCTGGAACTGATATTCCAATACTTTGGAATCTTATAAATATTATTTAAATCTTATAAGGTGCTCGTAACCATTATTTTTTTTATTACAAAAATATGAATAGTTCACTGCCAAATATTATCTAAAATCATAAATATTTTAGAGGCACACACCTTATTTTAAATCTTATTTAATAGTGCTACTCGTGCATAGTCATTTAAAAGCTATACTGTATTTTCTATTAACTTTTTTATGAAATGTAAATAATAAAGAACAAAAACAATGATACAAATATAGTTAATTAATATAAACTTTTATAACTTTAAATAATGTAAAGAACAAAAACGCGCATTTTAAATACTGTAGTCTTAAAACCACCTGATCTTCTGCTGCTGAAAGGGTTTAACTGATTTTTCATCATTATTTTTATAAAGAGAAGTTACCATTTTTGCTTATTTTAGCATCACACATTGTTTAGACATACACTTACCACATGATACATTTGTGTTAAAAAAGTAAAAAAACTCTTAAAATTGGCATCCAGAACAAAATGAAGGAGCGGAATAAGCGGCTCGCGTGTCATGCAATCTCTAAAATATATTTTTTAATCAAACAAAACCTTATTAAATCGAACATCGGTCAGGGCCCTTTCGTATCAGTAGCTATTTACGTGAAAGAATGACATGAATACAAATTCACCTGTATTAATATTTTTTCAAGAATGATTTCAATATATTGTATTTGCCTATTAGGGGGGCGGAAATCGGTATAATGTTGAAATTATCATCAAATACTTAAATCTACTGTCCTTGTGGCTACTTCTTGGTAGATTCTGTGAAGGACAACATACGGGATCTGTTCCAGAGGGTTGAGACTTGGGAGAGAAAGAGCGAGAACATAGGACTATAGAATAGGGCGAAAACAAAAATCATGAGCGTCAATCGCGCAGAAATCTTATCAGATATGGGAAATATTATTCCTATTATCCAGACGGTCGACTACGATATCTATCTCGGATCCCAAAGTTTGTGAGGATGGATGTATGGATGTTTGTTACTCTTTCACGCCAAAACTACTGAACCGATTCCGATGAAACTTGGTATGTAGATAGCATTAAACCTGGATTAACATATAGGCTACTTTTTATTCCGATATTTCTACGGGGTCGGGAATTACGAGGGTGAAACAGCGGGGTGCTGCTAGTAATCTATAAATATCGGTTCGTTAATAATGGCGATGCCAGGACTGTGTAAACTATCAACCTAATTAAGTATACCAATCGTTGATAGCTTATAGTCGTATTCGCATTGGTAATATTTTTTTTATAGCCACTCTGCTATCAACAGTTAAGCATATACCTCCTCTAAACCTTCCTGTTCCAGTACTCTTGTCTAATCTTATTTAACTTGTGCCTCAGCTCAGCACATAATTTATGATTATTTCCGCCATATTAAATAAATAGCGGCTACTTACCTTAACACAGCCTTGTACTTAACATATCGGTGCTTCAAATTAAATATTGTTTTGTACATCTACTTAAGCCCGTTACAAGTTCCGTCTACTGATGCCCCTTGGGAAGGAAAATGGAATATGTACAGTTAATACGGTGTTCATAAATAAATGAAACATTGGATCCTTGTAATGAATGTCAACGGTAAGGGCAGATGATATCTCTGTTTAGTTACATAAGTACCTACTGAAATTTTATTATGAGTCTTAGAATGCTTTCGCGAATATTCGAGCTGGCAACGATACGGCTTGACTAGATATTTTAAAGTATTAATAGTTTTAGTAGGATTGTAATAATTTAAGGAAAATGTCCCCTTGATAGCAAGCGATTACCAGTGCCTGTTGGCAACCCTGTCAATTTGAGCACCAACCCCTAAAGCTTCCATTCCCTCTTCTTGAGCACCAAAGACCCAAGTTAACAGCAGAACTATACCAGTTGTGTTAGGTATCCCTATCTGTTATAGAGTGGAGATACTGGATAGCCTTAGAGCCATGCTTCGGCACGTATGGGCCGGCTCAACCGGAGTGATACCACGGCCACACAGAAAATAGGCCTGAAGGAATACTTGTGTTTCACCGAGTAAATGTGGTTAAGGTAGGCCTCTCCCCTTGTTCCGGATGTCTTAATAAAACACCGTGTGGTTTTAATCCGTTTGATTCCAACACACCACCCCACCGAAAATCCCGGTGGGGTGGTTTCCAAACGTACAAAAAAAAGGCCTTTCTCCTCTCCCCCTCCCCTAAAGGCCGCCAACACACTTGTGTCTCTTGAGTTGCAAGTATCCATGAGCGACGGTAGTCATTTACCATGAGGTGACCCGTCTGCTCGTTTCGTCAACATCCCATAAAAAAAATTGCCTTCGGGTAGATTAAGAAGTTAAACTTGATTATAACTTTTTCCATGACTCCAGGTGCGTTATAATGTAAATATTTCTTACTGCTCGGATGTCTTATAAGCATATGACCGGTTAATGATTACCGGTAATAACACCAGCAGTATCACTCGCGCCCTTTATCTGCATCAAGAGTAGGACCACATCATTTGCTAGACAATGTAGTCACGGAATAATAAAAATATGATCACAATCCAATAATATTGATATACCTCTGACAAAGGCACATGAACATGACACATCGGGAAATAAAACAAAATCCTTACTTTGTTTTGTCTAATATGTGAGAGTGTAACAGTGATTGTTTTAAACAGTTCACAAAAATATTTATCATCATCTTGACAGGGGTCGTCAACTGCTGATCAAGGCCTGTGATGTAAAACATTGGTTAAAATAAGAGCGTGTGCCACAATCGTGACATGCCGTGCTACTCCTTGTGCATCTGGTAGAGTAGTGCAAGGGATTCCACCTTTAGATATCACGGCAGAGTCACGACTATGTGGCTCGCTACCTTTTAGGAGACCGTGTGGTATCTTTTTTTGACCCAGACGGCTGTAACCAATTGCTGGTGTCGTAGGATGCGACGTTGCGGGTCATCAGGGTCTGTTTGGGAAAGTCTAGTATCATTGAATAAATAAATACTTGTATTATTTTATCTTAAAATAAAGATTTATTGATTATAAATCTAATTTAAAAGCTCTGAATTTAGCCACGTTTTACGAGTTCATTAATTAAATGTGATTTTATTTCACTTCTAAGATGTACCACAAAACACGATCACTTGTTCAGAATTAATACCATTATGGTTCAATTTGTTTTGTGATTTGTGAGCAATTTATTGTTCTTATTTTCACAATAATAATCCTTTATTGGTTCACAATTTTGGTCAACTCAATTACCTTTTAACGTATAGGAGACAAGCTGCCTAAATTCGTTCAATAATTACAGTTCCTTGCACGATCCAAAATAGTATCAAGCTACGTTTTCCAAATCACGATTAACATGTAACTATCGGCAATTCTATCCAACAAAAGTCTTGATCGACAGTGTGCCTTACATTACCAAATATCTAATTATAATTGCGAAAACACAATTGTCGTGCAGTTATTATTGCTTAAGCTTGCATTAAAATTAGGCTTGTTCTTGCTCGGTCACTTGAGAGAGCGCTCCAATCTAATACAGTCACTCACATGTACTAGTTCGGACTTCTAGTTCTATTAGTTCAGTAGTACATTGATGCATTGAATGAATATTTGGATCTTCTTCATATTTTGATTGCATAGGACTGTCATTCATATACCCGTAAAATCACCATACTAATTTACTTATCTACATTTATATTACAAAAAATTATAACTAGTAAGTCAATGCATTTTTTTTCGATACTTTTTATAAATACTAAAATAAAATATGTGGAGACAGCATGCATCTCATTCATATTCGTTCGTTCGTTCGTTCGATGTAACGTACGACATTTCAATTGACGATTCAGTCGTTCCATGTTTCTTGACTCTTGGCAGTACTAATGTACTAAATGAAGTCCTATTAGCTCATAGAATAGTTCGTTCTAGTTCCATGTCAAGAATGAATTCATAATAGTACATAGTTCGTGAACTACACAAGTCTAATTAAAATAGTATTCATATTTCAACTTCTTTGGGATGAGTTTTAGGTGTACAGAATTACAAATAGAAGGAAAGTACAACGTGTATCATAACAGGCTTTAAGTTTCGCTCGGAGGTATGATTGGGAACGAAGAGAGGTGTGAGTAGGATAACTAACTTGACTGATGTATCTCTTGTCATTAGTAAGATGATAGGGACGGAAGAAAAAGAAGATGATATTGGAGGGAAGAAAGAGTTGTTTCTTAACGGCTAAAGGTTCTCCCAGCTATATGACCAGGGCATTGCTGTTTGAGTGGCAAACAAGATCTGAAAAGCGAAGCGTTGCTAAATCAAACGGTTTTCAGTACAGTGACAATGCTTCCCCAACCGGGTGACCCAAATATGTTTTATACAAATGGTAATCGGGTAACTTGATTTCCGATATTGGCAATACCAATGAATAATTTTTATGAATTACCAATCCTATCCCTCAAATAGATCACCGGCAAATGTACGACTGCGATGTCACCGTCCCTCGTAAAGCTGTCTTTTACTGCTACAAGGTTTTAGAACAACGGTTACCCGCTAACCATCAGAGTAGTCGTTCGTCACTACCAATGTATAAAAACAGCTTTATATTTTTTTACAAAATACTGCGAACATAATAATGAGCAATAATGTCACTGACCACACACAACCCGATAATGCGATTGTGGTCACGTTCTGTTGTCTAGACACCGTACCTCAGTTGGGCTTGTAAAAATGTCAGACTGCTGACACCCATCACACCTCACATGCGAGGGTTAAATTTGTATTGATTTCGTTTTAAAATAGATTTAGTTTATCATCTGAATGATGAAGATGTATGCTCAAAAGGAGTTGACGTTGACTAAAGTATAGTCCCAAAGTTATTTACTCATTAATTATTCCTATATATATCCAGGACGCATAATACTACATGTTTTTCACCTTACCCTGCTTTGTAGTCATTGTCAGTACCTTTGGTGACGTCCCTAAAGTTTATACGCCACTTTTTTATCCACGTAACGGTCCACATCAATCCGTGACCATTTTCATTGGAGCTGCGCTCTCTCAAAACTTTTTATTAACTATTTGGGAAAGATTTAGGCAAAGAAACGAGACATCTTACAAGCTTTTTAAAGTTTTACCAAAGACTTTATGATATTATCCCTCTAGATGGGTTCGTGAAATACTTAATCTTCTCTTCTCTTCTCTCTCAGCCGCTCCTAACACAATCGAAAGTATTAATAAAAATACTAATAAAACATGACCCATGATTATTTAAAATTATACGGTTTTACTCACGTGTATATTTCGGGGATGCCCGACTAGTTTCGGCCCGCTCTGGCACCTGCAACCGGCGCGGCAGGACGCCTCACCTCCTGATAAAGGGCCCCCGTCAGGTCCGAAACTAGTCGGGCATCCCCGAAATATACACGTGAGTAAAAGCGTATAATTTAAATAATATGAATACCACTCACGAAAGTTTTTATTCCAGTATGACCCATGATACCAGTAAGTGAATAAAGTATTACATTAAAAGCACATTAGAACAGTTCAATTCATATCTCAAGTTCCGTTTCCTCCCCTGGCTAGTACTTTAATACTCCAATTACTAGGAGCTCATAATGCACTAGGAAGCTTAAAGCATACGTTTAGTGATTCAACTGTGACCGTCTAAACCGCGCCTACCTACTTAGAGCGATATAATGACCTACTGCAATGTTATGGTAGTCCGGTATTCAACAATGGCTATGCGTGATCAAGCAGGAAGGGAGCGCTGATTAAAGGGAACGTGATTATTTAAGACCATAGTTGTATTCTACTCTTGTTTCGTAATAAGACATTATTACTTACTATTAAAAGAAAAAGCTTATATAATTATAACTTAATTTATTTAACTTCAGGACTATAGTACCTATTCGGCGACAAGGGTCTATTCGTGCGTAAATAATGTTCACAAACGCAAGTGTGAAATCCCACTAATATTATAAATGCGAAAGTTTTGATTGATGTCTAGATGTTTGTTACTCTTTCACGCAAAAACCACAGAACCAATTGCGATGAAACTTTGTATGTAGATAGCTGGAGACCTGGATTAACGCATAGGCTACTTTTTTATCCCGATATTCTAACGGGATCGGGACTTATGCGGGTGCAACCGCTAGGCGCTGCTAGTATGTATATAAAATTGTAAAAGAAATGCAGAAAATCATGTAAGCCTGTATCGATAACAGTGAACCAGTGTGCAGAACAGTGCAGTGTCAGTGCGAGCGAGTCAGTGCCAACTTCAATGAACCCTAAATCTAGGTAAGTGATGCCGAAGTCTTCATGGATTTTTAGAAGGTTTATTAGCGTACGGCAATATTGTTATAAAGACCCAATCGATTTGGAATGGAAAAACGGTTGGATAACAATATTATTCATGTATACGAGGAGGACACATGCTGCTTAGCGTTAAGTTTAGGTTAAATATTCACAACTATTTCCCTCCAACTCACCCAATTTAAGTGGACAAAAGCTGAAATTAAAGAGCTCGTTTCAACGAGTGTTCTTAACATGACCAAACGAATGAACCAAGTACCTCAATTAGAACCGGAGATATAGAGACAGAAAGCTATGAAAACATAAGAAATGTACTAGAGGAAATGGCGTTTGAGTTTACCTTGAGAAGAGTGAAAGTAAGGTGATGACAAATCTGTGCATCAATAAAAAACGTGTGCGTCTCGGGACGCCCGACTGTAGTGATAACTTAAACGATAGACCGACTGGCGCCGTAACGCGTTATGTAACGAAGTGGTTTACCCTCCCATAAGAAGTTATCACTTCAAAAAATTTGTAAATTGTTTATTTAGAACGGCTGGACCGACTCGTAATAGATTTTTTTTTTAATAACTGCATATATAGATAGATAACCTAGGTATAGACCACCTCCCATTATTTATCACTCTAGAAAAGTGCTTGATAAACTTTAGACAATGTAGAAAACTCCCGGGGATTAGATTTCATCACGATGTCTTCTAATATGCTTACCTAAAATTATAAAATCAGAAATACGTGACTGGGAATCAAAATCCAACCGTTGCGTCGCCGTTGGCGTGGGATGGCAATGGTTCACTACGCAGATCTTGTATCAACTTTGCTCACTTTATGTGCTTCTCTCTCCTTATAGGTTGTTTGCCTTGGTTGTTCTCTTTGCTCTTGTTGTATTAACGAAATAAATGAATTTGCTTCATTTCAAATACTTCTTCTGATTACATTTGTTGACGGTTCCGAAGCAGTTTGGGACTAGTCGAGTCTCATTTTCGACATTAACGTCGATTACTGTGGATGATCTCAGCATAAGACGTCACAGTTTGGAGTGTGAGTGAGATTTGCCTACACAAACCCGGCAATACAAATTAAATTATCACAAAAAGCGCGGCAGATACTTTTAAAAAATACAGTAAAAATAACTTTGAATAAAATGCCATCATAATGTCCTTTCAACAAACTATTTTTAAACCAATGATGAAGTTATTAAACTCGAGGTGTCCATGTCTTATCCGGTTGTGGACGCTTGAAGTGCGCTCGCGCAGGCTAAATGCTAATGCGAGCGATCTACAGAGATAATAGTCCGTGTTAGTACATGGCTTTCGTTTTAACGAAGGCTTTATTCGGATGGCTTTATACCTTACTTTTACGAGAATATGCCTTAAGAAATGCTAGCCGATAATTTTGTAATGAACTTATCGCTTAATTATTGAAATATAAACTTGCAAATTATCCGTTTTTCAGTTGTTAATAAGTTTAAAGGTGTGAAGTTGATACAGTTCAACTTTTTAAATAGGTACATATTTTGCGATTCAAAAACAACACGGTACATATAGTTGTACTAGCAGTTCCCGCGCGACTTCGCTCGCATGTACATATTTTGCGCGGAACCCTAATTCTTTTTCCAAAATAAAAGTAGCCTAAGGTACTCCTTATAACACCAGCTATCTGACAGTGAAAGTCCCGTGGAAATTAGTCACCTGTGCCGGAGATTCGCTGGCACAAACAGACAGACCGACCAAACTAATATTTTAAATACTGATTTTTAGGCATAGGTATCGTGCAAATAACAGTTATTGATGAGCTTAAAAAATCTATTATTTTGACATTACAATCAGACACTTCAATTTTATTTATTTGTATTGATGATGATACGTATATTAATGTAATGTTATGTTATGTAATGTAACGTACGATGTAAGTATATTAGACTTTAAAATAGGTACGTTATTTATTTTCTAGGTTTATAATATTTTAAATAATAATGCAAGTTGTATACTGAGCACAGAATGATTTACGTCACTGAATATGGTTCAAACTTGATTGCGGGTCAAAACGTCACAAATTATTCATCGAACGTACATACTATTACAATCAATTCTGGCTATGCCTGTCAATAATCAGCTTGCCACTGTACCGTTTGACGCACGTCACACAGAGCGCGTTGTTGTAGTCTTACTGAATGAACCGACAGTTAGTGGCTGCTCTTTCTAGCGTCAAGACTCGCAAGAATGTCATTCCCTCACATATTTATCTTTTATGGGTGGAGAAAAATCACATCCCTTTCCTTTCTCCTACAAGATAACATCTAACTGTGGAAAAACGGGTGTTATGTACCTCCAACACAAAGGATCATCCGACAGGCTAGGTGATCATGCCTGTTACCGCGGCCCAACAGTTGAAGATGGGAAGTTGTGTATATTATGCTAATCGGCGCTAGAACTTTTATTGCTCGATGCAGGATTGGTAGTTGGTATTGGTATTGGTAGGACTCTGTTTTCGCATTAAGACTCATAAGCGGTCATTATGCGTTCAGATAAGGCTGACTAGTTGAGCCAGCTGGTCTTCGCTAGATGATATTGAAGTATGTTTTTGCTGTCTGAAATCGCCGCACAACTATCGCTTTCAGAACGCATATTACGCTTCACTCGCTTTAATGTCACTATCGAACGACATCACATCTAAACACGTGTATCCAAAATTGAATGATGATCCGTTGAGTGGTTAAGACGTGAAAGCGAAATAAACAAATAAACAATTTATTGCAGATTCTTAAACCACATCATTGACTTTAGATGCATGAAGTTCGATCGTAATATATTTAGAAAGTCAGTTTTGTATCAAGCTCGTAAGACAGTAAATATTAAACTTGAAATAGAATAACAATTTCATTCACTTTCACGGCAAAGATTAGGCTGGCATTAAATCTAAAGCCCTACAAGATATGGTTCTCAATTCGTCGGATTCTTTTTTTTTTATGTATGTTCACCGATTACTCGAAGACGCCTGAAACAATTTAGAAAATTCTTTTTTGTTTAATAGGGTATTTATTTCTTCTCAGGTGATCCCATTTAAATTTTATCGAAATCAGTCGAGCGGTTTTTGAAAAATCAACAAATATATAAAAATTGTATACATTGATGATATTTTCGTTTACTCCGAAACCTCGTCATTGGAGCAATGCGTTTAGTTGGCCTACCCACATTTTATTTAAACAAAATACTAATATCTACTTTCCACTAAAAAGCACATTGAAGTCGGTGATGTTTTTTTTTAAAAGATAATTATAATTAGTTATGAATTAAAAAGATCGAAGTAAATTTACTATTGCATTATCAGCAAGTCTAGCAATTTTTTTTTGCTTAATTAAAAAATCTTATCAGAATAAAATGTTAGGGATAAGATTTAGGTTAAATATTTTGAAGCTGTTTTCTGAATACAAATTAATCCCATACCCCAAGTATGGGATTAATTTATATTCAGAAAACAGCTACTAATTTTTTTACGTAATATTGTAGTAGCAAAATTACATTTACGGCGCGAGATCGCCATTTAGTGGCTGACTAGGTTTAACATTTTGGGAGGGGGAGGGGCGATAGCTCCTATTGCCATCGCCCCCCCCCCCCTTTGCGCGCCTGACGGTGATTGACGAATAACCTATCGTCTAATGCAGTGATTGACGGCTGCATGATTACATGATGAGATTTTAATGTCGATATTATTTCATCAATCACCAACGAACATCCGTCAATCATGACATTTGCATGAGCGTAATGGACGCCTAAAGTTCATCGTTTCAGTTATAATAAAGTGTAATAACTAACAACACAATAGAAATTACAAAGTAATATAATAACGAACAAATAAGCAGCTTCGCATTTACAATTTGTGTTAAGATGTATTGCAGTTTCTTAACCACGTCATTGACTGTAGGCATTAGGGGGCCCGACGTGTTAAAGAGCTCGGACTTCACCCCCACTCCCATACCTTACCTATCAGTAATATCTGTTTCCTTCTATTGGCTTCGTTTCATAACTACCTTTCCCTTTAAATATACTCCTAACTATTGCATCTTATACGCTTAACCCCTTTTTCCACACTGTGTGCAGTTTGGTCAAACTTGAGAGATAGGACATTTTTATCTCAATTCATAGTCACAATATTTTTGAAGTGAAAACTTTTGAAATGAAAACTTCTTTAGCAGTGTTGTGCACTTTTTGGGATGGGTAAAAAATGTTAAACTCGCGTCAGGACACGTGACCCTGATCGAAAATTCGTAAGACGGAGCCGAGTTTCTTTCTTATATTTAAAAAAACATAACATTCGAAATTCAAACATTTATGAGCGGCCAGGAGCGCAGAACTTCCAGTGTACCCTTTGTATACATTTAGATATATTATGTTATTTATTACCTACTTTTTATTTTTAACCTAATAATATATATACATGTGTGTGTGTGTCTTCTGACGTGCAGTCCTACGACTGGCTGTTTTTTTTATTGCATAACTTAGCTACAGCAACGCGTGACCGCGTAACTTGTATTATTACGTTATATATAATAACAATTTGACAACGCAGGTGATGAATCATGCATAAACATTGTATTTCTCACCATCCGGGAACCATTACTCAAGTTACGGTTATAGGCGAGTTTGTAATACTTGTGTGTACTGTTCTTGTTTCATGGTTTCTTGGACAATGAAGAGGCGCCCACCATTTTAACGGCGTATTCTATCCTCTTCACAACGGTCAGGTCAGGGTGGTATTTTTATTATTATACCTTTATATAATAGTTTATCGATATGAAGAGAATTACAATTAAAATTTATTTTTATACAAAACTAGATACCCGGCCACGTGTTACTGTGGCCCAGAGGATTTGCAATAAAATAAAAACAAAAAATAATTATCCTATCTCTCAAATTGTACACATTGTGCAAAATTTCATTAAAATCGGTTCATTAGTGTAGGAGTTCATCGCGAACAAAGAACGTGACACGATTTTTATATATATATGTATATGTTGAAACGTCTTTATCTTGGTAGGACAGCATAGGGTAGGTGAATATAAGGTATGGACTGCTTCAAACAGCACTAGCGGCCTCATAAATACCATTTTAGAAAAATAGATTATCCAATAGCAAGACATTGGTATGCAATTCATCAAGGAAGCTGCATCTTTAATGTAAAATATTTATAAATTAATAACCTATGCCTAAATCTGAAATAAAAGTCTTATTATTATTATTGTAAATCTTCAATAAATAAATGAGTTTCAAACTAACAAAGCTCTATTTATATTATTAGCATAATAGTAAAGTTATTTCTCCCATCAAATAAAGTGTAATATTATTATAAATTCAACATGGCCTTTTCATCGATAACTCACGGCGTGGCTGACAGATGTCACTGTCTATTGAACGAACATAACATTTATAATTTATGGCCAATAACATTAGTATTACAAGTAGCTACTTGTTATATTGCCATGAAAATTTCTAGATGTTTTTGTTAGGAATATAATTTTATGGTCTTTACATTTACAAACAAAGTGATACAAAAATGAATGATTTTATAGATCGGTGTATCCAGAGGGGAAATAGGAGGACAGCTGACCCCTCCCGTAATCAGTCTAGATTGAGTTTGAGTACTAGTCTTTTAGACATGATATTATATTTAAATAAGTTGTTTGCCTTGTTTAACTAAATAAATTCATTTTCTATCTTTCTGTCTCCCCCCTGGCTTTCGTATGCTTAATATAATAATGTTTTAGTACAATTTTTGTTACCCCCCTGAACCATCAACAAAATGAGTTTATACATATTCGAATTTATATTTATCAGATAACGATAAATAAAACGATTTCATTTATCGTTATCTGATAAATAGTTGAGTCCGAGTCAGAAATAATAATAATATCGGTATAATAATAGTATAAATATAATAATAATAAATAATAATATCAGTGACGCCACGTGACGTAGTTTTTTGCTCGACAAAATTAAACGACAGAGGTAATGCGGTAATCTCACAGAAGACCGTGTTGAAACAGCATTACTGAGATAGTTTTTCTCCTGGTGACATGCAAGGCGAGAGATAAGATGGGCAATACAGAAAAGATATCAATGATGTTGCGAATCTTTAAAACCGCCGGTACTCCTTAACAATGACATGAGTATTTGTCTTCTTTATAGCATAAAGAAATATATTGTGACACATCTCAGTACGCGTTGCCCTTAAACGCGACAAATACTTGTAATCACAATGCTCAACGTGACTGTAACACCATGTCACCTCGTTTATCACCGCGGACAGCGACGTGCACTTTTTTGCATGCGCTCTGTGACCACACTTTGTGGTATTTTATCGGACATTTCTATATGAAACAGGAGTTATTCTATACATATCTGAGTTTAAATTAATTTCAGATCATAGTTTAAAGAAGGGCACAGCAGATATCTGTTTTAATTATAACCGGTGAACTGAAAGAATCTCCACACTATAGAAATAAGAAAGAAAGTGATAAAGAAAGAAAATGTATTGACATAAGGATACAAGACGGACCAATGAGTAGTGCCAATAGGTGTGAGTCTGCATCTCATCATGCTGTTAGATGGCTACCGGGAGCACCTAATGCCCAAGACTACGATTAGAGCACTACTCCCACAATGCTCTTAAAACAGTAGCTTGAGCATCACTAGAGGAGAGAATAAAGTTTCCAAATGCAAGCATGAAAGGCTGTAAATATGTGATATAAAACCCCATAAACCAGCAAGTCCATATAGATTTAATTGGTAAATAAATAAACTTTTACTGTTTACGGTATCATCATTTCCACGTCTATAAATTGCATCTCAAATGCAATTACTCACTGCAGAAAAGAGGATATATTACGATGTTAATACACACAACTTAATTAAAAAAATCTATACAAATTAAGTACATCGTTGGTGATATGATAACACTTTTTTTTTTTCAATTCAATTATTTTTATTGCTCTGCATATGTATTACATTCAAATTCAATTTCATTGTATTTCAATAACTAATTTATATACTATATTTATATTATTATTTTTACATTTTACATATTTTTTTACATATCTTTGTGATAGGGGTCTCCTTTTAAGCAAGAGATGCCTGTATTAGGAGACCCCGCTCTTCCGCAACATGTTAGGAACAACAATAATATTATATAAATTTAATTATTACCATTAAAAAGGATAAAAATTACAACGAAAAAAAATAAAAATACTAATAAAAATTAAAATTGGAAGGCTAACAGAAACTTACAGTTATAATTTACATGCTTTTTGTGTGGTGTGTGTGTGTGTGTGTGTGTGTTCGTGTGTGTGTGTGTGTGTTCGTGTGTGTGTGTGTGTGTGTGTGTGTGTAAGTGTGAGTGTGTACGTTTGTGTATGTGTGTGTGACAATGTTATGATGAATGAAAATGTTATATTATTTGGTGCAGCAATACCTCTGTGTCCTCATATGTAAAAGGTTTTATCCATTTTATTAATATTTCCTTTGAATCATTAATGTGCTTAGGGTAGATATAAAGCTCCCTATTTATTCTATTATATAACTGAACAGATCGCTTGCCATACTGAATACTAGACAATTTAGTTTTTGTATTAGGGATCGGGGCTATCAAATCTTTACGCCTCTTAGTCAGAATATTCGCATTATATGGAATTGATTTGTGTACTTTTAATACTGTTTGGATTATATAGAGGTTTCTTACAGAGAGCAAATCACTAATTTGATATAAGCTGGTAGTAGGGAATCTCATCTTTTTAAAATACATTACTTTTATCAAGGCACGTTGCGCACGTTCAATCTCTAAGAATTTGGTCTTTCCTGCACCACCCCAAATGGGAATACAATATGTCAATATAGACTGTACCAGAGCAACGTATATCTCATTAAGAATGTTTCTATTGTGATTTTTATCTGTAGTCGAACTTTTTGGTACCACATATCTAAGGGATTTCAAAATCCAGCTTAGTTTTCTGACCCTATTAGTGACTTGCTCTATGTGAGGGTACAGGATAATCTTTGGTCAACCACTACACCAAGATATTTTGTTTGCTTGACTTTGTTTATAAATAGACATTCGCAATTGCTGTTGTTAACGTCATAACATGTATGTAATTTGATGTCAAAGCTGTCCCTTGGAAGTGTGCGATTACTTTTACTAAAATGAACAACACTGATTTTACTTGTGTTTAGCGTGAGTAAGTTGTCATTTAACCATTTTGCAATGCGAGCCATACCAATTTCTGTCCTACATTTAACATCACACCAGGTCTTGCCATAGAAAACAACAGCTGTGTCATCGGCGTAGGAAAAAACTTTCGCGTTATTGATTTTCATGTTACATAAGTCGTTTATGTATAATAGGAAGAGCGTAGGTCCTAATACGCTACCCTGGGGCACGCCAAAAGACACATCTGCGTCATCACTGGTATAATGGCCCACTTTGACCCTTTGTTTGCGATTTGATAAATAGTCTTTAAAGAAATTTAGTTCTGTGTCTCTAACGCCAACTTTTTCCAGTTTTTTCACAAGGGTAGAGACAGAGACTGTATCAAAGGCTTTTTTAAGATCAATAAAAACAGTAAGACATTTATCTCCCTTTTCAAGATGGTCGGTTATAAGTGAGGTAAGAGCAGTGACTGCCTCTTCAGTAGATACACCCCGTCTGAAACCATACTGCGCGTCGGACAAAATATTGTAATGAGTTAGGTAATTAAGCAACCTTTTGTTTATCAACCTTTCAATTATTTTAGATATAGCCGGCAATATGGAAATGGGTCTATAATTATTAATGTCGTCTCTGTCCCCATCCCTGTAGATTGGGATGATAATAGACTTCTTCAAAGGGTTAGGTTAGGTTAGGGACGCGGACGAATTTGATTCCCGTATCCCCGGCAGAAGATATAAGATGGAACACACTGGTGGTTTTAGCCGGTAAGAGTCCGGCACACCCCTCTGCCGCACCCCAGGTGGAGGATAGTCCATGATGGATTTCCCCAGTATAAAAAAAAAAAAAAAAAAAAAAGGTACACTTGTCAAAGTATCTCTTGGGCATGCCAGAATAAGACTGCGGAATCAGTTTCCCTTAATCGTTACGGCTTATTCTTAGCTCTATTCCACTTTGTGACAGAAACAGAGAGTGAAAGGTTTCATCCCAGAATAACTATTTTATCTCTAATAGTATGAATTAGTATTGTTTTTTTTATGTCATAAGCGCAAACGAGGAGACATGTCACCCAATGAAAAGTGAATACAGCCATCCATGGACACCTGTAACTCGATAATCACAAGTGGGAGTAAGGGAAGGGTGGGAGTAGAGAAAGGGGGAGGGAGGTTAGGGCTTCCGGTCACTTCACTCACTCGGCGAAACACAACGAAGCATTGCTTCCCGCCAGTTTTTTGTGAGGCCGTGGTATCAGTCCGGTCGAGCCGGCCCATACATGCCGAACTCTTGAAAACGTGCATTAAAACAACGTTTTCCATAGGAAAAGAACAATAACTGTCCTTTTATTATCATGGTGGTCCTACTGCCGCAAACACGAATGTAGTTGGTAAAAAAAATCGCACGTTCCGAACAGTATTTGCATTCAACGTGTACCGAATTATAATGAACACTCAGTTTAGCTGCACCATGAGAAATTGACGAAGCATTCCCTAAGGTCATACTTCCAGTAAATATATTGGCATTTTGCATATACATTCATGAACACACTGGTTAAAAAGGAAATTCAATGAATGAATGACTGACGTCTTCAATGCAATATGTGAAACATAAGTGTTGTTAAAACCATAACAACCAAGCATTTACTGCATAATTTAGTGTTTGAAAGATTTGATTTTTTTTTTGTGTCAATGCTGGTAATATCGATAAACCCTTTTTATGGTCTCTTTCTTTTTTTGCGGTTACCTGCTTAAGGTACGACAGGAAATTTTTAGACAGATATTTGTACGCAAATGCTAAACAATCTTCTGTACATTTGTAATGACGTAGCACCTGTTATTCTCATATATTTGACAGGCATTTTGCGCACCTATAGGTATATTAATAAATATTAGTGGTTGCCCAAGGGTCTAAATTCGAAAATAATGCTCCTTCTAAGATACGCAGGAAAAAAACCGTTTCTCCCGTCTATTGTTACAGGTACTATAAAAACAGTAGAGAAATGGGTACTGAGCTTTTTGTCTGCCTATGTTTTCATGACTTTGCTTCGCACGACTTGTGCTTTTGCCATACTTTGCCTATTTCTATGTATACGTACGTTTTAAATAGCACCTAAGTGTTGCTAGCTCAACCCGTCACCAGAATACCGTGTCAGGAGAGGACGCCCTCCTCTCGCCTCTCGCGCGCTTCTCCGCAGAGGAGAAGGTTTCGCTCTCCTTGCAGGGGACGGGATGGCTTATATGTCTTATATCAAAAGTTCCCTGTGACTAAAAATGCCCATAGTTGTTTTCGCTAATTTGCAAATTCATACTACTAGTAGTAAAGTCGAGTAAAAATCAAGAAAACAATCTTCTTGTCTCAAATAAACAAATTCTTTCCCAATGATACCACCCAGTTATAACTAAGGTCTATACCACCCAGAACATCACTATGAAATAAATAATTAGTACACCAACCACGTACGCCAATAAAAATGAAATTAAAATCACATAACACACCAAATTGACGACATATTATCGGAATAAATGTATTCAAAACAATTTTTCGTCTAATTCACTCGATATAAATTCAAACTTCGAACGATGATGTGATATTTGCACACGGTAATGAAGCACTGTCGAATCTGTTCACGACCGACATCTCATTACCGCACGTGGGTCGCATGAATGGACCACCACCATTGCGCATGCTATCATTATCAAGATTATATAGGGATATTTAAGGATGTATTTTAGAAATTTTAATGACTAAAAATAAATTACAATAATTTTATATGATGAATCTATCTTGGGTAGTTATAACACTGACATATGTGTTGTCGCCACATCAAAAACTCTTATTTATTTCATTAAAAATAGGGCCAAACTATAATAGATGATAACACAGTTCATTATTTAATAAAAATAAGTTAATAGATATTATTTTGACTGGCTATACCGGTAACACAATACTATGTATTGGTCGATGGATAAATATTAACAAATTGTCTGATTATAAAAGGGTAGGAATATGTTTAGAACGATTGACTTGAGTGCAAACAGAGGTACGAACAACTTGGCAGTTGCTGTTAGTGATTTTCATAGTGTATATATGGTTTTGAAACTGTTTCTAACATATGTTTTAGGAATATGTTAAAATGCTACTTACTACACTGAGAAGTGTTCCAGGTCATCTTTCATTCTTAATTTTTTTTTGCATGTAGCAGACCTGTAAGGCATTGCTACATGCAAAAGAAGATAATTAGACCTTTGATGTAAGAAAGAATATAAGTAGTTGCGCTGACCGTCGTATGTTCCAGAACTGCGGGTTATGGCGGACCTTATCAGCAATCTAGTCGGTGATTATAAGTTCTAAGTAGTTAGGCGTTCAGGAGTCAAACCCAAGACAAATGTCTTTTTTTTTATGGTATAGGGGGCAAACGAGCAGACGGGTCACCTGATGGTAAATGACTACCGCCGCCTATGGGCACCTGTAACTCGAGTCACAAGTGCGTTGCCGCCCTTTAAGGTGGGAATATCGGAAGAGGGGGAGAGGGGGAAGAGCGGGAAGACGGGAGAGGGGGATTAGAGGGGAAGAGAGGGGGAGGGGAAGGACGGGAATAGCGGAGAGGGAAGGGTTAGGGCTTCCGGTAACCTCACTCACGCGGCGAAAAGCAATGCAAGCATTGTTTCACTACCGGTATTCGAGTGGAATCGAGCCGGCCTATACGTGCCGAAGCATGGCTCTCCCACGTCAAAACAAACCCACGCCAAAACGTCTGTCAGTCAAGTGACAAATGTCAAATGACAGTACATGAACAAGGCTTTCTTTTGTTGTGGGCCAGAACAATCATTGTCGTTCAGCATATCTATTTATTATTAAGTAGTATAGGAACGTCATCGGTAATGATGCTGAAGAAAATATATATAACGGGTTTAGAAGAGTCGTTCTTTTTTCCTATGGAACATTTTTGGACCGTTTAGCATTAATAGCATGCCCATAGTAAATACGAACATTTCTTTAATATGAACCCTAAATGATTTCATCCTTAACTTGGGGAGGGGGGGGAAACCAAAATTGGTTGGAAAACTGTAAACTGAAAGCTAATTTTTTTTATTTTACTCTTAAAAACACGAAATCTATCTCTGCGGGCCTGCTGCGGGCCCGGTTTTTTTAAGTATGATAAGGTAGTTTTTAAAACAGATCGATTTTAATTAAAATCTTAAAATTTTAGATGAACTATACTACCGAAATAGAACCGACTTCGAAAGTCGGTTCTATTTAAATTGTTGATCTCTTTTACTTATAATTTGCTAGATCATATAGGTACTATCTTCAACGTTTGTGCGGTAACAGTTCAATTTAGAGACTAGTCGCCCACACAGGACATAGAATTTCTTGTTCTGTAATGCAATCTGGTATAAATAAAATATAACAAAACTCAATTTGGTAATTATGTTAATTAGATGTGTGAGGTTCATAGTCCAGTAATTAACAATTTACATTAGCTCAGTGCAACGCCATCTAGTAATGAAAAGCTAATAGTTGTGTCACTGTGGCATCTAGTGTTGAATAGCAAAGATATTTGAAATGATTGATCACCAACTTCCCTTTATATTTGACTTAAATGTCTCATATCGATAATAGATGACACTACAAATAATAATAGTATATGTCCAATGATAAAAGATTTCACTATATATATACATACATTTATTGCGATTGAGTAACATTAAGAATTTAGAATAGAAATACATTATTTTTATTTACTCATTGTTTTTTCTGTTTCATGACTTTCGTGACTGGTCCACCCAGTGTTACCATTTACATACATACCAGTACCAGAGAGTTGTCATTTACTATGACCAATGCTACCAACTTGAAAGTTTTGGGCTCCCTCAAATTTAAGGTAAGATAGGACGAATCAAGGTAAATTTTCAGAAATGGACAAATGAGTTTGATGGTGGAAAAGAGATATGCCATATGATATATTTCAGTCTCCAAAAAGAATTATTTGATTATTTGGAATTGGGATTGCTGTCAGCCTCATCTACTGTACTAAATTTAACTATTAATTTAACGAATAATTATGTATAGGATTCTTTTATAACCTTAGTATTAATTCTGCTGAATATTCTCCTTGTTTAGAGAAAGGTGGAAAATCTGTGTGGTCAGGGGGTTAAGGGTGCTTGTGAAGATTTTCTAGGGAAAACGAGTTCAAGACTTGGCAACATTGTCTTGTAGGTTTGTCACTCAGTCTTTTTTTGTAGTCCTTTTTGAAGTGCTAGCAAACAAATCCGCACGTGTGTGAAAAATGCGTATTGAAACTTGTTATTTTTGCTCGTCCAGGGTTTATCCTGGACATGGCATACAATTCGTCAGAAATGATTGTAAAGTAAGTAAAATTGACATTGTTTGTCTTGTAATCCAAAACAAAACTTTCATAATATTTCGACACTAACCTATTTGTTTACAGATTTTCAGATTTTGTCGTTCGAAATGCCATGCAGCATTTAAAAAGAAGAAGAATCCACGTAAAACTAAATGGACCAAAGCGTACCGTAAGACCGCTGGCAAAGAACTGGCAATTGACCCGTCCTTTGAGTTTGAAAAGCGTAGGAATGCACCAATCAAATACAGCAGAGAATTGTGGACGAAAACTATTGAGGCGATGAAGAAAGTTGAAGAAATCAGACAGAGAAGGAGTAATAACTATATTATGCAAAGATTGAGGAAGGGTAGAGAAGTGGAGTGGCAGAGAGATGTCAGAGAAGTGCAGCAAGATATCTCATTGATCAAGTAAGTTTCATAAGTGTTGTAGTGTCCGCTTATTATTTTTAAATGACCATGCTGTATTTTCATTATATTGTCACAAATTGTCAAATGACAAAAATTTAAAAACTGATCTGAAGCTTACACAAAACCTAATGTTGACATTACAAACAGACACTTCAATTATATTTTTTTGTATTGATTATGTATTCTATGTATAAATCAGTACTTTGCATTACATTCAGAATGCATACATTACACATACATAGTGAACAATAGCAATTCAGTCTGTCATTCAAGACCTTTTTTTTATTAAACACATTACCAAAAGCATTGATAAGCATGTTTAAATAGAAAAATCTATGGTACTTACAAATTCATAATCTTTGCAGATCACCGGCTGCAGGCCTCAAACAGCGACTGTTAGAAGAAGAGACAGAGATGGAGATTGAACCTGAGACCCTTGAAGTGATTGATGCTAAGGGTCGCAAGACAGTTGTCACTGCACCTGTTATGGTGTCTGTTGTTGGAGAGATGGTTGAAGAAGGAGGACAGGTTAATCTATAGAAAGCATTTTTAATATACTACTCTAAAGATAAAGAAACAACAAATGTTTAATGAGTATAAATACACACACTTGCAAATCCAGTGTTGTTTCTTGAGCACTGCCAATCCCACTCATAGATAGGGCCTCTGATAATAATCTAAGTAGGTGTTCAGCCCAATTTTTAAATGACAATAGTAGCCAACCACACTGGCACGCAGAAAAGGAGCACAGCAGATGTCGAGTTTCAAAAAATAGCGAGTATACCATACCCAAATTTCTATTTAGACTATTATAACTAGTATGAATGTAGTAGAATGTTCCCATTTCAATTTGGAAAATAGATGTGAGATCTATCTCTCGTTCATTCTATTTTTTTTGTGCAAAGAGATAGGGCACATATATCATAATCATGTTTGTATGAAATATACATAACAGAAACAAATTGTTGAGGTGATAAAATTGATTTATGTTCTTAGCTAATTTGAAAAAAAATGAGACGTCTGGTATGTTTGACAATCTATTGGACACTGAATTTGTGTTTAAATTTTGAGCGAACACAAATAAACATTGGTAAAACCAAATGAACAACAAATACGTTTGATAATGACAACAAGAGTGTCCATGGGAATTATAAACAATAATAGAAGCTCAAGAAGATGTTATTTGGAATTTTTAGTTTCGTTTTTGGAGTAGTCTAACCTACAATTTGAACCGAAGTCTCCGCCTCTACACCCGTTGAGTAAATCCAATTCAAGCCTAAAATCTGTATTGACCTATTTTTTATGTAACATGTATTTTACATGTTAATTACTACTTGGTAGTGTATGCTATCCAGAATATCTGCTGCTATCCTTGAAAGAGAAGAGTTTACAAGTATCTCTATGCAACCATAGTAATTATTAATCTTTAATTGTTCTATTGCATAGTTCAGTGATGTCACAGTATACCTAATTATATGCTATTTATAAAGACGCTTGTTTTACTTAAAGACCATTCTATTTCAAGATATATCTATAGTAATATATTATGATGAAGAGTTTGTTTGTTTGGTTGAATACACTAATCTCAGGAAATACTGGTGCGAATTGAATTTTTTTTTAGTGTTGGATAGTTCATTTATCGAGGCTATATAACATCACGCTACAACTAATAGGAGCGGAGCATCAATGTATGTTGCATTCTGTCACGAATTGCCACATTAAGGGTTTAGCTTTGTTTTGTGCCAACTTCAGTAAACCCAAACCAAACCAAGTGTGGGTAGGAGTAGTTCGAGACCTGACTACTTGCTTCATCTACTAGATAGATTTTCATACAAAAATAACTGTTTGGAAGTGTTGCATTATTCCGGTTTTTAAAATAACTAAAGATGAGCCTGGTCGGATTTCGGCCATTATTCATTTTAATTTTTTTGATTTATTTCATTATCAAGTATAACTTGATGTGCCATTGTATACACTTAAGTACCATGACAGCAACATACCTGTATAATGAACGTGTAAAGCTTAATGTTTTAATTATCCATTATCACGTAATTTTCAAATTTGTAACACATTGTTTAAAAATATTAGCATTATGCACTTCTTCTATACATAAATTTTAAGTGTTCGCTAGCTTTTGTAAAATCGTATTTTTTCTTAAATAGTATTTTTTTTGTAAAATTGCGTTTTTACAGGAAATACAACTATGCAGTTGAACCTAAAATGCCAAACTATATCTGTGTACGAAATTTTATTAAAATCGTTCGAACCGTTTCTAAGATACCCGAAATATAAATACATACATACAAGAATTGCGTGTTTAAAGCAATAAGATAAGATTATTAAAATTAGCAGTATCAGTCCTTTCGAGATTACCGACTTACTCGACCGTTTGAAACACTACAAAACCACAAGTTTGCATTTAAATGGCATACCGCAGAATTGAGAATAATATAGTTCTTTGGGAGAATCACACAGGCCACGAGTCGAAAAAAATTATGTAAAATTTCATTTATTCTGTATTGTACACATAAATAACATATTATCTGAAACACAAAGAAAAGAAAAGGATTTTCGAGCTTGATCCAAACCAGAGTTGACATTTGAAATATATAATTTACCTACTAACAGAGCCCGACTTACTCTGTGTAAAATTAGGCATATAGTTCAAAATTTTCAGAAAAAAATTCAATCACCCTTATTTAGCACACCTTGATTGGTCAAAAACACAAAAATATCATATATTTCTTATCAAAAGATATACTTAGATGTGATACTTAAGAAATGATTGGTGTGCCATATAAACTTTTATTCCCAATTTCACGCATTTCAAGTTTTATTTTCCTGACAAAAAGTAGCCTAGGTAGGTCATTTTACAAGGTCCCGTCCGTCTATCTCCTCGAATCTAAACCAAAAAAATAATCAAAATTGGTTCAACAGACAGAGTTACTCTCGCAGATAGAGGTCAACAACAGACAACATTTATTTTCAGGGACTTCTGCAGTATTTCTAATTTTATGTGACCATTCTACCTTTATATTATTCTTACTGACCACTGCATTACTAATAGCATTTGTAATTTTTAGTTCAATAAAAACAGTGTAGAAGTGGTCATTCCGGTAACTTCAAAATTTAAATAAAAAATGAATAACATCAAGCACTAAAGAGCCTTCTAATATCGGGTTTCCAGTGCATACTTGTAAGAACTTAGTACAGGTAGGTATGTACTTCAGTATGTATGTAACGTACCTAATATAAAAGAAGTATTGATTTGCAAGTGAACGGTAACTAATCCTCTTAGCAGCCAGGGGTTGTAAACATGTCTAGGTACATAATTTATATTTTCTAAAAGTGGCGGTGTTTTTTGTGACACATTAAGCTTGTATTCATACGATAGTTTTGACTTAACACGTCCGAGGGGTTAGTTTTGTTATATATTTAATATTAAAACCCTATATATTTCTTGTAATCTGTATTTTTGAAACTATGAACGTACCTCTTAGGTACCAATATTTCTAAAACAAATGTTTGCAAAGTTGATCAAATATGTCGTTTAAAAAACCATTGTATTTTTAAGTTTATCTTCCGAATGAAAAGATTTAATTGAAATCGAAAACTTTATCACACTTCAAATACCGGACATTAAATTCGAACTGTTAACAAGATAAGTTCAAAGACAATGAAATGATATGGTACCACGGAGTGGAGTCTGATGGCAGTGGCACAGGCGAAAGAAGCTACCGTTTTGATTTACTGTGTGAAGTTTAGCTTGTATGTATAGCTTGTTAAAAGAAAAAATTATTATATTCTTCATTAAAATTGTATCTTAAGTAGGTACTCTGATATACAAACTAGTAGGTACCTGATCATTTTTGAAATCTACAATCAAACAAAAATTTTATTGCTATGCACGATTAGGTTTCCTGGCCAGGCCCGTTATGGAGGAATGTCTAGAGATCCGTTATGGCAGCCTCATACCGGCTGACGCAAGTGATTATTGTTAACGGCCTCTTCTGGTAGTACTTGTGTCGCATAGGCCGGGTGCTAACGCCTGCATGTCATCACTGCGGGGGCTGTCCTGAGAATACTGCACTGCATACCCTAATGGAATGTCCAGCTTGGGTACAGCAGCGCGACGACCTCGAGACGGGGTATAGGTGTGGGAAGCCTCTCGCTAAAGACCATGGTGCTAGCTATGATATGGAGCGAGAGCGCGTTTTGGGAAGAGGTGATGTACGCCAAAAACGGGACGGTAGAGAACTAGCACTCTTCCGTCCCGCAGAAGACGCACCAGACGACGTAGGGCACCTAATGACCTACGGTCTCCATAAGCGCTGGTTTCAGGTGCCGAGAAGAGTTACGTAACGAGTAAGAGAGAGAGAGTTTTCTAAACTGAAGGGGGACACGGTTCCCACTCAACGACTGCTAGAGTACCTACCTGATCTATAGTCAAGTCTATAGGGGGTCCAGGGAGTTCCTAGCTTATACGGGTTATACCTAAGCCCCCGGCTGGTTCGATTCCGACTTAACCACTTCGCCGAGTTGGTTTCTTGGCCAAGTAATTCCTTACTCAATTTAGCCAAGTGAGAAATACTTAATAGGTACCAACGCTATAAATAGTTTTTTGGGTGCCATGGAGGCCTGCAAATTGAATTTAGAGAGGCAGTGCCTTGAAACAAATGATCATCCATATCTTTATGTATAACTGGCCTGTTGGTCCAGTGTTTAGTGATCCTGACTGCTGAGCCAGAGGTCGTGGGCTCGATTCCCACCCAGGACAATTAATAATTGTATGATGATCATTTGTTCCGTGTCTGGGTGTAATTTATCTATAATATGTATGTATTTAAAAATATATAAGTATGTTTATCAGCAGTCTGGTTACCACAGTACAGGCTCTGCCTAGTTTGGGATCAGACGGCAGTGTGTGAGTTGTGTGAAGTTATTATTATTTTTAAACTAATATTATTAAAAAAAAATTGTTAGTTTGTACCTAATCGGTAAACTCAAACGGCTGAACCAATTTTTATAATTTTAGCTATACACAAAAACGCGGTAGGTACAGCTTAACACAGCTAGTTAAGAAGATGTTGAATAGTAACAAGTACCTGAGCATTGACCATTTCTGGCACATATCAAATAAAAGGTTATCAACCCCTGTCTAATTCGATTAGTAGTAAACTAGTAGTAAGAATTAAATGCCATCACGGAAATCAAACCACGGTCCTTTAGACTATACAGACACTGTTCAGATAGTGAAGTTTATTTCTTAACCTTCTTTGCGTCATACGTACTCCTGGTACGAAGCAAATTTTCAACCTAAAAATGTTTCTTCAAATAAGTGTTTGTGAATAAGAGTGAACGATGGCAATATCTTCGTATTTGTTTGGGCTAATACTTGCGTGTGTGTCTTATATAGTTTATCAGAAGTATGTTAATGTTCATACAAGCATAGTAAGTAAACCGCAGAAGAGATACGATTATATTATTGGTAAGTTTTATAGAGTTTATAGTTATAACGCCTGAAGAATTTTAGCGGCAACCAATGTTTTTCCTGATTTGATAATGATTTCTTACATCAATTATTTTAACGAAAGTAATTAGTTATAATGACTACAAGACCAACAATTGAAGAATATATATATTTTTTTTATTTATGTTATGTTATTTTATATATATATATATATATATATATACGTTATGTTATATTATGTTTCCGCATTAGGAATTACTCCTGTGTCGCGGGGGACTTTACAAACATACAAACAACGGACACAAAGAACACCCAGACTCAGGTGGGAATCGAACCCACGACCTCTGGCTCAGCAGTCAGGGTCACTAACCACTAGACCAACAGGCCAGTCAAAATGTCACGCAACAAAACGTTCGTGTGTGATAATTGTTGCGATTGGATTGGCACCAATCACGTCGGTTTTTGTATGAGTGAATAGGCCAATTAAATTACAAAAGTGCGAGTTTGGCAATATTAGCCCCCTAACACACTAAGCCTAAGGAAGCTTCTGGTTTTTTTTTTTATTATTTAGTATCAAAATAGTTTGACAGTTGAGAACAGGTTTGAAATTGCCATAACCCCAATTTCGTTGTAGTCGGTGCCGGCACAGCAGGATGCGTTCTAGCATCTCGTTTATCAGAGGATCCAAATATAAAGGTATTAGTCGTAGAGGCTGGAGACCATATGGGATACTTCACCAAGATACCACTGACGCCGACAGCTGCCCAGCAAGGACCTAACGACTGGTCTGTGAGGACCAAGGCACAGAAGTATTCGTCTTTTGGAATGTGGGGACAGGTGAGAGATTTGATAGGTCCTGAATCCTTTTGTTTTAGATACTAAGATGTCAAAGAACAAAACAGCCTGTCTGATGGTAAGAGATTATCTATGAAGAATGATGATTGATTGATGAAGAATTTTTGTAGTTATTTCCCTATGGCTTAAAAATGTATGTAGGTATATTGGTTTTATTATTTCGAGTTATAGTATCGCATAGTACCTAACTATGCACACCATGGAATTCCTTATCTCAATACCTACCGACTAATAAAACAGATTTAAAAATATCACCACTACTCGACGCTAGACGCTAAATTCACCAACACGGGCTCAACTCGAAAGATAAGGAGTGTTGAGTTCAAAAATAGATATTTCTGAGTTAGCTCCCTTTAGATCTAGGTGTGCGATATTCCCTTTCCCATGGAACTTGGGTAACCTTACTTATCATCGAAAACATCACCACAGCAGTAAGTAGTGCTGCTGAACCCCGGTCTTTTGTGGGTTGGAGGCACACTGCATCTTGAATATATCTCTATTACTTATGTAAAAATCCAAAACTGGAAAGTACATAGATTGGCTTAAAGTTTGATTTCTATGCTAGGTTGCGTTTATAACAAATAAAATATATTATACACTGTTAAAAAAACACGCTTCAGTAGCAAACCCAACTAAAAACAGAAAATAAAATCTGAAGAGTTTGTGTTATAAAAAGTGGGACATTTTCAAATTAATCGGACGTTTTGAAGCTGGTGAAAGCTACATTGAAAGATTCCATTAGAACATTAGATAGGTAGAACAGGTCAAGCTAATATAAAGCGTTTAAACACATCCACTGGGACTGCGAAGCGTGATCCGGGTGTGCTAGTCTACCTAGGAGAGAGTATTGTGACTGACAAACAATAGATCACAGACTAGCTGATAATACAGTTGTATATCTTTTTATAATATATTTTCAGTCCCAATTTATTCCACGAGGTAAAGGCCTCGGTGGTTCAGGACAGATAAATTTTCTCCTTCACGGCTTTGGTCTAACTGCAGACTACGACAGATGGACACAACTGGGTTGGCATGGGTGGTCTGAGGAAGACCTGAAACCTTACTTTATAAAGGCGTTTGGCACAGTAAGAAGTGAGTTTGATTCAAGCCATTGTGCTGTTGATGGAGAATGTCCTGGGTCCAAGGTGAGTAGCACTTTGTGCTGGATGGCTTAGTTTAGTGTAGTCCTCATACAGCTGGTGAGAACACAGAGGCTATTTAGCACTCCGCTGTTGTCAGCATTATGAGAGGGCCAGAGTAGCAATTACCTAAATCAAAACAGAGTCTCAATGTTCACATAAACAATTAATCATACTTGGAAAGATTTACCAAGGATTGTCAGACGGTTTCCCAGCGAGCCTTGATGACTGACGTTCTGACTTTTTTTTATTCAAGTATTGTTTGAGTGCGAAAGTTGAATTCCATGCTCGTGCTCCAGTGCAGGCAGACGCAGTCTCCAAAGAGTTGGGATACGGTAGTTTACAATGAAGCGACGACAACTTACTTTTGGCGCGTTAAGTACGATTCACACCGAACGGGTCGAGCTGGAGCGCGTCGAGTCGCGCCTCGGTAGCCAAGCACAAGTGGGCGGAGCACCGCCCGCGGTGGCAAGAAGTTCCAAGTAAAAAATAATTTTAAGTAATAAAATAAAATTTTAATTTCCATCACGGTACTAAAAACGCGTTCAGATGGGCTCCGGCGCGACTCAGTGTGAAACGTACTTTAATGACTGCCAACATAATTTGGACTTGATATTTTAGCATCACGAAACATGACTGTTTATGTTGGTATACATTTTCCAACAACGGCCCTAATTTCAATAATTTGAAGTCTTTTCTATTTAAATGTTCATGTATGTGAATAGTTACGTCTCTAGGTGCTGTTAAAGAAGGGATGTATCTTGCCTTTTCTTCTGAGGTGAAGTTTCATAATCTAGCAAATATACCAGGTTATGGCGACGTGCCAAACGATTCTTGCCGCGTCATCTATTTATTTATATGAGTTGAACATGTCACGAAAGAGTTGGTTTTTGCGCAATTAAGTTTAAACTGCTTTTGACATTTAATGCTGAACATGTTACAGGTACCAATGAAACTCAAATTAATAGATGATGAAAACGAGCTGATGAACACCTTCAAGCAAGCATCAAGTGCCTTCAAGACAAAGGACACGATTTTCAGAAGACCGACAGCAACGATCAGAGAAGGCGGCAGACATTCTTCTCTAGATGCCTACCTCAAGCCAATCATGAAAAGAAAGAACTTACATGTGCTGCTTAGAACTCAAGCTATTATGGTAAGCTTTAGATGCCCTTGGAAAGACAAGAGATTGGCTTTGAAATCTCCTCTCTCGTGAACAGCTTTTCTGAAGCCATAAGGTACAAAACAATAACTTGCTAACTTGGGTGGGAGACACGGCAAATCTGGCTGCATTTAGAACAGATGTTCAACCCTGTACTTTTTGCTTTCTCTCGCTTTGTCCTGTAATATAAATACGTCACATTTCAGATTCGTTTCGAGAACAACACAGCATCATCCCTCTACATATTGCAAAATAGTCGTGAACTTAATAATATATTCGTCAACAAAGAAATAATTCTATGTGCTGGTGCTATTAACACTCCACAACTGTTGATGCTGTCAGGGATCGGGCCACCAGAGTTGTTGCGAAGGTACTTGCGATATATTTACAAATATCATAAAGCTCAATCAGTGCAATATTATTTAAACACGCAATCCAGATATTGACATTTTTGGAGATACATTTAAAAAATTAAAATTATTTTATAGTAGCTCAAATAACTAATGTTTGTTTAAATTGTTAAATTTCTTTAGCTTGTTTTGTTTGTTTACTTTTTGGTATTTTTATTTTATTTTGTTATTTAGCACTCTACTGTAACTAGCCAATGTTATGTACACCGTAAGTGTCATACATATCAGACCGAAGACTAAACAAAATAATTTATAAATGTATGATGTGGTTGTACTATTTAATAAATAAAAAAAAAAGCTAAATCTCAGCTCAGGCCGAGTCTCAGAAGCTTTAATTTAAAGTTTAGGCATAAAATGTTTGTTGCGTTAGATGTTAGTGAAATTATAAATATCTCACGATTATAGTATGATTCCGCCACTTACCTCAATCACCAATTACCCTATTGCGGGATCAAAGAAGCAGATTTATCAAAGTCAAATCTACACACACGGAGTCTACAACATCAGATCTGTTCCCATCTGCTGCCTGAATGCGGAATAGAGGTCTGTGTTACATAAAGTCCATCGCTCTGACGGAATCCAAAGACGGCAAACCCGCTTATGACTAAGTCTATGGTGGCAAGCAGAGGATGCCACGCAGACCCACCCTATGGCAGTCGGTTTTTTTTTTACGGTTTTATACATTAAAAACCCGAACAGAATTTTTGCCTCATTTCCGGGAACCTAGGTGGAAAAGCCTTGGAGCCCTGGCAAACCTTCGCCCTCGCTGAAACAGCAGCCATACCATCTCTGCGATAGAGATTTGGCCCATGCGCTTTGGATGACTACGAAGGTGCACTTGGATCCAATGTAGTTTTAGAGTTTAAAAAATCTGATATCGTATTTTCTCTATCAAGTCCTAAATTCAGTGTTAGAAAGATTGCTGACTTATCTAGTCCACAGTTTTTTATATAAATACTTTCCTGGCCTACATGTGACGTGCACATGTGATTTTTGAGTTTGTATCCGTACTCCTTCAGGCTAGTCATAGAAAATGTCGACACCAGTTAGTTTTACCAAAAGTTATTGACGTTTAAAAGTGTCTGACAATATGTATTAATTAAATAAACTCATAATCGTTATCGAAGTATTTCATTTTCCAGATTAAAAATAAAACTGGTGTTGGCCAACGAGGAGGTTGGCCGAAACTTGCACGATCACATGAACATGCCAATCTACGTGAGCATTCAGCGACCGATCAGTGTCACCTTGTCTAAGGTGTTTACCTTCAGCACCCTCACGGAGTACTACTGGAAGAATACTGGTAAACATTACACACTTTTTGACCAAATTTACTTGTCATATAAAACAAACTAAAGTAAGTCCTATAAAGTAGTCCCATTTTTGTGATTTTACCGTAACTATGAACACGTGACTAAAAGCACCAACAAGATCCATTACGTCATTAACCGATAAACAATCTTACAGCTATCCGTATTTCCGTTCAGCCGTTTTTGAGTGAAAGACTAACAAACTTCCATCCATCCATCCCATATTGCCTTTATAATATTAGTAATATTAGTGATGATTTTGTTTTATTTGTGAAGGTGCGTTATCATTTCCACCGGTGGCCGGCGTCGAATACCAGAATGATTCAGCCGTGACACTGTTCTCAATGGGAACTGCTAGTGAAAGACTGCTCAGGGACTTGTCCAATTATAAACCTCAGGTATGTGTCCTTAGAGAAATGCACCTCTTACTTCTGATTTAATTCGAGTGTCCTATGTGTCCTTAGAGTACACTAGGTGCGTGAGTTTTTTTTTTTATTAGGTTCCAAAGTAGAATTAATTTAAAAGAAATACACAAAATCACAATAAAGAACACTTTGATTATTTTTACATCATACAAACAAGCAAGAACAAAATAGACACGAACAAGGGCTGCTCCGATCACTACGAGAGCTCACGATTAAAAGAAAAAAAAAATGTAGTGATTAGTGCATTTCTGGGCTCTGCATTCAACTCGCGTGACTACTAAGATCACTTAAGCGTCTCCCTAAAAAAATTATGTAGGTATGTAAATAACAATACATAAAATATTATTTGCAGGTCTTCCGCGACACTTTCCCTTTCTTCAACATTACTCACAAGGAAGGTTTCATGTTCCTGTCCACCTGCGTGCAGCCGAAGAGTAGAGGAGCCGTGAGATTGACTAAAGCAATCACTTCAGTGCCTCCTGTCGTCGATCCTAACTTTTTGAAGCAGCCATATGATATACAGTGTATGATTAAGGGTAAGACTTCTATGTAACTTGTATGTAAAATGTTAATGTCATCATTTTTGTTTATCAAGCCGTGTTGGTGTCTTTACTTACTTATTTAAAAACTCCCTTTATGTAAAATATTGTTATGACTATTTATAAGAACCCAATGCCATCACTTGGCCAAACTAGATCTAGGTTTGTGAGTTGTAATAAGAATTTGCTAACAAAAACACTTAGTAACAGTTTATCCAAGCCCAGGTTTCAAAAACTTTCTCGTTGATCAGCTGAATGGATTACATTTAGCTGATCAACGAGAAAGTTTTTGTTGATCGGTCTACTTCTGTCTTGGTAGCTATTCGCAGAGCTGAGAAGCTGGTGTCATCGAAGCCATTTCGAGATATTGGAGCATGGATACATTGGCCACGACCAGAGCGCTGTCTCCCTCTGTGGAGATATACCAGAGAAGAGCAGAAGGGTCTTACTCAGAAACGGAGAAAATTGTAAGTTTATAGTCTAGTCAATAGATAAGGTAATTTTCTATTGCTACCTCATCTACAGTAACGGATCATTAATTAATGATCGGCAGCTAAGTATTCCTTTGTGAAATGTGAGTTTGAAATTAACATCAGTTGATCTAGAACTTGCTCCACAAGCTCAAGGTGACTCAGCGAGCTATGGAGAGAGCTATGCTTGGTGTGTATCTGCGGGACTAAATTCGTAACGAAGTTATCCGACCCAGAACCGACATAGCTCAAAGAATTAGCAAGCTGAAATGGCAGTGGGCTGGCCACATTGCCCGCAGAACCGATAACCGCTGGGTTAGACGAGTTTTGGAGTGGAGACCACGTCAAGGGAAACGTAGTGTAGGACACCCTGCGGCCAGATGGAGTGACGATCGAGCTCAGTGACATTAGGAGAGCTGCTTTTATATGCATTATCCTCTGCTGAACATGGGGTTCAGCAGTGGATAATGAAAGGCTGATGATGATGATGATCTAGAATGTTCACAAAAAATAAATATGTCGTCGGGCTTTAACTATAAAATATTTTCGCAGTTATTAAGATTCAATTAAAATGCTCATATTATTCCAGTAAAGACCAGCCTAAACCCAAGCCGAAACCAAAACCCGTGCAGCAAAGTCCTCCAGACGGGTACTTGGAATGTATCATCAGAGAAGTGGCAGTAACTGGACATCACGTTGGAGGCACTTGTTCAGGCGGGAAAGTTGTTGATCATGAACTAAGGTAGGTTTTACTGAGTACAGAAAGTTAATATTATAGTGCCCACCTGGTCTATACCTGGACAGTGTTGCCAGAGTATTGTTGACATTTTGGCAATAAAAGCGTTAAGTAGTGCACTTTACTTAAGTCAAACCCTGAAAGCAACATCATAATTTGTTTCTTTTAGTGGTTCGTATTTTTCTGTCTACCTGTTGCATTTTGGCTAACTATGTCATGCATATGTCATAAAGCTTTTCTTTAGAACCAACCAGCAGCCAGATTTAAATTATTTCGTTTTTTTTCAGAATTTATTCGTTGCGGGTTCAAAGATAATTTCTCTAGTCCTGGGTGTCGCGCAGCGTCTTGCTCGATGTTATTGATCCTGGGGTACAGGATTCACAGCAAGCGTAAAATGGGTGGATTAGGCCCCATTAAAATGTCTTCACTTAGGTGATAAGTAACGTTTACATTTTTTTCCAGGGTTATGTCAATATCAGGCCTTCGGATAGTTGACGCCAGTGTCCTTCCGGCTCCGGTGTCACTGTTCCCAAATTCAGTGATTATCGCTGTCGCTGAAAAAGCTGCTGACTTCATGCGGCTGAATCAAAATAATAAAAATAAATAAACGAATAGTAGTAATGTTTTATTTATTTTTATCATTATTATCATTGGCAGCTGGTCTCCCAGTCCTGGTGGCCTCTCCAGTCACAGGACATACAGGCCATTCGGGTTCGTGACCCCGGCCTCTGCGAGCTACTGCAGTCTTAGTCCCGTTCCCCATCCGAGACTTGCGGTAAACCTTACCCTAGGTTCCCCTCCCTACCCATTTTTCCTTATACAATTTCTTTTATGGTATAGAGGGCAAACGGTCACCTGACGGTAAATGACTACCGCCGCCCATGCCTGCATACCTGCAACTCAAGAGCCACGAGTGCGTTGCCGCCCTTTAAGGTGGGAGTAGGGGAAGAGGGGGAGGGGAATAGGGGAGAGGGAAGGGTTAGGGCCTCCGGTAACAAAATAAAAAAAATCACAATTATACTTAGGTATACATTTATTTTGGACGTATAACCATACTACATTCCATTATCAATTCCTTGGAATCGGTTAGTTCTAGAAGAATTGTTAAATATAATATGTCCCCTTTCGGTAATGGGAAAGGGAAATTTTTAGGTGGAAATTCAATGTTGAAAAGTCCGTATGAACCCTGAAAATAAAAATATCTGCAGTTACTTATTATTAATAATATATATCAATTTAAATCCAAAACTTGTTTTGCAGATATGGGTAGAAAACAAAATGATGTAATGCATTTGCATGGATACATAATCTACTTTAAACGAAACATGTTAGCATTATCAAAACTCAAAACTGTTCATATATTATTGAAGTAGGGAAATTTGTTAAACAGCACCCAAACTTGTTTAAAGAGGCGAAGGATATTAGAGGCAGAGAAGACATGAGGAATCCAGACCGGCTGGTAGGTACTTGATATAATACCCAGAACCACAAAATATAAAAATAACAGTTACTCAATGTGCATTAAAATTTATAATAAAATTCCTAAACGATTAAGGGATTGCCATTGAATAAGTTTGTACCAAACCTAAACTATTGGCTACTGGAAATCAGTTTCTATTCTATAGAAGAGTTTCAAACATATCGTGAGCAATGAGCAACACCTATATTGGGTGATCGATATAATTATCATTACTTATTGATCTTTTGATTATTATACGTTAATGAGCAATTTTCATATTATGAAATGTAGGTAGTTATTGTAAAGTATTATTTAATCAAAATTTAATATAGAATATCACAAAAATAATGAAATATATGCATTGTAATCATTAATGAATAATTTTATAAATAGCAATTAAGGAAAAAATTGCATGCTGTTAATTGAATGGCTAAATGAGCTTGTACATTTATTTAAATGACAACCTACCACCACTCTGTATCCTCATTTAAAGCAATTAAAGTGTTTGTATTTGTAACAAACTAATGAATATCATAATACTTACTGCAGGTACGGGACATGAATGTGGGATATTTGAAAACGTTTTCATGTATTCCTTCATCCATTTAACTTCAAATATATCGCAAATTTTTGTTTTCATTGAAAACATATTAGGGTATCCCTTTATACCATAGCTAAACGTCATCTGAAAATAGCGCAAAGTAGATAAAAGTGCCTTTAATAAATAGTTGAATTAGTAGATGATTCATACACACAAACACTGACGCCTGTATACCCAAAGACATACCCACATTTTGCCAAATATAACTTTGGTCCCTTTCACGTAATTGGGGGCTAGTCTATTGGCGTCAACAAAAGTGCCCGACTTTGGGAAGTTTGGCAAAATTTGGAGTATATTGAAAAGTATGCAAGAATGAAAGGAAAAGGATTTTTACCTTATACTGATGGATTTGGAAATGTAAACAATAGCTTGAAAAGTGTGAGAAGGTCAGGTTGCATACTTATAGCCTGTGATACCAACTTGCTGTTGTCGGGCAGTCCGAGCCCTCTAACGAATAGACGTAGATGATATAATTTATTCATCTAAGACTTAGTGAGGTGGGAAACCCGCTACAGTTTATCAATCCCACCGAGTGATATTAATAGCCAAATATAAACCTTAATAAAATGCAGACGACATGGCTAACGACTGGATTCCATTCGGGGCCGGACTAATAAATTTTGATTTGTGACAATAAACAAGCAAGCTTTTGCTTGGTGGTGAAGTCTTCCATCAAATCAAACATCTATCTAACACCTGTATATAAACGACATTTTATTTTGTTTTTATTGCGAAGAAAATTAAATGCTTATAAAATAAAATCAGTCGTAACTAAAAAAGGATTTTTAAATTCAACAAAATTTAACATAAATTTTGAAAAAAAAACATTTTTAAATAAAAACTAAGGAGATTAATGTTTCCATTATTACATTAAAATTATTGTTTAAAAAACTCGAAAATGTCCGTGAAACGTGTACTTATTTATCATCATCATCTTCCGCGCCTTTTCCCAACCAATTTGGGGTCGGCTTTCAATCTAACTACGATACGGCCGAACTTTGATATTTTTAACGTGTACTTAATAATAATCAATGTTTCAAATTGCCACGACTACGACGATTGACTACGACTGAAATTAGCCACAAATCAATTTTTATTACTATTTTTTTTAGGGGGCAAACGAGCAAAAGGGTCATCTGATGGTAAATGACTACCGCTGCCCATGAGCACCTGCAACTCAAGAGTCACAAGGGCGTTGCCGGCCTTTAAGATGGGAGTACGGGACGGGGGGAGGAGGAGAGGGAAGGGTTAGGGCCTGCGATAACTTCACTCACTCAGCGAAAAGCAGTGTAAGCATTGCTTCACTGCAGGTTTTCTATCAGGCCGTCGTATCACTCCGTTCGAGCCGGCCCATACGTGCCGAAGCATGGCTCTCCCACGAATAAAATTCTATATACTTAACAAATTTTGAAATATTTGCTAATTCCGTAAATCCCGGGCTTGTTCAAATGTGATCCTGAAACTTTCAGAACTGGAATAAGACCAGGATCCCGGGATCAAATCCTCTAGTTGCAATGTAATGCGTTGGGTAAGAGTAGAGTTAATTAGCTTTTAAAAACAGCTTACCGTGAAGTTATTATCAAGTGGTCGTATTGTAATGACGGTAAAATTTGTCCGGTATTGGTCTCCCCTTTTTATTCGCTTAGTTATAGCTGAACATTTGGTCATGTATTTACTATTGCAGTTCTTAATAACAGCACCTTCTTGACGCCATTCATTCTGAAACAGTCATAGATATGTCGTAAGCCGATCGTTGAGTTGGGCCGATTCCGATATGCCTGGGCATAATCATGATATTGGTTGGCTGAATCCCAAAAGCATTTCGTGATTTGGCCAATTACCTAAGTACTTCATGATATGCCCAATCTAAACTTGGGCAGATCAATGACAGGAACCTATATGTTGATTTGCCAACTAGCCACCTAGCCACATCTAGATATGGCTGGGCGTATCATATTAAAATAAGAAAAGATAACTTTATTTGTCTTAACATGTGTAGGTATAAAATTTGTTGCAACATCCTTGCTCCATTAATTTTAGACATACAAATATAATTGTTTTACATCGGTTTCAGTAAAATTATAGTAAATTACAATTTAGTATTGATAATTGCAGCAACAAAATTACAATTTTATTTCAGCATATCTATTCATGAAATTGAATGCAATTAATTTAATAATCGTAATAATAGTAATAATGTAGGTAGGTACTAGGTACATGTATCACAAGAAAATGACAGTAAAGTTAACGTATTAAAGTTTGTCATTGAGGTATGCATTTAAAGTGTAGTAGCATTTTCTTAACAATAAATTCAACAAATTATTTTTAAACATATTTGTATTCAAGTCTTTGTATTAGTTCGGAACCTTTTAATAAATTTTTGGAGCCATACATAAGATGCTTTTCGTCAGTAGAGCAGTACTTGCAGGATACATACATAGCCTCTTATTGTTTTTTTTTTTTAATCTGTATTCAGCTGTTTGGGTATCTCAGATATTGGGAAAGAATAGTCTGCGCAATTCCTACATCAATCTGGCTCAAATTCAATGTTTCCATCAGTGCTTTTCTTTCTGTTCGGTTCTTGACACATTCCATCAGCACGTGTTGTACATCCTCTTCAACTCCGCATAAGCTGCAGTTCGGAGAGTTTTTTTTTTCATTAAGTATGCAAACTTATTCGATGGAATATGTTCAGAACGAAGTCTCATGAACATTTTTAAATGGTTTCTATTAATGTAACATCCAATAAACCATGGTATATACAGCGGCTCAGACTGTATAGTACAATACCAAATTCCCTTCGTTTCTGATTTCTCCTTAAACTGTAATTTCCATTTATTATAATTTTGTATTTTAAATTTAGGTAATATTTCCGAGTAATCAGGTAGAACATTAATTTCGACTTGAAGCTGACTGACTTGTAAGCAGCCCACTTTAGCCATTCTGTCCGCTTCTTCGTTACCATATAATCCAATGTAAGCCGGAACCCATTGCAACTTCAGGGTGCTACCCATTTCCTGTACTTGTTATAGTTTTTCAAGTATTACATGGGCTATCGAAACACCTCTGCTATCAAAGGCGGATCGAGCCACGTGTTGTAATGCACTTTTGCTGTCCGTTAATATAACCGTGTTTTTCCAGTTCTCAATCACATAAGATAGGGCTTCCGAAACTGCAATGAGTTCCGCAGTCATAATGGATACATCAGTTTTAATATTGTAATATACACTATATTTTGTAGATGTAGCATAAAAGGCTGCTCCAAGGGATTTCTCTTTCTTTGAGCGATCTGTATATATCATATGCCATCCCCGATATTTTTCATTAATCTCATCAGATACTTTCCATTTAATAAAATTACATTCATATTCATTTTTACTTTTGGTCATACAATCTAAATTTATGTTGATAAAATCTCTTGTATGTATGTATGTTGTCCATATATTAAATGTAAATCTAGGTAAAGGTGCTGTACAGTGAACTTCACAGAGCTCGGTTTCGTTATAAATTGTAGCTAGCAAGGGTTTTTTTTTGTTTTGCCAATACCGATTAAGACATAAAAAGTTTAAATTAGATACCTGTTCTATAGTTACAATAACAGCAAATGATTGGTTTTTTAAACAGTATTTATATGCGAGGTATTGTCTTCTTAAAAAAAGGGGAGGTAAAGCGAGTTCACTTTCCATGACGTGAATGGGGGTGCTTTTAATAAATCCACCAATTATTCGCAAGGATTGGTTTTGTAATTTATTTAACTTGGATATTTCTGTTTTAGAACTATTGTCTTCGAATTAGAGATATGTATAATCTCCTCACATGTGTCTGATATACACCTGATATACAGACACCTCCAGGCACACGCGGACGCCGCCTCCTCGCGGGGGACCACTATAGCGGGTGGAGGGGAAAACCCGTCCCGTCCACCCGCGGCCACACTCAGGGCGCCATGAGGCGCTGATAAGCGCGTCTCCGCCGCCTGGTTCGCCGACGGCGAATTAGGTCCGAGTGGAGATCGTCCTCCCGGACCCGTTTCGCCGCCTCCTTCTGCGAGATGACGTCCTCACAGAAGGTCGCGACCGCGGTAAAATTCCTGTCGCTACCGGGCCATGGAGCGTATGACGGCCGGTAGCGAGAGATCCCCTCCGATGACTGCAGTGAGGGCCCGACGCTGCGTCGCCCAGTCGGAGCAAACCGCCAGCGTGTGCTGAGCCGAATCCTCACTGCAGTCGCAGTGGTGACAAGCGGGACTCAGTTCCCTCCTAGCGACGAGTGCAGGTACTTCCCGAAGCAGCCGTGCCCGGAAAGAACCTGCGTCAGTCGGAAGGAAAGGGTCCCATGCTGCCGCCCTACCCACTCGACGATGACCGGCTGGAGCGCCTCCACGGCGGCAAAGCCAGCACGTGGAGCCTCCAGCCGGGACGACCAACGAGCCATGGTGGCTCGGCGGAGATAGGATCACCCTGTGCTAGCCATCTTGTAGTTATCGACTGACCATCATCACTTTTTAATGTTAGATGTCTCTTACTCAGGAAATTCCAAAAGTAATTACATAATCTGTGAGTTCCACTGTAGTATGTTAATAACCGAATTACGAGGAGAAACACTATCCATTGAAAATTGAAAATAAACTTTGTAACATACCTTCATTCATGAATAGACTGCTTATAAATTGTTTTACCTCTTTGCATATTACTTTAAAACACATTAAAAAAAATTCTTCTAAACTATTTTCTGACAAAAGTATATTTTTCATTTTCAAAAGTAATGTAATACAATCATAGTGATTATCTTCTTTTCTGTCCCATTTTCCTTTTCTGTAGTTGTTGCTTGGAATTTCTTCACTCGATGTCACCCATTGCTCTTCTGTAAGATTTGTATTCTTAGTTTGTTTGTCTATATTTATAGTTTTTCTTTTTTGTGGAGCGCTATTACTCCAGTTACTTTGTTTCTGCTTCACATGTTCCTCAATATTAGATTTTTTCTTCGCTTGCTTTGGGTTCTTCGCCACTATGCTGCTGTATATTTCACAATTTTCGATGACTGTACACGAGAGACCTTGACTCGTATTTTGATCGCTAATAGTTATGTTATAATTTTCTTCTTGAATTGTCCGCTTTTCTTCTTTGTTTGTAGTATATATTTGTAACGCTTTTCGGTATGTAATGTTCTTGGCCATTATCTTTCGTATGTCTTTTTCTCTTATATACAATGGACATTGCTTGTCCAAAACAAAGTGCTGCCCACCACAATTTAGACATTTGTATTCATTTATATCACAATTGTCGTGAGCACTTCTGCATTTCGGGCATTTTTTTTTTAAAGGACAATATTTTATAAAATGACCGAACCGCCAACACCCTATACATTGAGTGACGGGGAACACAAATGCTTCAACTCGAAATCGACACCCATATGCGTGCACATACTGTGGTAACGACGAACCTTCAAAACATACTCTCACCGATTCACTATCTTCCCAGTTATGAGTTATGGTAATTCTTTTTAACCTTTTAACTGATAATATCTTTGTATTAGTCTCCAAAATATCAATAATATATTTTTCTTTTAAATCTACATCAACACCCTTAATACCAAACGACATTGTGGATTCATTTGTTAAGTAACGTTTGTATCCCATTTCATCGAAATGTTGACATCGCAATAATGACTCAGCATCCTCTCTTGTGGAAAATCGAATAATTACTTTAAATGAACTTTTGTATTTTAATCTTATTATGTTTTTAATATTTTCGTCCCGTAATAATCTTGCAAAAGCCATTTGTTTCGGCAGAGCATCGGTATGTGATACACATACTTCAGTATATTTCATTTCATCAACTTGTTTTTCTTCTACCCGCATTATGTTATTGTTTTCCTGTGACATCTGCTGTTGTCTTGATAATTCTTTTGAATTACTTCGGATTAGACGTTTAGGCTTCCTTCTTCTAACAGTTATAACCTCTATTTCTCTCTCTTTTCTCTTCTCAGCATTCTTTCTCAAATCTTCGACATTTCGCATTTCACCATCCAGCTCATTTAACTCTTGTTCACACTGTCTTATTATTTCTGTATCACTATGAGACCTTAGATCTTCGTCATCACTGTCTTCGACCATTATTACTTTTATATATTCTCGCGGGTATTATAATAATCACAAATATTACAAGGCCGTTGACGCAACGCGTACGCACGACACAACAGACCGCGCAAGACTGATGGCCTCTTATTATCACGTCTGTTTCGTACTGTAACATCAGATAGACGAGGAAACAGCTGAGGATTGGTTTTAACAAAAGGGCTGTTTCAAGTATGTATAGTAAAGGAAGAGTTAATATGTTATATTTTTTGAAATATGGCATACAACTATCAGTTCCCTGTAATCCAAACATTGCCCTTATACAACGTTTTTGCTGTTTGAATGCAAGGTAGTTATTCACAGAGTTACCCCAAAAAACACACAGAACAGAAGCGACTAATCCATAATAGGCTGTAAGGAGTGTAGGATTGTTCACTGTAGGTGCTAATTTGTAAAAAGCGTATGAACTGCTACTTATTCTCTTACATAACTGTTCAATATGAGCTTTCCAATCAAGTTTGTTATTTATTATTAATCCAAGAAACTTAGTCTCATTAACGTTATTTATTTCTAGATTTCCATATTTAATATCATGTTTTTCTTTAGTAGTACGTTGAGAAAAGTGAATTATAAGTGTTTTAGTTATATTAATTTTGTGATTATTATTATTTAACCATTTTATAATTAAAGATAATTAATTTGATTCTCGTAAAGTTGTGGTTGCGTGCGTGGTATCACTATTGTACTATCATCTGCGAAAAGTGTTATGGGGTGTTTAATCGCTTTACTTAGATCATTGATATATATTATAAACAACAATGGACCAACCACGCTACCTTGTGGAACCCCGTATGTGACAATACGTTCATTTGATGCGTAGGTGATTTCTCGTTTTGCTTTTACATTTACTCTTGACATCGTTGTGGTGTCCGTTTTTAAGTAAGACGATATTAGAGATAGAACATTTCCTCTAATACCGTAGCACTCTAATTTCTTTTCCAATATACCATGATCTACATCATCAAAAGCTTGCGTTATATCACAATACACTACACAAACCGGGTTTCTTTTGTCTATGTTAGTCATTATTTTATTTAAAAAGTTATAGATAGCCATTTATACTAGTGTTTTGCCTAAAACCTTTTTGTTCATGACATATTATTTTATTTATTTCTAAGTATCTATACATTTGACAGTAGATATATTTGTCAAATATTTTTGAAAAAATGGGAATCAGCGTGATTGGTCTATAGTTTGACATTAGGTCTTTATTGCCTTTCTTATATAGAGGTTTTATGATAGTAGTCTTCAAACTATCTGGGAATATCCCTGAATTAATACTTAAGTTCAGTATATAGTTTGAAAGTGAGTAAAAATCGTTTCACCTACTAATTGTATTATTCTATTTGCTATTCCATCAAAACCATCATCAATCATCATACATTTTTAGTAAAAAAAAATTATTATAATATTTTTCCCAACCAACAAGTAAATTTAAGACAAGCTTTTGTGAATCCGGATGGTTGCAGACATTTCTTTTCCCATTAATTTATTTTATTTGTTTAGGTACATATGTCATCCAGACGTGTGTGCAACATTCCAGCATAATCGGTTGAGGATAAAAATTCAGTTGAAAGATTTGATCCAAACAAACATACATACATTGCAAATTAACTAAAAGCTTCTAAAATACAGCGCAGGGATTAAATTACTTACAAGTATTTTTTCACGCTTCTGAATATGTCAGCGCACTCTTAACAACAATTATTCAATTATCTAAGAACCTAGTACCTAGGATACTATACTACATATGTAGGTACCTACTTATACTATATAAATATATAAGTATTATAGAAGGTAAAATTCTTACTCCAAATGATTCTTCGCATAGCACTATAAATAAAAAGAAGAAAAATAATCGACTCATTTTCTTTTAGGGCGCAACCAACCTAGTTTAACTGTAGGCTCTAAAACTTTACATGATACCTGTATTTCATTTGTATTTTACTGAGGAAGTACTTAGCTATTGACACACACAATTAGATCTCTTATCTCTTAAATATAAGCTTTACTTAACTGCTATCTCATTAAAATTACAGGAAGCCATTATATATCGTATGCGTAAAATAATAACAAATGAAAGATACTAAATTGATGGTTTTCCAGCCGTTTAAAACACAAATTATTTTTTAAACAAATGTATCGTCGTCTTCAATGCGCCTCAAAATACCCAAATCGCTTCAAGTGTGCCTATAAAATTTGAAGAGTTCCCTCGATTTCTCCAGGATCCCATCATCAGATTCTGATCTGATGACCATGGGACCATCTGGGAAGTATACCCTTTCAAACAAAAGATTTTTTTTCAAATCAGTCCAGGCGTCTTTGAGTAATCAGTAATCATACATAAAAAAAAATTACGATGGAACATAGAACCTCCTCTTTTTTGAAGTCGGTTAAAAATAGTACAAAATTTACAGTGAATAAACTGTAACCATACGAAGTATAAAATTTAACTTCATTATGAACTAAAACTTTTTGCACAAAATATGACGATTCGCATTTACACATTTTCTACCAGTCAGTGAAGCAGAAGGATGTAGGAGGGATGTCACAGAAAGGTGTGGTCAAATTTTAGGGTCGTATAGTAGGTTTAATACCCGTGGTCTACCTACGTGGTTCACCTAGGTGAACCACGTAGGTAGACTCAAAATTAGTTTATATAAAATTTGATAGTTTATGTAAATAAGCTCAATACCTACTTAAGACTTAAGGTTTATTTATTTGTTGTTTTTTAGTTCTTTAAATAGATTTTTATATATTAAAAGTCCTTAAAACTTAAATATTTTAATATTTAATTTGGTTAATGACACGAGAACTCAGATTATATATTTTATTTGGGCTCAGTATGAAAGATATAAATAGTAAAACAGTCAATCATATTGCACTTATCGTTTGATATTATTATAGTAGGTATTTAATTAGTGGTGTTTACTAATGTAGGAAATGGTCTTCATGTGAGAGTGAACAAGAGGTGTCAAGCGGATACATTGAATTACCCATAGAACACCCGGGAGGACCACGGGTACAAAATGTTAACCGTGGAACACCTAGGTGAACCACGTAGGTAGACCACGGGTAATAAACCGTATAGTAGACCCCATAAATAACGTAAAGCGCTAACAATTTTAGGAAAATTCATTTTTAATACAAAAACCTTTTTTTGAAACTAACAACTTTCCGTGGGAGAGCCATGCTTCGGCACGTATGGGCCGACTGGACCGGGGGTGATACCATGGCCTCACAGAAAACCGGCAGTAAAGCAAAGTTGCATTGCTTTTCGCCGAGTGAGTGAGGTAAGTGAGGTTACCGGAGTCCTTATTTGCTCATATCCATTCCACGGTTACAGCCGAAAAATAAATAAATCAAATATATAATATATGAGGTACCTACATTTCATTGAGTAGGTAGTTGGTCGATGAGGACGAAATAAGATTTATTCCTCGTAGATACACTTTCCTCATAGATACACTTTCCTCGTAGATACACTTTCCTCGTAGATACACTTTCCTCGTAGATACACTTTCCTCGTAGATACACTTTCCTCATAGATACACTTTCCTCGTAGATACACTTTCCTCGTAGATACACTTTCCTCGTAGATACACTTTTTGAAAAGCCTCGCTTTTATTCCTAAAAGTTTTTAAAATAGAAAACTGCACAACTGGTTGTGCCGTGGGGAACGATTCTATTGGCATTCCCGACCGCACAACTAGTTGTGCATGCTAGTTGGTAGGGAAGGAGTGCTTTATAATATTAATAGTGCTAGAAGAAACATTCTGGAAATTGGTTTTGACTCGTAATATTGGCGAATGCTTTCTAACCAACTATTTTCGAGAAATTTTGACTTTCTAAAGTATAGGCATAACAGTTCCTGCGCGGCTTCGCTCGCGTGTAAATATTTACCTATACATTTTAGCGGTATAGGTAGTTCTGCCAGTGAAAGTCCCGTGGCAATCGGTCCACCGGTTGCAGAGATTAGCCGGAACAAACAGGCAGGCAGACATAAAAATTTAAAAACTGGTTTTTAGACATAGGTATCGTGCAAATAACTGTATGAGCTTAAAAAACTACTATTTTGGCGTTACAAATAAGTAATTGTATTGATTAATACCAGCTAGGCGTATTGCAACTGATTAAGAACCCAGAATAAAACTAAATTATTGAATAACATTTTTAATGTTTTCCTTTTTTATTTTTTTTTGTATTTTTCTTAGTTTTATCATAGTGCAGGAGTGTATCGATGTCCAAAATAGGTTCCTTCGTGGAGGTGATGTACAGCTCAAACTTAATCCAGTAGTCGCCGTCGGCTATAGGGAGAGGAATATTCTTTGGCGGGAGTTCCATGTTGATGTATGTGTATCTAGCCTGGAAATAGGACCAATAGGTTAAGAGTCTTCTGGTACTATAAGGCTACTTTACTGTTACTAAGTAAGTAATATTTTATCCGAAAACTACAGAGTAATTGTTTCGGAACACTACTATGTTGAAATTTTGAAACGTGGTGTGGCAACATCCACATATAAAAGAAAAACATACTTCAACGTTCCATCTACCGAAGCAGGGCCGAACTACACTGTAACTGCTGCTGTATCGCAAAATGAAATTTCTCGCATTCATTGGTATATGTAGAAATTTTCGACATCTACCATCTGACTGCAGTCCACTAGGTGTTGTCACTTAGCCTGGTCGGAGGATCCTCCCTTGTCTCGGAGGGACATAACAGCTCTTCCTCTACAATGGTGTACACCAATTAACTTTTGTAACTGTTTTTAAAGATTGCGCTACAGTACTTACTGAAAATCATTACGTATTACTTGACAATTAGTACATGACTATGTACTTGACAGAAGAGACTTCAAACTTTTTATTCTGCTATACTGAACACGATAGTTTTACTGCAACCAATCAAATAATAAGAATACTTAAAATACTTGAGAAAACAGTACGCTTGGTTAATTTTTCCTTGCGCTGCCTGTATGCATTTTAAATACTTCCCTTTGTACCTGTGTCTATAGAAATTGATGGGAATTTATTTACTTAATGGTACCAACTGGTAGTAACTGCTTACTAAACAATAATTATACTCACAGCTGGAAAAGGGCACTTGTTGAGTGACAGATTAGTGAAGGAGCTCATGAATTCATTCATCCATTTGTACTTGATAGTATCACACACTTTAGCCTCTAAGCGAAAGTCACCACCAGACTTCAGAGTTAACGTTGTGGCAAACTAAAAATGACAACAAAAACATTGTTTCTTACTCATTTAGTTTCTTTTGACGGGTCGACTAGTAATGAGTTACTAATGCCTATTCGATTAAAAGTAAGAATCGATTTTATTTTGGAGTAAGTTTTCATGGATTTAATAAAAGATTAAAAGTTAATTTTAGCTATAAAATACTGACCTTATTTAATAAATTATTTTAGCCACGATTAATATATATAATAGACATAAGATCTAATTATTAATATTACTAGGGACTCAAGTGACGAATCTAGTGTATATATATATATATATATATTGGGTCACATGATGGTAAGTGACTACAGCCATCCATGGGCAGCTGCAACTCAAGAGTCACAAGCGCATTGCCACCCTTTAAGGGAGTACGGGAGGAGGGAGTAGAGGGAGAGGGGAAGAGGGAGAGTGCAGGGAAGGGGAGAAGAGGGAAAAAGGAGGAGAGGGAACGGTTAGGACCTCCAGTAACCTCATTCACTCAGCGAAAAACAATTGAAGCATTGCTTAACTGCCGGTTTTCTGTGAGGCTGTGGTATCCGGTCGACCCAGCCCATACGTGCCGAAGCATGGCTCTCCCATATCATTTATTTGTTCAAATTCTTCATCACTCTTAAGTTTTAACTTCAATTTCAACATTTTAATATCTTTTATTGCAAATACATACATAATAATATACTGAAGCCTATATCCCCGAAGGGGTAGGAAGAGATGTATTTAACGCCTACATTTTGCCACCTATAATTTGGTCGCAACCACGTAATGGGGGGCGAACGACTTGCCTTCAACCAGGCAATTTGGGGATTGAAGATTGATAAATTACCAATTTAACAGTATATAGAAAGGGAAAGATAGTTAAGAAAGGAAAGCCATTGAAAGAAAGGGATATTGCTTAGGTGGATGGATCGGGTTTGTAAGCGACAGCTCGAGAAGGTCATTGGCCTGTAAGTGGCTATTTTCGGAAATCCAAGCTCTCTAACCTCATACATACAACTATTTATAAATATAGAGGAACAACTTTGTATTGATTTGAAAATATTGAATGTCTATTAAAAAAATATGTAGAAGAAACATTTGTTCTTTTAACTACGTACGGACGTAACTGCTTTTATTGCATACTAGCTGACCCGACAGACTTTGTCCTGTCAAACGACTGACAGTTATGCCAAAAGCGCTAGAAATCGGACTGTAGGTCCAGAAGTTAGCGTGTCTCTTACAGTTGAATGCTAGACTCTCACGAGTCACGATACATCTCACTGCTCGATCGACAAAGACATTTGAAATTTGTGAAACCTCATGATAATTTACATATTTGTAGTCCAAAAGACTCATCATCTCTCATGGGATAGATTGGGTAACAAATTTCAATGAGTTGACCAAAATCAAGAAAACCTGATTGGTGTTGAACCTCGCATCTACAACGGTCACACTTACGATGGTCATTGAACAAATCAATTACAAAATATCAAACAGTTTATACAAATTGAAATTGTCGTCATTATCATTAGCGTCGTGTTGACCGGAAGACACAAGCCTTCCATAAATCGATCCAAATGATTGTTATCTGTTTGTTTTGAATGAGTTCAACCTTCAACTGTTATTTGCTTTGTTTTGTATCGAATAAATTTATTTCTATTTGAATTTGATGCAAAATTACTGTCTATCCCACTTGTTCCATTGAGTTGTCCCATCATGGGACAACTGAGACGATTACGTCCCAGTAGGTTCATGGGACAAGTGGAACTAGTATTTTATCATATTGTTGTCCCAGTAGTTCCATTGCCGTCATCACCGTACATATTATCTCTTCTTTCGATCTCTTTTTTCTTAGGCGTGTAATGCCTCTTTGGTTTTAAAAAAAATATTTAAAATAGATATGGATTTATTATGCAATGACGTTGTCACTTTAAAAATAATTTATCCTTAAGCAACTAGGAACCTACGACGTTACATTGTTATTGTGAGGTGGATTTTGCAAATAATGGCTATGTCACATGATTTTGTAATAATAAAAAGAGGCCGAGAGTGTGTCTTACTTTATTCCGGCTATGAATATTATAAACATTTAACATACTCGCGTGGAGAAACGATATGGAGTTGCAGTTACATATTCTTTGTACCCCTTTTTAAGACAATTTCGCGAACGTAGTAACGTGAATTTTGGAATATTTACAGTATATATATAGAAGAAGTGCAGAAAGCTAAAATTTTTAAACAATATGTCTTACAACTTTAAAAATTACGTGAACGGCCAAATGAAATTATACGCGTCCAGTATATATGATTAGGTACCTGTCATGGTAAGTCTATACAATGACAGGTCAAGTTTTACTCGCCAATGAAAAAACCATGGCCGAAATTCGACCACCACGCGATGTCTAGTATAATTATATAAATATAAACTGACACTACTTCTACAGTTAATATTTGAATTATCTCTCCTTCTACTAAAAAAAAACTTGGTGGTAGAGAATATTAAACACAATATTTAATTTATCATTGTGCATAAAGTACACGAGTATACATAGATTTTCGCTGAAAAACAGTAGTTTTTATACATGTGATGTATATTACAACCCGAGTTGAATGTAGGAATACGCTAGTCACTACACTGCGGGCTTGCGAGGCTAGGTTTTCTTGCCGGCGGCGGGGGGATATTTGCGAGCGTGCTAGGTGAGAATTGTGGTGGCGTGGTAGAGAGAGATGCTCCCTCCCTTCACCTCAGGCCCTGAGTGCATTCAACTCGTTTGCCTACTGCATGTATATACACTATACATGGAAATAAAACTAACCGTAACATTATTTCCATAGGGCATGAGCAATGTAGCTGTCATGTTGGTCAAGTAGGGGTCGCGTCTGCTCTTCCTCCCGGTGAACACAACGACATCGGCGATGAATTTAGGATTGGCGTATTTCAATTTTGCTCGCTCTTGGTGAAAGTCCTCCTAAAAAATACACCAATTTTGGATCATATAACAGAAGTACTGTTTTTTAAAGCCACATAATCAGAATAATGCCTATCTTATAAGCGAAAACAAGCTAGGAGACAAGGAGTAGTACAAAGATTGCCAGAATAATTAGCCTGAAACTGTCTTGGATCCTGCAATCCTGGTCGTGAATTACATTTGGACCCTGCACATCGCTACACTTACTCTTACTCCTGACAATGTGGTTATTCGTAGCATACCACATGGAAAAAAAGAACAGCTCAGTAATGAATTATTACTGCGCCTAAAAGTTCACATGTTAATTTTCTATTACTAGAGAACTTTGTCAAAACGAAAATAGCGTAAGTACTGAATGATATTTGAGATATGATACACCGCGAAATAAACCAAACCACACATTTAATGGCTACTTACAGAACACCAATATCCAATAAACAATGAAATTATATAGACTATGAAAGATATTCGGTACATTTCTTTCAAACTAAATAAAGCAGTAAAAAACGCAAATGTATTTTGCTGTGGTGATTCTGATGAACACTGAAAAATTGATTCTCAAACTGACTGATAATAATATAGGCAAGGTATTTAGAGCATTTGGGTGATCAATGGGTCCATTAGGTGCTTGTTTGAGCTTGTTATGACTTTATAATTGCTTCAGGCTCTGTTTCAATTCTAGAACATTACACTTTAAGGGGCTCTACTAAATAGTGAACATGCTTAATAGTTTGCAACGCCTATGTACGAGAAGGCCTGTGATATTATTGCGCAGCGACTTGGCCAAGGTAAAGAATTGCCTTGATGAAGTTACATTAAAAGGAACTTTTGTAGACTTTAAATTTTATTGAAGTGATAACTTCTTATGGGAGGGTAAACCGCTTCGTTATGTAACGCGTTACGGCACCGGTCTCTCTGGCATTTAAGTTATCACTTCTGTCGGGCGTCCCTAGAAGCACACGTTTTTAAGGTGATAACTTCTCATGGGAGGGTAAACCGCTTCGTTACGTAACGCGTTACGGTGCCAGTCTGTCTGGCTTCCTTTTCTCTCACGCATAAAGTTATAACTTCTGTCGGGCGTCCCGAGACGCACACGTTTGTGTTATGTTATTGATAACTAATGGTTGACAATACTTGATGTCCCCGCAGCCCCGTGACAAATTAATTATAAGAAAATAACCATTAAAAATTATTATCTTGACTCACAATGTAAATGTATAAAGGACCTGCAGCGGACTTTTAGAGTCACATTGTAAAATCTCATTGATTATGTACTGCAGAGGTTGAGAAATGTATTTTATATAATTTGACTACTGTTAGGTATGTATCATAATCAGAGGAAGGGCAACATTTCAGTTCATACTTAGTAATCCGAACTTTGATTCGATCGGACGTAACCTACTGACAGGTAGACACATAAAACACTTCGGGATTAATTTCCAGATATTCTAAATCTTTAAAAGGTATAGAATGTATTTCAAAGTTAGTAATAAATGTCAACTTTAAGTTCCTTAAAGAAACTAACTAGAGCCGTAGCACGGTAAGGGTAACAAGTCTACATTTTTTAACCTAAGGCTTTCAGGAATTTATTTTATCTATATATACAAAAATGAATCCCTATGTCCCTTGGTCACGGCATCACGCGTGAACAGCTGGACCGATTTCGCAAATTTTTTTTTTATGTGTCTGTTATTGTCAGGAGAAGGTTCTTATGAAAGGAAAAATTAGGAAAGTTGCGTGGTAAATTTGAAAATTTAATTTAAGTAATAGTATTCTTTATTGTGGATCATAGGAAAGTATATAATACAGGTGTTATAGTTTTTTACATTATCTAAAACAGCTATGTCCCGCCCATTGGACTTACAATATTTACAGTAATTTGAATATGAATTGAATACATTAAAGGATAATATAAATTATGTCACTTGTAACTTAACGAGGGACTTACACGGGCGAAGTCATTCATTGGTATTTGAACTACTTACTATTAAAACCAGCCAGGTACAAACATTACAACCAAAGAGATTTTTTTTTAATTTAATACATACAAAATAAGAAAAGATTTTCCCCGACCTATTATTTGACCGATGGTACATTATATTTTGTTCCTCATGCAATCCGCCTCCTCTATGGTATCGGGTAAGACTTCTAATGAAAGCTTTCAAAGTAATTTTTTTGCACAACTCGCGTTAAGCTTCTATAGTCTGGCATTTGTCGTAGAATTCTTGCGAGTGCTATGTCCTTGTTTATGTATAAATCTTAATCAATAAGCATTGAGACACAAAATTGTATTTAAGTTATTTTGAGCTAAATAATCGTACAATAAAATTGTAATTAAATGAACTGGATATACAAGTATTTTATTTATTAAGGTCGTATTTTTGGAAAGGACCTAATTTCTGCGCAACCATAGTTTCTCACATAATTCTCCCGTAAACAATTTTCTTTTTTTCACTTTAATGTAATGCCCTAACCTAAACCATTCTTTGGGACATAATAATTCTTCCCAATTTAAAATGAAATTTAAACTCTGATGAATTAAATTTAAGTACTTTTATATGCATCATGTGTTCAATGATGGTGTTATAAATTAATAGTTAGTTATATAATCCTATAAATGTGACAAACATTTAGGAATATCTCAGAAGCAAATTGACATCGATAAGTTAATTAACTGAGATAAACTCCAGTTCAATAATTTCATACCGAGCAGAATGACAAAGCTTTATAGGTAGTTAATAATGGTAGGTAGGTAGTTATACCTTGAGTTTGCTTGCACTACTAACCCAATCCCTAATACGGTTTCCTAAATACCTAAATCAGGTATTGCAAGCCTTCATAGACAGCTGTAGCTACCAACCACATAGCACCTATTGCTATAGAACAAAGCAAATTCATCAATAGTAACACATAACATCTCCATATACGAAGATCTTTCCATGTATAAAATAACATATTCAAATATGGCCAATAATCTATTGGCTCACTAAAATTAAGCTAGGATAGCTTTTTTGTTAACCTTACGTCGATCGAATGTAATCGTGGTCACGGGTGGACCGAAGATAGGTATGTACTATGTTAATAATTTAATAATACATTAATTGCACAAGTTTTCTAAAACATAGTAAATATCTAAGCAATATAGTTTTGGTTGTTTATCAACTTGTTTTATAGCAAGTCATAGTTCAAAGTATTCAAGTAATTATTAAGTTATCTCTATGCTGATACAAAACTTTTTATCACTTTGATTACTTATAATTTAAATGTCGTTTTCCTCTTGCACTTTATTAATTTGTTTAGTTTTATTGCTTTGCTCGTCTCATATCGATCGTATTTGCAGATTATAATGAAACTGACTTTTAATATCACACATGTGTTTACGGAAATGAATCGAGATTTTTATAGTTGCGCAGAACCCTTTTTTGCCTTGAGATCAGCATAGTAATAAATACAATAAGGATTAAATTTTTCCTCATGTACTTCAGTACTTTGACAGACTCCAGTGCACTGTGTTGTCTTAGACATGTGTGACACCAACGCGCGACTTGATGGCAAAGTAGTGGTGGTGACAGGTGGTAGTGCTGGAATGGGGTTAGAAGCCGCAAAGAATATGGCCAACCGTGGTGCTAGAGTCATTATTGGAAGCCGAAATGAAACTAGATTAAAAAACGCTAGAGAAGAAATTATAGCAGCGACGGGCAATCAAAACGTCGCTTACAAAATTCTAGATTTGGGTTCGCTGAAATCAGTGAGGAGTTTCTCAAATGAAGTTAATATGGAAAATACAGTAGATGTTTTAGTAAACAACGCAGGTGCAGTTGCTTTACCTGATAGACTGACAGCAGACGACTTAAACCTTACGATGCAAGTGAACTTTTTCGGCGCTTTCCTGCTTACGTTTCTATTACTGCCTAAGTTAAGAGCGTCAGCACCTAGCAGAATAATAAACAGTGTAGCTGCGTCAATGTACGTCGGTCACATGGATTTTGATCATTGGAATGATGTTGGGAGGTATAATATAATATCCAGTATTGCTAATTCTAAGTTAGCAGTATCATTGTTTAACGCAGAATTGGACAGAAGGTTACAGAACACTTGTGTGACTGCAAATACATTCGATCCATTTGTAGTACGGGACACCAATGTGCTGGGTAATGTACCTGGTATTGTGCAGGATGTTTCTCGACTTTTTATAAACATGATTGGACAAAGGAAGGAAGAAGTGGGTCAGCAGATAGGATACTTGGCGTCAGCACCGGAGCTAAAGAAAGTAAGTGGTAGAAATTACAAATTCTGTAAAGAGTTCTTGAAGCCTTGGAGTACAAACGACATGCGTTTGACTAAACGTTTGTGGGAGGAGTCGAAGATAGCTGTTAAAATAAGCAGTGCGGAAGATTGGGAGAGTCGTAGTGTACAAGTAGCTGCACTTGGATAAAAACAGATTACAAAATTGTAAGTAATTTACCTATTAAGTTGGAACTAAGAAAAGATCAAGGAAAATCCTTCCAGTAATTACTTCGTGTAATGTAATTCTAAATATAGCTACATGTTTTTATAGTTTTAAAATGGTAGTAAACCAACACACAACTTTTTGTGTGTTGGTTTACCACAACTCACAGGGTTTTTTAGTTTCTAATGCCGTCGCATTAGAGGCCAAAAAACCCTGTGAGTTGTAACAATCAATAGCCACAATGGCAAATAGCACTCCATTGATTAGGAGCATATTTTTGTGGACCTCTAAGTCTAACCATTACAAAAATATAAAAATTTTGTAAAGAGGTGTGTATTTCTAAGGAATAGGTTTGGTTTGGTAATGGGTAGTAACGTTTACCATCAGTTCTACTGATTGTTCGCCACCGTAGTTGTGTAATAAAAACCTTTGTTTTCCATTCATTTTTATAATTTTACTCAATCTTGACATGCGTATGCCTATAAGTCATTAGCATTAAGTGAATCATGTAAGTGCTTTCAAGTCACGTAGGTACGAACTGACTGTTGAATTATATTTAAATAAAATTACATATTTATTAAACAAATAAAACGCTTTCCATTGTTTTATTATAGACTTTGTTTACAGAATTAGCTTTGAAGGTTGTATTTGTATGTCTTATGACAAAAGTTAACTGGAGCAAATAATTTCAGTATCTCCACATCCTACATTCCTATTGCAGCTTATAAATTAAATACAAGCTGATAAACTCTTGTAGCAATAGAGTTGTGAATAGAGGCAGGCCTGCAGGAGTGCAGAACTTTAAACCCAGTTGCCCTAGAAATGTTTATGTAGGAATAAGAGCAGAAATCTAATTCACACAGTGACAACTTATACAAAACTGTGTTCAATTACTATAAGATATAATTAATATTGTATCAAACAACAATCTATGAGCACCGCTTATCAATCACTCGAAAAACCAATAATTTTTCTTCTAATAAAAGTGGTAATGGATCTTTAGTCTGAACTTAAATCGATGAGTGACATCTATTAACAAGCATACGGAATATGGAGGCGACTTCATCAACATGTATGTTCAGACGGGTCACCTGATGGTAAATGACTACCGTCGCCCATGGGCACCTGCAACTCAAGAGTCACAAGTGAGTTGCCGGCCTTTAAGGTGGGGATAGGGGAAGGGTTAGGGCCTCCGGTAATTTCAGTCACTCGGCGAAAAGCAAATTGCTTATTGCGGTTTTCTGCGAGGCCGTAGTATCACACCGGTCGAGCCGGCCCATACGTGCCGAAGCATGGCTCTCCCACGATAATAATATAATTTAACTTACCGCATCTTACACAAGACAATATACATTAGATGTTGGCTGTCTTTATTTACAAGCCAGTCCTAAATATACAGAGCCAACAATAAAGAGCACACCAACAAATATAACAAAAATGAGCTACATAATTTCTGCAATCACACATTGTCACTTTTTCTGGAATATCGTATAATATCGACGAAATAGTCTTTTATATAAACTGTTTTATATTTTACATAAAGGACTATAACTCCTACTGCTTGATAAAACTAAAAAAAATGCTAAAGGCCTTAGGGTTTTTAAATTCTAACGATCTGACATTTCCAAATAACTTTTTTTTTTAATACCTATGACTTCTGTGATTTTCTAAAATGGTCTGTGACAGAAAAGCTTAAACCTCTTTCAATCAGAACTAACGACTATTATATTTTTAAAGATGGCATTGGTTTTGGTTGTGATAAAGGCTTTTCTGTTAAAAATAAATTTATCAAATCCAAAGCCAATCAAGGAATAACTAAGGCAAGTATTTAATTCCTAAAAATGCATTTAAAATTGCAATATTCTTACTGCAATATGTGGCTCCACTCTAGGACCAATTGGCTCTAACGGCCATCGGTCCCTTCGGCAGGCGTGACCAGCTCATTGGCACTTCAGCATGCTTATTTTGCGAGTTACGTGGGAAGACATGGATGTTTGTCTTGTACACAGGCAACAAAAAAAAAAGTCAGATAACAATGGCTGACGAAATCAACCGTGAATAATAGATATAATATAGCAACAAATGGCATCTCACTCACTCAATCTCACTCACGACTCACGCCAACCTTCCTGTCACTTAGAAATGAATGCACCTATGCGGCGGTCATCCCGCCTAATAATTAAAAAAAAACATTACTTTCTACAGAAGTTAAGGTTTTGAGATGTTGAAGAGTCTGGACACTAGGTTAGTAGGGTCCGAAAGTGTATAGTCGTGATCATACAGTGACTTATCGATACTTCATTCAGTATTTTTACTTTACTTGAAGCGCTTGGTACTTTTACTTTTCTTGGACAATGTTTAGTGAATAATGCCGACAACGGAGGAAATGAAGGTTATTTTTAACTTGCCAATTGTTATCTACTTTTTAGCCAGGTGACAACAGTCCTGCACATCATAGTGACCTCAAAAACAACGATCTTAACACTTCTGGATATTGTAAGAGACTTTTTATGAAATTTAGGAGTTACAGTAAAATAAAAGAAGTCCAGAAAACACTGATAGAAAAAGACACTGAGCGCCTACACAAATATTACTAGCATTTACATAACGAAGATATCTGCCGTAAACATTATGGCAGGCGCATGGACATCTGTTTGTTCTGGATGTGAAGTGGTGGCTTATGAATTGTGTAACTCACAAATAGCTGAATAGTATAAGCCCGGTCGCCCAGAGATCTAAATTAAATATCTTAAAGCATCGCGACGGTAGAATAAGGCGTCGTCAACTTGCAAATAAGTGGTTGGGGGTTCGAACCCCACCCACTACATTACCGACGTAAACCCACAACTAACACAAGAATACTAGTAATGTGTTACTAACGTTACGTCTATTTATCTTAAAAAAAAACATAGAATTAACATTACCATTCAACGCTTCAACCTTGGCAGGGAACGCTACAAGCACGCAATGTTTAATAATTTCTTGTGTATTCATAGATACGTCTAGTGTTTTTTATATATTATATGGAGCAAACGAGCAGACGGGTCACCTGATGATAAGTGACTACAATGCCGGCCTTTGAGTACGCGCTTTTCTTGAAGTTTTGAATGTCGTATCGGTCCGGAATTCCGTCAAAGTTTCTTGACGACGCGACGGTGGTTGAGTGCCTATTATCCAAGCGATGGGGATATTTTTTATATGTATATAATTACATATGTATAAAAAAAAATTCGTGTCACGTTGTTTGTCCGCGATAAACTTTTTAACTAATGAATCGATTTTAATACAACATGAGAGATAGGATAGTTTTTATCTCAATTTATAGTCACAATGTTTTTATATTAGCCACATCAAGGCGTGGCCCGGTAGCAAGTCCTATTTAATATTATAAACGTGAAAGTTTGTGAAGATGTGTGGATGTATGGATGTGTGGATGTATGGATATTTGTTACTCTTTCACGCAAAAACTACTGAACCGAATGCGATGAAACTTGGTGTGTAGATAGCTACAGACCTGGATTAACACATAGGCTACTTTTTATATGGCACCGGGACTAACGCGATTGAAACCGCGGGGCGCAGCTAGTACCTATATTATAAAAATCAATGTTTCTTTGTTCGTATTTTATGCGCTGCTGTACCTACCATTTATCCGAACATCATGAAATTTTGCATACACGTTACCAGGGATACAGGAAAGGACATAACCCTATGTTCTTTGCTGTCACCCTAGTACACACCTTTCATCCAGAAAAAATGGTTTTCGAGGGATGGAAAAATTACTATTACGCGAGTGAAGCCGCGGGCAAAGGCTAGTTAGAAATAAAAATAAAAAAAAGAGAATTTACACATTGTCAAAACAGTAAAGGGCAAAATGTACAACAGGCCCAAACGTAGAAAAATACTGAACCAACAGCGATAAATTTTTTACAGACCGTCATAGATTATGTTTTTGATTTACTTCTTTTTACATATTAATATTTTTTTAAATTGTGATATTTTCACATTTCTATTGTTTATTGTACAATGTCACAATCAAAACCATCAAAACAGTATACAAACCATAAACTTTACGTTAGTATGTTAGGTTTATGGGTTTTTGATAGAAACACTACGTTAGAGTCACAACCAGGGGTATGCAACCATAAACTAAAATATATTGCAACTGCCATACAATCGGGTCCAACAAAAATATACATAGAAAGTGCTGTTACCTATAGCACAGATAATATAATACTATACTAGTATATAGATTACTGTACCTAGAACTAAAGCTTAGTTTGAAATTAAATTTGAAGTGAATATAAACACAATATAATTACTTCCATGTAATTTATAATTAAATAATATTAAATTAGTCTGTGGGTATTTTTGACAGAAGACTGATTGACGTTGATTCGGTTACCCTCTTTACAAACGGTTTCAAAGTTTAAAAATTTGATAACTGCCTATTGTGTTTTGGTATTTTTACGACGAAATTCTGGACTGTGCTTGTTTCTGTAATATCTTCTTAAAAATGTTAACCCTGCTTATCCCTTGGATTCATGCTATCCGTCATATATGATCGACTCTGCTATTCTTTACTGGACTTAGTCTTACTGACTCCTACTCCTGACAATTCAAAATACCTAATTAATTGAAATAAATGGTTTTGAATGATCCAACAATAATGAAAGCCATAAAGTATTTTAAGACCTACGATCATAAAAGAAAAAAGAATATATATAAGACACTTAGTCAAATTTTTATTCTTTCAGTTTATGATGACAAATTAAACCATGTGTTGCCTTGTAAATCAAAAAAACGACATTTAAAGTCTATTTGTCGATCTGTTTCTAATAACAAATTAAAATATTTTTCTAATATTTCAATCACTCAAATGACAGCTACATAGAGTAAAAACAATAACCAAAAAGTCAAGTAATAGACATTCTTCAGTAGCTGGCCATCCATCTAGCCAACTGAGACGACACATCTTAAAGAAATCCTAGGTACATCTCGGTGTTCCTTTACATATAATAAAATTACATTCACTGTCTTGAGTTTTATTTCATTTCTATCGAACCTTTTTCTTTAGTGAAGTGGGTTAAGTTTTGCAGTATTTTTATTTTTTTTTACTTTTCTTGTTTAATGTAATAGACATTTGAAAAACGTAGCTCATTTGAAAATAAACATTTAAATAATTTTGAAATACTGTAAAGAGCCATCTACCGGCGCTCAGTTTAAATGAAACGAACTCCATCTATCCGTCGTAGTACATAGTTTTTCAAAATTGATTCAAAGTGGCGTAATCTATCTCTAGTTAATTGTGTATAATCTATGGTCACAACCGTTTAAAGGTCACAACCAAAGAGTATGCAAACACTAGGGTCACAACATATTAGACACCTGTATGGCCAAAGGAAGGCTAACGTAGTGTTTGTATACTCTTTGGGAAGGCTCGTAAACTTAGTAGGTATACTAACGTATCGTATGAAGTCTCCCCTACTGTGTATTGGTATTGGTATTGGTGTAGGGCTCTGTTTCCGCATCTAGACTCATATGCGGTCCATTATGCGTTCAGATAGGCTGACTAGTTGAGCCAGCCTAGCTCCTTCCAGAAGCGCAGAAGCCTCCTGGGGCGTTCACAGGCTTCTAGGAGCGACCTCGCTCCCGCGAGGATACTTGCCCGTTGTATGGCCACTCCATCGCATTCCAGGACAACATGGGCGGCCGTTTCCTCCGCGTTGAGACAGCCTCTACATAGAGGACTGCTTGCCGCGTTGATAGTGAATAGGTGTCGGTTTAGGGCCAAGTGGCCCGTAATGGTTCCTACTACTATTCTGATGTCAAATCGGTTGAGACTGAGCAGTCTGCACGTTAAACGTGGTGAGACCTCCGTCAGCACCAGTTTAGACTGCCTACAGCCGGGTGTGTCGGCCCAACGGCCGTTGTGCGCTTCACGGGTCCGTTGCCTTACCCATGAGCGAAGTTGATTAAAGGGAAGTGGCAGCAGTACAGTTGGACCTGCCACTGACGTTACAGATCCCTTCCTTGCCAGCTCATCGGCGGCGTCGTTCCCCAGTGAATCACTATGCCCCTTGATCCATTGAAGAATTAGCCCATTGGTAGAAGCTAGACGTTCCAGGGTCTGGTGGCATTCGTAAATGAGACCGGAGTTCATGATGTTGCCCTCCAGGGCCTTTAGGACGGCCGTACTGTCTGACAGTATGCGGATGTTGTGCTCCTTTATACCCCTTGACATGACCGCGGTAGCGGCGTAGGTTATTGCAACGCACTCACATTGAAATATGGAGCTGTGTTGGACCAGCGCCAGTGATATTGTTATATTCAGGTCTTGTGAGAAGACTCCGACTCCCCTACTGTGACTTTTACTAAATGGACGGTATTCCTTGTTGTTGATAGGGCAAGGAGATGTCTGCCGTATAATTCACTACCAATTTGTCGGTACCACTAAGTTTATGGGAAGGCTATTATTTTGATTGATATTAACCATAAACGAGTAATTTAAACTTTTTTTTTTAATAATCCTCCCTAGGCTCTCTCCTGTGTTCTGTATATATAGATGATTCTAGCAACATCAACTTTAAAATAAAATGTCTATTACATAAATTTTCAGTATTATATAGGTATTTTAGTTTATGACAAATAGGTAGCCGTTCCTTTGTTAATGCAAACACTTACCAAGCTTTTACCAAAGTTACTAGTAAATATTCGTAATGAATGGTATATCTAACGTAGAAAATAACCAAATAAATACACTAACAACATTTGTCAAGGGGCTCAACTCCTAGTGTATACCCATGTAAAGATTTCATAAAGCATTCGTTCAATCCTCACCATAGCTTGGAGACTTTTTCTCAGACATTAAAGGCGTGGGGCCTTTTGTTTTAATCGATATATATATTTTGTAATTACTGGTAAAATGTCGGCAATCCATTAAAAGTATGTATCTAGGAGGTCATTTGTAACCAAATAAAATTTCACATTTGATGTTTTTATTCGAAGATATGGTTGTATACAACTTTGAAAATGTATAAAAAAAGCCTAGTGTGCGGAATTATTTTTTATTGTTGTTATCTGCTCGCTAAACCTCTAGTGCATAATAATCAACCAAAACATGAAAAAAAAGAAATTAAACTGGACCGTTCGACGTATATCGAATAAAAAAAGAATTATCGAAATCAGATTACCTTCTAAAGCGTTTCGGTTTTTTTATTATTTGACTATAACGTTGTCAAATAATAAAAAAAAAAACGATTATGAATATACGGATTGACTTGAGATTTTCGTCGGTTAATAACCTGCAATACTTTTTAAATCAGAGGTACAAAACCTACCTCTGATTTTAAAAGTATTGCAGATTATTTTCATTTTATTGACTAGCCGACCCGCGCAACTTCGTTCGTGTTTGTAAATTTTCCCGTTTTTACAACATTTTTCATTGATGCTCCGCTCCTATTAGTAGTAGCGTGCGTGCGTAGCGCGACGTTATATAGTCTAGCCTTCCTCGATAAATTGGCTATCCAACACTAAAATAATTTTTCAATTCGAACCAGTCCAGTCCTGAGGTTAACGCTTCAATGAAACAAACAAACTCTTCAGCTTAATAATATTAGTATAGATTATGTTCTGAATTGTTAACAAGCAGATAATAAAAATTAAAAGTAATTCCAAAAACGGTCGACATTTGCATAGGGGTGATACGGGATCATTTGTTTGCAAATTAATGGATTGCCAACATATTACCCGTAAAACCCTGTATATATAATTACATGTACAATAGGCACGCCATCTGAATGCAATCGGGGCCTGAGGTGAACGGCGGGAGCTCGTAAACCTCACCACACATCCCCGCTGTGCGATGCTGACTTACACTAGCACATTCCTGCACTAGTTCCGTATTCAACTAGCGCGTACGCGTACTGTAGGTACTGTTTTCGCTCTTCTGTAAATAAATTAAGACATTTTGATGGAGGATGGATTATATATTTTTGTAATAATGTGTTTATTTTTGTATAAACTTATAAGCGATAATAATAAGGCCATTACTCGTCGACGTCCAGGTTTTCAACTATAAATGTGCTGTTGGTGCTTAATTAATAGTGGTTGCTTTTGTGTACTGAGTTCCTTTTAAGTTTGGTGGTTGAGTCTAAGCAGATATCTTCATAACGTTGACAGAATACATCGCTGTAATAGAAATAAGCATGAATAAGTTTACCATCAACTACTTTCAGATGTGTTTGTTCAGTTCAGATGGGTTCTCATATCAATTGCAAATTAAAATTTCAAATGACCTTAGAAGGATTAAAGGGAAATCGTTTTCTATGTTCCCTGTTATATCAGGCAGCAAATAGTAAAATAGGGTGACTATAAAGTTACTCCCAGACAAATCCATCTCCACTAAAGATGTGTAGAGGGGAGATTAAATTGAGAATAAAATTTGCGAATTTTGAAGTCTTCAAATGACAGGCAACAATAATTACAATGAAGCAGTAAATATGGCATAACAATAAATTTTCTTCTCGAAGGTTATTGGCGAATTGTTTTCAATGTTCATTCATCTCAATACATCCATGGATCAGGTGCAAGACACTGGTCCGAAAGAACCCACCGAACTAAACATCACAATTCACTTTGAGACGGTTCGTTTCTAGAATTCTAACCTTCATCAGCGGTGTTCTCTGTGTTAGTATAAAAATATAAAGTAACAAAATAAATTACTTACAGTTTTTAATACAATAATGGACAGAATGTACAACACACCCAAATGTAGAAAAGGGTCGCACTAACGCCTAGTACCATTTCACAAAAGGTCACCTCTAATGTTTTTAAATGTCTATAAATTCTTATTGCTTTTTCTTTAGCATAACATATTAAAAAATCTTTTATATCTGTTGCACTTTTGACATTAATATTGAGTATTTTTGTTAAAAAATCTTTTATGTCTGTTGCACTTTTTACATTCATATTGAGCATTTTTGTGATATTACAGTTATTACTACTATTGCTCAAACTTTGATTATATCTTTGATTATATATATGTCATATATATAATCAAAGTGCTCAAATAGCTTCATGGTTTTGTCAGATTCCACCAATCTCAAAGAAATATTGTTATGCTTTATTCCAAATTGTTTGTTGTACAGTTTCAATTCAAATTTTTAATACTTAGGTTGCACAGTGAATTCCGAACGAAATGTACGGAATTAAACATTATAAATATAGAATTTTAAAAAAGTCCGGTTTTTGACAGTTCAGTTCAGAGAGAAAATAGATAAGATGACAATTAAATCATCATTATTTTAGCCCTAAGGCATAGCCAATCGTTGGACATAGGCCTCCCTCAAAAGACTTCCAAGAAGACCGGTTGGAATCGGCCTCCATCAGTATTTTTATTTCATACAAAAATAAACTGCGTGGAATGTATGGAAATAAAGTGCACAGAACTCATGCTGTGTGAAAAATGGTCTAGTAACTTTTATTTAAATGGAGTAATAATTTTTTTTTAAATAACGCGCTGTAGCGTTGAAAACGCGCGCTCATATGAATGATCTAAACGCGCGTTAGCAGTGAACGACTTGAAAATGCGTGTTACGGACGGTAAAGTTTTCGTTTAAAATTCAACGAAATTTTACCGTCCGTAAGCAAAACGAATTGTTTCTTGTTTATTGGAACGCGGCATTAGCCTTTGCCTTACGTTAGCTGAACGCACGCTCTACGACCGTCATCTGCACATGGCCTTAAATATTCCAACAATCTCGCTGTCGACGATTTGGCCAATATCACTTTTCATTATTCGGGGTAGGCAGAGACAACAGCCCGTCACTTACATCTATCCTTACATACCTCACGAGCTTCCTCTACTGTCATTATACCTTTGATACAAGCCTTCACATACTTCTGACGTGCCCTTTCTTCAAAACAGCACCAATGTGATCAGCGTATGTTCTGCGTGGTCGGCCCCTACAGGCCTGCCCGCCAACGTTTGCCTTTTATACTTGTTTTGTCACTTATCATCATCAGCTTATCGCCATCCACTGCTGGACGAAGGCCTCCCCCAAGGAGTGCTTACTATCCCGGTCTCTGGCAACTCGCTTTCATCCGTTGCCAGCCACCTTCTGCAGGCCGTCAGTCCATCGTGCCCCAGGGAGCCCTACACTACGTTTGCTTAATCGAGGTCTCCACTCGTCCCGCACGTATTCTTTCTATATGTCCAGCCCACCTCAGTATACCTTTTTTAGTTTTCGTCACTACATCCACAACAACAATATAACAACAACAATATAACAACCACACTGATCTCGAATAATGACATTCCTCGTTCTGTCAATCAATCTTACTCTGCACTTGCCAATATCAGTTACGTATTTATAACTCCACTCCACTCCACTCCACTCCACTTGATGTTAATTGGTTACCGGCATTTTCAACCACCTCCCAGTAGTAGGTATGCAACCCTACTATTACTACTAGAAAGAACTGCTTCTCAACCGGACAGTTCAAATTGCCGCACCTCAATCAGCTATGCTTTATAATATTTATGTTCATAGGTTGCCTTGGAAGCTCATTCGTTTCTTCAGTTCGTGCGTGCTTTCTTGTCGTGAAAACCTCAGACAAGGTCGGAAGGTAATTAAATAATCATTAAAAGGAAAATAAATTTACGTGGATTTTGATAGGGCATAATGGTGTGCGAGCGTCAAGTGCTCTAAATTATATGGAATCCACCAAAATTTTAAAAAGTTTATTTTAAGTTACATTACAACCTCATGAAAAAAATGTTTGCGTTTTGCACGATATTCTACATAAACCACCGTCCGACGATTTAACTATAGGGTTGCTACTGGGGGTGGAAGCGACACCACACGACAACGGCAACAAAGGGTCACCCCGCATCTCGAATGTCACCTGAAAAATAAATGATAATTATACTTAAAATATTAGATATTAATACATATACCTATTTTTGTCTAAAAGAGTTGATGTATGACACCCATATTCAGGCCGCTATGTTAATATATGTCCTTAATAGGTGGTGAGCCTTTTACTGTATATCGTAACTCCTGGGTTGCATACGAGTATTAATATATAAAAACTGTTATCTTATATAATAATAGTACTTCCTTTATTCAATTGCATTATCTCAGTTTTAACAAGGCTTTTCATTTCTAATGAATAAGAAGATCCATTAAAGCATCGATCATAGACGATCGATGCATTAAAGTATCATTATTTTATTCAGATGGAACCACCAGGGTTCGTCACTAACAGTGAAGCAGTATGTTTGAGTCGAACCGACTAAATAAAACAAATTTTGTTATTACTATTAATTGTTTAAGTTATTTAACGGTAATCCAATTGATGACCACAAAAGTAGTATTATAATGTTCTAAATTCGATGGGTCATCTTATTAATGATATTTAATAATAACTACTAAAGTAAATAAACTTACATTATCTTCTACATTAATATTGGACATATCGTGCAACAAATCCAACAACAGAAAAAGCATGTCAATGGGATTAATATTTTTTCACAGAAGTCCATGTTTCTTCGTTAACGGTGATTTGGATGTTATAGAAATTATTCTTGGTTCAGCATTGCTTTTTTTTCAACTATTTTGTTCAGTTTTGATTTTGTGATTTTATTGTGGTGGGTGTCAAAATTATTGTCATTTTTTTTTTAATTAAAGTCTTTCGTTTGTTTTTGGTCTATCAGTCTGTCAAAGAATAGAATATGAGGTGAGAGAATCATAAAGGAGACAAATGAGAGCGATGTTCTTTGTCTACTAATACTCCAGTCGTACTATAATTAAAAAAAATCTAGTTTTAAAGTTGGTACTAAAACGAATTCTTCTATACTTTATGCTTTATGCAGTCGTTTATTCTTAGACAGCCCCTCAGCCAACCGTCTAAGGCTAGTCTAAGGAGACTTGTGGTCTGCGAGAAATATGCAGCTGAACATAATCTGATGTACAACGTAAAAAATCGAATATTGTGATATTTAACTGCGCTACAGGACCTGAGCATATTTTACCGGGTAATTTGTGTGGTACTGTCTTAAATATTGTAAAAAGTTCAAGTATCTTGGTTATATAATTAAAGATAATTTAATAGATGATGGTGTTCTGGAACGACAGAGGCGAGGTATCGCATGTCGATGTAACATGTTGGCTAGACGCTTTTATCATTGCTCTAACCTTTGATTATAATGTATATAATCAAAGGCTCTAACCAAGTCAAAATTACTCTGTTCTAGGCTTACTGTTAGTCGTTCTACTCCAGCCAATTTTGGTCAGATACACGAAGAGTGCTTATATAATGCTCTTCGTGTGTGTCTGTTATATTCCGCTGTGTTTTTTGCAGATTGTTAATTAATAATATCTTTGAAATGCGCTTCTCCTCGAAATCAAGATTTAAGAAAGTTAAAGCAATGGAATACTTTGTCGAACAACTGGCAGAATCAATTTGCACATAGTTTTTCATCTAAGTCGTCATGTTTTTATATGTATATATGTCTATATATATGTGTATTTCATTCTACCTAAGTATATATTTTATTTTAGTATTTTTGTCTGATATTTAGTTTGCAATATGCAAACTAAATATCAGACAAAAAATTAATATACATAAAATAACATAAAAATAAATTATAATATTTTTAATGCACCTACTGCCTGTTTTCTCTGCATCACCCGAAGGTTGACAAGCAGAGAATGCCTAAGCCATCAAGTCCGCCTCTGTACTTTATGTGCCTAAACTACATACAAAACATAACATAAATAACTACAATTATTTAGTATTCTATCACTCTGTGTTTTCAATTCGGATTCAACAACGGATTCCACTTAATACTTTGTCATAGATTACTTTTTACGAATACCTTGCGTTGGTTGAAGTCTCCAGAGCTTTTGAGAAGGCTCTGCGCTGGTACTGCATGGACAGTATAACGGTGCAAACTGTCTACACATTCATGCAGGCGTATCTGTTTTAAGCATGTCGAGTTTCATGCACACAAATCTCTTTAAAATTTTTTTTTTACCTCAGCCATTTTCATGTATATCCGGTCGGAGGTCTTATTCAATCTATAATTCTTTACATATTACAGAAGTGTAATTTTTACTATACGGGCAGAGTCATTGTATGAAATAATTTTGTTAATTATTAGGGTAGGTACATTATTTGTTTCATATTTTTCTGACAATTTTTAACCGACTTCCAAAAAGGAGGAGGTTCTTCATTTGTCGGAATCTTTTTTTTTTATGTATGTTCACCAATTACTCGAAGACGCGTGAACCAATTTGAAAAATTCTTTTTTTGTTTCAAAGGGTATACTTTTCGGGTGGTCCCATTTAAATTTTATCGAAATCAGTCGAGCGCTTTCTTAAAAATCAACAAATATCTAAAAACTGTATACGTCGATGATGTTTTCGTTTGCTCCGAAACATCGCTGTCTTATTGGAGCAGTGCGTTTAGTTGGCCTAGCCATATTATATTTAAACAAAATACATCTACTTTCCACTAAAAAGCACATTGAAGTCGGTGATACTTTTTTTTAAAAGATAATTATAGTAGATTACATTAAATGTCGCTTTATGATGTAAAAGGTTTTTTGTGCAATTCGGATCCCGCCCTGAATACAAAATATAGTCAAGTACCTCCATACTTATTTTCCCCTCAATGGAAACTCCTTTTCAGAGTAAAGGTATAAATTTCAAGGGTTTTTTAACATCATTAACTGATAGCAGATCAGCTGTAAAAATAAACATTCGCTGACTGAGTTTGCTTGAACTTGATTCATGTGGAGCAATGTCACTGAACTCGTTATTCTTGGTTATAATTTACTCTGTGTGACTTATGATTTAAAACCGGCCAAAAGCAGTCATAAATGTATTTCTTACGACTATAAGGTAAAACAAAAATATTGTCCCGCGGGCTATAAACACTTGCAACATTAGAGACGTCAGTATTATGATGGCGATCCTTCTCCAGAGAGTTTTTGTTTTCCATTTTATAATCTACTAGCAGAGCCCCGCGGTTTCACCCGCGTAAGTCCTGATACCATGGGAATATCGGATAAAAAGTAGCCTATGTGTTAATCTAGGTCTCCAACTAAGTTTCATCGCAATCGGATCAGTAGTTTTTGTGTGAAAGAGTAACAAACATCCATACATCCATACATCCACACATCCATACATCCTCACAAACTTTCACGTTTATAATATTACCTACTAATACTGATATACTAATATAATAAAGCTGAAGAGTTTTTTTGTTTGTTTGTTTAAAGACGCTAATATCTGGAATGATCAGTCGAATTCGGGAAAAAAGTGTGTCACCAACGCACATGTTTGTACAACAATGTCCAGTTTGTCCTCTTTTTGGCTACTCCTTTTTACTGAAACTCCAAACGAGTTGTAAAGAAATGGGCCTGGGATTTGGAAAACGATTCACTTGTCATCACGAATATTTACAGAAAAATCATGCTACGTACTGTGTTTATGTAACTGACTAACGAAAGCCACAGCTACAGCTTCATATAGGTACTAACAAGTACCTACATGTAACATTGACCCAAAAATATCCGCTGATCATAAAATGCCCACGCATTCTCGCATTCATATGCAAATAAAAACATTTTTAAAGTTTATAATGAACGACTAATTTATAGTACATTGCATTTAGCAAGTTTTAAGGATAGACAAGGAATAAAAAGGCTTCAAGCTACCTATAGAAAAAATTGGCGAGTCTGGGTGCTTCATATTTGAGTTTGGGCCACGGTGCCCTATTTCAAACCTACGCATCATTTAAAGCTATAATTTAAGGTACAGTATTATATTATAAAAGCATTGCCCAATGTCCTGGATAAACAATAAATCGTGATGACAATAGCTGCGAAACAAACCGTGAGAGTTATGCATTAACCAGGTGTACACTCGACACATCTAGTTTACGTAAATATGTGTAATAGACTAAAATTATTACGTATTATGAAGTAGCGCATGTGATGAGAACCAAACAACAACATGTAATACAAATTAATAAAGAAGCTTATGAAATCAACAAGACATGATGTGTATCCAGGGTTACAGCTTAAAATTAAAACAGGTCGTCGTCTATGGGCCACTTATACCTAGCGTAAAACACGCGTGTCTGCTTGAGCAATAGCCCATATGCTCGAACAGCCTCGCGCATGCTCGAACAGCCTCGTGCATACTCGAACAGCCTCGTACATACTCGAACAGCCTCGCGCATGCTCGAACAGCCTCGTGCATACTCGAACTGAAACGCGCATGCTCGAACAGCCTAAACGGTACCTGTACTTGTAGCTTTATACCTACACTGCGGAGTGGTCCCGGCCTGGTTACAAGCTTGGTGACGAGGATCTGTAAAGCGTGTTTATTTAAACTGTAATAATTTTAATTTTTTTATTAGTAGCTTCATTTGTAACAACTATGTGAACAAATCCTGGTAGCCAATTTTAAACTTAAATGGAAATTTTTATGTTATGTACATGACAAAACTACATTTTTTTATCTTGGAGCTGATCTGATGATGGATGGCAGTGGATAGTGGAACTCTTCAGTTTCAGTGGCTACTAGTAGACTCCTTGAGTTCAGGAGGTAGACATTGGAATCCCTTTTTAATTTTGTTGTTGCGGTTTTTTAAACTACAATTTATTTAATAATAACTTTTGCTCTAGCAAATGAGTGTTATATCGCAAGGGACTTAACTATAGTAGTCCGCAGGCGAGGTCCGTATAGCCTTTCTGTCATAGTGTTAAAATATATGAACGAAGTGCGAGTAAAACAACATTAAAATCGTGTAATACCCAAAGGTTCCTTGTGTTGCCTGCACAGTAACAACATAGCCGGTTATGGTTTTGAATTGTGCAATCCACAGGATGCAATCCTAACTAATATTATAAATACGAAAGTGAATATGTTTATAACGTTTTTGCGTCTTAATTACTGTACGATTGTTCTCAATCGTTCGTCAGGAGTACAGAAAAGGACATATAAGGTATTAATTTCATCCATAAAAACGTACCTGATTTTCCCGAGAGATAGAAAAATAACTCTTTATTAAGATACAAACAACATCTTGGGAAAAAAAGACTTTTAACTTGAAACCCCCAAATGTGTAAGGAAGTTCTTGTAAACTATTCTTGGAACGCTGGACGCCGTTGAAACGTCATATTTAAATAAAATCAAGTTGTACATTTCATATGTCGTAGCCTTCGTTTAGTTACTTATAGCAAAAACATTCACTCAGTTACTACGATGACGTCAAGCAGGCACGTCATGTCTATAAGAGACGATTTTACGGATTGTGAGACCGACGGCCGGTTAGACGGGAAAGTGGCTTTGGTGACTGGTGCTACATCCGGTACGGGACTAGAAATAGCAAAATATTTAGCCAAACGAGATGCCAAGGTCATTATCGCAAGCAGAAACTTAAAAAAAACTGGCTGATGCAAGGAACATAATCACACAGTCAACAGGGAACCAGAATGTTGTTACAAGGAAAGTAGACGTTGAATGCCTATCGTCAGTTAGAAGCTTTGTGGATACAACTGTAAGAATAGAGCCTCGTTTAGATATTCTAATCAACAATATCGGCGCAATCGGCTTGGAAGACAAATTGACACAAGACAATTTACAATTAATGATGCAAGTCAACTACTTTGGATCATTTCTTCTCACGTTTCTCTTGTTCCCATTCTTGAGAGCTTCTGCACCGAGTAGAATAATAAATGTTTCTTCTCTTGCAATGATTTTGGGAACAATAGACCTGGAACATTGGAACGATGTAGGCAAATATTCCAATTTTGGATTTTATTGTAACTCAAAATTGGCAAATGTGCTCTTCACAGTTGAAATGGAGAAGAGAATACGAGGTTCTGGTGTAAACGTTTACAGTATGGATCCTGGATTAGGAAAGCCGAAGTTCTTCAGACATTTCGACAATCAGCTCTTAAGAAATACTTTGAATGCAGCTTTACTGAATTTTGGTAGGCCATTGCCAAGAGTTGCGACTATGCAGTATATTTAGCAGTGGATCCTAAATTTCAAAGTGAAAGTGGAAAGTATTTCAGAGATTGTCATGAATTTTTTACTACTTTAGATGTGAATAATACAGCGTTGACTAAAAATGTTTGGGAGGACTCGAAGAAATTAGTCAAAATATCATACGGAGAAGATTGGGAGAATTATGAGCTATAATCGTTCATTTCATTTTCTTAATGCAGTGATTTCAAATACTAATTTTATTACTAATTGTTAGTGTTTTAAGCAATTTCTTTGGTATTGGAAAAGTTAAGATTTCCTGCTATTTAGCTAGTAGTTTGGAGTTTAGTTTAAAAAGATATAAAGAATATAAAGAATGTATTAAACCAGGTCAAGCGGTACTAGCTAATATATAATAATACTGTGTGGAAGGTCTTCACTACGTATGTGTGAATTACTTCTGATTAATATTAAGGCTGTATCTATTAAATCAGTGATATAAGAGTTTTATTTCATTTTATTTAACAAGCCAATAACTTGGAAATAAATAAGACAGGAATAAAGATACTGTCCTTATAAAAGAACATTAATAAAATTCATGTCTCAATAGCGACCCGCCTCGGCTTCGCACTTGTTACACTATAATTGCGTTCTGTTTCTGTTGATTAGATCGGACCCAACAACGGAATCACCCGCTGGACTAATCTGAAGATTGCCTGACAATTTAATTAAAATCAGTCCAGCCATAGAGAACATACATATACACTTGGTCTTTTTATATATATTGATTAGTTTGGTTGGTTTAACGTATAATTAGTTCTGACTGATAACATATTTGTTATATTTATTGACAAAAAGAATGTGATGTCACAAAGGGTTCTGCCTATGTAAAGTTATTATTATTATTACTATTGCGCAATGCCATTGGCAACTGCGGTACAGTGATTGATAAAGAAACAGTATAGCCGACTCGCGATCATGCTTAGAATGCTGACCCAGCGCACCAAGGAACTGCAATTTTAAGCATCGTAGCGTAGAAACAATCAACACTGCTAGGTATTGCGTAAAAATAAAAAAATTAAAAACCAGACGAAAAATATTAACGGCCTCATCATCTTTGTAAGCATCTTTAAAAACCCTTCATTTTGATATCCCACTTGACCCAAACATTCGCCATTTTGTAATTTACATATGCCTAGTAACACTCGCACGGAAAAGACGAATCTAACGATATGCCATTCACTAAAATTGATTCAACCGTAGACACGAGGGAACATAGGGACTGACATCCAAACTTATACAGATCAAACATATAACCCTCTTTTTGTGCTTCGCCGCAGTCGGTTCAAACCTTTTACGAACGAGAACTTAGCTTAAAGATCTTTAAATTAATTCAGATGAAAGGTTTTTCACGCATGTAAGTATAAAAACACACGACTATCCCAGTGGCAATCGATAGGTTAACTGCTACTATAAAATAAATTCTTGCAACACCAGTAGCACGGTAATATTATCTATCGGCGCGGTCCTTGAAATAATTACCTACAGCCGCGCAGTACGTAAACACGCGCAAGGGCTGCCCACCTGCAGTATTTTAATTTCATATGTAAATATTAAATAGGAAGTGTTTGAATAAAAATACAGGTTGTGTTTTTTGATTAGTAGATTTAATAAACAAACCGTTCTTATTTTTTGACTGAAAAATATTTGCGCCTCGGCTGAGACGTACGAGAAGCTTCATTGTTCAATTTAATAGCACCTATAACAAATCCATTGCCATATTAAGTGAGTACTTGTACTTATTTCAATCAAATACACAAATCGCAAGCTTACTGCTTAGAGCATCATACCGTTCGTACGTCACAGCGGCGCATTCGCAACTGATAGTGTACCGAGTCACAGATAAGATACGAGTATATATCGAACTTGAGACGCGTAGATATGACTCGCTTTCCAACCGTTTGTATGAAGATAGAATACTGGATAGATAATATTACCGTGGCATTAGCGTCACTCGCCGTTGCACCTTTATCGATCCTACACACTAATAGATTTACAAATACAGAATATGCAGAAATCATTTCGTCTTATGTCTTATGTCACCCGGCAAAAAAAGTGTCATATTCATATCACAAAAAAGTGTCATATCACATGTTAGTTACGTTTTGACATTTTTATAACATTGAATAGCAAAAGTTGCATTTGGTCAGCTGTAAAAACATCGTTATTAACAACGAACGAACAAACTTTGTTCCCTTTTTCACTGAGCTGTTTTGTTCAATTCACCGGCATGCGGCATAAACGTCGTGTTTTCTCGAAATAGCTGTTTTTGTATTATGATACTTTTTTTGCCGGGTGGTGACATACACTCGTAGGCAGATGTGATTAAACACCCATATTTTGTCAACAATAATTCTGTCCCATTCACGTAATAGAGAGCAAGCCTATAGCCACTTGCACTTTGGAAATTAAAGTTATGGAAATTGTGAGTATATTGATAGGGCGATAGGAAGTAGGCAAATTGACGTAGGCAGGTCACGTGGCCTCACGAAGTCATGAGACAGACGACTCTAGAGACTAACATTAGGACGATCAACTTCGAACTGCCAAAACGTTGTAATGAAAAATATAATTAAGGCTGTTAAAACAGGTGCTACGAATTACCCCCTACAGTTTAAAAGATGGCTGGTATAACAGTACTAGTCTGTCTGTTCGCGATAAACTGAAAAACTGATGAACGGATTTTCATACGGTTTTCACTAATAGATAGAGCGATTCATGAGGAAGGTTTAGGTGTATAATTGGTACCCGTGCGAAGCCGGGGCGCGTTGCTAGTATTATCTAATTAAGGGCTGCTTTACTCATGCAAAGATATTAGTGTGTGTTCACGGGTAGATGAAACCTCTAAACATACGTCGAATATTGTTTATAAAGGAGCTCTAAAATACCTAATTATTGAATGTTGACATTAATCAATTTTTGCACACCATTGCTATGGTTAAACAAGCTTAACTGTAACCTATTTTATAAGACCTGCATTTGAAACCGTGTTTAAACGCAAATAAATATATTCTACTAGCTGTGCCCGCAACTTCGTCCGTGTCTTTTGTCAGTGTCTTTGATTAGAATTTTTAATTATTTAGGCTAATTGACAATACTTCCATACAACTTTTCAACCCCACCTTTCAACCCCTTACACCCCTTGTTTCGCATTAAAAAGTAGCCTATGTGCTTTCTAAGGCTCTAGACTATCTATGTACCAAATTTAATTTAAATCGGTTCAGTAGCTTTGGCGACAGACAGACAGACAGAGTTACTTTCGCATTTATAATATTAGTAAGGATTCTATTCTTTTTCCGCGTGAACGAAGTCGCGTAATAAGGTTGCTGAGGACGAAACATATCTCAACGAAAACGCATTGGTCTCATAACAAGTTAAGCAATATCCACATAAGCAGAAAGGCTTCAAAGATCTGCGGTGTTCACTACAAAGTCGTCATATCGATTACAAGGTAAGATCGTGAGTCTGTTTGCTAACAGTGATGCGTGTGTATGGATCATTATGTCAGTCACACTCGCATGCTTCCGTGTGAATTACGCAAATTTACTGATGGTTCAAGTTAAAAGAAATCGCTGTGGTCAATAGGAGTAATGTAGAGGTTACAATTCTACCCAGAAAACCATGGATATCTAAAATATCAAATGAAATTACTTTTACTGGTCGGTTAGTTAAAAAATACTCGGGTGAATCTAATACAAAAATTTTCTGAAATTCTGGCTTGCCAGTAATTTAAAAAAGTTAGAATAACAAGAACATTAACTTTGTTACAAACAAACATCACTATTGCTATAAACTATCAAATTCACTAAATAACAGTAACTGTTTTGTTGTTCGTACCGGAATCCGCACTCAAGTGATTGTTATCCGCCTAAAATGCATGCCTAGCCTTTTTATTTGTCAACCAACCAATGGCGTAGTGCTACCAGTATAACTAGTCATAATAATATCTATTAAATAGTGGACTGTTTTATCATCATATTATAGTTCGGCCCTATTTTTAATAAAATAAATACGAATTTTTGCAACTTTAAACAAATTTTATAGTTTACCACACCACCGATATATTAAAATGCTTTATTTTGAATTGAACGTTCAAGGGTGCATTGATTTATTTACTTGTTGATTTGACTACCATGAATACGAATGATACAAAACTATATTCTTTAAATAAGTTTTTTAGAAGCAATACTACTGTCTGTATAGACATTTCTATGTGCAACAGTAACAGTGAACAGTGACCGATGATTTACCAGTGTTGAGTTGTGTATAAGTAAGTAGGTATATCTACATGTATGCATATTGTTCTGGTTATTTCTAATAAACAGTTGCTGCTATACAGATCTTTTGAACTACACACGCATTCCTTTAATTTGTTGTTGTATTGCATTAATTCATAAACATCTGCTCTGTATTCTGTCAGCGAATCACTCCTCCATTTTTTTATTGTGCTTATCCACTGATGCTCAATATACCTTAGCAATTTTCTATCTACTCTTCGATTACTTTTATTCAATCTGTTGTTGATAAACACCTTACACCTCAAGATAAGCATAGTGCTGTTCACTTGCACTTATATTCTCGATCATCTGGCAGGTGAAGCATTCCACTAAATTGATCTGGCTTTTGGGGATTATTTGTTTTTAATTACTCTCCCTATTACTCTCCCAAAATCTCAAAGTGCCTCAAGAATGTTTTTTGAATTTGTTTTTAAAAACCATTTTGCAAGAGTCTGGTTAACATTTGGACCCCACTAATGAATCTGGCTTTTTTATTTTTTAGTTCCTTAAATATCTAACTTTATAAGAGATATAAGAATTTCAAATGTCTCGAACATTTAAAAAAAATCAAGATTTGGTAGGGGGCCGCTACCCTTTAGCCAGACCGCGACTTTATTATTCAAGGGTATTTCGAGGACTATTATAAATTGTTCATAGTGTTTCAAGAACCTACCCTAAATTGTTCACCAGCTCTCGGACTATACGCTCCTACACGCTCATACGCTCATCACGTCGCTTACAGCCAATGTCTTGTACTATTGCCAGAAGGATTCTGCGGTCAAATAGGAAAGTGTGTTCCTCATTAAACGTGCGACGAACCGCATCACAAATATTCTCTTATGCTTTCTGTGTTCATTTCTTTACATGATCCATGCTCAAACAAATTACTGACTAGTAATTACTGCTACATGGATATCCTGATGAAATTCACCAGAATCAGATCTAAACCCGATAGAGCATGTCTGGGAAAATTCGGGAAGACAAATTAAACAAAGAATGCCAGCAGTAACCAACTTAAGACAACTGAAAAGGGCGTTGGTAGAAGAATGGGACCAAATGCCACATAGTTTTATTGACGGACGAATGGGGGCTGTTTTGACAATGAGAGGAGGTAACACTAGGTACTGAATATGCCTACTTGTGTTTATGGTACACTACAGAAGAAATCAGCCATTTGATAAAGTTATGGTATTCAATATGATAAGTTGAGAGTTTTTCTCACATTACGTCACTAAGAGATAACTGTCAGTAATTTGTTTTTTTTTTCAGTGAGTTTTAAGCTAAGAGCACGAGATTTAAGTTTCTCTATTTAAAAAACTTAATTTTAACCAAGTCTACTTTAGAAACATAATAAACATAGACAAAGCAATTTTTTTGGTAATCTATACTAAGAAGAAGAATACTTTATTTGCTTGAAACATGGTACAATAATAATGATGGCACCACATGTCTCACCGTACAATCGGTATGCAACATAGGAGGATTGGTCTAAAACTAAAACTGTCTAACATTATTTACATCTATCAAATAATTACACATCCCTGCTAACACAATGTCAAAATTGAATAGAAATTACCCTTTTTTCCGTTCCTCTAAACATGTCCATGTGTGTATTTTTCTTAATATTTATTGTAGGTCGAGGAAGTTACGATAACTTACAGCCATTTGCCTTACTTACTTCTTTTCATAAATTCTATATAACTGCTCTCTGAACTGATCATAAAAAAGTATAAAATTTTTCACAGAAGTAGCATCGCGAAGTGAGAAACCTACTTCTCATTTTGTGAAATAAGTTTAAAAGCTATTCTTAAAGTACCTTGAACTCGTTTCTGAAGTTAAGGAGATTTCACAGTATCAAGGCCGTTCTGAAAGTGCCTTGAACTTGACTTAATGAACGAAAACAAATGTTCTGAAATCAACTTGGACGGAGGGAAGTAGATTAAAAAACTAATAAGCATTTAAATTGCAAACATTTGAGGTTACTTTGTTGCAAATTATTTTTGAATAAATAAAACATTTATATTTTAGATCCATGCAAGCTTAACTGCACATACGTGAGTCCTCAATATCATTGAGGAAAGGAAGATTCAAACCTCATTATTGAACAAATACAATCCGGAATTTAAATGTTGTATTTTAAACACACTATGCCTAAAGTTTGTTGAAAAACGTGGTTTGTATCGAAAAATTCTGGACATATTCGTGGGAGAGCTATGCTTCGACACGTATGGGCCGGCTTTATTATTATTATTAGTAGTATTAATTGCAAATCGTTTCCTGACCCCGCACTTTGACTAAGAACTTAGAAAACCCCAATAATAGTATTCCCGGGCCGTGAATTGAACCATTGTCAATATTGACTTTGACATCCAGGATTTGTATGATATATACGATACAACTTAACTATTTGAAAAATGAATCAAATCCCGTTACTTACACAGAACACAACACTTTCAGTTTTTCCCGATTGTTTTCCATAATAACATCATTTAGTCGTCAGTAGAGCTGTGCTCAAGTCATGCGCTTGCCACCAAACAGCATTAAATCTTCATTTACATACATTCTAAATCTGAAAGTACACACTAATACATACACACACTTAGACCTGTACTTCAGAAGTGTCAAACACCCAAATTTTTTAAACTATAAAATTTGTGCCCATGTAATAAGCAAGTCTATTGCCGTAAACTTAGGCTTAGGCGCTTAGGAGTAATCTAATTATATTAAAATGAATCCCTATTTCACTTGGTCACGGCATAACGCGTGAACGGCCGGACCAATTTCGCAAATTTTTGTGTTTGTTATTGTCAGGAGAAGGTTCTGAAAGAAAAAATTAAGAAAGTGGCCCAGAAAATTAGAAAACTTAACGACTAAAAGGTTACATTAGATAAGTTTTGACATAACTGTCAGTCAATATTCATAGTTAAGACAGGACAACGTCTGTCCCACCGAAAGCCCTGGTACGATGACGGCCCGAGGGGGTTTCCACACGCACAAAAAAAAAAGGACAACGTCTGTCGGGTCAGCAAGTACAATATAAATGAATGGCTCAAATTATTTAATTTTTGTAAAGAAATGAGTAGCGCATCTTTAAACATAACGTAATGTGCTAGCAACGCAAGACGCTAGAGTATGTTAATGACTGTATTACAATAATTATGTTAATGCATTACACATGTAAATGAAGATTACGCTTAAAGTTCCACAATAAAAGAAGTTATGACGGCACTTCACTTCGCTATTTACGTGATTATGTATTTGCTTTATCTAGGTACTACCTATATCTAATATTATAGATGACAAAGTGAGATTGTTTGTTAACTAATCAATCGATTAACTGACATAGGTCACACCTTTGTCCGAAAAAGTAATGGTCTTTTTTTATATGGCAAAGGAACAGATGGGTCACCTGATGGTAAATGACTACCGCCGCCCATGGGCACAAAGCTTTTGAAAAATTGCTTCACTGTTAGTTTTCTGTGGGGCCGTGGTATCACACCGGTCGAGCCGGCCCAAACGTGCCGAAGCATTACATATAGATCGTCGTTCTATTTGAGGAAATTCAACATCCACGCGAGCAAAGCCGTGAGCAAAAGCTAGTTAAGTACCTTGTGTTTACTATTACAGAAATATATACGCACCGCCGAAAATTGATGTTTTAAACTCACACCTATTTGTTTTACGACGCGTCGCCCTCAGCATTTAATTTCAACATATTATTTAATCACTAGTTCTTACAATGCATACAAAACATGCCACGTTGTTATGTAATAATATTCTGCTGATCCTCATTTTAGGCGTCATCGTCATTGATTTCTTGAAATCCCATTTAAATCCTTCAATACTGTTGTTAGATAGCTCAAATTTCCCAGTTCGAGTAACAAGTATGCGACCTCTGTCTCTGCCTCTGAATAGGTCCAGTGTCTGTTCTGCTCCATAAGAACTACATATTGGAACAAGCAACTATCTTCACGGCCGCCTTATACTCACCGACTCCTACTGCTGACAATTCAAAAATACCTACAATTGGTTTACATGAAATAAATGATTTTGATTTTGATTTGAAACTGGTGGCGAATATTAGGAGGAATCTCACAAGATACACTCTCGCTATATGAGAATTTTCATCCAAAGTTCAGCGGTTGGGGCGAGATTGAGTAACAAACATTCAACAACAAATTCCACATAACTTGAAACATCTTCAAAGCAGTATAACCAGTTTGCATCCACATAATCCTATATACCAATGATGAAATGTATTTATAACCAATTTAATACAGTATTGGAATGTCAATTCGATTTGTTAATAACATTTTCAAGACAGACCTGAAGAAGAAACCTTTGTCCGTGTATAAGTTAGTTTGTTACTTCTTTTTTTCCACTACGGAAAAAGATTAGTACTCTCCCGTCCCGTAGAAGACGCTGTTTGTGCAGGTGCTGGCCTGGGGTAGTGGGTAGGGCCCGTTACAGTCATAAAGGCAGGTCTGAGACGTGTTCCGCTCTCGCGGAGGGGGGTAACGTTACAGGTTAGGCCACAACGTGGATTACTAAAGTACCAACAGGCTTACCTCGGGTCCCTGGCAATAGACCCACTTACAACGGAACACCATGTATTTTTATTCGTTTCGATTCCGACATACCGCTTCACCATTAGCTCCGGTGATGTAATGACCCTTGAACGTACCCTTTTTATGGTTACCACACGATAGAAAAATAAAAAGGGTACGATTCCATTGCAGAGAAGAATTTACGCAATGACTAATTTTCTCTCTAGATTTTGACTGCGTGCTCTTCGGATCCTTTATGCCTGTGTCACAATACTCACAATATTCCTCGTTTAAAAGCCAGCCTTTTAACCTCGAAGGAGGAACGAACGTTCGGAGTACGAAAAATTTATTAATTTACGCCTTTTATTATTAATGAACATTCTAACGAGTTTAACGAGAGTTAAGTGTTCAATGCATGGTTAAATAATAATCTTATTTTGAGTATTCTATTTTTTTTATTTTTTTTACATTAAAAAGAAAACAGTTACTCCGTAAACAATTTTAAGTAATGAAATATTTAAATACCCATCTTGCTTAATTGGTTATTTTCCTTAATAGTAGTTCCTTTTTATTATAATTTGAATCACGTAACTCAGTAAGTACGTTTACAGAGGCTTGCACGACTTTTATCATATACAATCTTCTAAATTTACCACCTTAGCTGTCCTGTTTTGAAGTGTATTGTGTGTTTGTAAGTATTTCACGATCGAACTGATAAATTCACAAACCGCACCGTTTTGGCAAAAGCACTATTGCCATGAGCCTATATTAAAATTTATTAAGAAAGGCCAGGGATAAAGCTGCATTTTACGTTTTTAGAGATATATTTAAATGAGATAATTATGTATTATTACTGTTATATGCATCATATCTATATTAATATTATAAAACTGAAGAGTTTCTTTGAACGCGCTAATCTCAGGAACTACTAGTTCGAATTGAAAAACTCTTTTAGTCTTGGATAGCCCATTTGTTGAGGAAGGCTATAGGCTATATAACATCACGCTACGACCAATAAAGAGAAATGACCATAAACGCAGGAGAAACTTCGGGGGCGGCTAGTAATTGTGTTGTCTCTAATAAATGTATTTTCTTTCTTTCAAACTATCGCAGCATCCTTTTTCAATTGCTGTCTTCTTTCAACGAACAGTTTTCTTACCATATAATTCCTCAGTCTATCAGTCAATCTTACATAAGGTACAAATAAATAATTTTTCTAACAAATATAAAAGTTAATAATATTTTTAGGTCATTCGTCATCTCGTCCCAAAAAACTCGGCCCATTGCCTTTGGCCCGTTGACGAATTTCAAAATTTGTATTTATTTCATTCGTTATCTCGTCCTATTATTGAAATTCTTTAAAATTCTAAGTGATTTAGTACAGTTAAGAAGGAAAATTTTCAAGGTATTAAAATACAAGACCTTTATTTTTAGTTCATGTTAAAACTTAACAAAACCAAGAATGGGACGAGATGAGAAATGAAAATAATATTAATTTTAAAATTCGTCAACTCGTCCCATTGGACCCTGGGCTGGGATTTGTTTTTGGTCCAAGAGTTTTCCGTCCAAACGGCGCAAATATTCTATGGCTTGTTTATCAGACAATAATTTCCACGACCTTCATAAATCGCTACCAGACTCCTAGGGTCAGCTATAGTACTCTCATAAGTATTCTGTCAAATAGGTCTAACTGTCCAGTATTTTTTTTGTTAGCCAAATTTAATTTGCCTAGGATCCATTCTCACTTAATACTTCACAGTAATAGGGCTGGACACTAGAAATATGGAACTTAATACATCTTGTCGATAAAACTCTGTGTCACCACTTATAACTTATAATTTACAAGACGCTTAAAACAGAACCAGAAATGTCTTACACCATATTATACATCATTGCTATGTGTGTCACAGTGAAACGAAGTATTTTTTCCCAAAGCATGCAATACTGGCTGACCGTATAATTATCATATTTCGTTTTGCTATGTGCGTAGTGACATAATAACAGTAACTATGAATGGCTAGTGAAGAAAAGTACATTTATCAAAATCGATAAACATTGATATCACTTTGGATAATTCTGAGCTTCTTAAATAAAATTTTATTTTTATTTTATAAATTTTAATCGTAATCATTTTAATAACAAATTTTATCTATTCAGTTGTTGTAAGAGTTGGTAGTTTCAGAATAAAGCAGTTTGTTTATCATAAAATAAACAAAGGTTTCTTAATTTAAATCGATATACTTCTGAAAGGGAAATTTAAAAATTTTGAAAACGTGCTCAATGTTTAGTTGTTAGCGAGAGGTAAGGGTCGTATAATGTAACGATGTGAATGAATGAGAGGCAATGAATGTGTGGTAGACACAGTTATTACTTGAAGAGCATCCCATAGATGTTTTTTTAACAATAAATGTATTATATGATTATTATATGTGTCTCCTGTTGCAAGCGGGGTATTTGCTAGCGGAACACCGGAGTCAAACCAAAAGGCGATGAGTCTTATGTATTTAAATCTTGGTAGCGCAAGGTGGCATACTCACTGTACGCCAGGTCTATACCTCCACGACAGGGGTACCTTTATTCGGGAAGGACGTGTGTGGCATAGGTTGTAATTTTTATACTTTCTGTAACCTGCAAATGCAACAATTAATATCAACAATCGACAGAAAAAGAAATAAAGCTCAAAATAAATTGTCGATATTGGAATTTATTCAAAACGAGCACATCACTAGTTGCCTCCTAGGCAGGTCATTGGAAAGTAAGAGGCAAAGGTTATAACATCGCTACAATAGCAATGTATCGACGACGCCGTACAAACATCATTACGGAATGCCGCCATTTGAATATTCATGGTGCATAATGACATAGGCGATTATGATTAGATTCACCAGCTGATATTAAATTGTGCCGATTTTTTTTTGTGAATTAAATAAAAGCAACGCTTAGGCTGAGGTACGACTGCCAGCGGAGCGATTTGCGATTTTCGTTTTGTCCCATAGCCAAGCTGACCATGGATAGCACGCAAAAATATAAAGTTGGAAGACATAATACGAACTCAGAGACGTTAGAAAGCAAGCAGTGCCAAGCAATTTAAAAGTACATCCATTAAATTTTTGTTATACCTATATATATATATATATATATATATATATATATATATATGTTATATTGTACATATGGACGCTTGCAATTCCAGAGAACTCACAGGTGCTTTGCTAACCGTAAAAAAGCTTAAACACTCCTTTCTTGGAAAACAACATGAAATCACAGCAATTCATTATTTGCTATTTTATTAATATCACAGTTAAACAAAATTACAACTGAATGCACCTTAATTATGGAACTAGAAAGTTACGTATTTTCTCGTTACTTGGGGGAGTTTTTTATTTATTTATATGGGACCATCCCTGTAGTACCCCAGTTTTAGCAAAAAAAAGCTGTGCAAATGGATAATTGTCTGAGGAATTATCGCTAAATATACATACAAAATTAACATATTCCGACAAGCTGAAAACCTCCCGCTGTTAAAAGAAGGTAAAGGTATTTTTTTTTTTAACTTGTTTAAACTACAACGGGTCGGGATGTTTACCCCTTACCGGACCTTACGGTAAGGGGTATGTCGGACTAAAACCAACTAACGGCCGTTTCCTATTTTATTTATCCGGATTTCAACCTTTTTTTTCTTTTTTTTGTGTCGGAATCACTAAAATTAGACGAATGTATCATTTTGCACTTACTAACTCTCAAATTTGGTCTTTTTACCGATATTGTCGCAACAGGTAGTCTATTAGAGATAGGAATCCCACTAATATTATAAATATGAAAGTTTGGATGGATGGATGGATGTTTGTTACTCTTTCACGCCAAAACTACTGAACTGATTGCGATGAAACTTGGTTGTAGAAAGCTGGAGACCTGGATTAACAAATAGGGCTACTTTTTATCCCGATAATCCCACGGGATCGGGACTTAAGCGGGTGAACCGCGAGGCGCTGCTAGTCTATTATATATAGGAATACGCGAAGAGATTTCTTTGGACGCATTTTTAAGCAAATTTCGCGTAAAATGTAAAAGTTCAAATAGCTAAATTTTTTATGAACATATGTTTTAGATGTTATAAGTCTAAAAAATATGCGAATACGGTAACAAGGAGCTACAGGCGTATAGTATATATGTTACCCTATCATGCATGGCACGCAAAATTTATACAATGACAGTGTAAGTTACCTACTGGGCAATGATGTAAAACAACATTTCCAAAGTTAATGAATTACCTTCGAAAATCCCCATTTCCCTACAGTGTTCCGTGATTCCGTCACAGAGTCTTATTGACGAAGCCTCACGTGTAACCGAGACTTACAAAGTAACTATTATCCTGTGTGTGAAGAGACAGCCTAATAATAAGATTTGTATTCTCCAAATCATACCACAACATTTTCATGAAAATTTATTACTTACTATCTGCGCGCCGCGGTTTCACCCGCATAAGTCCCGATGCAGTGGGAATATCGGGAAGGTAGACTATGTGTTAATAGAGGTCTCTAGCTATCTACATACCAAGTTTCATCCCAATCGGTTAACTCTAAAGTTATCTTTAAAAAATCTCTTACGTCACATTCCATACAATTTTTTTTATATTAGATATGTTACATGATAAGTTACGCAAAAGGGTGATAATGGCGCCTCTAAACATCCGGTGAACTTTCAACTTAGACAACAATGCGAACAACATCAAGTAACAGAGCGACTAACGAATTAGGAACGTATATTTTATGGTGTGAAATGGCTTTACACTATGTGACAGCACAACTAAAAAATCGTGTCGGAGTCGTGCAGTTTGGTTCGAAGAACAACAAGGATGCACACTAATAGTTGGTTCTATTATTTGAAGCCAAACAATTATCACTAATTCTTAATACATTTCTTTTCAGTGGTTACTTTAAACGGTAAACAAAATCGTATCACTTGGTTGTTTGTCTGTCTATCACGTCGATTTTTATCAATAATGGCTAGAGTTATTAATTAAAAATTGATATCAGATACGGTCTACGTTCGTACACCGATAATAAAAGCCAATATGATGTGATGATGAAATCTGAACCACGAAAGTTATAAAATTGAACATAAACACAGTCTTTATTTCTTTACATTTACTATAATGCCATTATTCCCGTTAAAATACAGTAACATATCGTTTTATATAAAAATATTAGGTAGTATATGTACAATAAAAAAAATACTACTTTTTTAGTTTTTTTCATATTATTTAATTTTTCTTTTATTTTTTTATTTATTGTAAGTATAATTATGTTGTATGTATGTGTAAGGGCTATATTTTTAAGCAGTTAGTTCTGATTAACTGTAGCGTTAAGTTGCTTTGAAATATTTTGTGCACTACCTAATAGAGTTATTCGAGTTAATGGAGCCCATATTACATATATAATATATTTCTATTCAATTTCAATAACATTTACACACGAGTTTGTGAAATCGGCCAACCACTTTGCTAATTTTGAATGTCTACATGAGGTTCAACAAGCTGGTAGCTTTTAGTGCGTGTTGCGTAACCCAATAATATAAATAAATGTTAAATGTTGATTGCTAAGGGTGCTTGGTTATAAATCCTATTTTTTTGCATGCATGCATAAAATGCATAAAATTAGTTTTCATGGATCTTCGAAAACATTTCAAGTTAGTTTTTATTTTTAGGATTTTTTCAATAACTAAGTGAATATTAGCAAAAAAAAAAATGAACGTTTTAAAACCTTTAACGTGATACATTACATCTGCTTTTATGAGAAATGGAGGTAAAAATACCTGGAAATTCACTTCGCAAAAAGCAGGCGTAGAGCAGGTTATAATGTACTAGTTAATATAGAAGATGTCACACAGCCGCGTCGTGGTCGGCACTCGGCGCTAGTACATTTCAACCCGGTCTCCGCTGCGTCGCCGTTCCGCCCCGCCCGCTGTCTGACTCAACCATAAAGGTCCCCATCGCGTTGGGTCTGAAATTAGTCGGTTATCCCCGAAATACGCACGTGAGTAAAACCGTATGTCCGTAATATGAATACCGCTCACGAAAGTTTTTATTCTAATTTATTAATTTAATCTTTTAATAAAAACTACAAAGACAACGACAACAATAACGACTTCAAAGATCCCAAACTATTAATAGAATCCTGCTTTTGTTTTCCATCCTTATTATTTCACTGTTAGGGTATAATCTCTCTTATGTTATTATGAAACTACCTGGAAACTACCCAACTAAACTTTTCAATTAATACAAGCAAAAGAAACTCCGCTTTCCATGATATAATTATGTATATAATGTATATATAATATTAAGGCGATCACGAAATAGGTTTTAAATATAGGCTGTGACCATGGCCAGTGCAACCTGGTCGAAACCTTAGGCAATTCAGAGGTATGTAATACTTATTTCGTGGTAGCTTTAATTCTCGTGTTAACATATAATTATAATAATTATTCCATAATCTAACTAATATTATACATGTGAAAGTTTGGATGGATGGATGATGGATGGATGTTTGTTACTCTTTCACGCAAAAACCACTGAACCGATTGCGATGAAACTTTGTATGTAGATAGCTGGAGACCTAGATTAACGCACAGGCTACTTTTTACCTCGATATTCCTACGGGATTGGGACTATCGCGGTGAAACTGCGAGGCGCTGCTAGTACATAATAAACGAATTCAAGAGTTTCATAACTGGCTTAAGGATCAGATCTTAATCATGTAAGACTACTCCTGAACTGCGATTTCCCTTTTCTGATAAAAATAAAAGAATGATTGAAATCGAATAACGTGATAAAGAATTATCTCTGAAACACCTAATTTTTTACGTCGCTTAAAAAATCCACTTTCTGTTCCATTCAAAATTGTTTGCAACATGTCTCTAAAATTACTTGACCCCCTTTCGACATGGCGTGATGATGATGGTACTTGACAGTTCAAAATGTAACCTTTACTTATCCATTATTTCAATTGGTTAACACCTTCTTTTGAGCTTGATTTCACTTGTGCTGTGGAAGTTCCTGTTTAACGACTTTCAAAGATAAGATAAGATTGTACCAAATTTCTTTTTTGATTGAAAGTGTGCTTCTTTTTAGATTTAGTTCAACCCATCACTGGGAGTGGCTAATATTTAGGATATCTTAATAATTAACAATAGTAATATGTGTTAAAATAGTGATGCACGTGTGTATTATAATATACTTACATTCTTAGTATGCATAATTTCATTGTAGTAAACACTTTTTTTAAGTAATGCCATTATTACATTTAAAAAAATATTTGAGTTTGGAATGATAAGTAGTATGAAAGCCATATGAAAGAGATCATCACCCATTTGCACACTAATCAAAATTGAAAATCGACTACCTATCTTAAGCCTATTATTATACCTACTAGATAATCCAATCTGTTACCTACTACTACCTAATAGTCGTGGTCGAATTTCGACCATAATTCATTAACTACAAATGTTTTGCTTTATATCTTGACTGGTATAATTTGAACTGTATTTGTATAAACATTCTGTACCATATATATATTGGACTATGTAGCTTTTGTAGCATAATCGCATAATTTTTTATAACACTTATAAACTTTAAATCTCTGCACTTCTACATAGTTATACTCTTTAAGTGTTTCAAATTCAACATCCCTTCGTCCGCGAAATTAGCTTAAAAGCCTTAAAAACTGTAACCATAATTAATTGAGCTGAATATTTATCTGCTACATATAGACGTACGTGAAGACCATACAGTCTTTAAACCATGTAAGACTGCAAGGCATTTTAAAATAGTATGTTAAACACTTCTGTAGCCGTTTATAAGTGATCTTGTAAAAATGAAAGGTATGTCGTGTGTGGAAGGCCAACTCATATATCACAATCTTAGGCATCTTAAGAGTGCCTGCGTAAGTTATGAGCGATGAGCGGATTACCTTTAGCGGTTTTGTAAGTAAAAATATTAATGGTGACGCTATCAGGGAAGAGGTACCTATTCACAGAATTATATGGCTTAGAGTTGAGCAGAACCATGCTGTGCCCTGTCTCTTTTATTTAGAATAATTACTTATTACTAGGGCAAACTCTATGTAATAATAACCATTGAACTTTGTAGCGGTAAGACTTGCTTCTTATTTAAAAGTTTTGTAGGCTAGAAGTACCTGTTGTATTATTAATTAATCTGTTATTGATGTCGGATTAAAGTCATAACAGGACACAGTTGTGAATCATCAAAGTTCACTACCCTTTAGGGATCGTAGACAAAACTACTTTAGCATTCCTAGCGAATAGTCTCCCTAGCACACTTATTGTTATAAACAAATTCAAGAAGGCTCTTATTACATTTTGAGAAGGGACAATAATGAACTTAATAATACGTTACATTGTTGTTAAACAAATTAAACCCTGTCATGAGTTAATGACATGGACCAAACCTAATCCATGGGTTATAGATATACACTACTTGCAACTTAAAATGTCACTCACGCTCAATACTACAGCAATTAACATTTCTATGTACCATTTACATTCTACGATATTCTGTGATGTTTAATATCTCTAGTCGATAAACATTTACACGTTGCCTGCCTGCCACTAAATAAATTAAAAAAAAACTTTATTAAATTAAGTATTTTTTTAAATATCCATTTACTAACAGATTTGCGCCCCAATAGGTAACCCTTACCTAGCTGAAAAAATAATAATAATAATAACTTGTTACACCTCACACGGCCGTCTGATCCCAAACTAGGCAGAGCTGTAAGTATGGTAACCAGACTGATAAACATGCATACATATTACTAAATACATACATATTATAGATAAATTACATCCAGACTCAGAACAAACGATTGTACTCATCACATAATTATTTGTCCTAGGTTGGAATCGAACTCAGGACACCTGGCCTCAGCAGTCAGGATCACTAACCACTAGACCAACAAGCCCACCTTAGAATCTGGCAATTAACACTATTTAATTACTTTTTTCATACTAATAAAATGCTATGTTAGGAAGTACCTATTCTTCATTGCAAGTTAAAAAAATTACATGCAATAATTGAAGTTCGCGTTCCCGGTCAGGTTTTTTTTCAGTCGAATCGGCTCCGTATCGTCACATCTAAAAAAAAACTTATTTAGCAATCCAATACTTCTCCATAAACTTTAATTAGAAATGTTTTTCATGTTTTTTTTTTATATTTATACGACCCCTAAATTAATTCGTGATGAGAACTTAAATCATTATAATTAATGAAGTAATAGTTTTTATTTCATTTTACGTTTGTAGTCTCGTAAGATGAGTAATATAATCATTCAGAGTTATTATTACACGACTGCCATTAAAGGAGTGTAATGTTTTAGGGTTCATGTAAAATTTAAGTACATAATAAATGTATGTATGTATGTGAGTTTCTTTATTCCGCAATAAACACAACAAAACAGTGTGGTTACCATAGTACAGGCTCTGCCTAGTTTGGGATCAGACGGCCATTACTGTGGGTTCAAACGAGTAAAAGTTTGACTATTGCTGGAAGTTGCTGCGTGTCATTCTCTTTGTTTTCGTGGGTCTCTGTCACTCTCTATTGTTGGACCTCGTGAACAGAAGTCATAGCGGTGGGAATCAGTATGTACTTAATATGTACACATTAATCATCTCCTCTATTTATCAAGTAATTCAACCACAACACACATTTTAATACATTTACATATTATCCTGTCAAATTACCCGATGTTGGGAAGTTGTATATATCATAATCGGGGCGAGAACTCTCATAGCGGGATGCAGGATTATTAGTTACTCCGTAGTACAGCTCATATTTCGGTAGACGATGTTGGAGTATGTTTTTACGGTATGTGGAAGTCGCCACAATTTACTTTTAAAAGGCTTTGGGGTCTGTCCAACCTGTTTCAAACCCGACAAATTACTGCTGACCTTTTATTGGTAATTGTAATAGAAAATTGCCAGTCAAAGGCGAATAGCTTTGATTGGCAGTTTTTTAATTATATAAGAATAGCTGTTACGAATTCGCATAAAGGCTACGATGAATAGAAAATTTCTTTTAGGCCTTAAGCGACATGATCACATTATAAACATGATTGAGATTGTAGAAAGTCGATAATTTACATCAAACAGTTGACTTTGATTATCTAAAATACCCTACTATGCAAGAAGGAGGGTTCTGTTTTTCGTTGTTTTGTGTTTTTTAACGGACGAAAAAAAGGAGGTTCTCAATTCGACCGTTATATATATATATTTTTTTATGTATAGATAGATAAAGTTTTAAATAAACTTATTTTGAGTAAGCCACAAATAATAAAATAATTATTTACCTACGTAGGTACATGTAAAATTTAGATTATTAATCAGTTTGTTGTTTGGCGGCGACTCAAAATAAATTTATATAAAATTTGATAGTTTATGTAAATAAGCTCAATACTTAATTAAGACTTAAGGTTTATTTATTTTTTGCTTTTTAGTTCTTTTCGTCGGTTTAATTTTTTGTTAAAAAAGATTTTTATTACAACTACTTAGCTTTAACGGTTAGTTTGTCTAGTTTTATCATCATCATTATTTCAGCCATAGAACCGCATCTGCTGGACACAGGCCTCCCTCGTTGACTTCCAAGAAGATCGGTTCGAAGCGGCCTGCATGCCACTGCGGCCACCGTCGACCTGCGATCTTTATAAGGTCTAGATTATTAAGAACATAATCCTAAACTTGTGTTATTCATGTAATACATTAATGTTGTAAAATATTTTATGCTCAGTTGTTGGTGGGGCTCGTGGCTAAGTGGTAACCGAATAGCTCATTACAATTTTAAGTAATACTAGCCAGGTCAGTCTTAGGATGGGTGAGCTTCTTTAGAGATTACTCTTTTGCATGTATTGTTGGTTTTACAATGATATATTAATGTTACTTAGTATTTACAATTGAGTTTAGGTAGGTGAGGTAGAATAAATGAATAGACAAACTAGAAAGTGATGATTGATTGTCAAACTGACATTAGATATTGACATTTACGATACACTACAGGTGGTATTTTAAATTTTTTATTGTTTTAAGACGCCCATTCACACACACGGTAGGTTTTGCTGTCAGTTTTGCCACAATCAAAACGGTGATTGACGAATAACCTATCGTCTAATGCAGTGATTGACGGTTGTAAGATGAGATTTTAATATCGATATTATTTTATCAATCACCAACGAACATCCGTTACTCATGACTTTTGATAATGATTGACGTTTGCATGAGCGTCTAATGGATGCCTAAGTATTTATGCTTGAGTTAGTAGTGGACTGAGTGGAGTTCGAACCCACAGCACCTCGATCGCAATTCCAACACCTTAGCTACTACACTGCCGATTTATAAAAATCTTAGCAAAATCACATGTAAGAATAAACACTATATAATAAAAGTATTAGTTATTAAACCTAGTGAGTCTGTGTAAGATGACCTAAGCCCTAGGTGGTAAGAGAAAACGCTAACGCGGAACCGAACCTCGTAACTTATGATAATCGTAATGCTTACGTGGAATATGTATTTATTTTACACTGTTTTCACTTTTTCTTAGAAATCTATCACTTGTTTATTTCGGACAGTTGATTGGCGTAAAATAACTGAATAATAATAATAACTTGAGACACCTCACACACGGCCGTCTGATCCCAAACTAGGCAGAGCTTGTACTATGGTAACCAGACTGCTGAAAAACACACTTGTATATTACTAAATACATACATATTATAGATAAATTACACCCAGATACAGAAGAAATGATCGTGCTCATCAAACAATTATTTGTCCTGGGTGGGAATTGAACCAGAATTAGACCAACAGGCTCTTCAAATAATAATGTATTATAAATAATAAATGAATTTATTTCTGTAAACAGATCTTTTCAGACACTTTTATACGTCGAATAATTTTGTAAAGCTGGATGCCATATCCTTTAAAAAAAGAGACCCAGTGAACTTAGTTATACCTTAGAACCACTGTCTAGTTTGAAAATTGAACTCGAATCGCACAATCAATAGCTTGCACGAGCACGATTCGATTGCCATGGGAAAGCCATGTTTCGGTGTCCATGGTCGGCGGTAGTCATTTACCATCAGGTGACCCGTCTGCTCGTTTGCCCCGTATATTAATATATAATAAAAAAAAAATCACGCATTTTTAAGAAGATTAAGCTAACGGAGGAGCGAGAAATTTGGGATACTTAATGTTTATATATAGAAGAAGTGCAGGCAGCAGCAGCAGACATATATACACACACATCTGTATACATGTATCTGAACGTGACAGTCACGCGAGTTCAGTGCTTTTTCCCGATACAAAAAGTGACCAACGAACTTAGAAAAGTTTTCTCTTCAAAAATATGTAACCATACGTCACTTGACTACTGATAGCGCACGCGTCACTGCTGATACCGGTTGCTTCATAATCTAGCATAGCAACAAAAACATTCTTATTTAACATGAATACATCAACACAATCACATTCTCTATATGCAAATAAGTTAATTTAAATATATGTTAACTCTATAGAACTCACTATCATACGAGTTGCGGGTTTTGGGGGGTTAAAGGTATTGTAAAACCTCGTGCTTTTCAGCGCAACGAATCGGGATAGGGATGTCTTTATTAAGAGGCGATCAATTGAAACAGCTGCAGCTGCAAGGAAAAAACTAATTGTATTGAAAACTGAGCAATTTCACTCTTTACAAATATTATCGCTTTAATAATTATTAATATTTGAAGAACGACTGTTCTCACGGCCGTCTGCGACGCGAGTCAAAGAGTATACAAACACTTGGCGCGAGTCGTCTTTATTGTAACAACATTTCAAAATAATTCGAATGTAACTCAGTGCCATAAACTTAGTATGTAACTCAGTGCAGACTTCTCACACGCCAGTATTAACGTATGTCACAGAGGTGTGATAGTATGTTTTAGGGTGAATTCAAAAATTATTGATTAAATATAAGGCTGTCGAGGCATTTTAGCAGCCTTTCTTTGGCTTTTGGGTTCACGACTGAATTTAAAATAATATTCTCAGCCTAAGTCCGAGCTAACAGGGTGAAGTCATGGCATTTAAAGACATGGCGCTCGTTTGCGACAATAGCGACATAACTAAATATTATTGATTTTAGAGAATGGCAATGTTTTGTGAGCTCCGCTAGAGTATTTTGTTCTAAATATATAATGAACTTGTCGCTTTCTAATGAACGTTAGCACGAAATCGGCGTTGCATCTTTGTTCACAATAAAATATCAAAGATTTATGATCGTTTGGCATACTTAGTTCAATTCGACTGAATCTTGAATTACGTCGATATTCTCGCAAACAAGCGATGTATGGACATGAATTGGCATTTATTGTCATTTACTGGCATCTACATCGTTTTATTGAAAATGCTGTATCGGTTGGAAAGCATTTTATAGTCTTAAAATTAAGTATTAAAGTCTAAAGCTGGACATTTGTAGACGTAAGTACATTGACGTACAAACGGCGGTATAGACAACTTACGTTGGTATAAATCTACTACTAAAGGTTTAAATGCGAATGTGTGTTTGTGTTGTACAACAGACCAACGTGTTTATAAGCTAGTACTGCCATAAACTAATACTTGTTTACTTTAATTGTTTCACAATTGTCTTTCTTCTTCTCTTTTATATTTATGGCTATATTGACGGCTTATAATATAATACAATACTTTTGAATACAAAATTCCTTTGTTAGAATGATTGATTTTTTTCTAAATACCATTCTTATGACGTTTTTGTAGTTATCCCAATTTGAAGTTTTTTGAGAGAACATGAGAGAAATGAGGTCCAATATAAACGAAAGAGAATGAATGTGATGTAAAGTTGTAACGTACACATTTTCATTCATATTACACTTAATACACTTCCCTACTTCCATCTTAAAGGCCGACAACACACTTGTGACTCTTGAGTTGCAGGTGCCCATGGGCGGCGGTAGTCATTTACCATCAGGTGACCCGTCTGCTCGTTTACCCCCTATACAAAAAAAAACGAAAGTGTATTTGTTTGTCTGTTTGTTACGTTTTCACGCATTTAGTAATCCACCGATTATCAGCAAAATTTGCTCACACATTGTACAGAAAAAGACAAAGGAGTACCTTTTATCTAGAAAAAAGTACTCGTTTCGAAGGATACCAAAATAAACTTACACGCGAGCGAAGCCGCTGTCAAAAGCTGTTAGTACTCGAAGCATGACTCTCCCACATGGAAACATACTCCTATAAATAAATGAAATGTACTCCTGTTTTTATAAATTTCCATCTACCTTGACAGTTTTACATTCCACAAACCAATGCTAAATTAAAGTACCTCACAACCTAGTTGTGTAATTAAAAATAACACGTTGAACGGTTCATATAAATACATTATAGTTCGAGGCCAGTACCAAGGTTCTGACCCCATTGCATCGCATCTTGTTTGTATCGAAAACAGTTTTTTTTTTCACAAAGTATACACAAGTTTATAAACTCGTAATTAGTGTGGACCTCCAGTCCACACTAATTACGAGTAAATAAACTAGAGATCGGCTGATGGTCGAAATGCGACCATAATTCACACATTTTTTACATATCAATTTCCAGTATAATTTGAACTGTCATTGTATAGACTTACCGTACCATGACAGGTCATGTACAATACGTTTGAAATAAGAATAGGAACGTCAATGACCTTAATCTGTCAACTGTCACTTGGAAAGCATAAGGTTTGCACACAAAAATAATTTGCGTAACATTAAAAAAAAATTAACTTAACTTTTTCAGTTGTTGTATTTATTACTTAATCTATTGATTTCATAGTTTTAAAAAAAAACTAGAGATCACCTGTTGGTCGATATTCGACCATAATTTATGAAGATTTGAATTTTTTGGATTATTTCTTTATTAAAATATTTGTTTTGCTCATCCTACCTACTTAATTGGTTCTAATTGGCAGCTATGACATCACAGTATTGCACAAAGTCAGTTCTATTATCATTTGAATAGCATCCCATTCCACTAATATTATAAATGTGAAAATTTGGATGGATGGATGGATGGATGTTTGTTACTCATTCACGCCAAAACTACTGAACAGATTGCCTTAAAACTTGGTATGTAGATAGCCGGAGACCTGGACTAACACATGGGATACTCTTTATCCCGATATACCTACGGGATCGGGACGTACGCGGGTGAAACCGCGAGGCGCTGCCAGTAGTATATACTGGACGCATGTAGCTTGATGTAGCCGTTAGCCATATTGTTTAAAAACTGTAGCTTTTAAATGAGCACAAAGCTTAACTTTGTCGTCTATCTATAAATTAATACTAATTTATAGATAACTTGAGTTAGCAATGAATGTATGACACACACATAAGAAAAAATCTCCTATCACCATCTAGCGAGACTGGGCCGAACTAATTCAATCGTAATAATCCTGCACCCACACTATTAAAATACATTTTTTTTTATGGTATATGGGGCAAACGAGCCGACGGGTCACCTGATGGTAAATGACTACCGCCGCCCATGGGCACTTGATACTCAAGAGTCACAAGTGTGTTGCCGGCCTTTAAGGGGGAGAGGAGGGAAGAGCAAGAAGAGGGGGGGAGGGAAGAGTAAGGGCCTCCGGTAACCACCCTCACGTGGCGAAAAGCATACGTACATGCGCTTGATTAAACTATACAGGATTAAATAATCAGGCACAGAAGGCATAGAACAATAATAAAATATAGAATGAAGAATGTGTTCCAGGGCTCGCACTTCCTAGCAACAGCTAGTTCGAATTGCAGATATGCGACTCTGACATGCTCCAGCTATTGCTCACACACCACAACCCATCCGTGTAAGTAATATCCCTTTCCTTCCATTACCTTCCACTCTTACTTAACTTTCCAATATATTCCCAGTCCGGTTGACGACAATAAGCACGCCCCCTATTACGTGATGGGACCAAATTTATAGGTGGCAAATTGTAGGTGTTAAATACGCCTCTGCTGTACCAAATTGGGGATACAGGTTCATACCTATTCTGTATCCTGTAACATTCATATGTTTGAAGATACTACGTGAACCACCGGTGACGCATACTGTTATTACTGTTTTTGTTTTGTCTGTGTGTCCTAGGCAGACAAAACAACAAGAAACAGTAACTTCACACAACATGTTCAAATAAAAATATTAAGTGTGTGACTGTCACAATAAATTATAACACTGTTTTGTTCCACCACGTCTAAGTTGACAGAGTTCACAAACCTTTGAGATCTCCCAGGGAAGCATGTTTCGTCATGTTGATTTTTACTTCATGGCGAGTTTTCTAAAACGCGTATAAAGTTCGAAATGTCAGAGGTGAGCGATCAGGGATCAACCTTCCGATCGATCAACCGCCTGTGTGAGACTGCAGACGAATGATCAGGCTGCTCGCCTAACATTTACACGGACATTTCCGAAAAAATCCGGACATTCCATCAACAGATTTTATATTTATTATCTCTTATTTTTCAGTATTAAAACTTATACGATCGTAAAATGTGACCACTCCGTTTTGTGACACGTCGTAAACGATACTAAGTTTATAACGTGGGTTCACGACGGTAGAGTACTAGGTGGGTTTCGAACCCGCAAGCACTTGATCGCAAGTCCAACGTCCAAGCCATTACGCTACCACCGCTTTGATAATATGATGACATATCGTTTGTTTACTAATATTTCATATCCAATTTGCCTCAAATATAGTTTGTATACGACAAAACTTATGTAGCGGCCTACGTATGTATATACAGGAACATTATTATACAATTTAAAAGGTACCTTTTAGGTTGTATTTTTAGGTTGCATTAAAAAAATCTGGCAATGGCACATTACATGTTTGTCTGCATACTAGTAACTGAGAGTTAAACAGATAAACAAACAACTTATAGACCGAAGAGATCGCGCGGCAGTCGACGATGCGCAAGCGCAGATAACATTGACCCGGACAGTTCATAGTTTACCCAGCGGCTGGTGAAAGGGTGTTACACCACACCACTTACTGGAGCATTAAGTAACGCATCTCTCAGTACTACGTAAATAACCAAATTGTAGATAATGTAACTTTATCTTCTACTTAAATTACTGATGTTGTATTTTCTTTCAGCTGACTGAATGACTGAATGAAAAACCTTTTTTAGGAAGGGATCTGTGACAATAGACACCATCTGTATACTCTTTTTCAATTTTATTTGGGGAACACGCAATATATTTTCTTATGCCATTCTACAATACCATTCATCTTTTCACTGCTTACCTTCGAGCCATATCCTCTTTCAAGCAGTCCATCCATCTTCTTTGGTTGTCCTCTACTTTTATACCCAGTGTATCTACATTAAAAGTTTTGTCCTAATTTTTTGTTCTGAATCCCCATAAAATGTGACCCCGAAACGCATGACGTACAAGTGAGAGACAAACTTAACTTTGGTGTTCTAAAAATACTCCCCGCAAAATATTTATAAAGTCTGTAACGCAAAAAATGTGATTAACGACTTCAGATTTCCTTTACTTGTGCTGTGAGACCATGCTCCTTTCCAAATTTCATGATAATTGCATCATCTAGGTCAATAAGTCATGTTAAGTACCCTATAGATTTTTATTTAAATGCGAAGTGTTTAAATTCATTAAATATAAGCTTTAATTGCCCTTTTTGTTGATTGCGTTGACTTAGAAGTTTGATTTTTTACAGCCTCAAGTGACCGCATACATAAGTATTTATTTTAACGTGGTCTTAATGGACTTACAGACAAGCAAGTGATCCCATAAGGCTTCCTTTTTCCTTTTCAGTCACGAAATTTTATAACTATTTTCAGTTGGTGCTTAAAGTAATCTTGCATATTATATTTAATATTTGAATTTTTCAAGACTTAGTTTCTGATCGTAGCGGGACAGCCTGAGAGGGAGGGGGAAGGCTACTAGTAATACTAGTAGTAGTACTAATGTCGGGACATTCCATCACACATCGTATAAAAATCCGGAATAAATCCGGATACTCCGTCAAACATTACTAGTATGCTTGGTAACCCTTACAGCTAAGCTAAATAATTGTGTTTAGTGCAGCTTCATGTCGGTATTATCCCAGTACGGGTGGGAAGAACCTGCATCCACTTGATCGCAAGTAGAACGCCTTAGTCTTTTTAATCGCACTTGGTATATACTAAACTATATTGTTACAGAAGTGGGTATGAAGGTAACAACGATCTTTCTGTGACCACGTTTTATTGTCGCTTTTTTTAAGACACAGAATAGCTTCGACGTTTTGTTCTCTCACGCTTGCACTACACTTAACTTTATCCATAGTACAGCACTTCTCTTCTTTTTTCTTATTTCTCGTGCTTCCGCGTCATTAGACGGCTAATATCACACGCGCGATGTCAACGTAATCCCCCCTCAACTCCGATGACCTTACTCGCTTGAGGTGACTGCCTAACTCACTAACTGAGGTCTTCTATTTGGTGGAAGTACTTCGCTCGGATGTCTCTAATGAAAGCAAACACCTGTAGTACCCTATTTACAAAAGACCTACAAAAGACGCTACAAAGGACCAGAAATGGTCGAGGTAGCTCTAGGCACTTAAAACTTTAAAACTTAGGTTTTTATAGCTAATGGTTTTAGGGAGATAAACATATTATTAATCTTTCTTTACGTAGTCACTTTATTATTGCTAAAGTTTACTGGCCATATTACGACCCATAAGAGCAGTACATATAAATTAAATGTAAATGAAACCATGTGACATAATTATGTTATATACATATGAATAAATTATTTAGTTTTATTACACTAGAATAAAATTGTGTTGATAAATTGACGGGATATTATCGTAAGTCGTTCGAATATCTATGTCAAATAATTCTGTCAACGCTTCACGGATTGATGTATCGATTTATGCCATAGCCAGTAACCGAGTAACAGCAGTCTTCAACATAAATAATGGCTTGTTTATTAATATTTTTGCATATACTGGTAAGCTCTGACACTTAGACAGATGATTAGCACTTAAACTATAAATGACGACCTCTAAAATAAATTGAAGAGCTAAAAATGTCTTTCAAACAATTACATTTTTATAAAGATTATTCCAACCAATTCCAACACGTTATTTTACACTTCATTAAAGATTTATGAGATACCATGATTAGGCATTAAGTCCGCCTATGTACTAATGTGCAAAAAGTTTTAATAAAAAATAAAAAAGGGCACAGTCCTAAAAGAACAATTACTTTTTGAATATTAATGTACTATTATTCACTCGCTTCGCGTTACATCCACCCGCCCAAAAGGAAGGTTTGTTACTATTACCACAGAACACATAATAGTACAAGTACTATTACTGACAAACTTGTCTTTAAAAAGGCAATCGTGTCTGCCATTTGCGTTACTGTCTTCTCTGGCGAGGTGCCGACAATCTGTGTAATTGTTACACACGACCAACTCCTGTTCATGTCCCTTAAAAATCTTGGCTACAAGTTACTCGTTACCAGGACCGTAGTCCTTATCACCGTGTCACACCAAACAATTGCACATCCACATATTAGCTAAATGTGTTTCAACGCAATCTAGCGAAGACGAGCCGAACTTCGGTGTAACTACTGATACTGCATCTCGTGTAAGTTACAGTACAAGTACATATTATAAAAGCAAGTCCCCCGTCTCGCCTGTCTGTTCGCGATAAACTGAAAAACTACTGAACGGATTTTCATGTCGTTTTCACCAATAGACAGAGTGATTCATGAGGAAGGTTCAGGTATATAATATGTTAACGTTTTGTGTAAATTGGTAAAATATGATGATGATTGTTGAAGATGTTTCTACTACGCGCCTTCTCTTTTAAACGCCGTGGCCGCATGATGTGATCACGAAGCTCCTTCAAGGTGGAGGATCCTATCTTTGTGTTTGGACATCACATCCCGTTCCTAAAAAAGAAGTCCTCTGCTTGTGGAGGAGGTGAAGGTACTTGCTCCGTAAAGCAGGTTCTGCTATAGCAGGAGTGCTATAAAAACTCACCTCTACATATGCATATTGTAAACCAAATATTTACATTAAAACGAGTGAACGGGAATGTGGGTTCACCTCTAATCTTTGCAACCTTGAATTAGTTTGAAACGTTTCAGCCATGTTTTTCTTGTATATGAACTTCGCTCAAATACGTTTATTCACATATAAGAATCTTTAAAATTAACAAGATTATTGTGAGTGACATAATAAGGCCATATGCCACTTTTTTTTTTGTAAAAGCGTTACATGATATTGCCGTATATAATAAGGCCTATATCTGTATAATTAAAAAGCTGGCCGCAAATTGTATACTATTGCCCAAATATGTGACATTGTCAAATGTCACGAAGTGTTGACTCAGCGAAATAACAACATAACCTTTTGATACCCATTTACAATAATTATGATTTTATTTATTTGAATACTTTTATATTTTTTATTCTGATTTATTATTTTTATTTTGATGCAAAGTTTTTTTTTGTGATTTTACTGGGTAATACTAAAATGTCTTTAGAAACGTCAAGTTATCAGTCGAAGAACAGTTGCTTACCTATTTATCAGGATGATGAGGATGCTGCACGCTTAACTAGAGAATTATCTTTAAAAGTCATCGTCAGTACCTGCAGACAAGTAAGTTACGCGAACCATAACATAAACTATATTTCTGTTTGATCAACAACTACCCTATATGAAACCGCAAACTACACAATCTATGTATAGTAGTCGAGCGAAATGAATGCAGAGCTCAAGAATGCACTAGTGACTAGCACTACACTGTGGGCGTGCGAGGTGAGGTTTGCGGGCGGCGTTGGAAGGTTTGCGGGCGTGCAAGCCGAGGTTCACGAGAAGCCTCCTAGGGCCCCGACTGCGACTATACGTATGTTTTGATTGTCAAGACACTTCTCTGATCTTGCGAGCAAACGTTACCCGAGTTATAGATAGGGCTGCCATCCGTCCGGGTTTCCCCGGATTTGTCCCAGGTAACCTCTGACACTATGTCAGGGGACAATTATAATTGTTAGATGAATCGTTATTAAGCTAAAAATTTAATTGGAATCTGATAAAAAAAAATAAAGTGTCCGGGAAAGAATCTCAATTTCACCTCGGCAATTTAAGCGAAGGCAGGCCTAGTTATAGATACAATACTACCTATAATCACGCCTGTATCGCGAAGGGTACCTACATTGTTATTTCCCAAACTATAATTTGTCCCCCTTCACGTACCTAATAGGAGGCAAATGATTGCCCAAAACTGGGCACTTTATATATTAAAGATGATTGATATGCGAGTATATTTGAAGGGGAAATGCAGGTAAGAAGGGCAAGTAATGAAAGGAAAGGGGTGTGGAGGAACAGATGTTATGTCCCTCCAACACAAAGGAAGGATCCTCCGACCAGGCGAGGTGATCATGCCTGATGGACCACGGCCCAACGGTTGATGTTGGGAAGTTGTATATATACTAATCGGCGCGAGAACTCTCATAGTACGATGCAGGATTAGTAGCTGTTTGTCTGTTCGTAATAAACTGAATACAATTCCTGCTTGGTTACTGAAAATTCAGGCTTCTAGTTTTATCCACGACGAAGTTATAGGGGGTCGAAAATGGCCTGAACTGCTTCGAGAAAAGGATGGTACGCCCGTGCCTCCTTTTTGCTCGACTTGGCGGATAACTACTGAACAATTTTCATGCGGTTTTCACTAATAGACATGAAGAAGTTTTAGGTGTATAATTTGTAAAATATTTGTGTAAATTGATTGAAATATGTTGATAATTGTTGAATATATTTCTGCTACCCATGCGAAACCGGGGCGGGTTGCTAGTTATTAATTGTTAGCCTTTTAATAATTATGTTCTGTTCTGATTCAAATAAGGGTCACATTATATGTAGACAGTCAGAGGTTGTACACTGAATAGGTAGTTGACCTTTGCCGTGGTAGTCAAGATCGTAGTAAGACGGGAAGACGCACTTTCTGACTTACTACTATCTCGATTACCACGTTCAGTTCGATTTTCTCATTGGATACCTGAAGATATATAGAATGTAGAATACACACGTTTTAATTTTGGAATTAAATTACAGAGTTCAACAACTAAGACCAGCGCTTCTGGTTCAACTGCCGTATGTAGAAACCGTAGTCGGTAAGTAACGTTATTCGAAATCGTTTAAAAAAAAAGTAAGTCTGTTAATGGCGCTTTACATAAAGTACCTGGATTTTGCTCGGTTTTCTTTTTTTTTATGTTTTCTAAAAATAAAACCCAGCTAGATCAATTTATCGGCCCCGAAACCCCCTGTATACTTTATATGTACTGTATGTACTTTGTATGTACTGTATATATTCTATGAAAATCGTTGGAGCCGCTTCCGAGATTCAGATTATGTATACATATACATATATACAAGAATTTCTCGTTAAAAGGTATTAGATAAATACTTTATTGCCGTCGCATAGCATGATTACTAACGGTTAGTGATCCTGACTGCTGAGCGAGAGTTCGTGGGTTCGATTCCCACCCAGGACAAATAATTGTGTGATGAGCACGACCATTTAGTCTGTGTCTGGGTGTAATTTATCTATAATATGTATGTATTTTGTAATATAGTGTTTATCAGTAGTCTGGTTACTATAGTACAGTTTTATTAGTTTTCCTAAACTATTATTAACCGCATCACTTGGATATTTTTTTTTTAAACAACGCCCGCATTAGGAATTACCTCTGTGTCGCGGGGGACTTTACAAACATACAACCAACGGACACAAAGAACACCCAGACTCAGGTGGGAATCGAACCCACGACCTGTAGCATAGCAGTCAGAGTCACTAACCACTAGGCTAACAAGCCAATTGGCACTCTACCACTGTGCGCTTTTCAAGAAACTTTTTGCCTCGCAGAACCAATTTGTAGTACAAATTGTCGCCTACCGCCTGCGGTATTTCCGGAACGATATGACCTTCTAACCTTGAAGAGCGCTCAGTTGTGACTCTTGAGTTGCAGGTGTCCGTGGGTGGCAGTGGTCACTTACCATCAGGTGAACCGGCTGCTTGTCTGCCCCATATGTAATCAAAAAAACAATAATAGGAAGAGGTAAACGCGGGCAAAGTTACGAACGCTACAGCTACTCAAATATAAAAAAAGCACATGCCAACTGCAGTATAGATTACGAATTTCTTCACTGTATAATACGCTACTTTTTATATGTTTCGGTATCATCAATTAAATATAAACATTGCCTTTGCAGTGCATCCCCCTTGCATGTTCAATTGTTTGCCACCATATTGGAAGACGTCTTAACACAGCTTCGTATCTTAGGTAAATATTTCATATTTTTAGTTTGATCTGGAAATCTACCTGGATTTTTGAGTGTGTCTAATTATATCAATAGCTGACATTCGTTGAAACTGTGGGATCGAAAGTCATCTTCGATGTTGTTTATGTCCGCACAACTGTGACACAGTCACGAAATCCGTATGTGGCATTTCCTATTATTTTTATCCCTTCGTGAACATATTTAACTATGTCTAGTTTTATACACTGACTAGCCGTATCCCATAGTGTCACCCGCGTTTATGGTTACTACTCCACTCCTAAAGGTCGTAGCGTGATGTTACATAGCCTATACTATTCCTCATGAATTTGGCTATCATATAAAAGATTTTTTTGAAATCCGACTGGTAGATCCAGAGATTAGCGCGTTTAAACAAACAAACAAAAATCTTTAGATTTTAATATAAGTATATGATTTTATCCTTGATGTTTGGATGTAATACCACAGATTACTAATGCCGCGTTTCTATAATCAAGAAACGATTCGTTTTGCTTGCGGACGGTAAAATTTTCGCTGACCGTCCGTAAGCAAAACGAATAGTTTCTTGATTATAGGAACGCGGCATCAGCAGTTACTGGTAATACGTTTGTCATGTTGTGTGTTTTCATGTGAGAGACGCAAAAAAACCTTACCACCATTTACATTATATTCGTAAAAGTTAGATGGTAACTTTAATTAAAGAAAACATGATAATATAAAACAAACTTGTCCACCTTCAGGATTGCATTTTCTGAACGTCTAATTCTTTCAATCTAATAGGTGAGTGCAATAACGAGATGCGAAATTACAAAATGCAGTTTGATATGAACGAATTACGCGATGAAAAATTTGGTATAAAGCCTTGCGAACACGAAGATGAGTTATTTGGCATAGATCCGAAGAATCTTGAATGCGATGGTCACAAGCTTTTTAAACATGCTGCAGACAGGTATGTACAAGACGATATTGTATTGTTTTTTTATAAAATACACTGATGTCAGGCCCTATCATAATACCAGCGCTGCAGTCTCACAGGCTGCAGCAATATGCTGAGATAGGTGCCTTTTCTGGCATTGTACAGGGCACTTTAATTACTACCGATATATTTCTTTTTTGTAAAAATTGTGTGCGGTCCTGTGAATGTCAGAATAAATGTCTCTCTTTCTTTCTTTCTTTTTATGTCACTTCTATCTTTTTCAGTAGTCAGCTCTTTCTCAGTTATTTATTATTATTAGCGATGGTCGTCCCACTGCAGGTTTACAGCTTTCTGCCGCCAATCTTCCCAATAAGCACCCAGTTCATCCTGCCATCTCCTGCTGGGTCTGCCGCGACGTCGTTTAACGTTGCTTGGGCGCGTCGCACTTCTTTACCAGTAATAATAATATTCTATGTCATACACAACACTATTTAGGCTGTACCTGCTGGTGGTCCTGCCCTAGAGGCCTCTCCAGTTACAGATAAAACTCTGCGAGCTACTGTTGTGTCAGCCCCGTTCCCCATCCGAGACTTACAGTATCCCTTACCTTAGGTTCCTCTCCCAACCCATTTTTTCTGATACAAAATATCTTCTTTTTTCTTTCGCTTCTTAAAACGACCTGCCCGACGCCAACCCTCCTTGGGAATGTATCCCAAGGAGGGTTCGCGTCGGGCAGGTGGCTGGCCATAAAAGAATCGAGCCAAAACCTTTTGCCATGTTACATTGCGCCGACACTCATGAAAATTGGGAAAAAAAGCAGGAAGATGATGATGATGATAACACAACGCTATCTAGACCCTAACCAGCGGGAATCGATCTCGCGACCCCGGTCATTACAGTCGTATACTCTACCTCCGCACCGCGTCAAGTAGGTCGTTACCAATACGCGAGCAGATGGGTATAATAAGGCTTGAAGTTCATTAGTGTGTCCCTTAATTTATCAGTAGTCAAGGTGAATTTGAAACCAAGCTATACTTGCTTAAGCTAACCTCGGTTAGCTTACGCAAGTATGATGACTCGTCACAGCTCTGATTACTCTTCACATCATCATTTCAACTAGAGACACTTTTTTAAACTAGAATTCGTCAGGAGGTCCAAATTCGACAATAGTTATTTTTTTTAATTTATTCAAAACAAAATAAAACGTAAAAAAACTGTTTTCCATTTTTGAAGTGAAAACTTCTTAGGCATGTTAAGCAGTTTTGGTATGGGTAAAAGGCACTGAACAAGCGTGACCGTCACGTTTATATACATATACTAGCGGACACGACAGACCCCTGTATCCCTATCGCACCGCCATCTACCGGGTCCAATTGTAAATCTAAACCATTCTCGAATCCACCTGAAGACACACAAAAAATTTCATTAAAATCGGTCCAGCCGTTCAGGAGGAGTTTAGGAACATACACACGCACAGAAGAAATATATATGTAAAGATTATAAGGATGTGTTTGGTTTTGGGAAAAAGCACTGAACTCGCGCGACCGTCACGCTCAGACACATATATATACAGATGTGTGTGTATATGTATATGTTATATTTTCACTTTTGACGTGCAGTCCTACGAGTTACGACTGACAGTTTTTTTTTTATGTTATAACACTTACGAGTCGTCACTAGCTACAGAACAAAAAAAAAGTAAGACGGTTGACGAAAGGAGTATGTATTGTATGAGAAAAATACGAATTATAATTATTTGACTAATTTATATCACAATGTACAACAATGGCTGCCGGTAAGATATTTGACACAATAATTGACTTACAAAAAACAATCTTGCCATACAAGAAAAATTCAACAATTAGATATAAAAAGAAATATTTTCAGAAATTAATTAAATAACCTATTTATACAAAGAATTGTTTATTATCACAATAACATCAATTAGTACATACTTTTTAGTCAAATCAGCAAAGCTTTGTAAATGTCTCTTTAAAAGTATTTGAGAACTATGTAGGAGTGATTCATACACAGACGTACCTGAGTGCTAAAGATAGAGAACAAAGTGCCCAGTACGAGGTTTTTATGTATTATTGTTCATTAGCGACGACGTTTTAAAAGCATTGAAGATGTTTGGACGTGTGTGGGACTGCCATGAATTGAAATTACGCTAGCCCTGTTACACCGAAAGATTTATATCGCTATCCCCCGTCATGTCGCAAGGGTTCTCGATGGCTGGTGCTAGATTTGTGTATCCATTTAACAACGTAAGAAATACTCTACAATCTTGTACCAATAAAATTATTTTAATTCTGACCAATCCCATCAACAAACATCAAAATGGGAACACTTAAGACTTACTACATAACATTGATGAATATTAATACAATAGCCATAACGTCTATCAAGCGATCGTTTACACCTGAAAATTGTTTGTTTTTATTGTTGTTTTAGAAATACATGTTTTACTGTTCTCTCAAACACGTATCTGGGATTGGCGCTGAACCAAACATACGAAGCTTTGATTAAGCATAGAGAAATTGTTGAAGATCGATTGGACCACTTTCTATTTCTAATAGACGAAGAGGCAAAAAATAAGGAGTAAGTTTCGATTATAGTATCCTTGAGAAGTTACGAAAGCTGTCTTTGTGTTACGAAGATATTTCAGTCAAGTGTAACACGTGCACATGTTGACTGTTGACTGCAATGCCTATCACAAGAAAAAAAATCATTACCAATAGAAGCATATTCCATATTTTCGTACATAAACTTGCCCCAACATTTTAGAATTTAAAACCAACGCTTGGTCGTTCCGAGGTGCCAAAATATCGCTTTGACATAATCATAAAGGCGTTTGACGAGTCTGCGATACTCCATCGTTGCATCATTTCAGTTGAATTGTCATACGTTAACCAAATTATTTCTAGTACTGATAAAACCGAACAACATAAATTTTCTACCTCTATTGTCACTTAAATTAAGTCCTCGTAGCTCTGGGTGTAACTGGAAAAGTCTGTTTGTCGTCACAACAGAAAAGTACCGATAGATCGCTATGTCATTCTGTCTTTTATCCTGAGACGTTCTGTTCACGGCCTTCACTGCCTTCCTTGCCTTGCCCTTGTTTTCGTTTATTGTGATTTAAATATTAATAGTAATTGTATTATTATTATTAATATTTAAATCAATTATTATGAATTGTAATATAATATTACTCGTAATATTATTAGTTAGAGGGCTGGACATCTTGGCAATAGCCAGCTTGAGTTACAGGTATGCGACCTTGACCTTCTTGAGCTATTAAATATACTCCCAATTTTCCTATTCCTCTATTACGTGAGTTGGACCAAATTATAGTTGGCAAAAACCCCTTTCGGGGATATAGGCGTGTACCAATAGGGGGGCGAGGGAGGGCAGCTGCCAAAAATACCTATAATGGGTTCAATTGTAATAAATGATTTTGATTTGATTTAATTATTTCTTTGCAAATATTTTTTTTTACAAAATTATTAAATTTCAAGCACGTGAAATTTACATATTTATTATATGTGATAGATTACTTATATATACTATAAAGTAGTGTCTAGCGCAGTTCAAAACGAAATCCGTTATAATAATGATAATAACAAACTGAACATATCTATCTCACACACGGCCGTCTGATCCCAAACTAGGCACAGCTTGTACTATGGTAACCAGACTTATGATAAACATACTTGTATATTTCTAAATACATACATATTATAGATAAATTACACCCCGACACATAGCAAATAATCCTGCTCATCACACAAATATTGGTCCTGGTTGGGAATCGAACCCACGACCTCTGGCTCAGCAGTCAGGATCACTAACCACTAGACCAACAGGCCAGTCACACGCGTCGTTTATCTACACAATAAAGGAAACTTTATTTCATAACTTAATTGGAGTAGCCTTCTGCTCGTATTGGAAATTCCTAATTTAGGACGAAGCCTACAGAAGACAGCTGTCCACAACTGCTTGTCTGTTCAGCGGTTAGTCGGATCGCTAGAGAACCCAGTGACGTGAGTAGAATCGCCAGGGCACCAAGTGACGTCAATCGGATCGCCTGAGCACCAAGTGTCGTGAGTAGGATCGCCAGAGAACCCCGTGACATCACTGGTATTTGGAGTGTTTATAAGTACACATAACTTCTTACTGTGCTTATATTTAAACTTGATTGAAAAATACATTTGCTGGAATATAGTATTAATGTATCCCCACGAGACAGAGATAAATGCCTTATTTGGCCGTATGACAATGATAATTTTCCCTTCATAGTTTTCATACCTTTTTAGGATTCGCCGAAACTTAAGAAGGCAAGTCCGTCAGCAGCGAATTCGTATAAAATCAAACGTGTACGAAACCAACTTGGTCATGGAACAACTCATGACCAAATTTGAGGTAAGAGATCCCATTGACAAGATCTTGTCCATCCATCACTTAGGCATTAATCATCTACTTGACATAAGGTGTAAAGACCTTGTATGATGAATCTAATCTCTAATCACATCAGCTTAGGACTATTTAGAAGACTTCATGAATGTGTGATAAATGAGTTCGTACTCAATTTGAGATGTCGTTAAGTCGCGCTCTATTGGTACTATTTACCTTTATGATTTATTTTAATAACAAATGAATGAATTTTTTGCGAAATAGTCAATTAATATTATTTCAATTAAAAACACTAGCCACATTTATATATAAAAACTAGCTGACCCGCGGAACTTCGTCCGCGTTTGTTAACTTTCCCCGTTTTTGCAACATATTTCATTGATGATCCGCTCCTATTGGTTGTGGTGGGATGTTATATAACCTTACTCACTAAACTGGCTATACAACACTTAAATAATTTTTCAATTCGAACCAGTAGCTCCTAAGATAAGCGCGTTCAACAAAACAAACAAACTCTTCAGCTTTATAATATTAGTATAGATTAGATTTTGATTACATTATCGATGAACGTAGTAATCTTGCAGCCGGATATCGTACTGTATCCTCTTTAAAATAAGATCGCTTTTAAACACATAGGATTCATCGGTTATTAAAAGCACTCGTGAAAGATATATCGAGAAATGGGAGAAGTCGCGAGCTGAACAAAACAACATGCGCATTCAAGACAAGGAGATAGAGTCCTCGAGCACCATCACAAAGTACCGCAACAAAGTGGATGATGAACAACGAGTTCATTCGGAAATGGAAAACTTTGTTAAAATTAAAGTTTACGTAAGTAGAATAAACCATTATTATTTACGTAAGAACAATCTCGTCCCGCAGAAGACGCAACAGGTGCCGGAGAGTGCAAAACGATCTCCGGCCTCTATGAGCACTTGCTTGAGGGTGATGGGTTGGGTTACCCGTCGCTCTATCAGAAGCAGGCCCGAGACGGTGGCGCGACGTGTTCCACGCAAATCGGAGGGGGCAAGGCGCCTGTACCAAATTCAAGACAAATCTAATTCACCAGGCATCCACGTCTCACGGCATCCACGTCTCCCGGGGCTCACAGGGATTTCGGTATTAGGACCCCGTGACGGAAGAGCGTGTGGTTTTAGTCGGTTCGAGTCCGACATAACACCTAACTGGTGAGGTGGTGACCGAGATGAAACGAAAAAAAAAATTCTTATTGTCACTGGCTTTTTTTAAAAAACTACTTGAATGTTTTGTAATAAATACCTACTCTCAAATATATAGATTGATACCAAAGTATGCAAAATTTAGTTTTTTTAAATAAAGGCCTACATGAGTCCTACATGTCCATAACGCATTTTTTTGAGATATTAATAGTTTTTTTTTTTATTTTTATCATATAAAACAAGAAAAATACAAGAATTATATAAACATAACACTGTAAACCACTAAGGTTTGTGGAGTGTTACACAGACAGCCAGTATCGCACAGTTACAATATTTTTTACATATTTTATGGTAGTTAATTTCGACCTGTGTAAGGAAGGATAGATCAAGATTTTCTCACATAACTCAAATAAAATTACGAAATAATAAGCATACACATATAAAAAAAACAAATTGCAGGGTAAACCTAAAACATCATATTTCTAAGCGCGCATCGGTGGTCATTCCGACCCGACCGTGTGCCGCTGTGCTCTGTGGCGCACAGTGCATTTCCGTTTTTTATTTTCTATAACCTTTAGTGTGATCCCCTTATATAATTTGGTTTACTATCTAGATACACAAATTTAGGTATAAATTTGTGTATCTAGATAGTAATTCTTTTCCATTTGTGACAGTACTGTCTGTCACAATTAACGGTATAAGTTATCACATCACAGACCTAAGTAAAAAATTAATATTAATTCAACTTTGAAAAACATATGTAAATAAATTAAGAAACCGATTCTGTTCCGGAGAATAACAATGACAAGAATGCTAGTCGCAAATTCCTAGCGTGTTATGAATAAACAAAATTATAGTTTAAAAGAGCTAAAAAGACACGCTTTAATGGCAAAACAAATTGAAAAATAAAAGAAGTTCCACTATCAAAGTCCTGGCTCCATCATCAGGCCATCGTGACTAAGGTTAATCTGATGGACTCCTCAAAACGAATCATACGACATATGAACCCAAACTCTCGGAGGGGTTGGCTAGTAGCCAATGAAGAGTTACCTCTTGGCTCCACCATCAGATCAGTTAGAAGATGTTAAATTATAATATGGTCATCCGAACTACACATATGAACATACAAGGTTTCATTTCGATACGACAACTTCGAAGTAGGTTCACATAGTTACAAGTGCCTACATTGCTTTTCGCCCAGTGAGTGAGGTTACCGGAGGCCCTAAACCTTCCCTCTCCCCCTTCCCCCTCTCCCTCCTTCACTTCCTATTCCCCTCTTCCCTCCTCGCCTACTCCTACCTTAAAGGCCGGCAACGCACTTGTGACTCTTGAGTTGCAGGTGCCCATGGGCGGCAGTAGGCACTTACCATCAGGTGACCCGTCTGCTCGCTTGCCCCTTATACCTTAAAAAAAAGTGAAGCTAATAAAGACGTGTTAAAATAAAGGCTAGTAATTATTGTACCTTCGTTGGAGGTAGTTTAAGACGTAGACTTCTACTACTTCTTGTAAAGCCTGTAGATTGTTTAGTAATCATTATTAAATCGGCAGACTTTATAATGATACTTACCCGTTTCCAGGAGACAATGAGACAAATAGAGGACTGCATGTCTAAATACGACAAAGATATTGAGACTATGGATTTCAAGATAACCGTAATGAGAGTCAATTACGAGAAACAAATTGAAACAAGGCTTGAATTGGAACAAAAGGTAATTTATTTAAAAGGCAATGCAACTAAAAGCAGCGTTAGCGTCATACCAACTACGTCAACTCGGCGTCGAACTCACATACAGTACACTATCGTTAGCGTCATAGCAACTACGTCAACTCGGCGTCGAACTCACATACAGTACACTATCGTTAGCGTCATAGCAACTACGTCAACTAGGCGACGAACTCACATACAGTACACTATCGTTAGCGTCATAGCAACTACGTCAACTCGGCGACGAACTCACATACAGTACACTATCGTTAGCGTCATAGCAACTACGTCAACTCGGCGTCGAACTCACATACAGTACACTATCGTTAGCGTCATAGCAACTACGTCAACTAGGCGACGAACTCACATACAGTACACTATCGTTAGCGTCATAGCAACTACGTCAACTCGGCGACGAACTCACATACAGTACACTATCGTTAGCGTCATAGCAACTACGTCAACTCGGCGTCGAACTCACATACAGTACACTATCGTTAGCGTCATAGCAACTACGTCAACTCGGCGACGAACTCACATACAGTACACTATCGTTAGCGTCATAGCAACTACGTCAACTCGGCGACGAACTCACATACAGTACACTATCGTTAGCGTCATAGCAACTACGTCAACTCGGCGTCGAACTCACATTCAGTACACTATCGTTAGCGTCATAGCAACTACGTCAACTCGGCGACGAACTCACATACAGTACACTATCGTTAGCGTCATAGCAACTACGTCAACTCGGCGACGAACTCACATACAGTACACTATCGTTAGCGTCATAGCAACTACGTCAACTCGGCGTCGAACTCACATACAGTACACTATCGATGCACGCAATTTCGAACCCTCTCATCACAGAAGTATTAACTGGAAGGGTTCACAAGAATACTACAATAAAATTATTTATTCGCTGCAGACTCGGTCATAGATCACACGGTCATAAACACTGATGCTCCGTCTATCAACGTTGCGGGTATGTTGTGCGGACGCAAGCTCGTTATCGATAAAAGAGAAATTGAACCGTACGATGACAATGAATATGTGGTAGCCTTATTTAATTTAAATTGTATATTGTTTATATTACTATTGCTGTACGTTGGAAAGATGTCACCAAAACTTCCAGCGTATGAAGTCGCGGGCAAAGGCAATAGCTAGTAATAATATAATATTATATATTTAATGTCAGTTTGTTTGTCCGTCCGATTATATTACCCTTTTAAACCATCTATTGTGTACCCGAAATTTCACCAACAGTTGGCTGAACACGATGTTGAAATTAAGAAATATATCCAGTTCAAAAAAGACCGTGAAAAGATTCGTGAATACCAAATTAAGATGGAGACTGCTGCAATCATTGTACAAGGTTTGTTTATGAATACTATGTATTAAAGTTAGGTCTAGTCACATTTCAGAATATTTCAGTATAGGAGATATAGTCAAGACACCTAGAAAAAATGAATTTGAAAACTTTCCTTACCTTTTTTTTTGTTTTCATGTCAGTTAAAATGATTTTGTTTTGGTATTTTTTAAAGTTGACATTTTTTTTTTGATGTACCGGGCTATGGCACACAGCAGTGGACAATTTGATTAGTTGAAGTATTAGCAAGAAAACTAGTATTGTGTAAAACTGGACTATTAAGTGGTTGGTTTGCTGACATGAAGCACGCGTTTTATAAAGTTTTGCTAAGTAATCATCGTTACAGTATGTTTAATATTATTGAGTCTTTTTTTTTCATTTAATTTTCTAGCATGGTGGCGCGGCTTGCTTGTGCGTCTGGAACTTGGCCCTTTCAAACCATCATTGCAGAAAAAGAAAAAAAACAAGAAGAAAAATAAGTGATGTGGTTAAGATAACCATAACTGCAGCGCGTTAAGGATCGCGATAAGGGAAACTTGTTTGAACGTGCTCGTGACTCTCATTTTCGTGTAGTTGCCAATTGCACTCCATTGGCTTGCGTCAAAAAACTGAACTAAAACATTAGCTTTTGTTGTAGTTATCTGTAGACAAATGAAGCAATAATTATTGCCAATAAATTAGCTATATCTGACGTTTGATTATTATCAATTATAACTACACAAATAACTGTGAAATGTTAATTTTTTTTCATAATGTATTACGAAGATTCGTAGTGTGATGGCGGTTTTGTCGATTAGCGTTGCTCCGTTCACACTTTCAGTAGGTAGTACGCAAGCGCGAATCTAGCGTCGATGGCTATAAAACTGAATCAGCCGGACTCAGTAGGGAAGTGCGGAGCTGAACGCACTTCTCTACTTAGCCCTTCGAAAACATTTCAGCATTGCCGTTTTCAGAGCATTTTTACTTACTGTATACGTTAAAAGGGTTCCGTATATTTGCATAACGAATTTATTTTATTTATGGGTATTGAGTTAAGTATAACATTTGTTTTGAAGTCATTGGATTTCTAAAATTAATTTGATTTTACAAAATTTACCATTGGCTGAAATGAAAACGTAAATTACTGTAATTTGTGTTTTTGTTTTTTTTTATATGGTGTGTTTGTAAATATGTTTTGGAGATAAAAAAGGTGGATAAAATATTGAATTATCTTATATATAAAGCTTGCTTTAAAATATTTTTTTATATTGTTTTACTTTTGATACTATTCTTTATATTTTTTATATAGATCCCTAAAAATAAACCTGCTTTAAAAAAACAACATTTACTTTTTTTTTATTTTTTTTTTTATTATTTTACTTTTGATACTATTCTTTATTATTTTCTTTATACTTTTGTATCTGAACATAAAAATAAATTTTTACACGTCATTTGAGTTTTCTATTTACTTCTGACCTTGATATTTGAAGAAAAAAATTATTGATACGTGTAGAAGAATAATAGCTTATTCATTTAGAAAAATAAACCTTAAAATTTAATTATTAATTATTTATAATTTATTCTACTATCATGAATACTTCTAGTCATTTTGCATACAGAAAAGTAAAATTGTCTAATTTGAATTCAAAGAAGGAGCACTCATCGATAACACCGCAAGATACGATCAGCATATCAAGACGATATTTAGTTTCTACTCTCTGATAAAAAATAATTTAAAAAATACTTATCTGTTCTGTGTACTAATTCTGAAATGGTCGGACACATCATGAAGAGGTCAATTCTAAGGTCCGGCCACGACACATGCACAGTGACTATTATCTATGGCACAGCTCCGATACAGCACTTAGAAAAGTGTGTTCTGCTTAGCACCTGAGACTTACAAACATTAGGAACTATTGGATCTTTAGAGAAATTGTACAAATTCTAATTTCGAATTGTTATTATAGTATTAGCGATTTTTAAATAAATTGTACTATATGAGTTTAACATTCATTGAATGAATCTAATAATTTATTACATAAGTAATTTATCTCTTTATGATTTATTATGATTAAATTGAATTATAATTTTAATTTTTATACCAGAAATGGTAGAACACGAAAATGTTAGACTTTATCCACAAATAAAGTTTTATTATATTATAAACACTTGCATTTTTATTATTTCTTACTTAATTATTTATTTAACATAAGGCTTACTAACTAAAATACATACTGGGCATTTACATGAAAACTTTCATACAAATATATGTATCTGTGTATGCTTTTAAAATTAAAGGTGAGCACGGCATTACGTATTTCTAAAGTGTACATATTTGTAAGGTTAAAGTGTGTGTAAAAATATCCTTAAACAAAAGTCAGATTACCTGGTGATTCGACACGTAAATAAAGCTATATATAAATTAAATAGCATAGATTAGGATAATCTAATCATGGTAATCTAACCCATGGCGGGTTACCGTGATCGCCCAACCACCGTGATCACCCTTATCCAAGACGCGTATGTGATCTTGATATATTCACAGATATTTTTTACAGATTTTGTCTTTACAGATTCTAAAAAATCTTTGAATATATAGTGTAATAATATAATGTCCCTCGTGTATTATCATATACCGGATTAGTTGTACCAAACTATTACATATTAACTATTTTTCTGGAAATATAATTATAACTTATAACTATTATAACTATATATGTTATAATTACACTAGCAACGCCCCGCGGTTTCACCCGCGTAAGTCCCGATCCCGTGGGAATATTGTGATTAAAAGTAGCCTATACCTATGTTAATCCAGGTCTCTAGCTATCTACATACCAAGTTTCATTGCAATCAGTTCACTAGTTTTAGCGTGAAAGAGTAACAAACATCCATACATCCATACTCACAAACTTTCACGTTTATAATATTAGTAGGATTACCAGAAAGTGAAATAAAAAATGAGAGAGCGAGAGAGAAGGGTCCAACAGGTATTATATGACAGACCAGACCATTATCATAAACACATTCGTACTGATCAACTGGAAGCGCCTATTGAGAGATACTAAGAAACACCTAAAATGAGAAGGAAAAATTGCTCAATCTCTTGGCAGCATGTAACTTTTAATTGGTTTTTGAATCAATAGATGACGCTGTTAGGTTTAGTTGTATCTTGTTATGGTTTCGTTACACGAGATAGTATATAATTTTTTTTTTCCAACTAATGTCGCATTCCTATATTTGACAAACGATTCGTTTTGCTTACGGAGGGTAGAACTTCGGCAAAGTATCCGTTGATATTTTATCGAAATTTTACCGCCCGTAAGCAAAACGAATCGTTTCTTGATTATAGAAACGTGGCATAAGATTGCTAGAGGTGCAGTAATTTCAGTGGAAGCAATGTCAATGCGACGCATCGTTTTTCCAATGTTATTGTTATATTGCTATTATTTGACGTAATTCAATAGTATTTTTATAAATGTCGCTTCCAACGATCCCAGAAGCAGAAGTCGACCACGACCACCAAAATTTCAGATAGAGCTTTCTATTCCCAATGCAATTATAATACTGGTCATACTATGTTCTATAGTCACAGTACAAGTCTTTGCATATTGCACTCCATTGATGTGCGCCGAAATAGTGAACTGAAATCGTCTGAGCGCTTTAGCTTCTATCGTAGGTAATTTTCGAATCAAATCAAATCAAATCAAAATTATTTATTTCAATTAAACCACTATGGGTATTGTCAGTCAGACTAAGTCAGTCGTGAAGCTAGTTGCCTGTTCCAATTCGTAGATCCAGTGGAGAAGAACAGACAAGAAACTCCAAGGACACTCTTTTTCAAAATGTTTTTTACAAATCTCTGGTTACATTGCATTCAATCGACGAATGAAGTGCCTACCCAGTTATTATATCCAATAAATTAGCTATATCTGCCGCTTAATATTAATTATGACAATACACGTCGAAGCTACATAGTGTGAGGGTGGTATTGTCGATTCGCGTTGCTCCGTTCATACCTTTAGTAGTACGCAAGTTACAAGAGTGAATGAGTCGGACTCGGTAGGGAAGTGCGGAGCCGACCGCACTTCTCTACTTAGCCCTTCGAAAACAATTCAGCGTTGAGGTATATCTTCAAAGGCTTCATACTGATTTCTGAGCATTTAGTATAACACATACCTAATAAAAGTGTTGTGTTATTATTAATATTACCACTTCAAAGTATTATTACTATTAATATATTTAAGTGGTTAGTAAAATAGGTACATATTATATAATATGTGTTGTTATTAATTAAACTGTGTACATTACAAAGATTCCGCATATTTGCATGAGGAATTTATTTTAGTTCTTGTACAGTTATTATAACATTATTTTGTTTTAAAAGTCACTGGTCTTTTTTTTTTAAATTAATTTTGCTTTCACAAAATTTATCAATAGCTGAAACACTATAATTGGTGTGTTTGTTTTTTATATGCTGTAGTTTAATACACGTTTTGAAGAAAAGAAGGTGAATAAAATATTATTTTCTTATATATTTTGAAACCTAAGCCCTTTCATTTCATATATCATATTATTATTATATATGAAATGAAAGGGCATATGACACACCAGATGTATTGTTCTGTTTTGTCTCCCAAATTGAACTCTGTGCTTGCTAATTTTAATTTCATCTTGCTTCGTACAGTAAAAAGGCTCCGACAGTCGTTTCAAGAGTTTTGTTTTATGGATTGATTGATTTATAAATAAATATTTATTATCATTTTGGTCAGCATATCGAGATGAAATTACTAATACGTACAATAATATAACAAAACTGTCTAACACGTGGTTCAATAAGCACCGATACTAAACACTAAAACAAAGTTTTTTTGTTAAAATTCTTTGTTATTCAACAACCTACCTACTCTCCTTAAGCTGCGATACAGCCCCTCAACGTTTTTCTAATTTTTCTATTTTATGTGTATAAAACGATTGATCTTTGGCTTCTAAATGAGATTCAGTTGCCGCGATTATCCACTCTGCTGACTATCGATTGGATTCCGGAGTGAAATGGTGAATCCATGTTTTATCCATTGTCACATACCGATGTAAAAATCCTTTTAATTTCTATTGAACAGTATCTAACAGCGCTCTGAATTGCAATGGTATTGGTATTGGTATTGGTATAGGGCTCTGTTTCCGCATTTAGACTCATAAGCGGTCCATTATGCGTACAGGTGGGCTGACTAGTTGAGCCAGCCTAGCTCCTTCCAGAAGCGCAGAAGCCTCCTGGGGCAATCACAGGCTTCTAGGAGCGACCTCGCTCCCGCGAGGATACTTGCCCGTTGTGTGGCCACTCCCTCGCACTCCAGGATAACGTGGGCGGCCGTTTCCTCCGCGTTGAGACAGCCTCTACATAGAGGACTGTTTGTCACATTGATGGTGAATAGGTGTCGGTTTAGGGCCAAATGGCCCGTAATAGTTCCTATCACTATTCTGATGTCAGGTCGGTTGAGACTGAGCAATCTGCAAGTCAAACGAGGTGAGACCTTCGTCAGCACCAGTTTGGATTGTCTACAGCCGGGTGTGTCGGCCCAGCGGTTGTTGTGTGTTTCCCGAGTCCGTTGTCTTACCCATGAGCGAAGTTGACTAAAGGGAAGTGGCAACAGTGTAGTTGGACCTGCTACTGTCGTTGCAGATCCCCTCCTTGCCAGCTCATCGGCGACATCGTTCCCGAGTGAGTCACTATGCCCCTTGATCCATTGGAGGATTAGCCCGTTGTCGGAGGCTAGACGTTCCAGTGTCTGGTGGCATTCGTATATAAGACCGGAGTTCATGGTGTTGCCCTCCAGGGCTTTTAGAACGGCCATACTGTCTGACAGTATACGGATGTTATACTCCTTTATACATCTTGACATGACCGCAGTAGCGGCGTAGATTATCGCAACGCACTCGCATTGAAATATGGAACTGTGCTGCCCTAACGCCAGTGATATTGTTATGTTCAGGTCTTGTGAGAAAATTCCGGCTCCAGTCCCTGTCCCCATCTTAGAACCGTCCGTGTATATACGGACTTCATTTATGCCAGATTGATCTCGGTCGTTTTCATATAGCTGTATTCGGTATCTCCTTTCGAAGATGTGTTGTTTGGGGATCCTATCGCATGGGGCAGCTATCAGTGGTTGATAGTCCACTAATTCATTCCATAGTCTGGAATGGGAACCCTCTCGGTTGTACCACAGACCCAGGTGTTTGAGTCTGATGGCTGCCACAGCTGCTTCCTGCTGTATAAATAGGTCTAGTGGTGCTAGGTCTAGAGCTACTTCCAGGGCAGCTGTGGGAGTCGTGCGCATGCATCCAGTAGCGGCAGCACATGCGAGTCTCTGGAATTGCTGCAACTTGTTACTGACGGTGCTGAGTTCTGTTCTCTGCCACCAGGCAATAGCACCGTACGTGATGATAGGCCGTATGACCGTTTTGTACAGCCATAGGGTGATTTTTGGTGATAAGCCCCAGCTTTTGCCGAGGAGTCGCTTGCATTGGCAGAAAATAATGCTCGCTTTGTTCAGTTTCATGTCCAGGTGCCTGTTCCATAGGAGTTTGCTGTCAAGTATCACTCCTAGATACTTGACCTCCTTGGTAAGGACTAGGCGGGTGTCGAATAGTTTAGGTAGTCTTAATTCTCCTAAACTACGTTTATTTGTGAACATAATCAGTTCCGTCTTTGCCGGGTTCACTGTTAAGTCGTGTTTCTCACACCACTGTTCGACGGCCTTCAGTGCGGTTCTCATTAGGTCGCATACCACTCCCTCAAAGGGGCCACTGATGAGTATGGTCAGGTCGTCTGCATAGCCTACTGTGAGGAACTTGTGGTCATTGAGCTGAGTAATGAGCTCATTGATCACAATGTTCCACAGGAGAGGTGAGAGAACTCCGCCTTGCGGACACCCTCTGGCCACCACCCCTCTCGTTGTATTATTCACAGTAAATTGTATGGCCCTGTGTCTGAGCATGCTGTCGATCCACCCGGCAATTGTGGGATCGACCCCATGTCTTGACAGAGCCTGGCTGATGCTGGTGAAGTTAGTTTTGTCGAAGGCACCCTCGATATCGATGAAGGTTCCTAAGGTAGACAACTTGTTTTTAGATTGCCCTCTATGTATGAAACTACTTGATGAAGGGCAGATTCTGTTGATTTGCCCATTGAATAAGCATGTTGGTGGGGGTTCAGAGGGTAGTTGACTAGTGCAGTACTCCTGATTTCCCTGTCTATTAGTCTCTCCAGTACTTTAAGTAGGAATGATGTGAGACTGATGGGTCTAAATGATTTCGGTTGTGTGTAATCTCCTTTGCCGGGTTTGGGGATGAAGACTACTTTGACCTCTCTCCATTTTAGGGGGACATAGCGATGTGCCAGGCAGCCTTCGTAGATGATCCGAAGATGATCTATGAGTGCCCCATGACACCATTTTAGCAGGCCTGGGAAAATGCCATCTAGTCCTGCCGCTTTGTATGGAAGAAAGCTGTTGATCGCCCAATGCACTTTAGCATGATCAACGATTTTGCGGGCAGTTAACCAGTCAGAATCGGCTGGTGTATACCCCTCGTTCACCTCCCATGTGTCTTCCATATTTGATATGCGACATCCTGGGAAGTGAGTTGTCATTAACAGTTCTGAAGTCTCTGAATCTGTTTTTGTGTAAGTCCCATCTGGTTTTTTCAAGAAGCCAAGATTGTGCTCTCGTTCACCACACATGATGTTTTTGACTCTGTTTGCCTTATCGTTATTCTCTATGTTAGTACAGAAGCTTCTCCAGCATTCAGTTTTATTGATTCTGATCCGCTTCTTGTAGTGATTTAGGGCCTGCTTATATGCTTCCCAATGATGGTCTAGTCGGGAATTTTTTGCTTTATTGAACCACTTTCTAACCTTGCGCCTTTGTTTCTCCAGTTCCGGTCCCCACCAGTGTTGTTTACTGCGTGGTCCAGTTCTGGGTACCGAAAGTGGGCATGTCTGTTCGAAGCAGGTAATTAAGGTGGTTGTAAGGTTATCTACATGTTTATCAATATCCGCTGTGGTCCCATGAGCAGTCGGCATATCGGTATTTTTCAACCTTTCCGCAGTGACTAGCCCATACTTACGAACGTCTATCTTACGAGGATTCCGTCGGGGTTCAGGCGGTATGAGAGTCATCTTCAGGTCAAATTTGATCCACCGGTGATCCGAGCACGACGCCTCATCCGAAACATGCCAGTCCGAGATATGTGTCGACGCGTGCTCACTGGCTAATGTTAGATCTATGATTGTTTGGGCTCTCGATGTGACGAATGTCGGTTCGGAGCCAGTGTTAATTACGTTTAGCTTAGTAGTGAGTAGAAAAGAAACAAGTTCCTTACCTCGTTGGTTATTGTTCTTATTACCCCATAGCACGTGGTGCGCGTTGGTGTCAGCGGCGACGATCAGCTCTAGCCTCTCTCGCTCGCAGTAGCTTGCAAGCGCGGCCAGTTCCGGGGTGGGGATGTCTGCGTCGCCCGGCAGGTATGCGGACGCTATCACCACTTCTGGTAGGCCTGAAGAGGGTTCTTTGAGTCTGATGGTAGTCAAGTCTCTGGAACAGAACTCGGTCATTAAGGTGGAGTTCGCGTGTTTCGGTGTAAAAATACATGTACGCGGTTTATCAATGGTCGTGTTGAGAAGTAGTTTACCTCCAATGTTGTTTAGACCGCAAATCCTGCCCTTCCTAATCCACGGCTCCTGGATTAGGGCTACGGTCGTGGTGTTGACCTCCAGCATTCTGCGAAGGCTAGCCGTTGCAGTTTGGCTGTGCTGGAGGTTGATTTGTATGGCTTTGAGGTTAGGGGGAGCTGGCAGCGCCATCGTCGCTATCCAGCATCGTCTCGTCCAGATCGCTGTCAGCCTCTCCGGAGAGGCATTTCTCGGGCGAGACTGCTTTCGCCGGGCTGATCTGGACGCCTGGCCCCTTGCTGGGGTCAGGTTGAGCTTCCCCTTGAGTTTCGCTGCTTGGGTCTCCGGAGACCTCCTGGGACGCAGCTTCTAAGTTCGTCGGCGGTGGTTGAGGACGGTCGTCAAGGAAACGGATGTAGAGGTTTCCAAGTCCGTAGTGGACCCTACGCTCGCTCTCCCTGAGCCTAGACACGTCCTCTTCTGGGATGCCGAGCACCAGAAAGAGAGCCTTTTTCTCTTCTTGGGGCTCGGCATGGTAGAGTGCCCAGTTGGACACCTTGTAGTCACAATTTTGACACGTTAGCCGCCTACGGATGTGGTCTAACGTGTCCTCAGGGCCTTCCTGTGGCACCAGGAGTCCCGCCTTGATACGTTTGGGAATCTCAGATTGGCGTTTGACTACCAGTCTGGTTCCCAAACATGGTGCTTCAATTTTGACCACGGCCTGGCGCAGCCACTGAAGGGCAAAGTCATCGCGGCACCACATCTTAAGGACCCCTTCGCTATGGAAGGGCTTTCCCTTAAAACGCGGCGCCACGAAGGGGACGCAGGACGTGCTGGGCGCAAAAATTTCAGCGTCCAACACGCCAAGCAGCCGAACCTCAATGTCCTGCGCCTGCTCCTTGGTCAGGTCGTGGTAAGGCTCCTGCATTACTGCGACGCAGTAGTCATTCGACTTTAAAGCGTCGGAGTAGCTCGTGGAGCCAGTGGTGGTGGGCTGGGGTTTAGGGCGCTTACCGCCGCCCTGTGGAGTCAAAGACTCATCCGGCCGGTTTCTTTTTGCGGGTTTAGACGGGCCCGAGGGCCTGCCCGCCTGCTTCGCAGTCCCCGCTTTATTGCCCCGTCTTGTGTGACCCTGCCGTGGGGTCGCTTTCACAGCAGCAGGCCCCTTAGCGTCTAGTGGTGTCCCCATAGGAGCTGCTGTTCCCTCGGCTAGACTATTGTCTTTGCCGTGGGTTGGCGCATCGCTAATAGGGACGACGTGAGTCTTTGCAGACCCTTCAGCAGCTTCACGCTGCTTACTTCCACCTGACGCCAGAGGTCGCGCTTGTTCAGCTTCCGCCCGGGCTTTCGCCCTTTTGGTCCTACGGTTCACCCTGGACGGTTTCGGTTTTTGTCCCCTCTTCTTCTTTATACCCACCAGGTTCCAACAGGGTTCAACCTGGCTGGAGCCTGCGGGCATAGGCATTGCTGCCTTCAGAGAAGAAAGGTCGATATTTGACTGTGGCGCATCACTCTGGTTATGCACCTGAGGAGCTGCCGGTGTCTTAGGTGGCGCTACACTCGGGTTGTCCACCCGAGGAGCTGCTAGTAGTTTAGGTGGTGCTCCTCTCGGGTTATCCCCTCGAGGAGCTGCCAGCTTGGGGGACGACGCTGCACTCGGGTTGTTCACCCGAGGAGCTGTCGATTTGGGGGGTGTCGCTGCACTCGGGTTATCCACCCGAGGAGCTGTTGGTGTATTGCACAGGGCGCCGCCTGGGTTATTCACCCGGGGTGCCGCCTGTGCAGGTTTCCTGAAAGGAGAAAAGTTTTTATTAAGTTTAGAATCCATAAGTGTTAGTTATTGAATTCATCCCTCTGTTCTTCCACCCTCCTTGGAGCCCTCAAGTGGGGACGTCGCGGCAAAAGGCACGCAGACGCCAGAAGTAACAGAGGGATATAGAGCTCCTACCCTGGCAGAGAACAGGCCGAACTAGGCAGAAAGACATAGTCGTCCCGCCCGTCGTCTGCCCCCACCAGGAAAGAGTTCTCGCCTGACTGCCCTCTGACGGGTCGTCACAGCCGATTGACAGAGGGTGGCTAGCCTCCTGCCTCCCGTGTCAGGAGAAATCAGGGCCAAAGCAGTGTGTTGCCTTTCGGCTCAACTACCAGAACACCTTCATCCCCCCATACGGGTCCCCGCACACGGCACAAACATGCGGGTGGTTGACCCGCCCCCCCCTCACCATCAGTCATAGTTGATGATGAGTCCGCAAGTATCAACCACGTACTACCCGCAGTAGGTTTTTGGGAAGGAAAAGTGGGATAGGTGCAATAGGTAAGGGATAGAATTGCGACTGGATGTTTCTGTTATCTCTGTTTCGTAGGGAACCAGATCAAAAACAGGCGGCAACCACGGGCAGGATAACTCTCCAGACTTGACATGGGGATCTACACGACCTGCGCTCGCTCCCATGGCCGTTAGCCGTGCACATCCTCCGGACAGGAGGGCATGCCAGGGCTGTATCTGTTCCAGGCGATCGAGGCCTCTTGGAACAAACCCAGCCCCGCCCAAATTGAATTGCAATGATACGTTGTTGCTTTTGAGGTATTGTTAGCAAACGCAGCAGCCATTTTAAAAAGCTTTTTTGATGTTTTGTTAAGTCACTGCTTCACTTGGACGATCACAGCGTTCAGCATCCTTTGTGTTACGACCGCGTTTGAAATCGCCATACCACCGACAATGATTGGTTGGTGTTTTTAAAATATATTTATTTATCAACACACGAAACTCGTTTTTTTTCCATTGTTTTCGAAATCACAAAAGTAGCGTCACATAAATATCTGTAACTCAATATATTATTGTTCATTTATTGTTCATATTGTGACATCTCCAAGTTAGTCTCAGGACTTATTGAACGATCTAGTATAATGTTTATTTAGTGTTTCTTCTGAAGGTCGTAGATATCACTAATGCTCGGTTCCTATAATCAAGAAACAACTAAAATTTTACCGTCCGTAAGCAAAACGAATCGTTTCTTGGTTATAGGAACCGGACAAAAGCAGTTATCGAATAAACCCTCACTCATCGAATCCTATTTGGGCCCTTCTAAGTAGGTACGTAAATTCAAATTCCCTAATCGTAATTAAAAATACTATATTTTTCTGTGTATTAATTATAATGGTAAGCAACTCACACAATCCTAATGGTAACGGACGTGGTTATCACAGGTTTTGCATGCATACACACCACTATAATACAGCACTCGTGTAGCCCACAAAAATGTAATATTAAAAAAATATGGAAATAGTAACACACTATGGAACTACCTACTAGTAGTAATGTGTTATTAGTATTAAAGCGGTTATTATTAAAAATACTAGAAAATAAGGAATAAACATCTACATATCTTGTTATTCAGTTTTAACTTATTTTCTAGTATTTTTCCTACTAAACTATAAAACACTATAAAGTTAAGAAAAAAAAATGTAGAGCCAGATCAGAAAAGCCGTGTGTTGAACTGATGACGGGTGTATAAAAAAACCTATTACGGGTAACCATGAAATGTGATCGTGACATAAATTCATTAAATATAACAACATAATTATGTCCCTAGTGTGTAGTTATATATCGGATTAGATGTACGAAACCATTTCATTACTATCTTCCTGGAAACATAACTATAACATGGATTAATCTATACTAATATATAAAGCTGAAGAGTTTGTTTATTTGTTTGCTTGAACGCGCTAATCTCATGAACTTCTGGTCCGATTTGAAAAATTCTTGCAGTGTTAGATGGCCCATTTATCGAGGAAGGCTGTAGGCAATATAACATTACGCTACAACCAATAAGAGCGGAGTATCAATGAAATTTTTTGTAAAAACGTGGAAAATTTACAAACGCGGACGAAATTGCGCGGGTCAGCTAGTTTAGTGTAGCTAGCAAAAGGGCCAGGCCTTCCCAGAGCTAACTTCAAACAAAACTGTATTTGCAGTAAATAGCTGAAGCACTCTTTCTGCGTCAGCTCACACTATCTCAGACAATGTTATGCGACTCGTATAATCTTTCCAGCAGTATTGAAATTTTAGAAATTTGCGGTTCATATAAAATTACCAACACATCTCGTAAAGTACTTTCGTAAGTATGAATATCTTTAACAGCAATTTATTGACGCGAATTAGTATGATACAGTAGAGTTGTTGCCTAAAAAGCATCTATTAACAAATAGTCATAATGGAGACTGTTATTATACTTACATCACAAACACATCGCGGAAATTGTGTTCGCAATCAGATTTTGTTACAAAAACATTTAGAAGTTACGATATGTGATGAGTGTGATGACCGACCTGTCATTACACATATTGCACACATCTTGAATGTGATGTTGGCCTACAGTGTACGATTACAAGTGAGAGGATTCTGCACTCTTCACACCGAACGACATTACGCTGATATGCGGTATCAAATTATATTTATCACAACAGTCTGACAGTTTGGCCTCTTCTAAAGCCTGACTGCGGTTGCAGACCGATTGGAGTCGTGGAGCTCCCAAGATGTGGTTGAGTTCCGTGATTACCGGCTTATCTAGCCTACTGCGTGTTGTGAGTGGTCAGATCAAAACTGAAATGGTTGTTTCACATAAAGACTTCCCTGGACGCCTACACGGCACTTGCACAGTTTGAGTTATATAGACTTGGATCCTTGAGGTTGTTTCTCAAGGCTAGTCCTAAGAAATGTCTATGACTAGCCTACTATTTAACATTAAAGAACTGATCGACTTGTTAAAGTCTCTGAAAAGATCCATTAGCAAAATAAAATCACTTATCAGTTATCATTTATTGAAAAATAAATTCATTTAAAATTTTGTTGTACAAAAATTTTAATTCCTATACATTCCTCGGTACGTCTTACAGACTACAGTCTGAAGATTTAATAGCTACCGAAACGTGAGCCACTAAAAACCGTCCTGTGTCCAACCGCGTGCTCAGTGTGGGGAGTACCTTAACTGTTACTGTGCACTTGTGATATAAGGGCAACAAACCCATGATGATATAATGCATACATCTTCATAATATATGTAAATATCGATATGAAATTACTGAATTAAAAGCGTTTAATTCAGATGGAGGTTACTCTCGTAATGTACGAATTAAGTTAACACGCTACCAATGCTTCATACGTAGTGGTTTATTTATTTATTAGGTTAGCCAACAATTATTACACTAAACATTACTATTATTATTATAATATAAACTAAGCATGTGTGAGTGTAAAAATCACTTCCAGGCTAACCTAACATGCACAATATTGAAAAAAAATCTTAAAATTAATTATCTACATATTTTAACATCATTCACATACATATCACAAATTAGTAGAAAGAAAGAAAGAAAAGATTTATTTTGGCACACAGACCCAAATTTCCACACGAAAACAATAACACAAAAATAAAGAAATAAAATATACAAAACAAAACGAATAAAATAAAAATTGGGAGTATATTACTTCTGCTCAATAGCAAATCTATACTAATATTATAAATGTGAAAATAACTCTGTTTGTTTGTTTACTTTCCTCGACTAAACGGCTTCACGGATCATAATAAAATTTGGCAAAGAGATAGATAATATCCCGGGGAAGGACATAGACTAAAATGTACGGTTCCCGTTGGGTACATTTGAATTTCGAACGAAGTAACAAGAATAAATCATTAAACATTTATACGTAAATTAGAATAACTCATAAAAATGGTTTAAATTAGAAAGGTATGATGATTACAACGGATAGACTGTAAGTATTTTGTAATTGACTTTGTATTATGAGCTTAATCACTAGCGCTTTAGAAAATATAGTTTAAAAAACTAAAAAAGCCAAACTAAAAAGTATAAAAAAAACGTGTGCGTCTCGGGACACCCGACATAAGTGATAACTTAAACGCCAGACAGACTGACGCCATAACGCGTTACGTAACGAAGCGGTTTACCCTCCCATAAGAAGTTATCACTTCGAAATATGTAACCAAAACCAAATTAACCAAATAATTTTCAGAATTTGTAAATACTCGAAAGTTTTATTCTAAAATATAAAAAGATAAAGCTTTACCCCTACTTCTTCATTCTGTATCAATACAATACCATGATGTTAAGCAACATTTTGTTGGTCATACTCATATCGTAAACTATGAAACAATCTTTAAAAATGTATTCGGCCTGTATTTGTTACCCAATTAGTGGCGATATGTCGATAGTAGTGTTAATTTACGTTATGAAATCGCCCACTCTACTTGCTCAATATTGTATTGTTCAAATATATATTTTCATATAGCGTGTATAATTAAATTAGTATCTGGGAGACCGAGCTTCGCTCGATAGCTTTTTGTAAAATCGTCATTTTTTTTTACGTAGTTGAACTTAAAATACAAAACTGTATCTGTATACAAAATTTCATCAAAATCGTTAGAGCCGCTTCCGAGATACCCAAAATATAAATACGTACATAAATAAACACATACTCGTACAAGTACTTACAAGTACGAGAATTGCTCGTTTAAAGTAATAAGATAGTTCAGAAAAGGACGGATGATTGTAGCCATGTCAAAGATCTTGACGCTAAACACCGAATCATTTAATCTCGTCCCAAACTCTTCAATCATTAGGTGGCCTGTATACGATAGGTTTTTATAGGCATTTGATTGACCAATTGTGACTATAGAAAATCATTTTTTAAGGTATACATATATCTCAAAATTCCTACCGAACGAAGTGTACAAAGAATAATGCCGATATTACCTCGTTGTCTTTAATTCAATTATCTGTGCAAAGAAAGAGAAGCTTCTATTCTAATCTGAATATATACATAATAAATCAATTAGATTCTGATCATTGCGGTCAACAAATTTATTTTTACAATAGGAACGAGAAAGTGGCGAAGAGAAATATTGTGGCAATACCTAAAACTGCCAAACGTTTTATAAATTTTAAAAATAAACTAGAGATAGCTTACAACATACCATTTTTAGATATAGGTTCCAACCCTAATACTTCCTTCAATGTTTTTTTTGATAAATTTTGTTCAGAATTTAATTCAGTTTTTGCACTTAAAACGATTGTAGTTAAAGGTAATGCCACATTTAGTGAATGGGCTACTATAGGTTTACACAAGAGCAGAAAGAGACTTTATGAGTTATGTGATGAAAGAAATTACAATAGTAGTGAACAATTTCACATATATGTCAAAGAATACTCTAAATTGTTTAGGAAGCTTTGTAAATTAGCAAAGTCTCGTTTTCTGAGTTCAAGGATTAAAAGTAGCGATGATAAGGTTAAGACACCTTGGAACATTATTAATAGCGAGACTAGAAATCAGCACAACCAAAGCAAGGAATTTAGTTTGTAAATTAACAACAAACAAGTAACGTCAGATATAGAAGTAGCCTCTGTTTTTGAGAACTTTTTTACTAATAGTCCTGTGTCGACTACTAAATCTTTGAACTCCTCACCAGCTCTTGCAGAATCAATTTTGAAGGAGAATGTTGATAGGAATGACAGTGTATTTAGGTTTCAACATGTCAGTCCTTTTGAAATTATCAAAGCTTTAAACACGCTAAAGCTATAACAGCCGACCTCTGGTTAAATTCTGTAATCATTACAAAATCTGTTATTACTGTAGTTGCTGTCATTAATCATTTATATTTAATCAGTGTGTAGACAGTGGTGTATTTCCTGATCTGATGAAATCTAGTAAAATCATGCCATTGTTCAAATCTGGCAGTACTTCAGACCCAACTAACTTTAGACCAATTTCTGTACTACCAGTATTCAGTAAAATTTTTGAAAAAATTGTTTATGATCAAATGCGAAGTTTCTTTAATTGCCATAATTTGTTACATAATAAGCAATTCGGTTTTACAAGGGGTCGCTCCACAACTGATGCCGGTGTAGAGCTTGTAAAACATATATTACATTTGATGCCTGGGAGGATGCCCACGATTCTCTAGGCATTTTCTGCGATTTATCCAAAGCTTTTGATTGTGTTGTTCATGAAACTCTGATCAGGAAATTATACCACTACGGTATCAAAGCTACGGCGCTGGATCTTCTTACTACTTGTCTAAGTAATAGGATTCAGAAAATCGATATTAATGGCAAGCTATCTCCAGGGTCTGTTTTAAAAATGGGCGTTCCGCAGGGATCTATACTTGGGCCATTTTTGTTCTTAATCTACGTTAATGACTTACCTTATATTCTTAAGAACAACCACGAAATAGTATTGTTTGCGGATGATACTTCACTCTTATTTAGGCTAAAACGTATGTGTACAAATTTTGATGACGTAAACGATGCTATTTCGAAAGTGGTTCGCTGGTTTAACGTTAACAATTTACTTCTTAATGGAGAAAAAACTAAGTGTATCCGGTTCACTACTCCAAACGTTAAACAGGTGAAAACGACTATACTACTTAATGAAGACGAGTTGGAACTAGTTGATACCACAAAATTCTTAGGCCATTACTCTTGATTCTAAGCTTCAATGGGGCCCTCATATTGATAAATTATCGAATAGACAGCATACGCAGTTAGAAAAAATTTCGTGAACTGACTGATGTTGTTATTTTCATAGTATAATGTCGTATGGTATTCTACCGTGGGGGAATGCCGCCGATATTCAATCTATCTTCGTGCTGCAGAAGGGCTATTCGAGCATTTTTAACGTAGACAATCGTGATTCACTGAGGCAGAAATTTAAAGAAATTAACATAATGACGGTAGCGTGCCAATGTACTTATGAAAATCTAATTTACCTTCATAAAAATAAAGATCACTTCTGTAAAAAAAGTGATATACACTCTTTTAACACGCGTAATAAACATAAACTTGTTGTACCTGCCTCTAGGCTCCAAAAAATTAACAAGTCGCTTCAAAGTCAATGTGCGCGATATTATAATAAAATCCCAGATAATATTCAAATTTTAAGTCTAAACAAGTTTAAGTCTACAGTAAAACGACAGCTATGCCTTAAGGGCTATTACTCAGTAGGGGATTACATACAGGATAAAAACGCTTTCGATGGATGTTTCTTATTTTCCATCTCTCATGTTTTTCTTTTCTATTTTTTATTTTCCTTAATTTTCAGTGTCCCTATTGTCATATCCTTTTTTTAGTTTATTTACTTTTAATTTTAAAAACATAATAGCACACAACAAAATGTTGTGATATTTACTGAATATTGTTAAAACTGTCTGGTTTTTCTTTTTTAAAAGAGTGGCCGTGAGTTTGTTTGCCCGATTTCTTCTCACAAGGCTCAACCATTTGGAAACGGGCGGTTATAGATCGAAACAGGCAGATGTGATATTATGTTATCCATTTTTGTTTTCTATAATCATTTTACATTTGACAAAGCAAACTATTGTGGTGGTGACTCTGTGTGTGTTGGTCTATAATTTTTAATTATAATAATTATTTATTAAATCGACGATTTCGAATAATTGATGGTCAATTTTATAAAATAAAGATTTTTTGAATTGAATTTGAATTGAAAAATCCAATTCTTTCTGAAAGTCTCATTCAAATACAACTATTTATAGTACATCATATTATCGTATTTTTGCTGCTGAAGAGGGTTGCCAACGCTGAATTTGAATTCATCGATATAACACGTGCTGTTCAAGTTCATAACAAAAGGTAACCTACTACCTGGATGACCATGTGCTTCATTGCCACCTTGGTACTAAATAGATATATTATAATTCACTAATGGTTAAGTTACGGAACACTAGATAGGGTGACGCGTGTTTAGAATCAGACATTTCTAAATACGACCAACCCTGAAGTTTTTCGCGAAGGTCGTTAAGCAATTCTTTTCGTATTCGACGTACGAGTACGTACGCGTTGTAGTAAAAAAATTACAGTTTGAATTGATAAATATTCAGATAACGTTTATAACATAACAGTATTGCAAACGAAATGCTTATTTACATGTAATTTGCAGGAGGAGAGGAGGCCAAATTGGTGATTTAATTATGAGAACGGTTTGAGGTTTCTTCTAAATGTTGCGTAGATCAATAGAATACTTATACGCGATTAGGTTGGTTAAATTAAATTGTCAAGAAGTGCTAGTAGCCTTGGGTTAGAAGTACTCACGTCTATAAAGTGTTGTAAAGAATATTTACAAATCTTTTATTTTAACAGTAAAGGAGTAGGCGTTTGTCTCCAAACATACCTGATGGATAGTGACGATAAATACGAAGATGGTACACGCCTATCCAATCGAAACCTGTTTACTCTACTCTTGGAAGTTCCAGGATTATAATTTTCTCACAAAATAGACGCAGGCAGGCAGCTCATTCTAGATCTTTCAGATCCAGAACCAAAAAGGAGCTGTCAAAGCGTTTAGTTTGACTTTTCGGTGTTCCGACAACGAAAGAATGAAACCTTCTTTTATATCACATCGAACGTCAAACAACATCCACAACTAATATGGACTTTTACAAAGACTTATTGCGAATGTACACTAGATTTCTATGGTTCATTAAAGCGTACAGAGTAAAAAGATGATAAAGGAAACATGACTTCAAATCTTCTACAAATTTTATACTCTGTGACATTTAACACTGCGCTGTCTAGCCCCACACTAGGCATAGCTTGTATTATTGATGGTAGAATACAGATAAACATACTTAGATACATTTTTATACATAGAAACACCAATACAAATATTTGCACTGGTAATCGATATCGAACCCAAACCCTCTAACGTTGTAGTCGGATGCTCCACCATTGCGCTACAGAGATTACCAAGTACACAGAATGATATGAAACAATTTCTCGGCTCTCTCTTCAGCAGACTTGCTACCATAATCTTCCCAAAGGCCATATTGTATTGTGACATATAAAATCACAATGAACTACGCCTAATGACCTGAGTGTTGTATAACATTATAAGTCAAATCTAATAGTGTAAAATGTAAAGTTAATTGCATCGGAATCTCACCGTTTCAAAAGATTAGTGCAAAATAAAAAGAATGCTTGTGTGGGTTTAAGGCTTGCAATACAAGCGATTTAATTATTATAACATTATTTTTTATTACTCACTTCGCTAGTGAATACGTTTATGTTTATAAAAACCCGGCCTATGTGACACAGGTACGTACCGAAGCAGCCGTGTCTGGTGAGTACCTGCGTGAACCAGTAGGAGAGGCTGCCATGTCGCCTGTCCAGCCAATCCTTTATGATGGGTCTTACCGCCACAATTGTGGCGTGCCCTGAACAGAAACGCGACCTAGGTGAAAAGGATTTGCCTTTACCTTAAACAAGACCACAGTTAGACAGACGACAGAATATCGTAGTGTTGTTATTTTTTTGCATTGTGTTTTTATAGGCATCTGTAACCACTTACCGCCAGGAGGGTCGTGTACTTGTCTGATAACTGAGTTGTTTAATAACTATAAATATAAAATTTAAAAAACCCCCGACACAAAATAATAACAAGAATGCCTTACATCATTTTGGAAAAGAGCAGATACTATTACACTGCTGAACCGATATTAACAAAACATAGCTAAGAACCACCGCAAGGAAACTGACTTTCAAATAAAAAAAACCGCATCGAAACTGGTATATCCGTTTGAGAGTTGACTGCATGGATGGCACAATGGTTTAAGTGGTCACTTCGCCACTACGCCGCGGTGAGTGTTGTGGGTTCGAATCCTACACGGGACAAAAATATGTGATTGATCCACAAATAGTTGTCCCGAGTCTGGGTGTTCTTTGTGTCCGTTGTTTGAATGTTTGTGAAGCCCCCGCGACACAAGATTATCCCTAATGCGGGAGTTGTCTTTTAAAAAAAGAAAAGAAAAAGAAAGTTACGATGCCACAGACAGACACACATACACAGACATCGACATCAAACTTATAACACCTGTCTTTTTACGTCGGGGGTAAAAAACGAAAGCCTATATAGATATCCATGACTATTGCTTTAGAACCCTGACTAGCCTTAATTTATTTATTTATTTTCGCCGACCTGGATAAAATGCATTAAAGTAGCATTTCTTGTATATATAGAGCCACTAAGGGTTTAATTTCCACTTACCTTTAACAACACTAAAATTTCAGTAAAACTTAAAGCTAATCGCTTATCACTTGTACCACAAAGAAACTGACATGTCGTAATGTCAGAAATAATAATACAAGCTCTTAAATTCTCACTTTGGCCTTAAGAAAAGAGCTAATGGCGGACCATTCAATTGGTTCCAAAGATCGCAACTTTGTACAATTTTGTCTAATTTAACTTCAAAATCGTATAAAAATATGTATTATTAAATTTCATTGACATCAAAAGTTGTAATAACTATTACCAATAACGTTTTGTACATTAAAATTAAGTAGACAATTAATTACAAGCGAAATTTTGGTGTGAATTTTTTTTTTACATACTTTTATTCTGGGGGCACGGTAGTGACCCCACCAAGACAAGCCAAGCGAAGCGCAAGGGCACTACCTAGATTTTCTCTTTTTTTAACCCTCATAACTTGGGTTTGGATTATACAACGTACACAAAAATCTTGGGAAATGACGTCAATATTGGACTTATGCCGCGTTCCAATAAACAACAAACGATTCGTTTGGCTAACGGGCGGTTAAATTTTCTGTGAAAATTCAATGAAATTTTACTGTCCGTAAGCAAAACGAATCGTTTCTTGATTATTGGAACGCGGCATTATTTATTATCTTTACCTGTAACTATCGAACGAAGAATGTAATCAAATCAACGACTTCTTATTTATCGTATCGACACTTCTTATAAACATATAGTTCGGATGACAATATTTTCATTTGGTATCTTAGAGCTAATCCGATGATGGAGGACATGTGAAACTCTTCAGTGAGTACTGGACTGGTACATCCCTCGAGTTTGATCTCATAAGATAACTGTTAGTGAGTCCAATAGATCGTTGATGAGGGTTTGATAATCGAGCCAGAAGATGGATATCAGAACTCTCATTTACTTTTTAAAAAACGGTGGATGTTCTCAATTCGACTGTATGTATATATCTTTTTAAATATGTTCAGCCCTCACTCCGTTATTTATGAACCGATTTTGATGATTCTTTTTTCCTGGATAGGGTATACCTCAAGGTTGGTCCCTTGTCAAGGAAGTCGTGGTCTGATGATAACTAAAAATAAGTTTATTTAAAATTTGATAGTTTATGTAACAAAGCTCGATACTCAAGACTTAAAAGGCTTATTTATTTTTTGCTTTTTTGTTTTTTTTTTGTCGGTTTAATTTTTGTTAAAAAGTTTTTAATAACTATAACTATAATTTAAGTACATATTTATGTATGCTTGAGTGCACGGATGTCACACTGAGAACTCGTTGAGTATTGATTTTTGATCCCTGTATAAAACAATTCTTGTTATGATGTAATCCGCAACGCCATTATGCTACCGCGCCGTCGCTACGTCTCAACATTCATTAAACTGCCTCAATTGTCATCTTTACGCCAGACAAACAAACCATTAAAATTAATTATGATGATCGCAGTAATAACTTCATGAGAAGTTCTCACGAACGCCAATTCGGTTCAGAGCAACATTAATATAGGGTTTTTACTGTGGTACATATCTGAATGGCGTTCGTTTTACTGCAGCCTAAAAGGCAAAATCTTAGAATTTAACAACAAAAAATTCTGTTCAATCACGATTGTTACTTGTTAAAGATACACATAATAATAATAACTTCACACATCTCACACACAGCCGTCTGATCCCAAACTAGGCAGAGCCTGTACTATGGTAATCAGACTGTTAATAAACATACTCATGTATTTCTAATTACATATTATAAAACAAAGTCCCCCGCCGCGTCTGCATGTCTGTCTGTTCGCGATAAACTGAAAAACTACTGAATGGATTTTCATCTGGTTTTCAATAATACACAGTGATTCATGAGGAAGGTTTAGATGTATAATTTGTTAACGTTTTGTCTAAATTGGTTGAAATATGATGATGATTGTTGAAGGTGTCTCTAATACCCGTGCGAAGCCGGGGCGGGTTGCTAGTTATAGATAAATTACACCCAGACATCACATACACATTCCAAATTTCGCATTTATAATATTAGTAAGATTAGTTAGGATTACAAATGCAGCGCTACGTCTGATGTCTAAATAAATATAGTATGAAAAAAGGCGACACTTGAGCGATAAAAATATAGTATTTTTCTTATATATTTATATTATAATTATGTATTTACACGCGAATTAACGCAATCACGAAAAGATATTACATACTCTGAATTGCCTGACGTTTCGACCAGGTTGCAGTGGCCGTGGTCACAGGCTGACTTACAATATATTTATATTATTATATTGTATGATATAATGACTTGACTGCACGCATGGCGCAATGGTTAAAGTAGCCTTGCCACTAAGCCCACCGAGTGTAGTAGATTCGATTCCCACACGGGCCAAAAATTTGTGTGATCCACAAATAGTTGTTCCGAGTCTAGATGTTTTTTGTGTTCGTTGTTTCAATGTTTGTACACAGGAACCATAGACATAGGGTCGGTCGCTTTAATCCTTAGTAAAGGCTGCCTGTGCTGCCCGAAACTAGTCAAGTTCTCCCGAAATACACACGTTATCATTGAATGTGACTGGTCTGTTGGTCTAGTGGTCAGTGACCCTGACTGCTGAGCCAGAGGTCGTGGGTTCGATTCCCACCGACGACAAATAATTGTTGGATGAACATGATCATTGGTTCTGTGTCTGGGTGTAATTTATCTATAATGTATATGTATTTAGAAATATATAAGTATGTTTATCAGTAGTCTGGTTACAGGCTCTGCCTAGTTTGGGATAAGACGGCCGTGTGAGATATGTGAAGTTATTATACTTATTATTATTATATATTATAATGTTGAAGAGTGCGCATGTTTTGAATATGCTATTTTTATTTACTTTTATTTTGACAGTGACAAGAAGGCTTTAGAAGATTATACAGGGTGTATTTAATAATGCGACACTAGCTTAAATCACCGAAAGTGCAAAACTTTGCATGCAGTTACAAAATATTTAAAAAAACTATCCGTTTACCGTTACAACCTTTTGAATCTCCAGATATTATCACCTCCGGTTCTCATATTAAACTGGTGGAATTGGAAAAGAAGAATGGGTTTATGAAAAGAAGAGAAACCCATAAAAAGTAACTTCAAAAAGATTATTTAAGTGTCGCATGATACACCATGTATACTAACTACGCTGTCATATACAAGTTATGCTTGGTTTAACAAACTAAGCGCATTTTCTTCATTAAATTAGATTATCATTGAGTCCCAGTCCATATACCCCATGAATTACATGACAAATACATATAAAATAGAACGGCCAACGGGAATTAACGCGATCAAGTATTTAATACGTTTGATTTGCTTGCCGTTTCGACCAGGTTTCACTGCCTGTGGTTACAGGCTGTCAGTCAGCAGTAAATACGTGATCGCGTTCATTCCCGTTAACATAATTATATTATCATCACGCGAAAGTTTAAAAATTACTAACTCCATTTTCAAAAAAATACAAAAATGGACGCACCGCCTCATCACTCAGACTGATGCACGTTTTTTATTAACTCAGATACTTAATTAAATCACCGTCCTGTATGTTAAAAAATTACCTTAGTCCAAAAACACTATAATTAATAAATTAAAACGAACGTTTTACTTAGAAGGTCACAAGTCAGGCGGCTCACGCACACGTTTTTCTCAGACAGATACGTGGTATATTGACTCCGTTAATTATCCCATCAAATTAAAGAGAACGGTACAAAAATAAAATATGTATGTTTGTAAATGGTATTGCATCACTAGCTGGACAACTGGTTTTATGACTTATGGATTTAGTTATTACTGACGTAACCGAAAATCTTAATCTATGACCCGGTGAAATCACACCGTATGTTCAATACGGTAATCAGTGGTGACACTCATGCTCAATGCAAATTTTTGGGAAAAACTAAAGCGAACAACGCTAACTGTAATTAGTTTTTCAACCTACAGAGTGTACTCTAGTATCTGGTAATCAAGAACATATCTTACGATATTACCAGCCACTTTACCTAAAACGCAAAGACTTGAAATACATATTTAATCATCAAAAATAAATAAAAAAAAAACTATAGAGAAGTCTTAGTACGTAAGCTCCTAAACTTCCAATGAGTCCAACAGGATTCAGGCATGCATACACTGTTAATGTCCTTATCTCCTTATTAATATTAGAATTGTGAATGTGAGTTGTTTTGTTTGTTACACTTTGACGCAATAACTACTCAACCGATCATGCAAAGCCTTTATTTATTAAAAACCTTTGTCCTTTTCTGTTACCAAAGTGACAAAATACCACTCTTCACATACTAACGTAACATCTATTTCACTGGGAAACCCTGACTTTTCCAAATGTTACCACGTGAGTGGAGTGGAGTGACACTCGAACGTTCAACCACGGCGTCACATAGTCTTAAGTCTCCTCCTCAGAATAGAACGCCTTGGTACGTCCGCATATTTATTTTGCTTTTAAACTTGACCTAATTGAAACTGGCATTACCAATAGAAGCTTGTTAACATATGTATATGGTTCTATATTATGTGTAAGTTACGTAATTGTACATATACTCCACAAGCAGTCTGCAAGTTAGAGATGAAACCTCGGTCATCGTCGGCCAATTTCGATCATTTCATCATGCCCAGCATCATCGAAATTGGCTAAAGGGAAGTCCCAGCAATATCGTTGAACTTGCCACTAATATTACAGAACCCTTCCTTGCCGGTTCATCGGCGGCGTCGTTCCCCTTTGATCCATTGAAGGAAAATACCCTATTGGCTGAGGATAAACGCTCTTGCGTTTGGTGGTATACATAAATGAGACCGGAAATCATGATGTTGCCCTCCAGAGTGAACCGTAGGGGTTTCCACCCCTTAAAAAAGTAGTACTTATGCCTAGAGGTACCAAACTACTAATTTATTTCGTGTTTTTTTAGTTTTTTTTCTCTAACCTAATCGTAACTCAAGACTTGTCGGTCTAGGACACACTAAGGAATAAATGAAAGTAAATAAAAATATTGATGTTTTTTCTTATTTTTAAACTTATCTAATACAAAATTATAGGTGTAAATCAAGAATTAATTTGAATATTTATACGATTAGATTTCTACAATTTCACCTTCCAACATCTTCTGTTAATTACACATTAACGGTTACACTTGTCCATTAAGAAACGAAATAAGAACAAAACGTTATCTTTTAAGACTCGAAATTACGATTTTTACATAATAATACACATTTTATTAGATTTTTTTGCTAAAATCGTATTAATATAATCAACTAGCGTTTGCTCGTTGGATTGGCTCGCCTTACTATAGGTTTTTTATTTTTCAAATTAATTCTGTCTTTTCGGTAACAGTTTGAGCTTAATACCACGGCCTCACAGAAAACTGGCAGTGAAGCAATGCTTGCAATGCTTTTCGCCGCGTGAGTGAAGTTACCGGAGGCCCTAACCCTTCCCTCTCCCCTTTTCCTGTCCTTCCCCTCTCCCCTCTCTTACCCCCTCCCCCTCTTCTACAACGTTAAAGGGCGGCAACACACTTGTGACTCTTGAGTTACAGGTGCCCATGGGCGGCGGTAGTCATTTACCATCAGGTGACTCGTCTGCTCGTTTGCCCCATATACCACAAAAAAAGAGTACTTTTTTAACACTGTTTTATTTGGTTCACACTATGTACACAAATGTTGGAAGTCAATTTTAACCTACTTCTAATTATTGTATCCAAATGAAACATTGTATATATATATATATAGTGTTGTGATGACAATATCTACTATTATTTAGTAACTTGGAGCTGATCTGATAGAGCTGGGTGGAGGATAGTGTGAGGGTTCATATGAGTCGGTAAAGCGTAACAAACAAACAAACTCACAATTAACATTTGTAATACTGTTTAGCATTTGGTTGCCAAAACCGGTTAGTACTTGTAGATGGAATGCGGTTTTTGCATAACTTAATTACACCTATAATAGTTCCTGCTGAATAATGATCACTTTCATAATTTCAGCCATAAAATGGCCACTGCTGGACATCGGCCTCCCTCAATCACTTCATAGAAGACCGGTTAGAAGCGGTCTGCATCCACCGACGACCTGCGATCTTTCTTTCTGTTGAATAATTAAATTTTATGTTATTTTTGTTATTTAGTTTATGTTGATATAATAAATTAAAAGTAATAAATATATAGAATCCTCAGGCACAGGATTGCGATGAGAAAATCCTCCCTTTTGATATTTAATCACTGATTCATTCTAAACAGACACTGTACAGTTCCTGGGCTACTGTTGACTCGGCGGTGAAACGTAAAGGGAACTCGTCTTTCCGCACGCCAACTTTTTCACACTTTTTTTTGGCAACTTTTCAACCTCCCATCGCCCCTGGTGAAAAGTGGTGAGGTTTTAGACTAACCAAAATCACGTGTATTTTTTTAGTTCAAAATATATTTTAAATTTAAAAATAATTATCTTTCAATAGAGATATAAGCCCGCGTTTTACGAAAAATTAAATACACCCCCCCTACCCTCCCTTGTGATAATTCGTGATCTTTGCTGTATCTGTATTAGTTGGTGAGGATGTATGGATGTATGGATATTTGTTACTCTTTCAAGCAAAAACTACTGAAGCGATTGCGATGGAACTTGGTATGTACATTTTAATTTTTTTATTTTTATGGTATAGGGGCAAACGAGCAGACGGGTCACCTGATCGTAAATGACTACCGCCGCCCATGGGCACCTGTAACTCAAGAGTCACAAGTGCGTTGCCGCCCTTTAACGTGGGAATAGGGGAAGAGGGTGAAAGGGGGGAAGAGCTGGAGACTTGGATTAACACATAGATTAACACATTTTTTATCCCGATATTCTCACTGGATCGGGACTTACTTACGGTGAAACCGCGGGGCCCAGCTAGTACGGTATAAATCCAATTAGCTGCCGGTTATTCTCATTTGTTGTTTAATTCGAAAGTTGTATTGCCTAAACTGAAAAGAAAAAAAAAAATCTTTTCTGGTTCCCGTTTAATTACTGTTTGTAGTATTATGTGCTATATTAATATTAAGAAAGTTCTATCGGCGTCTCTGATATTCTTATCAAGCCCAGTACCTTCGAGAGTTTGTTAGGATAGGGTTCACGTCATTAATTATTTGCCTGGTTAATTAAGAACTTCGGATATAATTAAGAACGCGGCGAACTGTACCTCCAAACGAGTATGATGATATCTTGCAGCGGTTGTATTGTTTTGTTAGCATTAGATTATCTCAAAATTCAGAATAGTTTTTACACAACTATTAAAATTAAACACAACAATAAAACTCGAAATTTTGATTACACCTTTGTCTAACGGTCCGGGAAAAACATTTTGATGTCATTGTTATACCAAAGACGACATTTTATGAGATGCAATAACAAATTTTATATGATTAAAAATAATAATATCTTACTTCTTAGGTTAATAATATTTATTATGAAGGCGAAAGTTTATGAGGATGGATGGATGGATGAGTATTTGTAACATAAAATTTGGCACAGAGATAACTTTAATAATAATATAATATTTTTTTATTTGTTTCAAAAAACTTAACACTATATTACAAATAATTTGGCAATACATTTACAGACCAATGAATGTAGCATCTGTAACCGAACTAGGCAAAGCCGATTATCAGCGCCTATCCTTCCATTCTAATTATTTTATTGTAATAATAGCCTACTGTTTCCAATTTGCTAGTTGCATTCTGTTATAAAATTTCTATACCCTAATAATTAAATATAATTTGTGAAGGTGTAAGAATATAGTCTGGATTAGTACAAAGACTATTTTTACGGTTCCCGATCAAAGTTCCCAGGAAAACTAAGTCGCGGGCAACAGTTAGCACATACAACAGAGCTTTCTAGACCCTAAACCAAGTATAGCTTGTGTACTATGGGGTCTAGGCTACGGTTGAACATACTTAGAAATATAATTTAATGTAAATACATACATCATATATTATTATACATAGACAAACTAATGTAAATAGACATATTCACACATACAAATGTTTGTATTGAGCTAGAATCAACTCCGTGACCCCTGACGTAACAGTGAAATTCACTACAGCCGCGCCACAGAGATCGTCAAATTGTAATTATACGACTACCCAAAACAAGAGTGTAATGTTTTCAGGGTTCATGTATGTATGTACTGCCAGCTGGTGTTCCTGTCCTAATGGCCTCTCCTCAGGGAATACAGGCCACTTACTGCAGTCTCAGTCCGGATCCCCATCCGAGACTTGCAGTATCCCTTACGCTAGGTTCCTCTCCCTACCCATTTTTCCTTATACAATTTTACCTTCTTTCTTCTTTCCCGTCTTAAAACGACTGCATTCACAAGGAGGCACGCGGCCGGCCATAAAAGAAACCAGCCAAAACCGTTTGTATTGCGCCGACCCCCAATGAAAATTGGGAAAAGAGCAGGAAGGTGATGATGTATGTATGTGTGTAAGATTCTATATTCCACTATAACTTCTAAATGCCTGAACAAATTTAGATGTATGGAGTATCGGTAGAATCCTTGCGTAATCCAGAGTGACACTGGCTATAAATTTTTTGAAAGAAAATTCAAAATGGCGGCTCTATGGCGCGTAAAGCTCATCACACACTATACCGCCACGGCCCAGCAATTAAGTTGACATTCAAATCTGCGCTTTAAAACGCGGTCGTATAATACATTTCACAATGTCAATACGCGCTTACTGCCCGCCGTTGGCTTTTTCATATCGACATTATGAAATATATTATACGACCACGTTTTAACGCTCAGATTTGAATGACAACTTTATTGCTGGGTTGGAGCCGTGCCGTTACCGTGACGGTATAGTGTGTGAAGACCTTAATTCGTTTTTTGACAGAGGAGTTGTGTTTTTATACTTTTAATTTAGTAACTAATTTTAGTATAGACTTTTTTTGTCCATCAGCCGCTGATAAGAAGTAGTGTAGTTACACGAGATTACCCATTATTATCAGGAAGTGAATGTCAACTGATATCATAGAAAGTTGATGGACATTGTTTATCTCTAGGAAACAGTGCACGTGGACTATGTAATTTAATCAAAGTGAAATGCCAAGCAAACTGTCTATTCTGCGAGTCTGATACATGTTAATGATTCCAGTTAATCCGAGGTGAAACTAGTGAATTATATCAAGTATGGAAACTACAAATAAGTAGCTACATCTACGTCATCGAGACGAAAGAACGCCAAACTAAATCCCGATTGTTAGTAAGCGTATTACAAAGGAAAATGCCAATATTTATAGTGGCATAGATAAGGATTTTACGATGAAAAAAAAACAAAATGAAAATTCCAGCAAAACTGAAAATACTTGAAAATACTTTTGTTGTGAAGAACTGACTGGCCTTAATGTTATCTACCTATAATTAACTTTCAAAAACTATATAACCAACTTCAATGCGAGTAAATCATAAAAAAAGAAACACATCATCAGATCTTTACGAAATGTAAATGGGACAATTTCAAGATAAACCAGAACAACTTAAAACAAAAGAATTTTGCAAATCCGTCTTAGACCAGTGTCGATAATTTTTGAAACCAAAAAAAATAATAATAAAACCCATTGGAAAAGGAGGAGAATATTATAAAAATGAAAGGAAAAATAATTTACGGGCGATCTGAGGTCGGCAAGGGGAATGGGGTGAGTTTTGAGGGGATAAAACGGTTTATCTCGATTTCCGGCAAAACTACAAGTCCTATGGAAAAAAGTGAAATTGCAAAGTTGTAGGTAATAAAAAGATCTACAACTTTTGTATTTACACTTTTTTCACATAACCTCAAAATTTATGTGATGAATTAAAAAAAACCAAGTTTTTGGTTTTTTATTTTTATCTTTTACAAAACTTTTTTTTTTTCACGAAATTTGGTGAAAACTTACCTTTTTATGTCCCAAATACACTGTAATTTATTTGATTTGAAATATATTTTTTTCACCTTAATCTGACTTAATATCAAAAAAGCACCTTAATTTTCAATCGAAAATTCACCCAATCACCTTTTTTCAAAAGTAGGTGTGCTTTCTGTTCGTTGAAATCTCTACTTTCGGATGGTGTAAATATATATATATCTTACCATAGTAAATCTTCTCAGAAAATGCAAAAAATCGAATTCGAATTAAAATTCAATTTTTAATTATTATATACAATTTTGAGCTATTTATTAAAATTTACACTTTAATTATTCGAAAAACGTAAGACTATATGTTACATTGATAAACAAAAAAATTGCAAATTGAAATATACTTACTACTATAATTAACAAACAAAAAAATTAATAAAGTTAATATTTAATAAGACATCTACAATATTTTGAGAAAGTTGTAGAATCTTCTTTTTTTTTTATTTGTTGTTCAGTGCTAAAAATTGCAAACTTACATATAAACATTGTGTCTGTAGGTATATTTCCCATATATTTTCTCTTTGAAATACCTCCAGATTCTTAAAGTAATGTCCGAGGACAAAATCATTGTCCGATTTTCAATGCTAATGAAGGAGTAATTATTTACTGCGTAGGTCAAGATCAAACAGTTAATTTTAAAGCATCGTTTAGAAACATCTTCTTTTGCATAATTATGTTTAGGACCATTTGCATATGTGTCGTCATATACCATTAAAATATGAAAATAAATAAATTACCTTTTAATGGTAAACTATTGAGTCATAACAAAAAAAAACATTAAAAATTCAAAATTCTATAGTAATATAATAAAGACAAAGAGTTCTTGAAATAAAGTTTCTTATCGCACGTTACAGTTAAGACCTCGGCGGCGCGGCGGCGGCAGCGAGACGGAAAGAAGTGCTAAACGAAAAATGATGACTTTTGAATTTTATTTACGCCATCTCTGTATTCTGTGCGATACTACTGTAATTTAATGTTAGTAGTATAATTACTGTGTACTAGTATACAAATTATTATATATTATATGTATATAATATTAGTTCGAAACACCGTCACTGATGGCGCAGTTTTTACTATATTTTGATACAATTTATTCAATTCATTAAATATATTTATATCGAGCAAAAGAACCTTCGTTCTGACCGGGTGTCCCAAAGACTCCTCACTAGTTTTTTTTTTGTTGAACGCTCTAATCTCCAGAACTACCAGCGGATCAGAAAAGTTGTTATTGCGTTTGAAAGCCCAATTTTTTGGGATAGACCTTAGGCTATTTAGCAGTGAATAGACGCAGGAGAAACAGCGACAAACGTTTAGTCATAAATAGAAAAAAACATACTCCACCATAATCTAGCGCAGACGAGCTGAACTACGCAGTAACTACTTATTCTGCATCGCGCAATGAAATTTCTCGCACCGATTAGTATAATATAAAAATTCCCATCATCATCCGTTAGGCCGCAGTACGCCAGGCATCATCACCTAGTCTCAATTTTTGTTGCAGTAGCGTTCAAGAAGCAGATCAGGAGCGCATTATCATCATCGCCACCACCACATACACACTACATTGAGCGGTGGTCGAGTCTCAGCCATCCAGCAAGTTGGTGGTAGCTACACCCGTAATGATACATACTGTCGCGTTGAAAACCAATGGAGCGTTGATGATCCCATCACAACAGCCAAGGAACCAATTACAATACTTACGAATAACCTTCCTAATCTATCTATATAAATAAAAATTTATCGCCAAATGTGTTGCTAAACGCAAAACTGGAGAACGGCTCGACCAATTCGGCTATATATTTTTTTCATATTTCCGTTAAGGCGCAAGGAAGGTTCTTATGGAGAGAAAATTACTAACAATAATGACGTCAAAAATTACTAAATGTCCATTTTTTAATGTGTTTCTAAAAAACCTCTGTCTACCTACTTATTTTGGTTAGTTACATAAGCATGTCATTGAACCTCGATGACAGAAATTTATGAATTGTGTCTATGATTAATAAGAACCAGTTAACGCATATTTCTGTCGTTTCTATAACCAATCTTTTTAATTATTCAGATTGGAACAATCGCTTATGGATATAATCAATATTTACATATGTATATGTCATGCGTATAAATACGTATTATATTTCATTTGTTAACTTAGCAAAACATTCAGTATTTATTAACATAATTTAACATTTATAATATTAAGTTATAATGAGAACCAAATAACCATTCATATGCTTACTGCACTCGATGAACATTTTCAAGCTTCTGATTAGAAAATAACCGACATCATCGTTAAACACATAATTCATCTTCGACTTGTGATAAAAAGCAAAAGTCAGTTCATCATAAAAATTCGAGATTAAGGATTTACAGTCAATAGTTTGATTTTTAACTACGTAGTGTAACGCAACACGCGTACTGTGCGGTACGGTGAATAACCTTCAGCGCACGACGCCGTCGATACAACTGATTGTATGAATGTTTCAAAATCAAAATCAATCAGTTTTTGGCTAAATGTTGATTTACCGATTTCTTTTCGGTAAAATATTCTGTTTACTCATCACTTTTAAGCAATAAAATTCCGGCAGAAATTTCCAATGATTTTCCACTCAGAATGATGGTCTGAATACACTATTTACCCTATAGAATAGGATTCGGTACGGTATCACTTACACCTTGTATATTATATATTTGATGAATTTAATAAATGGTATCAAAATATTGTAAAAACTCGCAATTAAATTTGCACCATTTGTGAAAGTTGCCATTTAATATACGGATAATTAGTAAATAAGATATTACAGTAGTCATCATAATCCGCGCCTTTTCCCAAAAGAACTAAGTTAGGGTCGGGTTTCAGTCTAACTATAATATGGCCGAACTTCGATATTTACGTGAAGCGACTGCCATCAGACTTCCACAACCCCAGTACTAGGCGATATCGAAGTTCTATAGTTAGCCCAGGTTGTCGGACTTTTTAGGGCTACAACGACCCGTAACGAATGTCACAGATATTCGTATGGCAACCGGGACCGACGGCTTAACCTGCTCTCCGAGATGCGCAGGGGTCTCAGTGTGTTAAGAATGGTCACCCATCCTAAGACTGACATGGCTGGTATTACTTAACCTTGTAATGTGCTAAGCTACTCGGTTACCAGTTAACCACGAGCCCCCCAACAACATATTACAGTCAATAGATAAAAAAATCATGTCAGTCAGTATTTTTCGTCTTTTTTCTGGCTAGCCGGCCGGCCGCCGAGCGGAACTTTGTTCCAATAAGAGTATTTTTTCGACGATTTTTGCGATACTGAGTGTTTAACTAATCACCGTTGGAAGTTTTTAGGGGTTTTGAGGAGAATTGCGACGCAAAATGTGTGAAGGAAATGTCAGCGATTACGAGTAAAGACAAACAAATTCACCTCTTGCAAATAGTCCATCCATTGGAGATCATCAATATTTATCTCTTGCAAATAGTCCATCCATTGGAGATCATCAATATTTATCTCTTGCAAATAGTCCATCCATTGGAGATCATCAATATTTATCTCTTGCAAATAGTCCATCCATTGGAAATCATCAATATTTATCTCTTGCAAATAGTCCATCCATTGGAGATCATCAATATTTATCTCTTGCAAATAGTCCATCCATTGGAGATCATCAATATTTATCTCTTGCAAATAGTCCATCCATTGGAGATCATCAATATTTATCTCTTGCAAATAGTCCATCCATTGGAGATCATCAATATTTATCATCTGTCGTGAGCATCAGAAGTCTTGGGAAGATTTACAGTGTCCTAATAGGTTTGTTGTGCACACTGTTTAACAATTAACACTTGTTACGTGACCGAGCGGTGAACAGTAGCGCTGTTGACTCACTCGCAAAACAGACTCACAAAGCATTTTCCTATTTATTTTACGACAATATTTTTACTATATATGAATTTGATTTACTTAAATTGTAAAATTAAACACTTTCTCGATCTTTAAGCAATATTCTTTTGATATTTTCTACTGGCCTGTTGGTCTAGTGGTTAGTGATCCTGACTGCTGAGCCAGAGTTTGGGTTTGATTCCTACCTAGGACAAACAATTGTGTGGTGAGCATGATTATGATCATTTGTTCTGTGACTATGTGTAATATATTTATAATATCAGCAGTCTGGTTACCATAGCACACGCTCTGCCTGAGATGTGTCAAGTTATTATTATTATTATGTTTTTCAAAGAGTATGGCTCATAATTTCTTGTACGTATGCTCGAATTAACAATGAAATGAAACATGAATAAAATTTGGTGCTTATAGAGATTTATTGACATTTTTGATCATATTTCTCTTTGCGCCTATCAAGCTCATCATGAGATACAGATACAGAAAAACAGTGAAGTGGTTTTAAAGTGTGAGATAATGCAAATACATATACTATGTTTTTACATTTGAAAAAAAAAAATTTTTTTTTTTAAGTAAAATTTCCACTGTTTGATTAAAAAAGAAAATTAAGTGTGTTGAGTTTTCAACGCCAATTTTATCTGAATATATTATGACTATTTTATATAGAAATATGATAATTGTATTTAAATTATTTAGGCATTTAAATTATTTAAAAAACAATGACATATTAACTCAAAGATATGCAAAATAATCGTTTGAAAGTTATAGTATGTTTAATAGACTTGAAAATTACCCAGGAAATACCGGTATTAATTAACATAATGTTTTACAAATATTGTTAAAAACAATATTTTTAATAATAATGGTATTTTAATTTGATTGAAAATTTATTTACAATTAAAATGTTTAGAAATTTTACGCAAATTTCTGCAGTTATTATGGGCATTTTACTCTCGAAATACTTATGTAAATAATACCATATACCAATACCATCACTATCAATTATTATTTTTATGTAAGTCTCAGAGAAAATTGCGATATTATTAAAGAGACGGGCAATAGTCGTGCAATTTCGAGCTGCAGACGTTTACTGTATATCGAAAGCGCATCGCTAATTTCTACTGCAAATAGACAATATTAGTTGTGTAACATCCTTTATAACTTTATCTGTAGTATTACAGATGTTTAATAAATGATAACCGACTTAAAGCTACTATATTTACTCGATTTACAATCGCGCTAAATTGTCCTGCATCAATTTCCCTTCTCTAATTATTGACATTTTATATAGACATTTTAAGAATAGAAAACGATCAATCATAGTAAGGATGGCGTCATATGCTTACTAACGACATAATTTATGAAGTATTTTATTTTTCCAACATTTTAACATATTTACAAGTTTTGATTATGGATAGCATTTCCAAAAACCACTAAGGTTTATAATTACTGCTATGGACACTAAAGTCCAGATTGATAACTCAGCAAATAACTTAACTAATTAACTTAATCATTAAAAAAATTGGATACAAAATAAAAAAGACAAGTAAAAGTAGATACAAGATAAACAAGACAAATAAAATAATATTGTTACTTGCAATTTGATACAGTAATATATATTATAAGCTGATGTTTGTACGTATAAGACAAGAGGTGTCGTATAAGAGATATTTCAAAGAATTAGGTCTATTGACAGTTACTGGGTTGTAAATCTTATTATTTTTAACTTTTTTCTAAATATATTCATGATTACGAATCGGAAGATGGAAGAAAGAAAGAAGAGATCTCGCGCAAGAAAGATTTTCGGGGCCAATTCGTAACTAAACTTAAAATAATTAAACATAATACAGTCTATTACTCTATAAGGATGTTTAAGAAACTGACCATTGATTTAAAAAGTGTTATTTATAGCAGCGAATTCGAATCTGAAATTTCTGCGTTTCTCTTGGAAGGGTGCTACTTATCTGTTGAAGATTTGTGATCTCTTTTTTTTCTGGACATTGGTTATGATTGTTGTTAATTTTGTTAAAATGTATATATGTAATATTGTCTAATAAAAACACAATGTAACAGTTGTTCTTGAATAAATACACTTTATACCAGTAGGTCTCTAAATATATATCGCATTAATTAATTAATAATTATTTTATTAATTATACTTTAACAAATACTTAGTGATAAAGTCTTTAACTAATTCATGTTTTATGTGTACAGTATTCGGATAACTTACGGCACCTGTGCGGATGACTCACGATTCACCGGACCGAGACCTGGCAGTGCTCCGTCCATGTCAAGGAAAAATATCTACACCACACCTTTATATGAACTAATTTATTCTTTCAGCATGGCCAGGGTAAGAGGTAGCATACAGTGAATGAACTGCTACTAAATTACAATTTAAAAAAAAATGTCAGTCGTAGGACTGCACATTAGAAGTGAAAACACACACGCGTCTGTATATAATATACCTATTTATCTGAGCATGACGGTCACGCGAGTTCAGTGCTTTTCTCCTAACCTACCGAAAGTGCCCAACGCGCCTAAAGAAATTTTCACATCAAAAACAATATGCTGACAATAAATGTTTTAGGGTCCTTCGATTTCAGCAGACTGCGTGGTTTAATTTTTTCTGAATTTAAATACGCAATGTAACTTATAACTATTAGAAATTCAAAAGTTTGAGTAGATGTTTGTTACTCAATCACGCCAGAACTACGGAACGAATCTGGATGAAATTTGATTATAGTCTTTAATAGCACATAATCTGCATTTTAGTTAGATAGATACTCCTTTATTTGTCGGTTTTATCCCGGAAAATGTCATGTCAAAATTTCCACGCGCACAACATCTAGTAAAAATTAATAATTTGTGAGACAATTCTACTAAGCCCCAACTAAGAGTAGCTAGCGCTATGAATTCTACGGAATCACCGTATATTACCAGGTATTCTGTAATTTGTGGATTTTCTTAATAACGGAGTAAATCATTCCAAAATTAAAAAAAATATACACACCCACAAATAACACATTCCATCTGCTTTTATGAGAAACAGAGGTGATAATATCTGGAAATTCAAACTTCGATAACTTTTTAACCGACGAAAAAAAAGGAGGTTCTCAATTCCACCGTATAATTTTTTTTTTTTTATGTCTGTTAAGCCCTCACTCCGTTATTTATGAACCGATTTTGATTATTCTTTTTTTGTTAGATAAGGTATACCTCAAGGGTCCCATGTCAAGGAAGTCAGGATCTAATAATGGGATCCTGATAAAATTGAGAGAAACCCCCGGAAATTGTAGGAACGAGTAGTGTTTCTGTTTACTTTTCATTGCTTTATCAGATGTTTGTTTTAGAAATCATTACATCATGTAGCTGAGCTGATGATGAAAAAAAATCATAAAATGAAAATCTACAACAAAACATTAAACCGACGAAAAGAACTAAAAAGCAAAAAATAAATAAACCTTAAGTCTTAAGTATTGAGCTTATTTAAATAAACTATCAAATTTTATATGAACTTATTTTGAGTCGGCGCCAAATAATAAAATGATTAATTACCTACGTAGAGCCATGTCCATTTCTACGTAGGTACATATAAAATTTTGATAATTAATCAGTTAGTTGTTTGGCGCCGACTCAAAATAAGTTTATATAAAATTTGATAGTTTATGTAAATAAGCTCAATACTTAAGACTTAAGGTTTATTTATTTTTTGCTTTTTAGTTCTTTTCGTCGGTTTAATTTTTTGTTTAAAAGATTTTTATAAACGGATAGTTTCATCTTTTTGTAACTGCATGCTAGAGTTAAGCGCTTTCAGTGATTCAAGCGAGTGTCACATTGTTAGATACACCTTGTAGAATACTTAGACAAATTTTGCATTGTCATTGTCTTCCCCCCTCTCCCCCTCTTCCCCTACTCCCACCTTAACCCATTTACAGCGACCGATCGTTATAACGATCAAAAAAATATATTTAAAATACGTACGATCAGCATATTTTTGCTTATTGTTTATTGGCGCGTGCTTAATTATCGTATAATAATAATTTTAGATTTTACCTGTATTTTAATTTGTACAAGTAGAATTAACTTTCATTATGTTTTCAAAACGGTAAGTTTTCATAAAGTTTCCTTGGATTTAAATTCATTTCATGTTTGTTTTTTTATAAATTTGTAACCAATTTAACAAAACATAAAGTAAATCTTGACTTTTATCTCTTATTTAAAAAAAAATAGGTGATATTTGTTATGATCGTTATAACGATCAGTAGTAATTTGGGTTTTTATCGTACGTCTTCACGGCAAGAAATGGTATTTCTCATTATTTTCTCACTGCTTGTAGATGGCTACACACAAAGCGTGGCAACTTTTTAAAAAAAATGGAACAGATTACGATCATGTTACATTTCGGAGAACTATTGCCAGGGGTATTTTGGAAACATATAAAGGAAATGAGAAGCACGGTCCTTGTCCCACTCCCAGAAACTATAGGGAAACCTCACGCTACGACAGAATTGATCAACTAGTGGACTATAATGACTCATAGCTTCGGTGGATAAACAGCTACTTGTATTACCGTTAGCCTACCCGCTTATTACTACTGATCGTTAAAACGATCCTCATTTTTCCGAGCTTTTCAGAAAACCTAGATTTTTTTTGCAATTTTTCCGTGTTTACTATATGCGCCAAGGCAACAATATCAAAACATTAGGATGATAACAGACAAAAATAGTTTCAGTAACAACTGGGTTAAAGGGCGGCAACGCACTTGTGACTCTTGAGTTACAGGTGCCCATGGGCGGCGGTAATCATTTGTTTTCAGGTGACCCGTCTGCTCGTTTGCCCCCTATACCATAAAATATAAAAAACTTGTAATACGTACATACATATTATGCATACTTACATATTCATGCTTACAAATATTTACATTGAGTGGTACTTAATCGAACCCACAACTTCTTTATCGAATACATGCACATATTTCGTGGTTACGCATAAACATTACGCCTATGTCAGAATTTTGACACTTATTTAATATCGCAAAGGCGATATTGCATATTGCACGCATGTTTAAAATTCTGTGAGATGCGTGATGTTTATGATTATTACTTTATATTTGTGACTTTGTAACTTAATGTTCAGTATGTATTATTGGCCTACAGCTGTTTTAATAATACTAAAAAATAAATAAAATAGCCTCTTGTCTATCAATGTAATCAATATCCAACAACAGCCCATTATTGATTGATGGATATTGATTGAAGCAATGTAATCAATATACAACAACAGCCCATTATTGATTGATGGATATTGATTGAAGCCTGCTTTACATCTAGATAAAGAAGAGTTATAATTGTGAAAGAATGATTAAAGTAAAGAAGACTGCAATCAAGAAATCTCTCCTCTTTATTTATACTAGGTGACCCGTGCGTGACTTCGTCTGCGTTTATAAATATTCTCCGTTTTTGCAAAATTTTTCATTGATGCTCCGCTCCTATTGGATGTTACAGCCTTCCTCTATAAATGGGCTATCCAACACTTAAAGAATTTTCAAAATCCGATTAGTAGTAGGACCGGAGATTACCCTGATCATCCAAACTCACAAACTTTACCTCTTTATAATGTTTGTATAGATAAAATCCAATAAATTGCCAAATGTGTGTTGGTTTGGCTTTGGCTAATATTTTCTTTGTTGTGTTCGTAATTTCCAGAATATGGTTTGTGTGATTCTTTTTTTTTAAATAACGTATATCTTGGAACTTTGATTGGTATTTTTAGAAGAATACTTACGATTAATAAATCGTCATTGAACTTCATTACGTTAAATAAGGCCCAGCTTGAGAGTTCTGCTGACACGTGTTTGTGTCTGTGTTGGAGTTGATCCCTGGATGGTTTAGATTCACGATTGGACCCGGTAGATTTCACTGCAACTGGGTACTAGGATTCTTTGACAATTTTTTCATGTCTGTTTAAGTGGGTGCAGGTATGGTTTCGATTATCATTTTTTCCCCGGTAGGTCGCGCTGCAATCGGGTTCTAGAAATTATTTTGCTTTTTGTAAAAATTTTATTGTTGTTATTTTTAGATTTCAGTGTATTGATGTCTAGGCTACCTTTTATCCCGATATTCCTACGACACAAAGACTTACTTAAACCTCTACGTAAGTGGCAAACAAGCATATGGTAAGCGGTTATCGTAGCCTATGAATGCTTCTAGAACTTTGTAACTAAACTTTAAAGTTTGTTATGGTAATGTCTTTTAAAGAAAAATAAAATACCAATATTTCAACAAAACTAATTTTGTAATTAAAAACAATTTGTGATTTTTACACTATCGTCTAATATGTAAGTCTGACATAAAATTTATTTCTGGAATCAGATTATATTATCATTTTATAGCAGACATGGCAGATTTCTGACCTATGGAAACGCCTCTATTTTATAGAATACTATTGCGAATCGCTAGAGCTCTGTGGACTAAAAATGCATACACGGCAGCTCTTTAATCATCACGCCTACTTAATCTAATATTAATGACAAGAGTATACAATGATGTCTTGTCTGATGATTATTTCATCAAATTTTCTAAGACCTAGACTTATTTCTTAAAGACATACTATTAAGACGTTTGTAAAGCAATTGAAGCTACAATAAAATTCAATCTGACTGTAAGCATTAATGACATTCCAATCACATTGAAGCGTTAAAAACTCTAACCGCAAAGCGACAAGACCCTTGACCTCGCCGATCAATCTTAGAAAAGTATGAAAAAAAATATCGCATGATGCCCTCCAATTAACCAAGACTTCCTATTCGGATGGTAGGATCTCCCGTGCTTACACAACCTAAGCTATCCTTTCTCCGCCCCACCTCGGCCACTCTATACTATATATCACCAGGCGCCATCCAAGAACATCACACTACTTCGCTACGTACTGAAGTGACCCATCACTAAACATCATGAAAGCCTTCGTAGCGGTAAGTTCAGTGAAGTGCCTGTGTTTGAAGAAAAAGAAAAAAAAGTGACAAGTGCCGTGTCGTTCGGAAATCAAAATAGTGCATCGGGATTTGTGTGTGCTCGTTTTGAAATTTTTGGAATGTGATTATTCAAATTAATCTACCGTATGCACTTTATTGATTTCTGAACTAGACATTATTTCGGATCGGATTTAAATCGTTTTGGATCAGGTTAATTATTTTTACTTTTGGAACACATTATTAAAAGTGTGTCTATGTTTACCAAATTATTCATTGCTTACTATTACATCAAATCAATATGCACCATCGCGTGCCTTAAATTTAGAAAAAAAGTAATAAAGTAATGTCATGCCATTTTGAACTTTATTACTGACCCTTAAAGCTTATATATAACATCTAATTTATGTCTTTATAAGTCGTGAAACATGCCTGAGTTTAAAGAACGATTGTAATCTGATCCGGGAAACTTTTTTGTTATAACTGCAGCCTACATCGATTAGCATAATGATTTCGATAAGGATCAACGTTTAAGAGCCATAATATATCTACGATAGATTACTCTAAGAATGTTGATATTCTATAACATTCTTAGAGGTGTCCCATTATAGTTTTCATTAATTAATTTAGACTCTCGTAAATTTCACTATATTTATAGACAATCAAACAATACAAAAATAGATAACTGTAAAGGCATAATAGTAACATACTACGCGCTAAAAATAGATATGGGGAAAGTTACTATAAACTTTTACAGTCAAATTAGCAAGAAATAAAATATACCAGCATAACCTTTGAACTCATACAAAAAATTCTATTCCAAACTTAATGAGCAACAAAAGTCGACTCTTTCTCAGCCAATTAAATATTCATTCAATAAATCATCTATGCTGCATAAAACTTCTTTCAAATGTCAAGTTATATGCGTTTTAAATGATTTCACTCATTGCCGTCCTATTGTGTTTGAGTACGTGGCTTTTGTTACACCACTTTTGTCACTCATTAGAATACCGGAGTTTCGTTTCTTTGAAATTATTTAACAATAGAATATTCCCATAGCGTAGCTCAACTTATTTACTAAACATTTCGACCGTGTAAAAGTTTTTTAAGCGTGAGAAACTTTACATTGTCGTTGCTTTGGTGAATATTTAAAAACATAAAATCTCTCCAATCAATACGAACGGTGGTGTCGCCTCGATAACTTCCTTTACGTTTAATATAGTGGGTCCGATCCCAATACGGCACAATAATAAAAATAAGATCATGTAAATACAAAATTTAATATTAAAGAAAAGGCATAAAAATCACAATAATTCTTAAAAATAACCTCAAATTTGTGTGAGAGTAAAAATGTTTCACATAATATATGTAAAGATATCATGGGCTCAACTAAAATTAAAAAGAAAAGAACCAAGTCTCTTCCAAACCCATTAACACATAGTAATTCTACGAAACATCTACACTAAATACCTGTATCTCACCTCTGTACCGACTCATATATCACATTGCATATAAAATTACAAGTGCCACAACAATAATTTACGCTGTTTTTATTTAATTATTTTTTTAATTTAATTTAATAATTTAGCTGGCAACAAATTACCGCTACCGCGTAACTTTACATTACATAAAGGATCTCCGGCCATAGAGCGTACGCCAAAGTGTATCTATTACATTAATGTCATTATATTACTCTTTACAGAAAATAATCAAAATACAGTGTACTAGCTTGCGCCAGCGGTTTCGCTCGCGCAAACAAAATTTCGCGCGACAGTAACAAAATCACTTCTACATCGCAAAGTGTATGCAAAATTTATATTAATGATAAATCGGCGTAAAAGCTTAACAAACAAACTCACATTCGTTGGAAGAGCCTGAGAATATATAATGTCGCTGATGCCTTTACAAACATACGGTCACAAACTACAAAAGAGTCTCCTTAAATTCTTTTTTTTTATTGTGTCCATGGCAATTGAAAATTTGTATCAGGCCAGAACCAATTACGAAAAGTACCTATAATCTGCAAATGTGTAATTGTGTAAGTAATAATCTTATCGGTTTGGAAAATTATCACAAACTAGATGTCCCGAAAATATCGACGTTTTCGGTAATTGCATAATTTAAAAAAATACTTTGCTCAAATTTTTTGCAATCAGTTTGATTATGTCATAGGAAATCATAGTATAGCGCAATTTAGCTAAAAATAGGAAATTACGTAAAAACTGTTTGATAAAACTGGCCACACTTGGCAATTTGGAAGTTGAACTTTTACTTTTAGTGTTTTTATTATCTTGAACTTAATTGATGCTAATATCATACTCGGAGTGATTTATTATACTAAGTTATAGTCAAGTAATAATTTTATTTACCTAGGTATATAGAATAATTTCATCCTCACTCCTACGTTGTCGTGCCCGACAGGGATCATAATGAACTGTAACTAATATCTACTTTATGGTGTTCAATAAACGTATTGTGTATTACAACAACACATGAATTTATAAACATTATTACCAAGTTGACCATGTTCCCCGTCATTACAACTTCTGCTTGGTACATAAGCTCGCAACTGACCTTACGTACCTAATACATAGGCAGGTAACACCATAGAATATAAATTTAATTCCTTTTATGCAATACAAAATACGCTTGACATTAATACGATTCTATCTAATTACATAGTCAAATAAACAATTCTGACGTAATAAAATCTATTCTAATCACGATCCCATATTGTGTTCATCGGAACGTCGTTTGTTTTTTAAATTTAACATTAGAAACAGTTGTATTTCGTATTCTGCACAGTTATTATAAAACCAATCTCTTTTAAATATACATGCTTAAAATAGTTTATTAGCATAAACGGATTTACATTGTATCCACAAATCTATTTAGAGAAAGCAATAGTTTACACTAATGGTTTAATGAATAAAAAAAAAAAATTAAGATTATAGACAGAGCATATTTTAGTAAAGGTATAATCACAACAAATGTGTTGAGCATAAAAGCATTATAAGTACACATTAAAAATACACGAGAAAACATGATACTGCAAGATCCCTTAACACTTATTCGAAATGTTTCAACACAAATCTCTAAATCTTTAGAACAGAAACTGCGGACTTCCTCTTAGACCAACCAATTATTTATAAATATGGTCTTAAACTTCCAATATCAAGTCGTAATATCTTCATGATTATGATCAGACAAAAGGTCGTTAATGGTGGCGCTGAGACTACCGCCGGAAGTGGCATCTTGTGACGCAATCCTCTAGCGTATGTCATAGTGCACTTTACAATATCGAGAGAAATCTATATGTTGTGGGATTTGGAGGTTTTTGAGGTTGTATCCCATTTTTATAGTTTGCGGCCATTTTGATGACGCTTTTGATGGTTTTACGCACACTCGCTTGACATGAAACGTGATATGAAAAAAATAGTTTCGACATTTATAATTCGCTATGCACAGAATACATCATAATACAGGTATTCTAGATTAATTTCCTACATTTAAACCTTTTTCTGTCCTTCTACTCCATACATAACTCATTAAAGATTGCAACACATAAGCTTTAAAATATAAATAATATTTTTGTTTAACATTATTTCAATCTTATAAAACTATGTAATGCAAAAGCGTGCGTTTTATTACTTTGTTTTGTAGATCTAAATAGAAGCAAAGATTTCAAAAGTTTTTATAAATACGAGTACTTTAGTTAGTTTATACCTAATGTTTGCTGGTTCGAAAAGATTTTTCCTTTTAACATCCATATTTATTACCGTCGTTTATTTTCTTTGGTACACATTCTCAGTTTGATTTTGTACCAAAGAAAATAAACGATCGATTTATCAATGACTAGCTGTTGTCCGTGACTTCGTCTGCGTGAAACTATTCATCGGGAACCGTTAATTTTTCTGGGATAAAAAGTCTATGTGCCATTCCAGATTATAATCTATCTCTGTGCCAAATTTTGTTCAGATCCGTTCTGCCGTTTTGACGTAATTAAGTAACAAACATTCATCCATCCAAAACTTCGCATTTATAATAGTAGTAAGAATACAACTTCTATGGCGTAGGTAATTCGGTTTATTATCAGAGATAGATAAAAATACCTGGAGTTTTGACATTTGAGATATGGATCCGGTTATAAAAGAAGCACAATTAGTACCCTCATCTTTTTTCAAACTAATTATTGGATTTATTTTTTACATACCATAAAGATACTTTAGCAATACGTAACCAATGAAAGCTAGGTAAACACGAATCACAGATATCTACGCGAATTTCCTGGTGTCAAAGTTCATGTTCTCGTATAAATCGCGGGAGCTGAGCATCGCTTGTGATGCAACAAGACCTTTGCCTCACATCATATGACCCCACTTTCACTTGCTATCATTGTTCCTTGTATGGCTAGAAGATTTAGCCATTACTAATTTCATAACTGCCTTGTTAGCCAAAGGTTTCTTCTTCTGTTTACTAAAATAAACAACAATGACCCGTAACCTGAATATTTTCCTGGAAATAGTTCATTTAATGTTTGAGAATGGCACTTGACCTGTTAGATAAAAAGAACACGTATTTTTGAGCCCTCTGCTTATTAACCGTTGCTTTAAGATTTCCAACTCCAAAAATTTCCTTCTGATTAAAGTCGCTACGGGTTTCAAGACTTTTGGCTGGCTAACTGCAGCTAAATAGTAGACATATTAGCACCAGTGTGCGTGGAATTTGTCCCATTCGTAAATATATCTTTTATATACTTACTTGACCCTCTCATATAAATCTGAGGAAAGTATAAAATAGTAAAGAAAAACCACATAAGACTCTCCTTAGAAGTTTGTACAAGAAGTTTTCGTTCGCAATTGTTTAGGCTAACGACGAAGGTTATTAAGATGATAATAAATTTATAAAATCTCTGGTAAAAAAGGATGTTATTAAAGACGTTTAGAGTTCGATTTTTTTACTAGTTAATATAACAAACTGCAAAAATAAGCTGACAATCGAAGCACTCCAAAAATATATTATTTAATACTAGTCTCCAAAGCTACAGGTTATTTTAAGTCAACAAAGTACAATCAAAAAGCGAATTTCTACAAACATACATTAAAAAACTCTCTATTTTCTAATAAGCGCTTGACCTCAATCACTTCACATCAAATTTACTAAACAAGTCTAACTGATAAAGCACGACCACATTCGCGTAAGTGTTTATTTTGTAAACAAGTCTAAGCAACAAAGAAACTGAAGAGCTCTGTGAAGTGAATAGTGCCTCTTTACAAACGTGGCTATAAAAGTTTTGCATTGAACTCTGCACGGCAGCTTGGCAAATAGAAAATAATTCTGTTATCTTTATTCGTTATGTATTTTAACGTAACATTAAATTGAAATAATAGTTGTTTAATATTACAACAGCAGTTATTGGAATGTTTTCTACACAACTTTCCGTTTCTTGATTTTCAAAACTTAATCAGCCGTCATCGTCAGCTTCACGTCATCTTCACGTTTACGCAATTGGAATAAATAAATACAAATAGTCAAAGAACACTTTGATTGATTCGGTACTCTACTTTCTGCTGTCTAATACATACCTGAGTAGATAGCTGTCAATAAGACTGACTTAGGTATTGTATAAACATAATAACAAAACTGGCCTTACAAAGAATGAGTCCAAGGTTGAAACTGTTCGTTGAATATTTCTTTTGTAGTGCTATTACCAATAGGAGAGCAGGAAAATGCCTTTCAGGATGTTATTGTTCGATGTGTAAAGTTTTCTCTCATCATAATCTTGTTATCTCTCAGTGTATCTTAAGATAAAACTCCCAGATAGACCATTAAGATGAAGCACGCCATTAAAACATAATATAAGCTTATTTCAATTGTTTGATATGCACTTGTCACTGTTTCATATTAATGCGTTAAGCAGTTTTGAATTCTGAACTGGCTCTGATCATGTTTTTTTTTTCCTCAGTGCATAGCCCTCGCGTTGGTAGCCTGCGCAAACGCCGAGGCTCCATCCGGCTACAACTACAACCGTCCATCCGGAGGTGGTGGCGGTGGCCATGGTGGCGGTGGCCATGGTGGCAGCGGCGGTGGTCTCATTGGCGGTGGTGCCTACCAATCTGTTTCCTCTGGATACACAACATCCGAGGGACAAAACGTCGACCCTCAGCTCCTTGAACAAATCCGCAACATCCTCCTGAAAGAAGAAGCTCAATCCGGCGGTGGTGGACACGGTGGACAAGGTGGACACGGTGGTGGTATATCATCATCTTACGGCGCTCCCTCATCTTCCTATGGACCTCCCTCAACAAGCTACGGCGTGCCATCTGCCCGCGTTGTCGGCATTGTTCTTGACGGTGTCCGCCAAGCCATCCAGGTTGCTCAATATGAACAGTCCGGTGGTTATTCCGGTGGTGGTTCTTCCGGTGGATACCCCGCGTCCGGTGTGCCCTCCGGCAGCTACGGCGCTCCCTACTAAGCTAACTTATATATCCGAACTTGTCCAGTACAATTAAACGAGACGACAACAACAATATCAGTATTAGGGACGTCTAAATTCAGTAGCCACGTTAAGTTCGGATAAGTCGACGCAATTCGAGCTCGCTTGCCACATCTTCGAGCAGCTCGAATGTTTATTCCAATGGGCCGCCGGTCACGTACAATGTAGGTGATGCCGGTCCTGGCCGCTACCATCGCTCTGGCCAACGCTTGCGACTGTGCACGCACTCGGGTGACCATGTTCCAGCGGCTAACCAGTCGCTAGTAGCTCACTTTGACAGCTGTCTGAATTGTCAGTGTGACAGTTCAATGGCTGTGTTTTTGGGCAACGGAAAGCGAAGTGGCTAGCCGCTGGCTCTATTCACATATTGTATAAAGTTAATAGTAAGGCTAGTTTAATATATTATTAAGTTTGTGTTTTTATTTTTCAAAAAAAGAGAAAATAAATACATTTCGACACCGTAGTCTGTTTTTTATTGGAGAACTGAAAATCGTCAATGGAATAATCGGATAGTTACGAAAAAATGGAAACAGAATAAAATTATTTTTACCATGTAAACTGATTATTATATAGATGAGATGTCTATTACTTACACACGGCACCTCAATCTCAAAGCAATCTGCTCTTGCCTGTCTCAATGGGGCAAGATGATAGATTTGGTGCACACTCTATTGATGCCCCCTAAGCTGAAAGGGCTGGTCGACAAATGCAGTGTGTGCTAAGATCCCAGATATGTTAGCGAAGCTTTTGTGATTCACTGATATACAGCTCCTACATTGATATCCAGGACTGCATATCACTGAATCCCCAAAGCTTTGTTTTATCGGATCTGATCGGATGCTATCACTTAATTAGCTCCTACTACTACGTACATACATACAATATAATAAGGATAACTCTCCTTAAAATAGGTGTTTCTGAAATACCATATCAGCCCAGTTTACAAACTATCCTGCGGGTTACAAGCTTTCAGGATACAAGAGATTGGACCATAGTCTATTTATGCTGGATCTACTTTGATCTCAAGTCAACTCAACTCAACTTAGTCAGAAATAACACTGCTAAATGCATCTTCAAAGCCTTTATTCTTAATTTTTTTAAGCCTTTCGTTTAAAAATCAAGTCATAAAAGTTCCCTTGTGACTCATCGATTGGCGTCATTGATGATCGTCATGTGATTCACTAGTATTATTTCTGACAAGTGAGACGTGCTAGTGCAATTGTAGGTGTGTCTAAGATAAGTCCCGTAAAGTAAAAAATCATAAAGTATCGTAAGATTGAACACGCGAATAACAAATTATTGGTAGCAAAAGTCGTGATAGTTCAATTTACAAACTCAATACATAATCAATACATAAACACAAAACCATCTTACGCTGAGGAAATTGAATTTCGTCACCCGATGCCCATTGGTGTAATAGCCACTAACATCAAACAAATAATTATGTATTTAAGATTCCTCGCTAGCATAGAATCGAAAGCACAAATAATATGATTACATTTTCTTTAGCTTAAAACTTTAATGAAAAAAAAAGGGAACAGTGAATTCATTATATTAAACTAACTAACCTCCATAGTTTCATTCACTATAAATTAATTTGAATAAAGTTTATACTTAGAGCTTTCCTGCACACCGCTGCACCGTGATGGATCATTTTATTTATCTATATGAGGTAGCTAAATTTTTTTTGGTAATGTTAAAAATATTTCCATTACCACAATACACAGCCACTCAGCCAGTAATGTGTTACAATTATTGACGTATTCTGTAGTAAAAAGGATAATCAAATTAAAGTTGATTATTTAGTCTACTATGTAGATGATCTATTAATTATCTGCTCACTTGAAGGATTACGAGAGGCATCACGTTCCAATTCAACAAATGAATCGTAAAGGTAACATGCATTAGTCTGGTGACCTTTGAAGATTCACGCCGGTGCCGTTCCAAACACCTGTCTCCTCTCAGTATGGAATAAGATCTCTCATGATTTCCACGGAATATTAACCATAGATAATAACATTTATTCGCTAACGCCATACTGTGTAGACTTTACTATATGTATTTTTAGGCAAAGGAGAGTTTGGCCTAAATTAAAGTTCAATGTTAATATATCCATTAAATCTATGCTTACGTTATGAGCTGTAAAATTAGTTTATTTGGACTTATTACAGGTTTGTTATCGCCACATCAAAAACTTGTATTTCTTTTATTAAAAATAGGGGCAAACTATAATAGATAATAAAACAGTTCACTATTTAATAAAAATGAGTTAATAGACATTATTATGACTAGTTATACCGGTAGTACTACGCTATTGGTCGGTTGACAAAAGTGGGGTTCTAAAAGGATAGTATAAGCATGCATTATAAGTTGATAATACTTGATAACAATCACTTGGATGCTGATCGAGGTACGAACAACATATCAGTTACTCTTAATTAGTGATTTTAATAGTTCATAGCAATAGTTGTGGGATTGTTTCTAACAGGTTCTATAAGCGCGATTTGTAATATTTTTTTTGCATTAGCTAACATATTTATCGAGGAAGGTCACACGTATTATAACAATAAACTGCGTTGTTAGCGAAACAGTGACTTCTTGTGCTTCTTCTCTAGCGTGGAGTAAAGGAAAAAACCATATCTTTTTTCTTCTTCTTCTTCTTTGACTTCTTTCTTCGAAAAATTGACAGAGGTAATGAGCTAATTTTACTTTACATTATAATATTAATAGTACTGTAATGCTTACTTATTTAAACTGGTAACCTAACAATTTTATATCTATATTTATAAAAGGTGTTACCGGGTCCGACATACCACTTCACCATTAGCTCCGGTGAGGTGATGACCCGTGGAGGTTTCCACACCTTTCTGAAATGTCTATAGATATTTCTGAACTGTATGTTCAGAATATTGACGATATCTACGGTAGGTATTGACTTTGTGAAAGTCACCCGGCACAATATAAACATTCTCAGCAAATTCTAACACGATGATGATGCCTATTTTAAACTAATGTCTCTCGTTTAAACATAAACAAATATTTAACTTAATGACTTCAAATTTTATTCCTCCGTTCAGCATTCTGATTTCCATTTATTATTGGCTTACTTTTAAGTAAACAGTTTTTTTTTTTTTTTTTTTAATAGAAAGAATACTAGCAACGTGGGTCACACATTACTAGTATTCTTGTTAACCCCTCCAGCTAAGCTAAATGCTTGTGTTAGGAGTGAGTTCACGCCGGTAGTGCACTGGGTGGGGTTCGAACCCGCAACCACTTGATCCCAAGTCCGACGCCTTAGCCATTACGTTATCTTATTAAATCCCTGTAATAACATAAAACTGCCTACTTAGTACCTAATAACATAAAATTAGCCATACCTTGTGCATAACAAAACTCGTAAACAAAAACTGCGTTGTTACACGCAAAATGATGTTCTAGCTAAACCACACAAAACACAGGTATTACCATAAACTTAGCATACTAGCGTAAAGTACTAAGTTTATAGGTATAATTGCTGGGGCAGGCAGCGGTTGTCTCTTACTTCCTGCTAATGCCGCTCGCGTCCCGCTCCACCCGCCGTCTGTCCCAACCCTAACACCTAATTCTTAAATGCGGTATTCTGTAAGGTTAAGGTATTTTTTTTATTCGAGGTCTAATGACTTGATTTTAGCACTGTACTTCGAGCACGAAAAAATATTGTAAACGTATCGAGTCCACGATACGACAACCGAGTTTTACCGCCTGGGCACGAAGTTGTATACTAATAAAATGTTTGTATAATTTTCAAGAGATTTAGCGTGTTCTTTATATATTTTTAACATTTTCTTGTTATTAGTACTTTCAACAATTTTACCCTATTCGATTAATTTCGGAAATGGCTATATAGACACTCAACGTATTTACTATATTTATTAGGTTTTAAACGTCATTTACGATGGATAATCCCTGACTCAAATTCAAGAGCCGCCCCTAAAACCCACGGTTCGCAAAATATTATTTATCTACTTTACAATGAGAAATGTAGGAGAAACAACGACAACCACGTTGTTTATATGAAGACGTAATCCATTACAATTGCAAATTTATTTAAAAGTAAAAAAATCTTCAAATCATCTTGCTAAAACCTGTTAAAACTACATAGAAAGTTTTTCATTTCAACACATAAATATCACACTCATCTGCACGTAATTTCAACAGAGATCGTGGATCGTGAGAATCAATGGAAAGCTGAGCGGTTCACGATCAGAATCGCCCACCACCAATAGTTGTGAAACACCAATCCCACGGGCAATCTCGCTAAAATTGCGACCGTAATATACGTTACATAAAATTACGTCATCCAAGGCGACTTGCAAGACAATGGTCATCACTTGGCTGTGGGTACGCGCGGACATGTATGATGATATTGTGAAATAGACAAGTCATTCGGGCCAGTGAAGATTAACCATACCTGAAAGTGACGTATTTAGTTCCTTTTTTAAATTGTGTAAACTTTAATGGACTGAAGTTCTTGTTAGTTTTTAGACGGATAATGAATGATAAGGCATTAATATACTTAACTGGTAATATTTAACTAAAACAATATTTAAAACTAGCCGCTCCCCTCAGGGGAGTGGCGTGATGATAAATAGCCTTTTAACGTTCCTCAAAAATAGGACTATCAAGTGCAAAAACGTTAGACTGGTAGAACCTGATATACGCGATCAAACAATCCTTCATCTTTATTACATCGTTGGTAAAAATATATATTTTGAACAAATGGTTTAACAAAGACAAAACCAATTTCTAAATTCTTAGTTAAAATTTCTTGATAACCTGCCTTAATACCACAGAGAGAAAGCAACTACATATAAAGTAAATGCATACCTTTTTGATAAATTGATGTGACCGTCATCTACTGTTACGTAGGCGAGAATACCATTCCTATAAAACGATACACATCCACAGCGCTTCGTTCTTTAATAAATAAACACTCGATTTAAAGTACCCATTCATTGCGTTAATAGCTTTGTATTGCTATTGTAGTTAAGTATCGATGAGACTGGCGAAGTTCATCGCACTCCGCTTGACCATATGAAGAGAAAAATATTTTTTGTCTCAGCACGTTTAAGAAAAAAAAAGAATTTTTCATTGTGAAGAGCCACACCTCTGATATGGTAGTATATTACCGTACTTATTTATTTATTTATTTATTAGCAAGAAATATGGTATAAAAGATGGGTACAATAAAAGTTGTTCAAGACATATTTCGCCAGTACAATATAAGTTGTTCAAGACATATTCGTAAACATTCTAACTGTAACGAAATCATTATACAGCAAACTTCAGTGTCATCTAGCGGCGACAACCTGAACTACACATAGGAACAACTAATCCTGTACCGCGCAATAAAAATTCTTTTTTGTGAACTTGTGAATAGATTTCAATATTATTGAATTCGTTGTACTCACGGTGGGTCCCATTTAAATTGGAATAAAATAGTCTACCTCTAAGGGCGGAACATTAAGAATACAGCTTATTACGATGACCAATTATCAATTTTTTTAAGTTAACTATTTTAGACAATTAGTTAATTGAATTATTTAATCTGATAAACATGCATGCAACACAAGTGTCGTCACTTTAGCTTTGACAAGTCTGTTCCCTCTCTAGGATCTCTGGCGACCGCGACCCTACTTACCCTACCAGCAATGTAGCACCATTTCTACACGTGACTAAGATCGGTGCAATTCGGTCGAAACGTGGTTCAGCCAAACTAATTTATTTATATGTCGCATCCGGAAATGATAACGGTTGTTAAACGAAACGAGAGGCGCCACTGTCGCGCCTTTCGGTCTGTGCGCTCTCGGCAGAGCCATAGTGTAATCGCTCGTGTTGGCAAGTCGTCATTCACGATACGTCGACCGTCGAGTAACCACATTTAAGAACTGTCTTACCGTTTCATACCTAACCTTATTTTATTTTTGTAACCTACCTACAAAACTCAAGAGTGTTTCTACATTTCATACGTTTGCCAACTACTTGCCCAAGAGATAATGGCGGTCGACAATCTGTTTCTGCGACATATATTATCGCGATTAAATCCCGATTTAAAAATCTAATCTACACTCACACCTGTATCTACCTAGGTGTATTAAACACACATTTAGCCAAATATAATTTGGACCCCTTCATGTTATTACATGTGTTAGGCTATTGCCGTCGTCCGGGCACATTGGGAATTAATGATGGGAAAATTGGGACTATATTGAAAGATAAGCAAGAAGGGGAGGCAACGGGAAAACGGTTTTTTTTATTTAGTAATTTAAAAAAAAATGTTTGTCTTCATACTCACCTGATGAAAAGTGACGTTGAAGACGAAGATAGTACACGTCTATCCAAGAGAAACCTATTCACTCTACTCTTGGATTCCAGGATTATAATTGTCTGAAAAAAATAGACGCAGGCAGCTCATTCCAGACCTTGGTGACTCGAACTAGTATGCTGCATATAGTAGTCCGATGAAGGAATGGCGAAGGTTCAATTAACTCGTGGAGAGCTTTCGCATACTCACCAAAGTGAACCCTATAAAAACGCGTAATAATGATAATAAACGTTTTTTTGCTGATCATATATTTACTCTCTTTTATAAGTCTATCAAAGAACCCTCGGAGAGCATTTCTAGTGGAGAGGGAGACGCGTGCAATCAACGCATTCCTGTCGCAACAATACGTTAATGTACTTGATCCGTGCACTAGTCTTCGCTATTGCGTCCACCATTGTTTATTTAATTGCTAATTACTCAAACTGAAGAAGCTATTTCGACATTGTGTACACACTGAGATGTACGGTGTGCACAACAATTAAAATAATGGACCAGATGTGAAGCGTAATAGTTTGTAAGCTTTTGATTTTTGATCTCATGGCATTATTATTAAATAGCATTGTTTAGTGACTTTTTGTATTGCCAAAATTAAAGTGAGACATCTAATGACAATTGTTACGAGTTAATATTATATTATACATTTATATATATATATGTATATATATATATATATATATATATATATATATATATATATATATATATATACATAATATATACAATATATATATATATTTGTATATCGCACCTTTAGAGTCATAAAGGCCTAAATCGTATTGGGAAATTAACTCCATGACATTGATATTGACTTTAATCAACCATATATCGACTAATAATAAGAAAGAAAAATATTTTATTTGTATCTTCAGTTATAACAATAAAAATCATATGACTTAAGACTAGGGTGGTACTGAAGACCAAATAGGGTACCTGCGCCAGCTAGTGTCGCAGATCGCTCTGCAACGCTGGTATTCTCGCAGGCCCCAATTAAATTTAAATATCTATATTATTATATATACATATTATAATTATATTCCTATTTTACATAAAAATAATATCAATAATGTTATATAAATAATCATATACTATATAATAAAACAGGGAACAGGTACCTACAATACGCAACGATTTACTATTAACGTCTGTCATAAAATTTATTGCATGAAAGAATAATACACAAATAAATTTGTAAAAAATTTGTTTCCTCAAAAAATACAGTTCAGCGCCTTCTTCTTCTCTGTTAGTCAATTGATTTTCTTTTTTAGGTTGCCGTACGATCGAATGAAGAGAACGGAACCCTTATAGCATTACTGGTGCGTCTGTCAGTTCGTCTGTCACAGCCAACTTGCTCGGAATCTACTGGACCGATGAAGTTGAAATTTGTATTGTACTTATGACGCAAATATAGACGTGCAACGTTAATAAAGGACTTTCGAATGTGAGGGTCAATTTTGGATGCCAAATTAAAAAAATATATAATTGCAAAATGTACCGTGTGAGATATCAAATGAAATGGCTTGTTGTGAGGGTCTCATATTTTTTTTTTATTTTAACATCATTATGAGTGTGTGAGAAAATTCTTATTAATTATGTGCAACAATAGTTGGCAGACTTAGGTGCCAACTACTATTACAAAATACAATTAAGATGTAAAATTATATTGTAGGTTTACAATGTTTTTAACAATATTACTATATGTAAGTTTTCATTTTATTAAAATTGAAAACTAATATAGAAATATGACACATAATTTAACAAAACCTGTGTTTGTATGTGTGTGGATGGGTGTGTGACAGTGTTAAGCACACTGTCAAACAAATGTGTATATTATATTCATTTAAATAAGCTTTCTGGTCTGGTTAATGTTGTAGGCAATGTTTAATTTTGGATGGTTATATTTAGTTTTTCAATTAAATTATGGTAAATTCGAGCTGATTATACAACAGTGGTGAGCCATGCTTCGGTACGTATGGGCCGGCTCGACCGGAATGATACCACGGCCTCACAGAAAACCGGCAGCGAAGCAATGCTTCGATGTATCTCACCGAGTGAGTGAGGATACCAGAGGCCCTAACCCTTCCCTCTCCCGTTCTTCCCCTACTCCCACCTTAAAGGCCGGCAACGCACTTGCGACTCTTGAGTTGCAGGTGCACATGGGCGGCGATAGTCACTTACCATCAGTTGACCCGTTTGTTCGTTTGCCCTCAATATTACGTCCTCGCCAGTGAGGTTCAATGCATTTCCATTAAGCAGATTCTAGGAACTCTACGGGATGAGGTAGACAGAGTGCTTTTGTTTGTGACTTTGGGTCTAGAAAGTGCTCTGCGATTCTTGCTCTTGTCTTTTGCAAGTTTGTGCCTTTGGGAAGACAGAAATTGAACTGACAAGAACTTTGAATTGTGGTATTCTAAAACTTTCTCACGTAACGGCAATACAGGCTATTTGTCTTAGATATATAGAAATATCAATAAAAATATGCGATTAGCAAATATTTTAAAATTCTTTACGCAATAAATGGAATAGGTAGGTAAATATTCGTCCGCGCTAATAGACACACGGATGTGTACACGAAATATCCATTAATATGTCGTTACATCTCGCCAAATGTGAATGTATTATTATGCAATCTATGGAAGATTGCATGTACCAACATATTTTTATGCTGAAGAAGGTGAAGTCTTTCAGACACTTTAATCCGATAACTTTTGTCCAAATTGTCTTATCAAACGGCGGTAACCATTTGATCGATAACTAAGACAACAGCCTTGCGATCAAAAGGATGCTGATTTTTACCCTATCCAGTATTACGACCATTACATAAACAAAAATATTAATGGCTTTTTAACAATGTTGACAAAGTCGATGGATAGGGAGTAAAATACAAAGGCAATTCCTATGGGTGCAAGAATGTCAGAATTAACACAATACCGGGTTCATAAACCACACAGTTTCCCGGCACGGATGGTTCAACTTGGCCCAGGAACTTCTGAGCCGATGGCCGAAGTGCTGACAGCCACAGCCACGGCGTAAAACTCAGAATTCCTTACTCCAGTACTTGTGAGGACTATTATTTCAGTACCTATTTTTATTCAATGGACGTACGACTTCATCTTTCTTCTCACTGCCTTTTCCATATTAGACACATGTCTAACACAAACCATCCACTGTCTTAGACCTTTCTCTGCTCTTGGCTGAATATTATGAAATCCTCTCACGACATTCCTTTTATGCCAACTCATTGTATGCCGATAGAATGAAAGACGTTCACTGAGCGACTTTATCATCATTGGCGCCACTTTCATACTTCCGTTAACTTAATGATTCCTTGCCTATTCTTATCAGACCGTACACCATTTCAACAATAATGTTCACAATAAACATTAACAAAACAAAATACATTCTTAAGAAAGTTTGAAATGTATCTAACACAGATTAAAAAACATCTATACAAGTTCTTTCTATTTCAAATAACGTGTAAATATTATTGTCCAATTCCACACGTCTTTACATATACATATATATCATAACTGGTCTTTAGATGCCCTGAAGTTTGATCAGAAAGCCTCTGATTAGCTGCAAGAAGAAAGTGCAGTAAATGTCTTTAAATGACTAAAGACACTTTAGGAAGATTAGGTTTTTTGTGTTCATCTTTTGTCTTGGACATCGTGACAATTTGATTTAAATAACATCAAGAATGATTAACAAAAAACTATTCACATTTTGAAACTTATTTTTATCAAGTCTTTGTACAGAGTTGCTAAAACATATCCCGCTAAGTGTTTACAACCTCTTCACATTGTTAACACACGTTAAACCACAAGTGACATCATGGAATTTTAAACATACATAAATACGGCAACGGGATTAATGCCTGAAGAGAAATCGAATCTTTATTTGCCTACAGAATTAATTGAGAGTTTTATGTAAGGTTCTCATTTTCTACACATTGCACGATCTATGATAGTAAAGCTATACACACACTGAAGTGACTTAACTACATGTCAATCTTAGGGTCACTCGTGAAAAACTTCACCTTTCTCTGAATATATTCGTGAACTCGAAGTCAGACCTTATAACATATTTTTGAAAAATGAGTCCCAGGTTTGAAGAAGGTGGATCACTTGACAATAATTAAAAACCCCTAAGACTGTCGTAACAATCAAAATCCCAGAGAATGGATCAAAGTCCAGAATTTGATTCTATTTATAAATGTTTATCGACATCACCCCATTTTTTTAAATCACTTTACTTAAACTTAACCAAATACTTACTTAAAAGGCGATCATTTGACACTAAATAATTTCGATGTCAGACTGAGAGTCTCGCGCTATAGTAGGCTCTATTGTCTCCAGAAACTTGACACTCCATCATGATCTTTCTTCTCTTCGCAGGCCAAGGACGAGATGGAAATATGTAGTGTCATCTTTCCACGTTCTATTGGGCCTATCTCTAAATCCTCGACCATAGAGGGACAGCTGTAGTGGTAAATTGCCTATGTAACCAGGGGCCTTCTCTTGAAGTGACCATACATATAATGTCCCGTTACGAATTTTACATACACTAGCCTTTCAACATGTAACGTGTTTTATAATGTAGTCTAGTATCTACGACTTATAGCGTGCGCAGACCTTAAGCTAGTACAAACACAACTTGCACAATGATCTCACACGCATACAGCGAATGTTATCAATCATCTGTAGATTTATCATCTTATGAAAACCGTAGGTACCTACGCAATTTAGACTGAATGATGTGTCAAATTGATAACGTGCTTTAGATTTTATATCACGTAGTTTAATGTGATAAAGCGGGATTCACGTTATATAAGTACGACCAGTTATTATGATTGAATATTTTGCGATAATAACAGCGAATGAATTCAATGAAAGCCTTGCTCAAATTTAAGGAATCCCTAACATGTTAATCAACTTTAGCGTCTATTCTTGATATGAGTGAAAATGTAGAAAGTAGAAATGCGACCGTATCTCAGTTAATAAATACTTCTAAATTATCTAAGGCTTCCACCAACCCATTTAACTTTTGGAGATAAGGAATTACTAGTCTCTCGGGACTCAACAGGGACTCAACAGTGCGAAAAAAATATGATTCCAAATCACGGATTTTTTCTGAGTTACGATTCAATCGTCGTATCATTTGCATTCCAGAAACAACTCATTTTGGCCATTTAAAAATATAATAGAATTAGAAGGATATATAGAAAATAGATAATTGGATAGATTATTAGAATATACAGAATGTATATATATATTTATTTCAATATGCTTACCTTTTAGTAATCGTTGCACTAAACTAACACACCTGTATTACTATATCCCGTTACTGCAAATGAGTGTAATAGTCTAGTCAACAAGTTCAAAAACGTGTTAAAAAGACATAAAGCTCCTAAAAATACGTGCGATAGCTCATTCGATTCGGAATGACGTCTAGAAAAATGTTTTTTAAGGGCTTATTAGCACATGAAAAATTGCGATTGTTATTAACAAAATAAGATAAAAAATTGATGAATTTCGTTTTTTGTTAATAACTTCCAAAATAATGATATTTAAGGAGTTTTGAAAAAAGATCCAGAGAGAAGAGGAAATTTTCAATAAAAAAGTCCTAACTCCCGGAACTCTATCTCTATTATTTATAATTTTATTTTAACGCTGAAAATAGGGCTCCGCGCGATCATTACGGCATAAGCGCGCCGTCTAAAAACCCGGTATTTCACCTAAAATATTTTTTATAGTATTAAATAACAATTTAAAAATTTGAATAAATTGTGGTGTAATCTAGACACTTGAACGAAAAAAACCTCGGCGAAAACAAAAGTTTTTGTCAATTTTTCAAAAAGTTACACTATTGTTCATTAACAAAAAAAACTCCAATCTCTCTTTTTATAAATTACGGCATAAAAGTTTAAATAATTGGCCTATAAATTTTTAGCTTCGTGGAGCTCTTCTCAGCGGCACCACTGAAGCAGAAGAGATAAGATAATAATAATAATAACTTCACACATCTCACACACGGCCGTCTGATACCAAACTAGGCAGAGCCTGTACTATGGTAACCAGACTGCTGATAATCATACTTATATATTTCTAAATACATACATATTATAGATAATACACCCAGACACAGAACAAATTATCGCGCTCATTACACAATTATTTGTCCTGAGTGGAAATCGAACCCACGACCTCTGGCTTAGCAGTGAGGGTCACTAACCATTAGACCAACAGGCCAGAATAGAGAGATCGCCAAGTACGTGTGCCTGAAGCTGAATTACGCGCTGAGAGTGCAGCTGCTTGAGTCGCGCCGCAACATCAACTCCAAGGGGTTTGTGGTGCGAGTATCCAACTGTTATCTGCACCAGGTATTAGATGAAAGCTTTTGGCGGCGTGGTATTCCGCCGCTTCAAGGGACAAGTACCAATGAACCGCACAAAGACATAGTGCAAGTAGTGAGTGAGTGAGTTTAGTTTTAAGTTATATTTACTAACACGATAATGTTTTAGTATGTATATTTAGACTAAGTATTTATCTATGGGCCTATGCAGCCTGAAATAAATAATAATTATTATTATAATTAATGACTGAGTTGATAGTTTTACAAGGAGTTATTGAAACCGGAATTGTTTCTTACCTCAAAATTATGATATACATATTAATATGTACACTACTACTCGCGGGCGACCGTCTACAAGTTTTTTTATATCCCTTGGGCACTGTAGGTACTTTGCCTGACAAAGTGAATGCAAAATTTAATGATGATCGGATGAAATTTATTGAAATTATAACAAACAATCAAACGTACAAAGCAGTGGCGTAACTATACCATCTGAGGCCCGTGGCTAATTCATTAATACATTTTATAATTAGTGCCTCCTGTATTCAGGGCCCTTTGGTGTACGGGTACGGGTTGTTAACCGAGAATTTTCTTTTTTAACTAGTATATATTTAAAATAAAGAATAGGTGTAAGAACACGTCCTATGCTACATACACACTTATCCCAAGCTTATACATACTACATTAGACGTAATTTGTAAAACATTAATTAAATAGGTAACTGCTTTTATATTTTTATAAAAAAAAAAAAATGAGTGTCGAAATTAGGTACCGTTGATAAAAGTGTGCAATGCATTTGAAGACAGAATCTTCGTGTTGCCATTTAAATGATATCAGGCGTCTTGCATCTTACGAAAATGTCATTTCAGTCATCCAAATAAACATTTTGAAGGCAACCTTATCTAAGTACAGTTATGTATATTTGTTTCTTTGTGACCTTAGGTTTTGGTATTTGTGTTTATAGCCGTATATTCTTAGACTATTCATGTACTAGATCGTTCAATAAGTCCCGAGACTAACTAGGAGATGGAGCATATATTAATTTATTTTTTTATTTTTGTGAATGTACTAGGCATTTTGTCTTATAATTCGATAGAGCCGGCTGCACGCACGATAAAACGTGACTCATGCGGCGTTACCTCGCTCTGAGGCGTTCCACTTATGACGTTGTCACGTTCAACTATCGTCAGTAAACCGACTTTACAGACAACCGATTTTTTTTTTTTTGAAAATCGAACAATAAAATATCAGTTACAGATGTTTATGTTACGCGATTTTGTAATTTCGTGTGTTGATAAAACATTGTTTTATTTTCAAGCACATCAGTGGCTTATACAAAAACTTCGATATCGCCTAGTACTTAGGTTGTGAAGGTCTGATGGCAGTCGCTTCACGTAAAATATCAAAGTTCGGCCGTATCGTAGTTAGATTGAAAGCCGACCCCGAATTGGGAAAAGGCGCGGAGGATGATGATGATCAGTGGCTTATACGAGTAAATGACGCTGAACGCTCTGGTCGCCCAAATGAAGCAGTGACCCCACAAAACATAGGCCAAGTCCTAAAAATCGTAAAGGAAGATCGGAAGGTAAAAGTGCGCGAGATAGCTGAGATAGCGAAAATTTCAACTGGTTGTGTTTTCACTATTTTACTTCAAAACTTGACCTTAAAAAAGCTTGTTTCCAAATCAGTGGATTAGTATCCATATAATAGTGGATAAATCCATAGCAGGTCTAGTTTCACTGGAAATCGTGAAAGTGAACAACCATGTTTCACGTTTCACCCCTAAAAGTTCACTCCATTGCATTTTCCTGTTGGTTTCACTATATTTTTTCTTCCGCCTGATTTTTACGCTGTTATAAATTTTTTATACCAAAAATTATTTGCGCTGGTCTAAGGAAATTTCCAAATATCAAAATATGTATATGTCACACATAAATCAATGTATGAAAAAAACTTAAAAAAAAAACTAAAAATTTGTTGTCTCAACAACATTGGTTTTACAAGCTTTTATTTGTTTTAAATGTTTGTAAGTATGTGTTCGGTACAAATCTTGAACTAAATTATAACTAAATAATAATATGATACCATGGAAATGTTCTGATGATGGAGCAGCAATTAAGAACAGGAATCGGATCAACAAGAAAAAAAAGACGCACGAAATGAAAAAAATTGTCAACACATGTCTGAAAAGTATCCTAATAATAAAAATTGTAGTGTTGTGTAATGTTATAAATTGATGAGTTTGATTTAATTTGATGTATTTTCTTCTCTTTAAAGCATTTAAATAAATTTTACAATTATTTTTTTCGGACAATCGGTCGGATCGAACAAGAAAAGGACAAGAAAAACAGGAATAAAACTAGGAAATAATTACGATATTCACAATGAGTGTTGATTAATCGAAATAAAAACACAAAAAGTACATCATCACAAAATATAATATTTCATACTCTTTCAATTAATTTCATCACTTTCAAATCACAATGCAATTGACAAAATAATAACCAACGTGAAATACTTTTCCTATGCATATACATATGTTACTTGTTCATTGTTCTACTTATATACTAACAATTGGCACTTAGTGAGCACAATATAATAATGTACAGTATTATTTACATTATTAATAATAATTATATTTACGTATTATGATAGAATTGATGGAAAACAGAACCGCCTGTCTTAGGAAACTTATACAAATTACACAGCCCTACTGAATTATAACGTAAACAAATTGTCTATGGTCCATAGATTTCATGTAGCTAGATAAGGCATACTTAAAACGTGTAACGTTGTACATAGTAATGGAACAGTTCATCATATATAAATAGCGATCATAACAACGGAAGAAATAGGTAAGTTTATGGGTGTTATAACTCCTTTTGGCTTTTTCTTATTAGTTAAAATTGATTATATCGTTTTACATGCCATTTATATAAATGTTGTTAAAAATTAAATGACATGGTACTGTTAAATGATATATGATTTTAACAGTACCATTTGTACAAAGTTCTTTATCGCAAGTTACACCGACCGTCTAGCCGGAAAAAAATGTTAGCACAACGAAAAATGCTGACCGCAATTTATTTTGTTTTTACACCATCTGTGGATTCTGCGCGATACTACTGTAATATCTTGTATACTAATTATCCGTATATTAGTTAGGGCAACTTTTACACTTGGCAGAGTTTTAATGTAGAATTTTTACAATATCAACTATATTTTGATACGATATATTTAATTCGTCAAATATCGGCTATATTACTATATTTAAATATTATTTCATTCTAACCGGGTGTACCAAAGTCATCACACGCGTTTTTATTTTTGGTTTACGTTATAATACACTAGCACCTCTTTTGATACATGATGCCGAGTTTACGAAATATTTAAATGTATTTAATATAAAATAACTAATGTATTATAATTTTCTAATAGGACGAAAACTGATTTGTAATTACTAAAGACTGACTGACAGTGCGAGGTGGCGCTGGAGCAAAACCGAGATGGGTGAAATTGGAGACAATGTCCATTATGATCTAGAGACAAATGTCTATGTGAATAAATGCAGCATTAAATGTCATACATTAATGATTAGTAAAGCGTAGGTATGGACATCATTCTACTATATTACTGTACCTTTTTAAGTCTACATTAGTAGTCTACGTTTTAGACAAGGCCAAATTCAAAGAGCCCTTTAGAATAGACTATAATGATCATAAATAATTTTAGTATATGTGAGAATGGAATACACGTATGTAAAAAACAATCACTTTATAAAATGTTAATACAATATTTAAATAATGTTATTCTCAGAATTATTGGTTTATTCAGAGTAAGTAAATAATAATATAATTTGAAACCCCGATAAATTTTTCTATGTATTGTAGTATCAACAAATTGAGGTAATTACTCGTATTAATTTATGCTGATGTACAACCTGACGTAACTGATATAAGGTCTTCATGTTATGATTGATTGATGATATGATTTTGGTTGAAAACGTATCCCACAAAACTAGGCAAAATTAATATATAAGTACCGTCAATTTATTCATATTTATAATATATGTATATACACACGCTATACTGGTGAGTATTTAAAAAATATATCGTGTTCGCATTATATTACACTGAATACAATATTGCAATAAAATTATATAAAAGTAGGTATATGACTTCATTATAAAACTGAACTAAATACCAAAAAACACAAGAATACCATTAAAAATGTAGATGCTATATATAGTTAAAAATTGTAATTTACAAAATTATATACAAAAATAGTGTTGTTCTACAAAAGCTTACAAAAATAATCTTCTTATTAGTTATCTACATTTATAACTAATCTCTAGACCTGGCATCATGTTCACGTCTCCTATATAATAAGTAAGTAAGTAGCCTTTAAGTGGTACTGCCTACAGCCTATTCTGAATTGAATTTGATAAATATCATCACAACCAAACATACGAGTATTGTATGAAAATGCTTTAAGAAAAAATATTAACAAAAGATAAACAGCATTTATCTACGAGACACTAAAACATGTATAAAAATAAACATTCAAATACCTAATGACATCAAATATCTTAAAAATCTCATTTTTATCTTATTGTATTGTTCACATGAATAAGGCACCTGATTATAACACAATTTTATGTAAAGTTATCTATAAAGTTGATGATTATGAAATATCGTAACTTAAAGATAAAAAAAATATTTTTAATCGTTTTATAATCAACTGATAGTGCAGAAAAGACCTTGGCCTCGATACCCATTAGTTGAAAATAGCGGAAGATACTGAATGTCGGGCAGTGGTTCATCGATCATTAATGACGTATAGATGTACAAGTCTTGTTCATTTTACACACTATGGCCGCTTATGTAGTTATTATATCTTTACATATTTAAATTTGATCAAGGCGATTAATATGGTCTGTTAGACATTCTAATTTACTTTCATATAATGTCATAATTGTAACACTTTATTAGCTCAAAAGTACCTACCTAGTGTAAAATAATAATGTATTACAATGTATTGCATGAGATGAGCGATAAGACCGCCGATTGATATGCCTTAATGTTTATGTTGTATCTTAAAAGATGTACAAAAAGAGATAATAATAAAATATAAAAGTATACACAAGGCATTTGCCCGAAGTGGTACTTTATTTATTAGTGGTACTTATTTTTCTTATGATTTTATATCTGAAACCTTTATAATCCTGTGTTGCAATGAAAATGCTATAAATAAAACAGACAAGACATTTTCAAAGCTCTATTAGTTTTCAAATCTTACATGTCTTAAAAAAAATTAAGGGATTTTGCATTAATTACCTATCGACCACATATCACTTTATAGCTTTAGATAACTTTTATAAATTAGCATATCAATAACATGATTTATTTGGATAATTAGATTAATAAAATATAATTAAATGCATAATTAAAGATATGGAATCACTTGTATAAGATAGAATAATAGGATATGTACAAGTAAGGTTTGACGCTATAATATAAAAATTACAATATTATTAATTTATAAAAATCGAGGCTGACGATTTCCTAAAAAAAAATACAAATAAATTTATTGTTACTTACTTTTCGACATCTTAATTTGCAGTTTTTATACAACGTTATTTCATATAATCATCAATCTAAACCTGTTTGGATAAGATAAAAATTATAAAATTTGTTATAATTTCTATCGTATCATTAGGACCACTTACACCCGCTATAACTAAATATGTACAGATGTTAACTTAACATGACATCATTAAGGACATCAACAAAAGGGCTTAACTAGAATTCGTACTCATAAAAATCAGTCCACATACCCCAAAAATCCAGGCCTCACTATAACCCTGTACTATCTAGCACCATTTTTCTCTTCAGCCAATTCATTAGCCTCAGCCTTTTCATCAGCTTCCGTCTCTTTAACACTTTTGGCATTATTTTTTTTATGTTCAGAGACGTTTGATTTGTCTGCTTCAATTTCCTCTTGATTTTCATCATCTCCTTTGTCCTCAACTTCATCATCTAACTTTTGTTCTACTTCAGCTTTATCGGCTGCCGCCTTTTCAGCTGCCGCCTTATCAGCTGCTGCTTTTTCAGCTGCCGCTTTTTCAGCAGAAGCTTTTTCAGCTGCCGCCTTATCAGCTGCTGCTTTTTCAGCTGCCGCCTTATCAGCTGCTGCTTTTTCAGCTGCCGCTTTTTCAGCAGAAGCTTTTTCAGCTTCCGCCTTTTCGGCTGCAGCTTTTTCAGCTGCAGCTTTTTCAGCTGCCGCTTTTTCAGCAGAAGCTTTTTCAGCTGCCGCCTTTTCAGCTGAAGCTTTTTCAGCTGCCGCCTTTTCCGCTGAAGCTTTTTCAGCTGCAGCTTTTTCAGCTGCCACCTTTTCGGCTGAAGCTTTTTCAGCTGTAGCTTTTTCAGCTGCCGCCTTTTCGGCTGAAGCTTTTTCAGCTGCCGCCTTTTCAGCTGAAGCTTTTTCAGCTATCACCTTTTCAGCTGCGGCTTTCTCAGCTGCAGCTTTGTCAGCTGCAGCTTTTTCAGCCACCGCTTTTTCAGCGGCTGCTTTTTTGTCTGCTTCAATTTTTTTCTGTTCTTCTGCTTCTTTTTCTTGTTGTGCTTTTTGCGCCTCTTCTTCAACGTTTTCCTTATTATCTTCAGGCCATAATAATTCAGGATGATTCATCATATAGTAAGCCATATGTTTGTCACTCCCATATGTAGAAGCTTTGGTACCTAGACACATCAAAAATTGAGCTCTTTCCAGATTTTTATCACATGCAACAGAATGAAATATATGCACAAGACTGCTGTCAGCTGTTCTAAATACTGATAAATTTGAATGAATTAACGTTTCAAACATTTGCACATCTTCCATACCCCAGCCCTTGATGGTAAGATCAAATCCACCGACTCGTTCGAAATCGCACTTATAGATAGCAAGGATACCAAAACCATATTGTCTGAAGTATCCATTATCATTATTTATTTCTTTGGTGTACTTCAAATTAATCAATTCCTTTTCTGTTTTTGGTACTTCTACGACTTCATCGATTGCGCCATCCGCAGTCTCTTCCACAGGGTTGTCACCCAGCAGTTTGTTGTAATCTTCACCTGTGACAACTTCAGGATTGTACTGACTAAAAACTATAGGAAAATATACTTGGTTATACTTTATCGTGTGTATTCTTATTCTTCTGAGACTATCAAAATTGAACATCATATCTACATCTATAAAGAAAACCAGGTCATCACTGGAGCAAAGTTTGAGCCCCTCTGTCAACGCAGCGCCTCTCGAGAAAGATTCGGTACCCATTGCGACAAGTTTAATATCTTTACCGTATTTATCTACATAAAAGTTTATTAAAGATTCAGTATTTTGATAATCTAAAGGACTGTTTGGATCTAAATAATCCACGACTATCAAACTCACAGCCTCATTCGTCATCAGTACTATTTCCTCGTAATTTTGCATAAATCTTCCAAAAGTTTCTTGCCTTCCCGAAAGTGGGAGTATGAAATAAATTCTTCTATCATATACGGAATACTCTTCAAAATCAACAGAGTCCCACTTTAATGCTTTAGGTAAATTCTGTAACTTCATTAAGCCACTTTCAAGAGCTTCCCTGACACCAAATCGACCAAAATCTAAGAAACTATCTTGCTGTTGCGGCTTGGATTCGTCGAAATCTTCATAATCGACTGGACTAGGATTGGTTTCAGTCTTATCTAAAATATCTGGATCTTCGAATGGAGGTGGATCTCCCATTGGCAGTTCTCTGATTTCCATACCTGAAAATCAAAATACTTTCTTTCAGTATATCAATTGGAATTATATTTAATTTACGTCCTTACTTTTATGTTAATTATTAAATGGAATTTATCATTTCAGCATCATCACGCGTGGAAGACGCAAGACTCTTGTTCGACAACGGAAATCCGCTTATTTGTTAGTATAGGCAATTAAACCAGTCAATGTCACAGCAACCACTGACATTTGGCCTGCATAAAAAGTTGCTTTTGATGAGTTAATTATCCCAATAGAATACAGTATGGCATGAGAATTATAAAATATAAAATTTTAAGCTATTAACCATAAAAACTATGACAAAGTTGGTAGCTACGAGTATTAGCTCTCTACGCTGACCAAGCAAAACACACAGAGGCACCTATGGCTCGTCCTTCAAAACTCGTCTGCCGTATGCAATTAATAAGAATCTTAATAGTATTGTAGCAGTACTCAACTTACCCGTAAATGATTGTTGAAGATATGCGTGCCTTCTCACCGCGGCCGTCATCTTCCGGCCTCTATACCTCCTGTACTTGAGGAGCAAGTCCAGTACATGATCAACTCCATGAAGTGGTTGCAGTCGGGTGTACCCGTACAAAAGTTCGTTAAAGTCTATCACACGGCCCCGTTGTCTTGATGGCGCGTTTATTATCTCCATCACCTGGAATTTTAAAGACCACAACGATAAAGTACAAGGTAAGGATAGACACAAATCGTAACTGTTATAAGGGACAGAAGTTCCTACTCAAAGAATAGGCAGAATCTACTCGTACGTAGTTCATAATGCACTGTTGTTTTATGTACCTATGTGTAAAAAAAATTGTAAGTATGTACATTGTTCATATATGTACTATACATGCTGCAGGATAGTATACTCGAGTACCTACTGTCCGCCAAAATTTTCGATTTTTTTAAATTTATTATAGTATTCAGCAATAATTTAAAAGCTACCTACTTCTTCTTTTTCTGCATCACACAAAGGTTGACTGGTAGAAATGCCTTGGGCATTAAGTGTAAATAAATAAATTACTAATTGATTATATCGTCATGCGTATAAAAAGATTACACCAAAGTGTCTAATATAGCTAGTTACTAACGATTAATCAAAAAGTATGTCCTACTACTTAGTATAAATTACTTAATCAGTTTACTAAAGTTCCTTGTAGGCTATTACTCAGTAGTGGATTATATACAGGATGAAATTTGTTTAGAGTGTTTTAGATTTACAGACTATTTCATATACTTAATAAAATGTAACGTGAGCTAATGTGTTTATTATTTTCCATCCATGATTTTTTTTGTTCCTTTTTTTTTAATATTTTTGCCTTAATTTGTAGTTTCCTTTGTTCCACAGCCTAATTTTAGTTTATTTACTTTTATTTTTAATAACATAATGGCGCACAACAATAAAAGTTAAGTAATACAATTTACTAAATATTGTTAAAACGATCTAGTGTTTTAAAAGAGTGGCCGTGAGTTTGTTTGCCCGACTTCTTCTCACAAGGCTCAACCATTTGGAAATGGGCGCTCATAGATCGACAGAGGCAGGTATGATATATATTATTGATTTATATATGATAGATATTATGTTATTCATTTGTTTTTATTTTACATTTGACAAAGCAAACTATTGTGGCAGTGACTCTATGTGTGTTGATCTATAATTTTTAATTAAATTTTTTTTTTATTGACGATTTCGGATAATTACCTCTCTAATAACATCATCCAAAGCTTCCTTGAGCGGTCCCTCTATTCTCCTCTTGGGGTTAGCGTGGCTGGAAGAGTATAAGGACTTGCTGATAAAGTCGAAGGTCACTATGTCTTCAACTGAGTTTGATTTGTATCTGTTCATGTCTATTGGAGCACCTGGAATAAGGTATTATGGGATTAATTTTGTGCAAATTCTGGGCTTATGGAGAGGCACTCCCGGATGACACACTTATGGAGACGGAGACCGGAACCAGATACCATGCTGAGATGAAATAATTCTTTTGTTAAAATGGACTAAGTGACTATTTACAGAAAGTATATAACTCTTGATCTTTCCTATTTAAATATATAGGTTTGATCAGTACAGATCTTGTATTTATATCCAGGGCTTATAGTTTTGGTGTTACGATATAGGCAAGCTATGGCTAAGTGGTAACCGAGTAGGTTAACACATTACAAAGTTAAGTAATACTAGCCAGGTCAGTCTCGGATGGGTGACCGTTCTTAACAAATTGAGACCCCTCCGTGCCTCGGAGAGCACGTTAAACCGTCGGTCCCGGGTGCCATACAAATATCTGTGGCATTCGTTACGGGTAGTTGGAGCTCTAAAAAAAAAAGTCCGACAACCTGGTCTAACTACAGAACTTCGATATCGCCTAGTACTTGGGTTGTGGAGGTCTGATGGCAGTCGCTTCACGTAAAATATTAAAGTTCGGCCGTATCGTAGTTAGATTGAAAGCCGACCCCAACTTAGTTGGGAAAAGGCGCGGAGGATGATATAGGCAACGGTAAGTGGTAACCGCATATAGGCCGTTTGCTTACTTGTCAGCATAGATGATATTTTTTCAATTCAATTGTGTTATTAAAATAGTTATCTTGGGTTTTGAGGATATGAGCATCATATTGTTACGAACGCCTACAAGACCCACGGTGCCATTTAATGTTCGAGTATAGGAAGTCATAGAAGATTACGGTTATCCAAATTGAGACGCACGCCATCTTTTAACAATAAACGGAACTTCCAGAAAATTTGGTTTCGAGTTTTCGTTAAATGTTACGAAATCTCTACGAAATAACGTTCGAAGTATAAAAGGGCAAGTTGCATTGCAGTATTAATTGAGTTTTAGTTGAGAGATCAGCGAGTAAACAAGTGCTAAGTACAAGTGAATACAAAAGTGGAAATAGTGATAATTTAAATAGTGAGAATTAATTATAATAGTGTTATTTGCGAATTATTAAAATAAATTGTGTCTATTTTGGTAATAAATTGGTATAACTTTCTAATCCCGAACCTCAGCTCATATATGTAGATAGATATGTTGTGATTTGTGAAATTGGGTATAGACACGAGAAAGTATTATACATACATACGTAGACTCACGCCTATCTCTCCGAAGGGGTAGGCAGAGATGTACTTAAAAGAAGCAATCAAAAGAAGGATTATATAACTGACTGGCCTATTGACTAATGACAGGTCTAATAGTAAGTGATCCTGACTGCTGGCCCAGAGGTCGTGGGTTCGATTTCCACCCAGGATAAATAACAGTGTGATGAGCACGATTATTTGTTCTGTGTATGGGTGTAATTTGATAAACAAAGTCTCTCACCTAATATAGAGTTGTTCCCTAAATAGTCCGGTTCTCCCACTTTAGCAGGGAATAGGGGCACGTCGCCGGGCAGTACGTAATCAGCCACATCTTCTGGTGGTACGTCCAGCTCTCTCATAGCAGAAGCGATGTCTCTGTGTAGATCTAAGGATCGCTCCCGAAGTTCTTGGATTCGAAGGTTCTGGAATGAAAAATGGTAATTTTAATTTAAATAGTAATAACTTAGATAGAGGCATATGTTTAAAGAGGAGATCCATGACACTTAAAGGCCTGACTGGCAAAGAGCGAGTGTTCTGCTAGTGTTGCGAATAATTATAGACACTGAGGTGCCTGGATATTTATTAGCCATTCAGGCAACATTGTAATGTATAAAACGTGAAACACTGTAGCATAATACAATAAAGCAGCAGGTAGAGGGTAGAAAGAGGAATGAAAAAAAATAGAACCAGTTTTTTTAAACCCCACTCATGCTGCCCTTACTCACACCAGCGCCCACTTTGTTGAAACGACAAAGTCATTAAACTAAAGATCCTAGTGACACTTCTAAGAAACATAACCCTTCGCAACTACTGGTGCTGCATCTCGCAATGAAAGTTTCATACTGAATACTGGTTAGTGGGTATACGAGTACAGTAAACGCATTCATAGTGGCATAATTATAGACTTTAGTGCGGGAGCAGTGAGGCAGCGCCGTGCACTTTGAGTCACTCTTCAGCTACATGCCTAATCTTACGAAAATGCTAACTTCAACATAATCAACTTAGAATAAGAATAACATACAACATAAACCGTTTGACTCCAGCATGTCATCAATCAATGATAATCATCAATAATCGTCAGCGTGTTGAATCGACATCACAATCTGCCATCGGGTCCTCCACAGAGAGTAGATGCGGAATAAGAAGGTCAGAAGTTATATTTCAACTTAGAGAACAATAGTTTAGTTAACTTATCGTGTTTACAATTATTGTAAACACGATAAGTTACTGATAAAAAAGTCGTACCAATGTTAACACGTTCAGTGCACTCATATTATCTTACTAACATCCTGCATCCTGCATCTTATTAAAGCAAATTAATATATATGTACATACAAGAACATATAAACTGATCATAAAAAAAGTGATCCACCCAATTTTTTTATGTCAACTGGACTTTGTTCATTCTGTTTTCTGATAATTCGACTGACTATCTGGCTCTGATGGACGACGCGACGTCATGTTATGCGAAGACCAGGGAACCGTTATGCTCAGTGTTGCATAAAGAAAACTGTCAGGTTCGAGGGAGGCTCTCATATGTTCTGGGCTTTGCCTGTTTTGGTATACATTTGACTGAATGCACGGAGCTGGTCTTCATACGGAGAGGTGCTCTAACTGCTTATCGATACATCTCAGATATAATGGGAGAACATGTGATGCCCTCTAATGGATGGGTATATCGGTGATAACTTCCAATTAATGCTTGATAACGCACAACCACACGTAGCGGGTATGTAGTCATTCAGTATTTGGAGGAGTTCGGAATTCCAATAGTGCATTCCATTATATAATATATAATTTGACCTACGCAATAGTTGGTAAGCCTATTATCGAATCGCACATTGCGAATTAAAGGCAAGAAAGTTTATATTGAGTGTTAAAGGTCAGCAAGAATTTAGGATGAGACCTGCTCGAGCTATTGCCTACACTAGGGCAATAGCTCCAGCAGGTCTGGCACACCTGATACCGAACACGAACTGGTTGTTGCCTGGAACTTCGAGCTCTCCAACAATCCATGTCTAGCCTATTATATGACTCACAATCCACACAAACCAGCTCCTATAAGTTATAACATCTTATTAACCGCTCATTTCATTCCCAGTTAATTTGAACGTAACTTTATAGCCATAGGAAGAGCTAAAAATAAAAAACGAACACTATTTTATATAATGAAAAGTTCTCATAAACAATAAAGTCATGAGTATCTGTAAAAATAAATGAGTTCTGAGTTCCTCGCGAAGATCAAAGAGAGGTTAAGAGCCCGAGGGACTGTTTATTGCTTCCACATAGATCTGGTTTGTGTTTTAAAGAAAATACAAGTATGAACGTGTCAACTGTTACATCCTTTAGGGATGTTTCTCGCTTTCAAGTATTAAATATTGCTATTTTTGCATGGAAGTTTAGAATTACAAGTTTATAAAGTTATTAATAGTAGTACAGTCGTTAATTTTTAATCATTTATTTTTGTAATTGGAGCTCGTTTTTAAGAAGTTATTACGGCGCCATGCTTAAATTAAAGATTAGTAAAGTTAGTAACCAGTAAACAAATTGGCTTTGCTGTTAAAAAAAATCACATATAATTATTTCAATTACTACCAGACTTTCAGTAGGTACTAGTCAATTCTTCAAATAAAAATGAAAGCTTGTAAATACGAAAAAATGTGAGAAATTCTTAACTATAAGTGAATAATATCAGGATTTTTTCTCTAAATATGGTATAAACGCTATAAGGCCTTGTTCCTTGGCAAAAAAGAATTGGGTCAGCGTCAAGTAAAAAATTGGTTTTGATTTACCCGAGTGACAAAATTTAGGGCATAACTGGCCGGGCCGTATTGTGATTGTATAACTTGATTCTTTTTCATTGAAGTCGATTCATTTACAGCTACAAGGGACCTAAGGAAGATTTGTTTCTAAGAAAAAGGGTCTCGACACAGTGACAGATAGCGAAGTAGTAAGTATGTTGCTTCTGAAAAAGGAAAACTTTTGAGGTAAGGAACCCTAAAACGAAACACGCTTTAAAGCTCCCTAAATAATTGTCTATGCAACCTTCACATTTGTTCAGATAATTGTATAATTATTTTTAGTCTTTATAAAAGCTTATGTTTAGCAGACGTCTCTATCTGGAACGATGATGATAACATACCTAATTACGTACTAATGCTTTATAGCACTCGAGTAAATCTCACCCAAGGTCACGAACACATCATATATTTAGACGTCCATACACATACAGTAATCAACCTGAGAACAACATTTAAGAGAACAGAACCGAAGAGTATTAGGAGTAACGAAGTAGTTTCGCTTGTCTTGTTAGATGGTGCTATTAGCAAATTGGGTTTAAAACAAAGAGAAGATTAATTACGCAACATTAATTGGTATCAGTTTTTACTAGTTAATCGCCGAACATACTTTAAAATCAATGTGTTTATATGAGATGAAACCTCGCCTAGTAATCTAATGACCCACTCCTTCCATAAATGTTTTAGTTCGAGAGCTTAACAAGAACACCTACTATTATGTTGATTGCATGCTCGGTGACGTTAAACGTAATCTCTAATGAAAATAAGAGACAATAATGTGTCACTTTTTTTAGTACCTAGATAATTTTGTCAATATATGTACGAATAAGTTGACAAACAAGCACACACCGCTTGCGGGTAAACGGTTCCCAGTGCATATCGTTAAAGCAGCCGATTAAAGACTTTAAGCCAAAGAGAAAATGGGAAATCGTGCGTAACTTCCTCCTGTTACGAGATCAGCTCAAAAACTAACTGTCGTTGTTAATATTTGTGATATGTATCCACCATTATAACGCTGTGTGGAAAATAGAAAATTGATTATAAGAACTAATTTTTATTCTTCACAAATTTATTTATTTATTAAATGTTTTACACATAGGTATATTTACATATAGGCGGTCTTAATACCTTAAGCATTTTTTAAAAGTAAATTTACGAATGCATCTACCCTAACTTACTCGCTAATATCAGCAGAAAGTAAATATACGTATAACACGATAGAAATTATTCAAGGTCACAGAAGAAGACGCACTTGACATGATACCTTGCTACTTGCCTCTAACATTAAAAATAAACACACTTAACCTACACCTTTGATCCGCTGTTATGATATTTACAACTTAATAACAACTGGTTATTACGATACTGTAAAAGGATCATACAAATTAAATTCTCAATCCCGCATATTTGTGTACCTTCGATACACTGATTTGGGAACCGATTTTATTTTAAGGCCCACAGTCTCTAAAACACGATGTAATATCAATTCAATCGCGCTTTTTTGATGCATGGCAAGTTGAGTTACAAGCTCACGATATGAAGTGGTGTCATCTGTGTGACAGATAAGATAATAGTTACTTCGTAACTTGTGCCCTGACAACCCTAACCCCCTAGCAAGAAGCTCTACCGACGACCCTACTTAAGTTAAAAAAAAAACAATAGTGCTCTTTAAATGTAACATTCGTATGATGTAATCTTCTGTTTGGAGCGTCTTGGTGTTTCCTGACAGAACCCATACTTGAACATTTCGATCGACATTCATTCGACAAATTTCTACTAATATAATAAAGCTGAAGAGCTTTTTATTTTACTGTTTGTTTGTTTAATCTGTGGAAATACCAGTTGGATTGGAAAAAATATTTTTGTGTTTGTATATGATAGCCAGATTCATGAGGAATAGTATAGGCTATCTAGCATTAAGTTACACTTCTTATTTAGACTTAAACATAGAACTTTGTAAAGTAAGTCGGAAGAAAAAGCGCTCCCGAACTGCTTTATCCGCGTGCGATGCCATAATGGTTAGTGATACGCAAGTACAATGTTCTACAAAAATATTTGTCGACACTGAAACTGACACTTATCAATCAGTAATTTATTTCAAATCATACACGGGTGAAACCACGAGGCACAGCTAGTTAGATATACAGAATGTTAAGAAAAAAGTGTATTGATATTTTAGGGTCGTATAGTTAGACCCTGTAAGTAACGTCAAGTGTTAACAATTTTAGTAAAATTCTTGATCTTTGATACAAGAAATCTGATTTTGAAACTGCCAAACAGAAGTTGAAAATGGACAGATATAGCTAATGTTTTGCAAGAGAGAGGGTTGACATAAATGAAACTATACAATTGCAAATGTTTTTTTTTTTTTTTTAAGACAACTCCCGCATTAGGAATATTCCTGTGTCGCGGGGGGCTTCACAAACATTCAAACAACGGACACAAAGAACACCCAGACTCGGGACAACTATTTGTGGATCACACAAATTTTTGTAACGTGTAGGATTCGAACCCTGAACACTCGGCGCGGCGTAGTGGCGAGGTGACCATTTAAACCATTGCGCCATCTGTGCAGTCAAAAGTCAATGTTGATGTAATATCCAGATTTTTCAGAAAACGTCTGCATGAAAAAACAAAAAGATATAATTATTGAAATTGACATGAAATTTCATATTTGTTGTTAAACAAAAGAAAAATTAATAATGTATGACTTTATTTTAATTTTTTTTTTTCAAGCTAAATCTACTATTTGTCAGCTACAATTGATAAATAGTGGATTTAGCTTGAAAAAAAAATTAAACTAAAGTAATACTTTATTAATTTTCAATATTTGTCCAATTTTTTTTAAGAGTTGAATAATTACTTTTGTATTTGATAGTCCAATTCCTGGACGAGGTTATAAGCTATTTAACATCACGGTACAACCTTTAGGAGCGGAGCAGTGACTATAAACGCGTCTGAAACTGTGGGGAATATCTAGACTATACAAATAAAATTGAAGTGTCTGTTTGTATTGTCATAATAAGAACATTTTACGAAATGCATCCGAGTGTTTACATGGTACATCACTACATATTATAAAACAAAGTCCCTCGCCGCTCTGTTTGTCTGTTCGCGATAAACCGAAAAACTACTGAACGGGTTTTCATGCGGTTTTCATTAATGGACAGACTGATTCGTGAGGAAGGTTTAGGTGTATAATTTGTACCCGTGCTAAGCCGGGGCGGGTTGCTAGTATACTAAAAAATCATTTTTTTTCTTTTTGTCTGTAAGTCTGTATGCTAGTTCCGGCTAATCTCCGGAACGGGTTTACTGGTTTCCTGGGACATTCACTGGCAGATAGCTTGTGTTATAAGGAGTAACTTAGGCTCCTTTTATTTGTAAAAATAATAAGGGTTGCGCGAGAAATAAATATGTACAAGCGAGTGAAGCAGCGCGGGGAACAGCTAGTTTTATACAGCATGTTACAGAAAGGTAATGTCATATTTTTTCAAGCTAAATGAACTATTTGTTGGCTACTAAAATTTGGCGATTTTTTTCTGTATCAGCCTGTATAATGTTAATGTCAGCCTAAAGTTTCCAAAAAACCTTTAAATGCATTGTAATTTTGAGTTAAAGTGATATTTAAATACAGAAATGCATTACTCTTGACTAATTGAATGTTGACACTAGCCAACACACTCACTCGTCTGAACAAACAGAGCATGAAGATTACTGCCACACATTACTGCAAACACGGATGGCGCAACGGTATAAGTGGCCACCTCGCCACTACGGCGCGCCGAGTGTTGTGGGTTCGAATCCTACACGGGACAAAAAATTTTGTGATCCACAAATAGTTGTCCCGAGTCTGGGTGTTCTTTGTGTCCGTTGTTTGAATGTTCGTGAAGCCCCCGCGACACAGGAATATTCCTAATGCGGGAGTTGTATTTTTAAAGAAAAAAAAAAAAACTAAATTTGTGTAGTCTGTACGTAGTGGCACAAATCATGGCTTATTTGTGTTGCAACAGATTACTGTTAGAGATAAGACTGCATCGAGTTATCGCTGAAGTCTTATCTCTACGACCGTTCATGACGTGCCCGGTGAACTGCTATAATCTCGCCCTTATCACGTGGTGAAAGATATAATATCTAGCGAAATCTGAGTGCATTACACATCTGCCTACCACTTCGGTACACAGGCGTGAATACCGTTACATAGTAGAAGAGACCTGATGTTCGGCCTTACTAACAAAAGTGGTGACTTTTCGATATCTAGAAAAAAGACGTCATATCGCAGAAAGAAGTTCTATCGAGATACGGATGTAATTACCGTTTAGAAATATACAAGGGACATCCGTACATTTACTTTGCACACCATATACGAGTCAGTTTTGTAGATAAAAATCTTTTTGTATACATAGGCAGTTATCAAGGCAAATTTATTCATAGCAAGGCAGTGTTATCGTTTGTAACCGAGGCTGTTTGTATCATGGAATTACTTCCTAACCCTAACTTAGGAAGAAAAAGCTATTACTATATATATTAAGCTCTATTCCTACAAAAATGTATTTAAATTTCTAATGTGTTGCAAAAACAGAGTCAGTTCCTTTCCAAGCCAACAAATAGAATCATCCCGGTTATTTATAGTACATATTAGAAAAGCTCTTACGCATTCAAATACATCCTCAGTAAATACTGCGAAAGGGAATGAAATAAAACAAAGTATTCGGACCCAACAAGTGGACAAACAATGTTCATGAGAACGACGAACTAATGCCGCGTTCCAATAAACAAAAGACGACTTACGGACGGTTACATTTCGTTGAATTTTCAACGAAACTTTTACCGTTCGTAAGCAAAACGAATAGTTTTTTGTTTATTGGAACGCGGCATAAAGGATATTGATGAGTACATTTGAGAATATTATGATTATATTATATGTCTATTACTTTTCTTTAATATTATATCTACATAATATATATAGTGAAAGATTTGAAATCATACACATTATTACATATTATTTTATTTTGGAGTTTTTCATTCCGTAACTAAGAAAATCCCTAAAAACGAACCTCGAAAACTTTTAAGTTAGTTTTTATGGATTTTCTCAATAATTGAGTGAATAGTTCCAAAATAAATAAATATGTCTGTATTATATTATTATGTATGTGAATAATGTGTGTATTCGAGTCAAAACCTTTAACTTTACACACTTTAGCTGTTTTCATGAGAAACGGAGGCAAAAATACCTTGAAATCATAACTTGAAAACGCATAGTTTTTTTTAAACAATCTTATTGTAACTGCATACTAAAGTGATGCCCTTTCATGCTGCGTTCCAATAAACAAAAACGATTGGTTTTGCTTACGGACGGTAAAATTTTCGTTGAAAATTCAACGAAATTTTACCGTCCGTAAGCAGAAGGGAATCGTTTCTTGTTTATTGTAACGCAGCATCAGTGATTTAAGTAAGTGTTCTATTGTCATATACACTCTGTATACCTATATTATAGACTTATTAATAATTTTCAAAATTAATTCACTTGACACAAGAAGAACCTATCCAGATCAAGTTTTCCTGTACAAGCTCATCCGAAAATATATAAACTGTTCGCAGTTGCTGACAAAAAGTAATTTTGGAGTGCCTTATAACTATCATCGTGCACTCCTCTTTACCCAGCACCCAGAAGAACAGTTGTTGACTCAGCGTCTCCTATCCCTAGATTATGCAAGCTACTTAACTATTGTAGAATTTCTGTACTCGTGTTAGCAGATTCTCTTACTCGCTTAAAAAATACTAACATTTTGTAATTTTATTTTTGCGTAAATCAGTTTTTTGCTAACTAGTTTTGTTTGTTATTGTGTATCCATACTATTTGCATGCAGTGTTTAGTTGTAATTGAATGTAACTTTTTTCCTATTAACTGTTACGCAAACCAATATAAATTAATAAATGTGTACACACTAATCGTTCACAGCATTTTCACCCGCGTTTATAGTCACTGCTCTGCTCCTAAAGGTCGCAGCGTGATAATAAATATACTTAAACTTTCCTCAAGAACGGGGCTACATAATGTAAAAAGAATTCTTTAAATTCGAATTAGTATAAATGATACGAGTACCGACGAAATGATTGAATCTAAACAGTGTAAGGCCAAAACCAGTCGCCCAACATAATAACCTTTACGGATATTTGAGTGTGATTGAAAGCGCTGAGTGTTTTTATTCATAAAATTCTAAGGACCAAAACCCTTAAAAATGAGGCAAAAATAAATAAAAGTATTCAGCAAAAAGCTCTCTATCGGTTAAGACGAGGTCGCAGTCATATTTTTTTAACAAATGCGTTTGGGTAGACCATAACTCATGTCATTATTCTACGGTAATTAACCTAGAAAGTGACTTTTGACTTTTACACACACGTTTTTAGGGGTATAAAAATTAACATAGGGTATTTTTCATCGAGAAAAAAGTACTGGTTCCGAAAGATACCTAAAATGATTGACAAACTCGACATCTACGCGAACTAATCCCCGGACAAATGATAGTTCTACTAATGTTTATAAACGTGAAAGTTTGTGAGGATGTATGAATGTTTGCTGCTCTTTCACGCAAAAACTACTGAACCGAATGCGATGACACTTGGTATGTATATAGCTGGACATCTGCATTAGCACATAGGCTACTTTATATCTCGATATTCAGACGGCATCGGGACTTACGAGGGTGAAACTGCGGGGCGCCGCTAGTTTATCATATACTCCATGTGTTGTTACCTTAAAATATGAATGTATCCTGTACATCTGGCGGTGGTCCTTGACGGGATGGAGTGTGATGGCTCTATGCACTTCCCTGTTCTTGAGCGTTTTCGTGTAGGCGTTTGCACCGCTGCTGTTGTGGTGCAAGATAGTTTGCATCTGGAAGACAAACATTCATTTATTATACTAACTTATAAACCTTCGCGTTCCGTGGTAATATAATTATATTGACAGGAATTAACGCGATCACGTATTTAATATTCATTACATCTTTGATTTGTCTCACCTTATCCTACTAATCCTACTAATATTATAAACGTGAAAGTTTGTGAGGATGTATGGATGTATGGATGTTTGTTACTCTTTCACGCCAAAACTACTGAACCGATTGCAATGAAACTTGGTATGTAGATAGCTGGAGACCTGGATTAACATATAAGCTACTTTTTATCCCGATATTCCCAAGGGATCAGGACTTACGCGGGTGAAACCGCAGGGCGCTGCTAGTATATTATATAATCTAAGTGTCCACGTTTCGACCAGTTTGCACTGGCCGTGGTCACGGACTGTCTCTTTTACATACATGAACGCGTTAATTTCCATCACCCATAATATATTATAAATTTATCAATAAAACGCTTTTTTAACTCTCTCCAATGACTAGTGCGAAGTTTGTAGTGTATTAAATCCAACGCTTCTGATAAAACTGTTTATTAAATAAGGTTATGTTTTTGCGATTTCAAATCTAAATATTATCAATGTATAAAAGAAATCTATTGAACCAAAGCTCTCGTCAGTCGCAGTTAATATCGTAATACGTACTCGTAGATGCTAAAGAAATCAAAATTGAATGTTTACCGATAACTTCTTAAACCTCCAAGGAAATAATCTCGAACTGAATTTAAATACATGCGTAATCGCATCCAGTCGTCTACAGCCCTGAGTTTTACGGCCTACGATTATCCGTTATTCGTTATGTAAACTAACCGGCTTTTGTAATTCATTAATACATTTGTTTTAGTTTTTATAGAATGCTTTAGAATAGAATAGTATTCTTATATCTTGTGTAGTAAAAAAGTAATTGAATTACGCGTTACGTAACGGAAATATATTATTGTTTAGTGCCAGTATTTCGAATCGCCCCTAAAGATGTCTCGTGTTGAAACGAAACACGTGTCGAAGTGTCACTGTCAAGTAGAAAATTTAATTAATTAATAATAACCTCACACATCTCACACACGGCCGTCTGATCCCAAACTAGGCAGAGCCTGTACTATGGTAACCAGACTGCTGATAAACATACTTATATATTCCTAAATACATACATATTATAAATAAATTTCGCGTAAGGTCTCAAGTAACCATGTTTTGTCTCGCTCGGTTTGCCTTTAATGGCCATCCTTATCTTTATCTGTTAACATCCTAGGCCTGCTAGGGGTCACAAACCTAGGTGAGTCTGGGTTTCCCTTCATCTATCATTATTTACCTTTCGTTATATGAAGGAAAGGTATATATAGGTATTATTACAGTAGATCTCAGTTTCCGAGTGCCTTTGTGTTACTTCAGGATACGATCTATCTGTGTTCTAAATTTCATTCAAATTCGTTCAGCCGTAAAGAAGTAACATTCTACACACACTCATAAAATTAGCGTAAAATAGAATAATAGAATTATATTCTTTAAAACGAAGTTTGAATCGTCTGCAGATTCCGGTGCAGACTTCTTAAGATGCGTTAAAAGATGTTTTTTTCATATATTTATGACTATCAGCACTCCGCGGTTTCACCCGCGTAAATCCCGATCCTGTGGGAATATCAGGATAAAAAGTAGCCTACATGTTAATTCAGGTCTCCAGCTATCTACATACTAAGTTTCATCGCAATCGGTTCAGTAGTTTTGACGTGAAAGAATAACAAACATCCATACATTCTCACAAACTTTCACGTTTATAATATTAGTAGGATATATATGTATAGGTACAAGTTACACGTTTGATTCATCGAAATGTTATAAAAACATGAAACAAGTGACTAAGACCTAATACTGCGAATATGTAAATCGCTCTACTATTAATATTTGAGGAAAACTCTCTGTTACATACAACGTTATTCTCACATACAACGTTATTCTTACATACAACGTTATTCTTACATACAACGTTATTCTTACATACAACGTTATTCTTACATACAACGTTATTCTTACTATACCATAGATTCATATAATTTGTTCACTATCTGTTCTAAAATTAATCAATAATCCTTACTAATATTACAAATGCGAAAGTAACTCTGTCTGTCTGTCTGTCTGTCGCTCTTTCACGCCAAAACTACTAAACCGATTTAAATGAAATTTGGTACACAGATAGTCTAGAGCCTGAGAAAGGACATAGACTACCTTTTAATGCGAAAAAAAGGGATGTAAGGGGTCGAAAGGTAGGGATGAAAATTTGTATGGAGGTATCGTCAATAAGCCTAAATAATTAAAAATTCTACCCAAATACACTATTCCACGCGGACAAGTCGCGGGCACAGCTAGTATTTTTATAAAACCTGTTATATATAACCTCCTTGCTTTGATTTTCCCAAATTAATAGGTATAGCATGAGGTTTCTTAAAAAGGGAAATGTATTATATTCATGAAAAATACATAAATAAAAACCACATATGCCTTTAAAGACGGTTCGTCGGAAGTTGACCGACACATACTAATCATTTTTAGTCTCGTAGAAAAGATTATACGGTCGAGAGGTCGGTCACCAAGCCGATGGACAGACCAGGTAAAGGACTCGTCTGCCATTAACCTGCATAAGATCATCAGAGATGCGATGAACAGAAGCCGATGGAGACAAATAATCCACTGCCGGTTCAGCAATGATAACCTCGATCCTCAGTTCGACTACAGAGAGAAAAGACCTTTTAGGGTTTTTGTTTCACCCCTGTTGCAAACACCCATACGGTAAGGTAACCACTTTCCATTAAGCAATTATTTGTAGGTGTTTTCGTTTGGGAACAAGAAAATAAAACACTTTAATTAACGCGAAACTATTAATTTACAACAGATTGTGGTAAGAGACTTTAAACAAACAATTAAATATAGAAAATGACTGTGAATAAGAAATTGGTTGTCGATAACCTGTAATAAGTACGAAGAGCAGCTTATAAGGCGGCAAGTCAAAAGGGGAACTTTGATTACAAAACAAACATACAACTATTTAATTATTATGGAACAGATAACATGTTCCTAGCTTTATATGTTTGCGATAGATACAATTTTATGAGCATGTTACGACCAAAGTTCAACGCAGTAACGGTCAAGGAACGTGGACACAAGTCATTTGTCACTTTTTTTATACCCCGCTAAAGGTTTAACATATTAATGTATATTTAAATATTATATTAATCAATTATTATGTGCAAATAAAATAATTGTAAAGTACTAAAACGTAGGCGGACTTTTGTATATTCTGTATGAAAGTCTAATCATGGTACACAATGGGGAACAGTAGCCATAATATTTCTCTTCTTTGTTCAATGTTCACAACAAAACAAAAGTCATACATATTTTTAACTGTTCTGTTTCTCCTGTTAACAGAGGGTTAAAAAGACTTGACTAACTTGACGTTGCGAATAGGAACTGTGACTTAAAGGGACTGGGCGAAAAAAATAGTAAAAAAGCTTCCATCTTCAGAGGCTGCTGGGTAGGCCAGTTCATAACCGAATTTGGGGCCGGACAAGACGAATGCTTAACAATATGTATTATGTTTCTCTATATGTCCAAGATACACAGGTATCGGTGTGGCCTTCGGTGGTTCAACACAGACGTAACCCATATCTATGTTGTACCCCCCGGCAAGGTAATAATTGAGAGTTATCCAAGTTTGTTTATACCTTTTATAGATAAAGCCAAATCCTGTACACATAAAATTATAGTTAAAATCTCTCTTCTACGCTATACAAATAATCAAGAGTTAGATAATAATATTGAATACAAACAGCAAGTCATTACTATTCAGATTAATACCCAAGCTATCAGTAGCTCGTAACGATAATACCCAAGCTATCAGTAGCTCGTAACGATAATTTTTTTATCTCAACCGTGGTTTACTGGTTTGATGATAATAAGTTACTTTTAATTTACAAAAAGGCTATGTGGACAGGGTTCATATATCACACTGCCATCACCTTGAATTCAACCTCGAAGTTTAACAATCGCAATATATAAAATACAAAGTCCTATCGACCATCACTTGTGAATCTGTGACTCATCCACTCTCATAAACCAGACTCATCAACCGTACTCCGACTGTAATAAACGATATCAAATAATTTGTCCAATAAAAAGTGTCTTATTCTCAATAAAATCGTTTGTGCAAAACGTCAACGTCCAGATGTGGCCTTATTTGGGTCTAGATGCAAAATTGCGAACATTGTCCTCACATGACCTCTGCCGAATCACTCTGTCTGATGATATGTGAATGAACGTCATTGTAGAAGTCAAAAAGACAGTTTTAAAATGGCACCAGTGTATCTACGGCAACATCCGATCCACTTCCGTGGGCTGGCCCCGGTGCCGGAGCAGATGGGATAGAAGGTTTTTCGCGTTCGACGAGGAATATAGCACAGCTGAAGTGTCATCTGTCCCTTGCCAGGGCTGTATCAGGAGGGATGATAAAAATCACGCTATATCTATGGTGTGTCAATAATATCCGGGACGGTTACCGCCTTTCGTGAAACCGGATAATAAGTGACCTGGTTTACCAGTAAGTTAAACGTTAACTAAGTTACATGAAGTACAAAGTAACTACAAAATTTATTCATCACGCCAAAACGGCAAAACGAATCTGGATGAAATTTGGGACAGACATAGATTATAGTCTGGAATACATAGGCTATTTATCCCAAAAAAAAAATTACGTTTCCCGATCAAAATGTCCACGCGAATGAAGTCGCGGGCAACAGCTAGTGTTAACATAAATTAAACAAAATTACGTAAAATATATACAAATAAATTGAATTAAATATTAATTTATGCGTGTCACGAAGTCATCGTCTGGTCGACCAACCTGCTTTAGCCAACCTTTGAATCAACTAGATCGTACATATAGCGAGACACGCTAAGCTAAGACTACACTGGTATTTCTCAACTATTTTCAACAAGATGAAAATAAGGATCGCAGTCATTCGTAAAATATTTTTGTACTCCGAACTCCGAGTATGTAATCCTACTAATATTATAAACGTGAAAGTTGGTGAGGATGTATGGATGTACGAGTATGTACGTATGGATGTTTGTTACTGTAGGCTACTTTTTATCCCAATATTCCCACGGGATCAGAACATACGTGGGCGAAACCGCGAGGCGTAGCTAGTAATATATAATTATTTCGTCAGTAGGGAGTATGCTAACTTAGCGGTGTAATAAATAATAATTCTACACCATTAACAGACGTTATCAACTGTGACGAGACGTTATCGGACTCTGATAAGCATTTGCTTTAATTAATTCCTAATTATGTTACACATACATTTATCGCGCTAAACCTCGATGAGTTATAATAAATCTATTGTAAATCCTGTTATTGTTGAAATGTACTTCAAAATGGGCATATTCATTTATTAAAACAGATTTGGCTAAAATTTAACATCCATCGACCACGGACCAGCTAGTTAATCTCCACTTCGAATGTGAACCTGTTTTAAACCGACCTGAATAAAGAGAGATGAATTAGCTATTTTAACTTTAACTTGAGACACCTCACACGACCGTCTGATCCCAAACTAGGCAAAGCCTGTACAATGGTAACCAGACTACTGATAAACATACTTATATATTACTAAATACATACATATAATACATAGATAAATTACACACAGACACAGAACAAATGATCGTGCTCATCACACAATCATTTGTCCTAGGTGGGATTCGAACCCACGGCCTCTGGCTTAGCAGTCAGGATCACTAACCACTCGACCAACAAGACCGTTAGCAGGTTCTTAATTGGGCTGATTTTTCTTTGTTTGGTACTAATAAACCAATATTAGATGTGTAATTCGGGACTTAATCGCGAAAATATTTAAAAAGTACAATACCTCTTGGTTACCCGACGTTTCGATCGAATTGCACCGATCGTGGTCACTAGTGGATATTGTTTTTTGTTTTTAACATTGAACATTTTTTTTGTTTAACTTATTTTTACTCCACATCCACGTACGTTTTATGTAACACTAACAAACAAATTTAGTTTAAAAAACAACACGCGTTTTTTAACTTATTAGTAACTTACTTGTTCGATTCTCAAATAAGTCTACATCGCAACATTAACTAAAAGTATGAAACTGAAAGCTAAACTAGTTGATCGAGTTAAAATGCAATAAAGATAGCGGTCAGTTCAAGTAAGCATTTATACTCTTGTTATAAAATGATATGTCGACTTGAAATATGGGTTGCAGACAGGTTAGGTAGGCTCGCCGTAGAAAGTCCGCCAGAACACTTGTCTTGACCATAGATGGACTTTATTAGTGAAAGATTTCATGCTTTTCTTACGTGTTAACACTAACCTTATAACTATAACCGCATAACGTTATCTTAAAAAAGACTGTGTATATGGACATGAGAATTGAAAACAGTAGTAGCTTTATTAAATTTTAGAGTCATATGGAACATGGTAACAAAAAATGATTCAAACTTTAGTTTTACATAGAGGTAACTAAGCTTTACACCGAACTAAACGTTTTACATAGAGGTAACTAAGCTTTACACCGAACTAAACGTTTTACATAGAGGTAACTAAGCTTTACACCGAACTAAACGTTTTACATAGAGGTAACTAAGCTTTACACCGAACTAAACGTTTTACATAGAGGTAACTAAGCTTTACACCGAACTAAACGTTTTACATAGAGGTAACTAAGCTTTACACCGAACTAAACGTTTTACATAGAGGTAACTAAGCTTTACACCGAAATAAACGTTTTACATAGAGGTAACTAAGCTTTACACCGAACTAAACGTTTTACATAGAGGTAACTAAGCTTTACACCGAACTAAACGTTTTACATAGAGGTAACTAAGCTTTACACCGAACTAAACGTTTTGACAGCTCCTTTTTGGTTCGAGTCGCGGAAGTCTGGAATGAAATGCAATAGCTGCGACTATTTCTCCAGACAATTATAATCCTGGAAAGTTCAAGAGTAGAGTGAAAAGGTTTCTTTTGGATAGGCGTGTACCATCTTCGTCGCCATCGTCACTTTCCATCAGGTGAGTCGGAAGACAAACACCTATTGCATTAGACGTTAAAAGAAGCTAGAATTTAAACAACGGCTTGGAGTTTGTGTAAGTAATAAGTGGGTACTATTAGTGATTGCGACTATCCTCTCTTTAAATTTTTTTTTTTCGTTCTGACCCTAGATATACGTCGTGGGTAGATTACCTAGGTATTCGGGAGTTATATTTGATATGAAACCTATAGTATATGTATATTAGTAATAGTATATGTATTAATACTCGTTTTTAGCCCCTGACGCAAAAAGAGGGGTGTTATAAGTACGACGTGTTTGTGTGTCTGTCTGTGGCATCGTAGCTCCCAAACGGATAAACCGATTTGAGTGCTTTTTTTTTGTTTGAAAGGTGACTAATTGATCATGAGTGTTCTTAGATATAATTCAAGGAAATCTAGGTACGTGACATAAGTTTACACATAAAACTTTAACTACATAACAGTTTTGTTCGGATTACGATAGCATTTGATATGCCAGAATTAAGATTTTACTATAGAAGTGACAGCTGTCAAATTGAAATTGTCAGTTTCGCCAAAAAATATTTGATTTAATTTTCATAAAGTACGTGGACATTTAAAAAAGGAAACCCGACACCGCTTAGGATTTTCAAGAAACTTCTCATTCTCACACTTGTATATTACATTTTATACTTCTGTAGACCATGTTTACGGTTCACGAACGTCTTAAGGAAACCAGTACTTTCACCAGTTGCAAACACAAAAGTGATCACCACACTTGTACCTACTTCGGTAAGTTTATTTTATTCATTTGGACTCCTCTCCACTGCTTATGTGGCGTCAGTGTAGAAGGTCATCGACATTAGTTTAAGAACTAAATTAAACAATTAACAGGCCATCGGGATTACTCGGTTGACTTGTTCATCTGTCCATCATGATTGATTAGTGTCCTTAATTATATCTGTTCGGTAGACAACGACTGAAGTCGCCGATTACTTAAATTGTTCTTGTATTGTAAACATATTATTTGTATTCTTGGAACCCCTTCAACTTAACTGTCCCCTTAAACCCACGGGGGAATATTAACGAACTAAACCCGGTTTAGTTTATTTACGGTCGTCATCAAAGAAGGGGAATAGACCTCGGCTGAGTTTTTTAATAAAAATTATTTTGAAACAAAGCAAGGTTGAAAGCAAAAAAAAATTAAAAAAATATGCAAATAATGAGATTCATTGAGTTGTTGTTATGACACTCAAGCCTTTATAAACAAATTAAAACTAAAATAATAAGTTTTTCTTTAACTTTTGTTAAAAAAAAAATTGTTTTAACATAGACAATTATATCTAATTAAAGCATTAGCTGTTGTCCGCCCGTTCGCGTGGAAATATATATTTTATTATTAATATCTATTTTTATATGAATGCTATTTCATCCTATAATCTGTCTCTGTGCCAAATTTCATCCAGATCCATTTAGCCGTTCTGGCGTGATTGAGTAACATACATTCATCCATCTAAACTTTTTCATTTACAATGGTACTAAGATTGCTAATGCTGAAGCATTGTTTTTTTTGTGATTTGCGGAAAGAAAATAATTATAAAACATTAAAGTTGTGTTGTTAGGTCTAAAAATTTGGATTAGTTTAATTCCAACCGCAGTCTCTTAGGTAAATGCCGACTGTTTTCAAAGCAGATAATTGTTTAAAACGTAGTCAGTTTAACTGTACCGAATCTAACGTAAGAAAGTAGGTTACCTTTTGACAAAGGCCGACAAAGCTTTGGCGATGGACATTTGCACACAATTGAGAAACAAAAACTGGTCGCGACGAACTGTTCCTTGGGCCGCGAATCTGCTGAATTATGTTCCGACTTTATATGAATTGTGGGGTTGAGAAAGAAACCAATACATTATTTATGACTCGCCATATTGTGCTTTTGAATAGGGCCTATTGCAGCAGGTAATGTTTTTATTTTATTACGTTATATTATTTCAATGTGGGATGAAGTCTAGCTACTTCTACATATTTTTACCTACGAAAAAACGGAGGAGGTTATGAAGTCAACCCCCATATTTGTTTTTTTTTTGTTATGTAGGACCACGCGTAACTTTTTACAGGGCAGTCCGATTTCGGTGATTCTTTTTATTCGATACAGTATCGTCCAAATCGTCCAAATTAAAAAAAAATATTTGACCAATTTTTTGTTTTATAAATAACATTTATTTTAATAAGTGAGGTTTGTTACCCAATTACATCCTAAATGCATTATCATGTGAAATGCAGAATGCGTAGTTTATATAATTTTCTTATATTACTTATATACTAACTTTTAAACTTTCGCGTTCCATACATTATGTATTTTATATGAGTCAGCCTGTGACCACGGCCAGTGCAACTTGGTCGAAACGTCAGGCAATTCAAAGGTATGTAATATCTTTTCGTGATCGCGTTAATTCCCGTGGAAATACATAACTTATAATACTTTCCTAAAAATTACACATTTTCATTACACATTACTAATTTGCTTTAATACTATACAAGTAATAAAAATGAACTAAAATATGACTCCACCTCTATAACCCGTTGTTTACGTAAAGATATAATCTTAGTAAACTACTGCTGAGATGTTCGCGCCAATTTGTCACAGAGGAGCGCATATAGACTTTCACTATAAAGGTGTGGTTTACGAAGTAACTACTATCTTATCTGTGGTGTAGTTAACTTTGAAGGTTGACGGACATTTCAAGATTGGGCGCATTCCAGATTAGAGAGTGAACAATCAATGAGGAGGAGGGATTCGTCCAAAACGAGGCCATAGTTTTGTGGAATAGTGGACGTGTAACAGAACATGGTAAGTTTAATTAAATTATAACTGTATTACCGTACGACTTGGACTGTGTGGGTACTTTAGTTTTAACTGTTACATTATACATTTGTTAGAAAAGAAAAACATATTTAGTTAGTTTACACTCACACAAGAGCATAAGAGGAATAGGTTATCGTGGTATGGATATGTGACGCGGAGAGATGAGCAAAATGGTATGAAGAGAGTTTTATGTATGGAAGGTGATGAGTACAAGAGGAGATGACGACCAAAGAAAAGATGGAAGGACTGCGTAAAAGAAGATATGGCTAGAATTAGTACATTAATATTTCCACCCAGGACAAATAGTTGTGTGATGAGCACGATCTGTTCTTTGTCTGGCTGTAATTTATCTACAATATGTATGTATTTAGTAGTATATAAGTATGTTTATCAGCAGTCTGGATACCGTAGTACAAGCTCTGCCTAGTTGGGGATCGTTTGTAAGGTGTCTCAAGTTATTTTTATTATTTTACTATGGGTACGAGGATAGATATTATTATGGTGTGAAATAAACGTATTGTGTAACTAGATACATCTTTTTTGGAAACACATACGCATAATATATAGATAAAAAGACCTGGACTATTGCAAATAGACATAATCATTAAAATGAGCTGGGAATCGAACTCGCGACCGCCGACGTTACAATTGTATACCTACTCTACCGCCCAACCAGCCCGTCATATTTTGCACTAAACTTTCCCCGCAGTATCGCCTACGTTTATTGTCACTGCCCCGCTCTTAAGTGTCGTAGCGTGATGATATATAGCATGTAACCTTCCTCAATTAATAATCTGTCCAATACAAAAAGGTTTTTCCGAATCCGACTGGTAATTCCAGAGATTATCGCTTTTAAACAAACAAACAATTTAACAAAAACTGTTAAGCTTTATTTATTAAACATATTATTATTATTAGGTATATATAGATTATTTTGACACGAAAGGGCAGTTTGACGCTTCTATCTTAATATAAAAAAATTACTCTGTTTCTCTGAAACAATTATTCGATATTTTATTTCATAACAAATCGTTTAGAACAAAAAAGCTGTTGTGTAAAATTTAAAATATTTGTTATTAATAGCCTCTATTTCCATTATAACGTTACTTATTAACTTGTTTCACTCCACGGGTGGCCTGCTTACCCTATAAATGCGATATCGTGTAGCTGAGATAACTGTTAAACTGGTATTCAAATCTATGCGACAAAAGCCACTGGCCACTGGCTAGGGCTGTCAGTAGGGACATCTTACTTTATACCACCAGTCTCAGAAATTATACAAAATGAAGTAAAAAAAATACGTAAAAAAACGACTTCATCTCACAGCGAAGTCATATAACGTAGTTACATAAAAACATTATCTACTGCTGTTACAGTATTCAGCTCCTATTCAGGAGCACTATTATGGCGAGTTATAAATAATGTATTGGTTTCTTTCTCAAACCCACAATTCATATAAAGTCGGAATATAATTCAGAAAATACGCGGCGCAAGGAAGGATTCGTCGCCACCAGCTTTTTATAATACAATAACCACATATGTATACATATATAAATAGGTCAAGACAAAACAATTATACATTGTGGCAACCCTGCCACTGTCTGTTCTTGGGTAACACGACCGCAATATTCTAATGCTCCCTCCTAGTCCCTGATTGAATTGTGCTATTATAATCCAAGTTACAGACGATAGAAGAAAGAAATGGTACAGTTATCTGTGTACTCTTTACAATAACATTTGATGGTCCTTCAGCACTATCAAAATACTGTGTACTCTTTGACGTATTTAATAGTGCTGAAGAACCTATAGGGACCTTATAAGCATACAATACTGGACACTTTCAGATCTTCGAATGTATTAAAAAAAAATTCAATTATAGTTTTCGTCTCAATGTTTTTTTTTCATAAAAAGCAATTAATTCATTTCCAATATGCAGATGAACTTCAAAATGTTTGAGCTTAGACGGGAGATCTAATTCAAACACACTCTAAGGCCCCCATTACACGGTAGGTTTTGCTGTCAGTTTTGCCACAATCAAAACGTTGATTGACGAATAATCTATCGTCTAATGCTATGATTGACGGTTGCATGATGAGATTTTAATGTCGATATCATTCCGTCAATCATGACTTTTGGTAATAATTGACGTTTGCATGAGCGTCTAATGGACGCCTTATGGTATAAAGACTCGGTTGTCACTCAACAGGAAAATTTTCCTTTTGCTATAATTTATTCATATTCATTAACTATATAGAAGTGCGAGCGATTACGTCCACGTGGAAATTTAATATACGTATTTTAAAAGCTTGTTTATCTGTTATGGATCCAACAGTTTGTCTGTGTAGCCAGCATTAAGTACTCTTGAATTCTCTTTCAGAAACTTCCATATTCCCTATAAATTGATATGGAGACCGAGAAACAGAAGCAACTTGTTCTAATATATGGGAGTTACAATAGCTAAGCGTGGGTATGACACGTCTCTTATTACCCCATGGCGAGAGAACGAATTCATCTTTCTGAAAATCATTTATAAAAACAGAATCCCACTCATTTCGCACTACAAGCCATGTTTACGATATCAAATTACACATATGTACTTTGAGACACGTAATCTTTTCCGATAACTTGACAGCTCTGACAGCATCAGCTCAGACTCCACAAAAGTTATCATGAAGAGTTGCTAGAAATCTAAATTTTTGATGAGATAAAGTTTATCAAGGCTATTTTCAAGAGCTACATCAATCTCATTGTCCATGCCTTCCTTCTTTTAATGATGAAAGAAAGAAAAAAAAATATTTATTTCTAAGTGACGTTTAAAAAAAAGTGCTTACAGTATAACGTGATAAAACATTAAAAAATAAAAGAAATAAAAATAAAGGAAAAGAAAACAAAATAGAGCTACAGTTACCTTGCACGCACTTGCACGTTACTTATTGAAATTGGTCACCGCTCAGCATTGATGCTGATGGCGCCAGCAAGGAAGGAAATGATAGCAAGATCTGCACACGTTAACGCTTCAATACACACTTATACTTGCTTTCTTAAGAATTTCTTCTCTGTAAGTTTAGAGGGCTTGGAGTACCTGGCAACAACCAGCTTAAGATACAGGTATACACCCTGAGAATATCAAGTTACAGGTATACTAACTAAGCAAATTTTACCATTGCCTTCTCTTATACCTGACTTACCCGTTCAATATACTCCCAAAGTGCCCAGTTGATCAAATTACATTTGGCAAAATGTGGTACAGGCATGAGGGTATGTATGTATTTCTATGGCGCCCAAAATACCCATATAACTGTCCATAACAGTTTTCCTTGATCATAATCTAATCAATTGGATAAGATCACGTTTGTCGAAATGGAACTCAAATAATCGCAAAGTTTTTATATTATGATAAACAAAACAAAAACTTGATATTACGAGTATTAATCAATTCATAGTACTACGTATTTTTATGAGGTGCAATTATTTATTGCTTGGAATGTGACGAGGTATAATAAATATAATCTTTACGAGTAAGTATATTCAACAAACAATAATTTGAATAATGCCCTATAACAGGATATTAGGGTAAGGCAAGTTCCACATAAAAGTTATTATTATATTTAGAAAAATTACTTTTAATAAGTTATTTTTGGATAAGTGACGAAAAATTATATGAATTGCAAAAGTAACTTTGAAATCACAAATCTATGATATAGGATTACAAAATTACTTATGCAGTTTACATTTCTACAATACGGGAATGAAATTGTTGTGTTTTAATTTTTTGTTTTATGGTATAGGGGGCAAACGAGCAGACGGGTCACCTGATGGTAAATGACTACCGCCGCCCATGGGCACCTGTAACTCAAGAGTCACAAGTGCGTTGCCGCCATTTAATGTGGGAGTAGGGGAAGAAGCGGGCAGGGGGGAGGAGTGGGAAGAGGGGAAAGGGGGATTAGAGGAGAGGAGAGGGGGGAGAGGGGAAGGACGGAAATAGGGGAGAGGGAAGGGTAAGGGCTTCCGGTAACCTCACTCATGCGGCGAAAAGCAATGCAAACATTGCTTCACTGCCGGTTTACCCGTACGTGCCGAAGCATGGCTCTCCCACGTAAAAAAAAAACAGTAAAAAAAAAGTTCCCTGCTATAGAGATAAAGCACTAACGGTGGTCAAAATATGAAGCTTGTGTGTCTACAAGAAGAACCTACCTCAGGATTTAATGATCGATAAGTGAGTGAGTGTATGAGTGAGTATATGAGTGACAAAATGAACGAAATTTAACTTGCAACAGTTCTTAAGTTCAAATTAAATGTAATCAAACAGCAAGGTCAAAAATGTCTTGAATGACTTCGATGAAAAGGATGGCGCGACTTTGTTTTTTTTGCTCGTCTTGGCGGTCTCACTACCGTTCCCCCGAAGGAAAATTTATAAACAAAAAGGAAGTAAATTAATCTGTAGCTTATCTTTATAGATACACCAAATATATTATGTATAGAAACGTAAATCACCAAAGAGTTTAAAACGATATTCGACTTAAAAGGATTATATTAAGATTAAGTATTCGACGTAATGCGGTTTTAGATTCCAGTTTGTAGCGTGTACAACTGCAGTGGGATTGTTATGTAGTAAACGGGGGTGTGACAGAAAGGTGTCGTCAAATTATAGGAGCGTTGTGTGTAACCGACTAACGCTTTGCGTTATTCCCGAAACACACACGTAACTAAAACCGTATGTCCTTAGTAAACATAAATCTAGACACGGGGCAGCGTGTCGAGCCAAGTTCAATACAATTAACACAAATACTCTCCAGTTTATTACCTATATTATAATAATTAAGAATTCAATCCTTCCGAATTCTTTACTAATATATTCGGTTTGTATTTCTCAAACAGGAAGGCTTGGTAAATACAAAAACCACTCGTTTTGCAAATGCAATGAGGAACCCGTTACTTCAAAAAAATATTGTTAGTCACAGTTATTCGAATGTGAGTGGTTCCAGGTTTGTTAATTGTAAATTTATAAACTGTCCTCTCTTTCTCGAACACCATATCAACTGACATGTTAAAACGCACTATTAAAGCTGTCGGCGCCAATTCTCGTCATCATTCCAAAGAATAAGCAAGAGGAAGCACCCATTTGCCCCCCTCTTGCAGCCGTATAATTGAGGTACGCACGCGAGGAAATGTCAATCTTGCCGAGACACAGGTCTTTGCTTCCTAATTGGGTTCCTTGGAGGCCCCTTGACATGGTTACATAAATAGAAATTGCTGGAGTAATAATTTGCAAAAAAGGAAATAATTTACTATAAGTGGTAACTTACTGAGAGAGAATTGCGTATTTCCTACGAACATCAAAGATGAATACCTATCTGTTTTTGTATACATCTAAGTCCGTAAACAAGTATAGCTTCCGCCACTAGGTGAGTATGTATGCGTATTAAAACTCGTAGCCCTAGTGACGTCACGCTGCCGACAACCCTAAATTACAATAATAACTTGAGGCACCTCACACACGGCCGTCTCATACTAAACTAGGAAAAATATTATTGTAAACACTATTGTTTGTCCTGGGTGGGAATCGAACCCACCACCTCTAGCTTGGCAGTCATGATCACTAACCACTATACCAACAGGCCAGTCAATCAAGTAGATAGAGCTCTAGTGGCGAAATTTCCAAGTAGTTTTCGACTGCACGATCGAAGCAAATAGATCGACCAAATGGATATTTTTTCTGAGTCTGAGTGTTTTTTTTTTGTGTCCGTTGTTTGAATATTTGTAAAGACCCGGAATATTGACGATTTCGAATAATTGATGATCAATTTTATGAAATAAAGATATTGAATTTGAATTTATGCGGAAGTTTTATTTCTAATAAGAATTATAAGATACACTACACCAACAGCGCCGATAAACCACAGACCTGATGAAAGCAACTCGAGCATGGATCTTCTTTCTTTATTTTTCTTTTTTAAAAACAGATTCATTATAGGGTCACTTTCCTATTTATCAGTTAGTCTCTAAAGTGATTTTATCTCAGGTAAGCTATCCAATTGATGTTAATAATTATCAAGAAAAAGTCTACTGTGCCTAGGGTTGCCACCCGTACTTTATAATAAAGTATTGTACGTTATTTCGAGTAACTATACTCTATACTTTATGACAACAATAAAGTATGCAAATATACTTTATTTCGTGCGATTTGAATTCTCTAGAATTTACATAAAACATTAAAAAATTATGGGTCGTAAGACGGATTCGAAATTGGATTTTTATTAAAATAATAATGAATCTGTTGACATTGCATGTTTACAGAAATTCAAAAGTCAAATGAGCAATATAAATTATATTCTTATGATGAATCTGGACTAAGTGCTGACAATACATAATATGCTTATTTGGGAGTCAACCATTTTTTATTTACGAATATGAAACATTTGGTGCAACAGCACTGACAAGGGCTTTGGCTTTAAAACGGGTACCAAAAAAAAAACAAATGTCTCTACCCGAATTGATTAGTCAAATATACACATTTGTAATATTATTTACTGATAAACCCTTAGATAGGTACCTAAAAATGGTTTACTTGTAATGACACAAACTGGTTATTTACACTCAATCAAATTTAAATTTAAAATGCCATGTCGATTTAGATCATTTTGTATTTAAATCTGCAAAAACCTAATGTAGTTTTGGATGATTTGTATGAAGAAACTTCTATATTAAACCAACTACATAATCAGATATACACTTCTGAAGGTATTGCGAAGTTATTTTCTGTATAAAAAGGCAGCAAATATTTAATTAGACCGATGATGCCTTTTTAACTAAAAAAAAAGTATTTCATTTTTCACTCAGCATTCACACACACACACACACACACACACACACACACACAGACAGAGAGAGAGAGAGAGAGAGAGAGAGAGAGAGAGAGAGAGAGAGAGAAATGAATGAAATAAAGCGTCTCTGAAACTGATAAAAATGTATTACTCATTTATTTTAACTTAAATATGTTAAGATAGTGTGCAGATTTTTAGCAGGATTAATTCTTTGTTAAAAGTTGCTAAAAGTGACGAAAATATATTTGTAATAATAAAGAAAAATAAATAGTACTTTATTTTGACAAAATGTACTTTTTTTTACCTTTAATGACCAATGTACTTTATTTCGAATAATAAAAAGTGGCAACCCCAACTGTGCCTTTGGAAATTTTTACGCTTCGAAGCTACCAATCGCATATGCATTTTGATATTCGAAAATTCTCTTATTACAACCTTAATACATTACTTATCTACGTTAATAGTGGGTTCACTTCGATAGTGTACTGGACTGAACCCAAAAACGCAAGTTCTGTGCTACCACCACCTCCACCCTCCCCTCCCTTCCCCCTATCGAAGTTTGAACTTACAGCGTAAGTGCCACTCTTTGTATCTGCTCCGTGGTGCCATTACACATTACAAACCTAATGACTTGGCTTTTAGATATTACGTGAAAAGTGTTCCTAACTACGTCAATAGGCCTTCGATAAGAAACAAGATTATTCCGACCTCGAATTCGGATTTCGTGACGTAACAACAGGTTTCCTTTGCCTTCTTTTTTTTTATTAACTTCTAGATTTTACACAGATTTCGTGACGTAAAAACAGGTTTCCTTTGCCTTCCTTTTTTTTTATTAACTTCTAGGTTTTACACACACAGGTTAACTTGTTAAGAGCTAAAACCGTACTTTTCGTACGAATATTTTACCCATATATCGTAAACCAAGTCGAATTTGTAAAACATATAATTATGTTAATTTATTATAATTATCGTACTTCTGGTAACCCAGTCACTTTACACAGCTGTAAGAATATTTCAGTGGCAATCTTATCGCGAATATGACGTGAAGAGTGATGGACACATGGCAGAGAACAGAATATTGTACCTATCCTTACATAGCTGACGTTATCATGTTTTCGTTGACGTCACGATGCTGTAGTAGGATAGTTACTAAAATAAATTGTTTAACATTCCTCATGAATCTGATGTAAAATAAGATTATGATTTATTATAATTAAAAATAAGTGATTTGAAAATAACAAGGAATGACGTAATAAGTAGTAATTTCATACAAAGAGACAATGACTCAAAAGACAACTCCCGTTAGTCATTATAATATTATGCTGCTTAAAAACGGCTGGTTGTATGTTTGTTTGTCGGCAAAGCGTCACGTCCTTATCTAAACAAATAAATAAAGTTGAAGTGTCTGTTTATAATGTCATTGTAACAGCATTTTACTATATCATCCGAATGTTTCCACTAAAAAATAAAAAATTGTCTGTCTGTATGTTTGTTCTGGCTAAAAAAATTACTTTTACTGGCAGAGGTCTTATAATTAGTAACTTAGGATACTTTTATTTTGAAAATAGACTTAGGGCTCCACGCAAAATTTATAAATGTGTACACGAGAGCGAAACCGCGAGGGCAACTGCTAGTTTTAAATATAATATGCCATGAAAAATAGCCTATAGTCAAAACATCCGTACAGACGTAATCATTATCATATTATGATAATGAAAACAATTGAATTTCAAATTATTGACATTGTGCTTATCCGCTGCATAATAACTTGCAAATAATCGGCTTGTTTATCTCTGTTACATGAAACATTTGATCTGTCTGACTCATTTATAAGAGTTTTGTGGCAAAGCGTTTGTACTTTATCAATCAATTGACTTATAACTATCTGCTCTTACCCCTTACAGCTATTAGCACAATCTGGACTAGCAGATACATAGATACCTAGATAGATATTCTTTATTTCATACTAGAAATACGAAAAATTGAGTACAAACGAGGAATCCTTATTATTACTTTTCTACTCTACTCTTACGCTATTTTCTACTCTACTCTATTTACTTTTACGCGGGCGAAAGTTAGTTGATTAAAAAAAACCGGCCAAGTGCGAGTCGGACTCGCGCACCGAGTATTCCATTAAATATTTTTATTATATGATGTAAATAAAATTGTACGGTTTTCACAATTTTTCCTTTATCTGTGCTATAAGACGTTGCTTCGTACCAAATTTCAAGATTCTGAGTTCACGGGAACTACCCTGTAGGTTTTGATTTCCTTGCGAGTGTCGAAACTTTGCGGAAATTTGCAGCATAAACAGCAGTATCTTTTGATTGGGTTGGCTTAGAAGTTTGATTTTTTCACAGCTTCAAGGGACAGTAGACTTAAGTATTTGATATAAATTCCAGCTCGATACCTCCACGCGTTCCTGAGAAAAAGGGTCTTGACAGACAGACGGATGGACAGACAACAAAGTGATCCTATAAGGGTTCCGTTTTTTCGTTTCGAGGTACGGAACCCTAAAATACTATTTAACGCAAGCCAAGCCGAGGACAAAAGCAAGTGTAATATAATAACAGTTAACAGATGTTAATAGCGCACCATGATACAGTGCTGTATTACATTATTTCAGTAAATATTGTTAAGCTATCTGTTGATTTAAAAGAGTGGCCGTAAGTTTGTTTGCCCCCTTTCTTCTCACAAGGTTCAACTACCTGGTAACGGGCATTAGCAGAAAGCGATCTTACCCATTTTCAACACGGTATTATTTGTCTATGTAATACAGTATATTATCTGTGTAAGTTTTCTTAAATTTTCTAATTTTCCGCTCAACTTTCTTAACTTTTTCTCTCATAAGAACCTTCTCCTGACAATAACAAACACAAAAAAAAGAATTAGCGAAATCGGTCCAGCCGTTCACGCGTGATGCCGTGACCAAGGGAAATAGGGATTCATATTTAGGGAAAGTACCCATACTACGTGATCCATTTTTACAATTTTTTATACCCCTCCCCCCTCGGTGACTACCCGTAGTATGTGTCAAGAACCCTCCCCCTCCCCCTCTAGTTTTCACGTAGTCATATATAAATGTGGTTCAAAATCGTTTTTTGCCGTCAGATAGTTAAAAAGCACTAAACGCTTGCTTGTTGCCACCTGTGAGTTTAAAAAGTGCTAAACACTGCGCGCCATATTTGAATGTAGCTCGAAAAAGCACGAGATTTTCCTAGAAGATATTGACTACGTGTACCTGTATTGTACCCCCCCCCCCTTCCCCCTATGACCAAACGTGGTATTTTAAAGACCCCCCTCCCCCCCCCAGAACGGGTCACGTAATATGGGTACGTTGCCTTATATATATAGATAGATTGTTCTACTGTCGATAAAGCTATTAATTGAGCTTTTGATGCGGTGACATTGTGTTGATCTATTTAAATTTTTTTCTTTAAAATAAAGATGTTTTCAAAAAAATGTTGAAGAATTTTATGAAATAAAGATTTTTGACCTTGACTTTGATCTTATCGAAGTCTGCTATCTCCTACAAACAACCTTCAGCTGGACTATACTGTACAGTAATAGGTAATTGAAGAAGGGAAACACAATATGCATATCGGAATTCAGGTCACAAAGAAATCTGATGATTTGGTAAGTTCAGAGATCACGTAGTCTCATGTAGAGATCTGATGATTTGGTAAGTTCAGATGCAGATGCGTAAGCTTGGTCCTAAATAGCATCGTAGGCAAAACTTGTTACCATTCGCTAGACCCAAGGCTCAAAGAAACAGCTAGATAATTACAATATCTAATTTAGAAGGCACGCTGGTAGCAAACCAGTTTACCGTTAGGGGCAGTCGCTGCGGCTGTGTCAAACTTTACAGTAAACAAATCTATTCCAAGATGTTACCAAGGACTACCTTGCGTAGGAGGCATCACGCTTCCAATTCAATAAATGCCTTAAATATATTTAACTTCTAAATTTTCGCGTTCCATGATATATTTATCTATGTTATGTATATCTAGGAGTCAACTTGTGACCACGGCCAGTGCAACCTGGTCGTAATGGTAAAGGTATGTCATGTGAATACCACAGAAAACTATTTAGATTTCTGTGGTAATATCTATTACGTGATTGCGTTAATTGCCGCACATATAAATAGTATATTTGACTTTTAATTGTTTTTAACACTTTCATTCGGTGACAAAGCCCGGCTGATTTATTTATCGGTACCTACAATTAGGTCTTACGCCAGGGGGTGTCAGTCACATTTTATCCATCGTATTGTGTTTTAGGTTAAATGTGTTTAAGTTTGGAGAAGTCGAATCGTGGGAGAGCTATGCTTCGGCACATATGGGCCGGCTCGACCGGAGTGATACTACGGACTCACAGAAAACCGGCAGTGAAGCAATCCTTTCATTGCTTTTCGCCGAGTAAAGTTCCGCTCCCTTCTCCTCCCCCTCTTCCACCTTTCCCATTATCCTACCTTAAAGGCAGGCAAAGCACTTGTGACTCTTGAGTTGCACAGGTGCCCATGGGCGGCGGTAGTCATTTACCATCAGGTGACCCGTCTGCTCGTTTGCCCCAAATACCATAAAAAAAAAATTGTCACTAGACTTCCCCTAGTATTATTTCCTTCTCTTCCTAACACTTATAAATGAATAAGTGATAAAAAATCCTACTAATATTATAAACGTGAAAGTTTGTGAGGATGGATGGATGGATGTTTGTTACTCTTTCACGCAAAAACCACTGAACCGATTGCGATGAAACCTGGTATGTAGATAGCTGGAGACCTGGATTAACATATAGGCTACTTTTTATCCCGATATTTCCACGGGATCGGGACTTACGTGGGTGAAACCGCGGGGCGCTGCTAGTATTATATATATACACAACTAGTTCGGTATGACCCTGACCTGCTCAAGCTATTGCTTACACTCCCTAATCTATTCGTATAAGCAATTTTTCCACTCGCCCCTATTACGTGAGTGGGACCAAATTTGTTATAGTTAATAAAATGTGGGCGTTTATTACGCCTCTATCTACCCTTTCGGGGAAAAGGCGTGAGTGTATGTGTTAATGTAAGTATCTAAGTTTCCAGCCAAAAATCTTGGTCGTACGATTTACGAAGCTCTTTAAAGATATTTGACGTAAGAAAAGACAGAGAAAAATACAAGATTATTTTAAACACGCTAAGAAATAATATTGAATATTTCAGAACCTAACTAAGTTTTAGATAAATGATTATATTATTGAGGGATGTGGTTAGTTTGGCATCAGCTGGCTCGCTTATCTTGTATCGGTAAAAGTGTATCAGTTCTAGGTAACACGTATCGTACCATCAATGGGATGTTATCTATTCTTCTCTTATCAGTTATCTCAGTGGCGGTGGCAATATGCGGCAGGATATTGCGATGACATACTTTTATTGGGTCTAGAATAGTTTTGCAAACGTTATCTTTTATAATCAGTGATTCAAAGAGGCGGCGGAAAAAGAACGGGAGAGGACTAGTACTCTCTCATCACGCAGAAGATTCACCAAGCGGCGAACGGAACGACCTCCAATAATGAAACGGTTGGGGTTGCCAGTTAAACTTTAGAAGCAAGTCTGAGACGGATGTGCGACGGCTCAAGGCCCTTCTCATTTAACGGTGTCAGCCAAGTTTCTCGGGGACTTCCTTCTTAGACTTAATTGTGACGGAACGCCGTGTAGTTTTTAGTCTGTTCAATGCCCCGGTGAGATAATGAACTGTGGGGGTTTAATCTGATAAAAAAGTGATAACTCTTAGGAAATTTCCAGCCCGATATTTTAGTAATAGCCAATTCGATTACACCTAGTCTAACTACAGAACTTCGATATTGCCTAGTACTTGGGTTATGGAGGTCTGATGGCAGTCGCTTCGTAAAATATCGAAGTTGGCCGTATCGTAATTAGACTGAAAGCCGACCCGATGATAATTTTCAAAATTCTTGTATTTTACTGAAATGTCAAAGTCACTTGCATTTAAGTGCGTGTAAGTATCACCGTCGCAAATAACTTACAAAAACGTCTTTCTTTGGATACTTATCACAATGCAAAAGTCAGTTCATCATAAAAATGCGAGATTAAGGATTTAAAATCAATAGTTGGATTTTCCGCTACACAATGTAACGCCACACGCTTACTGTGGGGTACGGTGAATGACCTTCAGCGGTCGGCGCCGTCGAAGCAGCTGATTGCATAAATGTTGTTTAATTGATTACATTGCTGTTTTTGACCGTATGAGGTATTTACTGATTTAATTTCGGTAAACTGTTCTGTTTACTCCTTGTTATATCACTTTTATACCAATGATTTTCCACTCAGAATGATGGTCTGAATGCACTATTTCAGGATTTGGTACGGTGTCAGTTACACTCTGTATACAGAGACATAGAGACACAGAGAATATAATTTTTACAGATATATACCAATAAAAATTATTGAGCTCTTACAAGAAATATTAAAATCAATTACGATGTATTTTTTTAGTCAAGTAATCGTTCCCAGCGTTTACTGCCTCCATACAATTAGACTTAAATATTTTGCAGTAACGTAGTTATACCACAGATAAGATAATCATAGTTACTTCGGAGTTTCAGTTCAGTTTAACATTCATAAGTCTTGTGGTCAGCCTCGAATGTTTTATATTTGACCACTTATCTTTGTTATAAGCTCATAAAGGTAATTTATAAATACGCATATTAGATAAACCCATCAAAAAACCCAGTGTCAAAAGTCCACATACCTACACATTTGCAATTATATTTGAAATTAGAACACTATTGACTCATTGCTATCTTATTACATATCATTTTCTGTGGATATGTTTTAAAATCGAGACTAATAAGAAATTGGGTGTCAGGGCAATGTCTGGTAACAAAGCTTATGAACATATTAAAGCTATCCAAAAACAAAAACAACCTTCAAAAGCGAAGGTACCCCATAAATATTCCTCAGAATACATGCAAATTGATTAAAGTTCTGCATCAAATTCGCAGAATGGGTACGAGCAACAGCATACCGATATTTTTTATATTTATTGCTTCAGCTGTCCCTCAAAATTACTCCAGTTACCCTTCATAATTGGTCGTTACGATATACATATAAAACTGATACAATCTTGGTCGCTTTTGGGGTTGATAACTTTAGGTTAAAAGGACCCTTCATTAAAAAATATACTTATCGCCAATTGATGTTTGAAGGTTGAATGATGAACAGTTAATGTCTCTTTAATTACTATAATAAGGATGCTGAACCAGTTCGAGTCTTCGAGTTCATTGTCCAGAGTATTCTATATCGAAGCACTTTTTATACTACACGTTAGACCGGATGCACTACGATTAGGTACTTCTGTATTGGATGTGAAGCAAAAAATGTAACTATAATTTAAAAAAGTCTGTATGAGATAGCGTTATGGGTAAGGCATTGGACTAGAACCTAAGTGGTTGCTGGTTCGATCCCCAGCCAGAACTCTAACGACGGCAACAAGTAGCGGAAGATTAAAGGCTGGAGCAGACACGAGGCGTAAACTGATTGTAATGTAATAATTCATATAGAAGATGTCACACGGCCGCGTTACGCTTAGGTCTAGTACATTTCCACCGCTCACGGCGCCTGCTGACATTTTTTTTTTGTGCGTGTGGAAACCCCCTCGGGCCGTCACCCCACCGGGGTTTTGGTGGGGCGGTGTGTCGGAATCGAACCGACTAAAACCACACGGTGTGCCGTACTGCGCCTAAATTAGGAGTTATCCGGGAACAGCTTTTATGCGCCTGCTGTCTGCCCCAACCTTAAAATCAATTATCCTTCGCTCCGTCTCCCATAATTAAACCCAAAGGTATCACAGGCCTTGTTAAATGTCTAGAGTAACGTGTAAGTAATGATATTCTTACAAAAAATATAAAACACCACTTCATTATAACACGTTGTTAAATCTAGTGCCGGCGCCGTCATTAAGGCGAGCAACAGAACGAAATTTAACGTCATCTTAAAATTGACTAACGTTTGAATAGACACATAGCGACCTTCATAATAGGTTATTACACCCACTTTTGACAAGTGTTTTAATTTGAACCAGAAAACTTAATTAAATTTTATTCAATCGAATGTTTTGAATTTCTGCGCATTAATTGATGAAAACGCCAAGCGCATTTTTGCTAATTCGTCTTGACGTCATGTGGGCAGTTGAAATTATAAATTATTGCAATTTTGGCAAAATTTGAAATGACTTACTAGCCTTGATTGGTGAGGGAGATAGAACATCTTACATCGATATTTAAACAACAAAATGCCTATCATGAAAGAGCTTATTGTGGATAGATTTGTACTTTCTGTATTTAAAAACCCGTTATCCACGGTAATGTTTCAGTAAAATAAATGGGAGGAATAAAATTTTTCTCAAATTTACAACAACTTTTACAATTTACTTAGCTTTTTACTTACGTGATGAGTTGATGACGTAATGTCATGGCGGCTTGCGTGTCGCATATTTGTAAAACAGATAAAAGAACTGAAAACTTTTAAATTAATAATAAAACTTAATTTATATGTTTATTAAATGAAATATACATTTTCCGGTTGCCTGTTGCCTAATCTATCTTCTTTATATTATGTGTTTTGATCATTCCTTTAATGGAGTAAAATACAGTATTGTTTAAGACATTAGTGCTACTAAACATTATCGGTGCAATGTACTCCCGGTTCTCACTTACATAAATTACATAGCATATTAAATTATTATTCTCAGAAGCATAACCGTGAACGCCAGCCAACCAAATACATAAAACAATTTCACTACCTAACACTCAATAAGATTTAAACAAATAAATAATATTGTTCGGCTTTTAAACAATTTTAACCTCTTCACTTTCGATTGTAGAGTTTCAAAACGCTTGCCAAAACTTGATCGGCGGGTCGTTGACCTGGCAGATGCCAGTGGCTTGGCTTTATTGGAATTGGCCTTCCTTAGTCTGATGCTGTGCGCGCACCGCTATCTTAGGTCAGTCATCCTGGGCAAGCTATGCAATTACTTGTGTTTTGGACTTATTTATATATATATACAAAAATAGATTCACTGTATAAAAAGTTCTATGCGATGAAAATTACACTGAAATGCTTCTTTACATGTAATATTAAATACTTTTTATAGCTATATTTTAAGACATCATCATCATCCACCTCCGAGCCTTCACCCAACTAAGTTGGGGTCGGCTTTCAGTCTAACTACGAAACGGCCGAACTTCGATGTTTTACGTGAAGCGACTGCCATTAGACCTCGACAACCCAAGTACTAGGCGAACCTTGCAATGTGCTAATCTACTCGGTTACCACTTAGCCACAAGCATTTTAGACATTCAGATAGTATTCATAAACGAAGTATGCATAATTGGCGGCTTTGGTTAGAAGCAATTTCTTTTTTGTTCATTGATGGGCAGGCTTACTAATAAATGTAGTAGTAGTAAGTAAAATATGTTAGAAACCTACTAACACATTTTACTTACTATATTGTTGTTGTTGTGTTTCTTTTTTTTGGAGTTTACTCCTTAAGAATCGATTTACATATAAGGCGCCCGGTATGAAAATGTAGGGAGGGAGGGGGGAGGAAGGGACGGAGGGAGGGAGGGAGGAGGGAGGGAGAGAGAGAGAGAGGGAGGGAGAGAGAGAGAGAGAGAGAGAGGGAGGAGAGAGAGAGAGAGACTCCAGTAAATTGTAAACTCCAGTCGTGCGTCGGAGCTGACACACACATTTTTTTTTTCGTAGTTTTTCGCAGTCTTCTATATAGTGAGATTACCGCTTTCCAAATCTTGATAGAGTGGCCAGTGCTTTTATGATTCTGTGTGCTCGGATTGGAACAGCCCAATTGGGGGAGTATCTACTCCACAAGACCATAGTTAATCATTCTTACCAGCGTAGAGATTTCTGTTGCTAAATAGGATCAGAACAAGACATCTTTTCATCAGAGGCCAGCGTCCATGACTTGTCTTTCGAAAATTTAAACGAACCATTTACTTGCTTGCCAACTTGGTTGTAAAATTCTTGAGGAAAACAAACTTACAGCCTGCTTGATGATTAGTGGTAACCAGGACCTAAAAGTACTCATTTCATCAGCAGCAGCATACATAGATACCATATAAGAAGTTATGTTAAACCACAGCCCTCTATTGGATGGAGACGAAACCCCAGTCATACGGTTCCAATTTTAACCACACCTAAGGGCGGTATAGTAACTTTGCCACCAACGTGGTATAAAAAACAAAAAGGGTATGTACTTTGAGATCCTTAAAACATATTGCTCTTCAACTGCAAATCGATCGCTCCAAAGCGGTCCAACAAAACAAATATGACAATTTTAATAATTCAAATGTGGAAATAGGCATCGTTATTAAACTTGTTTTATGTGTGACACTTGCTCTAGCCACTGGTCATAAACACTTCATAGGGTCAATTACCTCTAAAATATGCAATGGTCATTTACCGATAACTTTTTTAAGCATACCTGTTTTCTTGTTATGATTCCTATCTTTTTAATGTGGGGACTCGACAGTAATTAAAAAAAAAGTACTTGAAAAATATGTCATTAAGGCATACATACACACGCTTTTGCAAAATATGTATATGAATATCGCTTTATTTAAAAAGTCATCTCTTTGTGCAGGACTAGAACTTCTAAGAATCATTCATACTTAGCAGTACCTAGTATCTATTGCAATATGATGCATAAATCATTCACTTAAAGCAACCCATCGATGTACATTTTGATAATAGATTTATTTTTTAACGCTTCATTTTTTGTATACTACTGCGTGTGCGTGTGCGTTATGTAGATAACATTTTCAATAGGGAATATGCATGTTGTTTAAATTTACTTGATTAATTTTCCCTTGAATCTTTATTGTCCAGATATTATGCCTAAACAATTATTTTTTTATTTAGTTCGTGTTTAATTACAAAAAATATTAATTAAAATATGCAAAATAAGGGCGCGAAATTCAACTTTGCAAAACGCTTCACCATTAGTCGAAACAAAAAGATGACGTGACATTCCACGTTCTGTCATTTATCGGCGCCTATAGTCGTAGTGTTACGAAGAAAGATAGGTGTTCCTGTGGTTTTTGCTTTTAGCTAGTGCAATTTAAGCATTCTAGTGATATTAGGAATCATCTAGGACAATGACTGAATGTAGTTTTGTCAAAGCACAACCGGACAATCTACCGAAAAGAGGTGCATTCATGATGACTATATATTTTGCGTCAAATCCAGATTTTACGTCCGCTGAGGTTAAAGGAGTGAAAGCCGCAAGGTAATTATTATAATACTTGTTATATTATAAATTATAATCTAAAGGATAAGTAAGATATGAATAGTTATATTCATGCAGTTTTATTGAACTTTTGTTACCTAGTTTAAGTAGACAAGCAAGTTGCCTTCTGCTTGATATTTAAAACAAATATAAATTACTGCTGACTAATTCACACTATACTAGCAAATAAATTGTAATATGCTTACATTAAAGTGATCTTCACAACAATATAAACACGATATTGAAGATACTTCATCTCTTTTCATTAATGTACACCAGTGTTTTCGTATTTGACATTATTTATTTGTACAAAAAAAATACTGTATTGGGTGTACTTCTTATAGTGTTTTTACACTTAGGGACAACCCAATACCTATAAAATGTTTTTTAAACTTTATCCTTCGTCTATTAATTACAATAAATAGTAATTACAACTGGAAATCGGTATAAAATTACTGTAACACTTCAAATAAGTTTATGAAACCAACACTAAGCGTGGAACGTGACGTCATCCAAGGCCCGCGAAATATGGCGGCGTTCAAACAGATCAAAATTAGATTTTTAAAATCTATCGATGTTTTTAATGTTATTTTAAAAATTAATTTGAACATTGCCAAGGTTATTTATATTTTTTATTAGGGTAGAATGATGGAACAAGTCAATAAAATATTTAAAAAAAATACATGCATATTCCCTATTGTCGATTTCCTCGATCTTTCGATTTAGTATCGGAAATATTAACGGTATCTGAAACTGCAACTGAGTAGCATCGGCGTCCGATTTAACGATTACCCGTCATCTGTAATGATACCGATTACTTGAATCGTTATTCTAAAAACGTTCATCTCTAATTAGCTTTAATACCTTGATATACCGGTATATATTTACTTGAGGCGGGACTTACGCGGGTGAAACCGCGGGGCGCTGCTAGTATGTATATATTGAAAGTAGTTTCACACACGTTTATTTTCACTGATTCGTTGCTATGGGTCTTAGCGTGGTGTTAAATGGCTTGTAACATTCGTCGAGAATTAGGATATCAAAGCAACTTTTCAAATCTGACTAGTAATTAATATAAACTCTTCAGATTTACAAGTCGAAGATCGCAAACCGCAAATTGTAAACGACTATTGTAAAAATAATTCCGAGCAGGGCGAATGCCAAGATTATACTGACTTGTAAGATTGACTTGCCTGTTGGTCTAGGGGTTAGTGACCCTGACTGCTGAGCCAGAGGTCATGGGTTCGATTCCCACCCAGGACAAATTATTGTGTGATGAGCATGATCATTTGTTCTGTGTCTGGGTGTAATTTATCTATAATATGTATGTATTTAGAAATATATAAGTATGTTTGTCAGCAGTCTGGTTACCATGGTACAGGCTCTGCCTAGTTTGGAATCAGACGGCCGTGTTTAAGATGTGTGAAGTTATTATTATTATATTTTATCTCCAACCCAACTTCAAATCAGCAGCTCAAATTTTAATTTCCCACAAATTGATACTATAAAATAAATTATACAGAACAGTGTGTCACACCCTTAAAAAACCTATTTATAAATTATTCTATGTTAAAAACACGTATAGGTATTCGACCGCAAATAAATGCAAATCTCTTCAAAGTAATGTCGATCAATTCTTGTGTTATCAACAATTTTTTACTCTAGACACTGGCACGAGGCGACAAATAGCCACACCTGCAATTCCGGAGTCAATGAATGCTATATTTGATACTGAGCAGCAGCGGTCACTGACAAACAAACATACAAAAAATCCTCTAAGTATTTGTCGGTCCACGAAGCGGGCAGGGTTCCGTAGTCTGCATGAACCCGTGACCACGATCTTTACAATTCAATGGTAACGATGGATGAACAAGAACGTATCGTAGATTATAAATATCGCGATTAATTACCGATTTAAACATCTAATAGTAAAAACCATGTACCAATAAACTCTCAAATTCGACTTGTACCTACTATTCTTGTAACTGACTTGTAAAATAATAATTATAGTTTAGTAAAACAAAAAAAAACACTTTAAAAAAGAGTTCCACCATCCAGCTCCTGGCTTCATTTTCAGACTAGCGTCACGAAGCCCAATCTTTTGAACTCGTCAAAACGATACATATGAGTCCAAACTCGAGGGGTTTACCAGTAGCCACTAAAGATCAGATCAGCTCCAAGATACCAAACTATAGTATTGTCATTCGAACGACATATATATGCAAAGTTACATTTCGATACGGCAAGTACAAGTAGATAACTGAATTCCAACATTTTTGTACGTAGAAATAACGAACAAACGTCTTAACATAACATTACCAAAATTTAATATTAAAATAATTTTATTACAGAATCCTTACAATAAATTCTTGTGTTCTTAATCCCACTAACATTATAAATGTGAAATTTTGGATGAATGGATGTTTGTTACTCTTTCACGTCAAAACTACTGAACCGAGAGCGAAACTAGTTATGTAAAAAGCAGGAGACCTGGATTAACATATATAGGCTGCTTTTTATCCCGATAATCCCACGGGATCGGGACTTACGCGGGTGATACCGCCGGGCGCTGCTAGTGTTATATACATACTAGCTGTTGCCCGTGAATTCGCGTGGAATTTTTTGTAAAATGTGTCCCAACGGCATCGTACATTTTCCTAGTCTATATGCTACTTTAGACTATAATCTATCTCTGTGCCAAATTTCGTCCAGATCCATTCAGCCGTGAAAGAGCCGGTTTTTCGTCCATTCACCCTCACAAACTTTCGCCTTTATAATATATGTAAGATTATACTTCCCATTCATTAAACAACGAATCCAGTATAATGGTGTTTCTAATACTACTATCTATTAACATGGAGCATTTAACATAACTAGACATCGCGTGGTGGTCGAATTTCGACCATGGTTTTTTCCTTAATGAATCTCTAGACCTTAAGTGTTTCTATCTTAAGGTCTAGAGATTCATTAAGGAAAAATTTGCTCGAATAGCTTTTGTCTGCAAAACAACAGTAGATAGAAGTAACTAAAATATACTAAAAGGGCTGTTTCGATGTCCGATAACTGACAAACCTTAGTTACTGGTAATTCTTTTAATATTATCTATCATAATTTCATAAAGTGAATGATATTTTTAGGATTATTTATATAAAAAAAAAACACATAGTCGCAAATATTTTAAACCGATAGTCCTTAAAAAACAAGTAAGTGTCAATACAAAAAGAAAAAAGAAAACACCACAGAGTTATAAATGTTATAATACTTTATCGGTCCAAAGAGACGCAGAAACGCCTAAACGGATAACAACACGGATATTTTACTTGTGATGTCGCCTCTAAACTATTAAGCTTGGTATTCGCTTTATAACATGCATTTTAGAAGTGCTTTAACCACCTTCACGAGTAATGATTATACTGAAATGAAATTGCTCTTAAGACGTCTGAGATTAATACTACCCATTACATAATAATATTCTTTAACTATTTTAAAACCACCGCGATGCAATCTCCATTAAATTATAATTTAACATTTTAAACATAAGGTGTACATTCAACTCAACAATTATCTTAAATGATGACGGGGACGCCGCGCCGTCGTGGAATCTTCACATGTTTCATTTCGGACCCACAGGCGAAATTTAGTCAAAACTTTACCTCGACTTACGTGAGCCAGAGTAACGTGATACACAAACAAACCGTAGCCATCAAAATGAATTAATGATTAATTTCATGGATTTTGCACATCCAGATTTAAGGAAAACAGCATACATAGAGCAGGCAATTGGGACTGACTAGGTCCCGCATATTGGACTATAAAGATTGAAAGTAATTGGAATATCAGCATACTTGAGTAGTGAACACCACTTAGGACAAGTGAGGCATATTCATTTGCAGCTTTTTATTAATAGTAAATGAGCCAGTGTAATAAATAATAGTGTCCTTGAAGTTTATTTTCCTCCTTTCTATTTTAGGATGTCAATCTTCCTTTAGTTTCAGAATCTTTTTAACGTATTGGAAGAGGTAATTACATTCACGAATGACTGACTGATTTCTACTCCTGACAATTTAAAAATATCTGTAATTATTTTTATTACTGACTTACGAGTCAGTCAGAAAAATAATTACCTGACAAATATACCTTGAATTCATTTAACTAAAATAAATGATTTTGGTTTCATTTGAGTGGGCCACTTACTCATTGGGCATATATAACGCTAATAAAACTTAGCGACTGTAAAAAGTACGTCACACACGGACAGTGTGTACAATGCCAATGTGATGAACCCTAATACTATGTACTTATATTAGTACTATCAGCAATAGATCAAGAGATATGCTACGTTACGTTTTTGCGTATTGTAATCAACTTATCATCATCAGCAACTACGTCATCTATATATTTTGTACAAAACTGTATAAAAGGTGCTGCAGGTGTTATGACGTCTCAATTTCGACTTCGAATATATTAATAAGTAATTTCCTTCCATTAATATAGTTTAGATAGCTATATATAGATTTTGGCAAGCAATCAGGCTGTCGGTAGGGTACATTATTATTTTCTAGATGATAGGTATAGGAGTGTAAGCGTACTCGTAACCAACAATAAACAAACTCAAATGCCCAGTGCCCATGGGCGGCGGTAGTCATTTATCATCAGGTGACCCGTCTGCTCGTTTCCCCCCTATACCAAAAAAAACTATAGTTGAAATCATTTACATAACACAAAGTCACAATGTTACCAAAACCTGACTTACGCCATTATCGACTTATCCGTCAGTCTCACCAATCACGTAACTCGAGTTACGAGTATATTATTAACTTGTATTTTAATACACTACTTATTACGGAGATGTAGGTAATTTACATACACGCAACGAGGACATTGCACGCAATTCTTTAGTTGAAAGGAGCTAAGGGGAATTCCGACATCCTCCGTCGTTCTTGCGAAGAGGCAAGATGGGGGTTTTAATAGTAGGGGTCTTGTTTAAGAGCCAATTCAATTATATAATAGCAATTTCCACAGTTTACTGGTAATTTAAATCCGTCAGAAATTTTAATAATATTTATCCTGTAAACAAACTGTTGACGATAATTTAGTTACATACACTGTGGCGCAAATATTATCACATTAAAAGATATACCTGATTATACTATATATTTTATTTTCGCAGAAATGAAAAAATGCATTTTCTGGAACAACATAAATAGGATAAAAGTTGAGGCATATTATAACATATAGTTTAATATTGTTTTTAATCATGTGTACATATTAGATGTATAAATCGAAACTACTGTTTTGTTTACCCGACGTTTCGACAGAATTGCACCGATTGTTACATATATTATCTTATTATTATAATTTAACATTTTAAACATAAGGTGTACATTCAACTCAACAATTATTACTTTTATGATTACTTAAATGGTTATATGTTTGCATTTTAAAATAAAAATTCAATCAAAGCTCATTGATAGTCACGGAGGGGCCTCGAGTTTTTTATGTTTCGAAAGCTCTCGAGAAAAAAAGGTAATGAGATAGACCCAATGTCGACTGGGAAGCGACATCTATGGAGAGGGAAATTGGGAGAGCCCATCTCGATTAGAAACGTATCAAGGCCGGAAGAAGAACGGAGAGAGGAAGCTCTGGAGACTTCTTAGACGTAGTGCTTACTCAGCACAGTGAGGTAAATGGTATGGTAAATAAATACATGAAAAGCATTTCATTCAACTTATCATCATAAAATCCTTCCGTGAAATCAAATAAATTGAGAAGATATTTATTATATATTTTTATGTTACTGCCTCTTATATTGGAATTACGCTTACCAACACACAATATCTGCCGCCATGTAATTAACATCGCTTACATCTGTTCACTGAAAGTATATAATTAATTTAATTCGCGATGACAATCAGTTTCTTTCACTATAATAATCTTTCTTTCATCTACCTTACATTGAGTATTGGGTTGAGGAACCAAAGTATACTTAAATTATCTTTTCGTAAAAAGGGAAGAGTCCGCATTAGAGGGTTGAAGGTACCTTTTTTGGCGTATGAAAACCCCCACAGTTGCAGTAGTATTGAAATCGAACCGACTAAAAACACACGATGTTCCGTCACAGGTAGATCTCGAGTATGATCTAAAAAATCTCCTATCTCTGAATGATTATATTATTAACAAACTTCAGTTTGTGACTTTAAGAGATCCATAGATTACAAAGCATCGATATTTCTCTAAAGGATTAGACAGCAGTGTATCACACACATTTTTCAAGCTATGTTTGGTCCTATGTAATAGAGAGCTAATCTCCGGAACGGATCTACCGATTTCCACAGGACTTTCACTGGCAGACAGCTGGTGTTATAAGGAGTAAGTTAAATTACTTTTATTTTGGAAAAAGAATGAAGGTTCCGCGCATATATATAAATATGCGAGGGACGCTGCGCCCCCGCAGGAACTGCTTGTAAACAATATATAAAATGTTCATTTCCTTTAACAATATTGCAAATATGTACAAATCAGAATGTAGGTCTCTTATTAGGGACAATCATTGCCTCGTATTTCTTATTACCAGTGATTTGTAAATTGAGCCTATCATTGGTACGACCTTCGGGTGTGAAATATATTAGCATGTTTAAAGTGAAACATTAGTTGAGTCTGTTTTAGATCTTTCATTATTGCCAAACAAACCATCGAAGTAAATGTTTTCGCACCCCTATCAATCGCAGGTGAAACTTCGGAGGTGTACGTATAAAGGTTAAGTCAAACAGCCGGTAGGGCGGGACGGCGACGGCGACGTGGCGTAACTGGCGTAAGCGGCTGAAAATTACTAGCGCCGAGCGCCGATCACGACGCGGCTGTGTGACATCACATCACTGTCTGTTTGTACGAAATGAACTGAAAAACTACAGAAGAGATTTTTTTGCAAATTTCACCAATAGACAAAGTGATTCATGAGGAAGGTTTAGGTGTATAATTTGTTAAGATTTTGTGTAAATTGGTTGAAATATGATAATGATTGTTGAAGATGTCTCTGGTACCCTTGCAAGCCGGGGCGGGATGAGAGTCTTCTTTATTAACTAGTACATTACAACGTTCACGTCGCGTCGCCATCCCGCCACGCCCGCTGTTTGACTCGGCCTTTACACACTAAAATGAACTTACTTATTTCTAAGACTACATACCTAAGAAGGTACTTACTATTATAATTTCTGTATTGTATATTATAGTTATAGGACGTAAACTTAACTTTATATTCTATTGTTTCGCGTGGCGGGTTTATTGCGCCATTTTGTAGTAATGTCTATTCCTTATAGAAATAATGTTGTCTGCCGCTTGTGCCATTCGAGAGTGCACCGGGCCATTGAATACCAAGAGTGCAACTGGTGTAATAAAATTAACGAAATATCGTCTACTGGTCAAAGTTAAACCATAATTCATTAAATTTTGAATGTGTTATAGTATTTAATTGTCCTATTTGTGACATAAATCAAACTTGTATTACTCCTGTCAATTTAAATGATTTTGTTTTTTCATTTTTTTATGTAGACATTTTCAGAAAAATCGGGACATTGCATCAACATTCTTGGTATAAATACCCATAGTTTTATTTATATCAGAAAGAAATATTATCTTCTATATCGGTAGCTTCTATCGGTCAATTTTAATGTTTAATTTGTCAGTTTCAAAATAAGATTTCTGCATTAAATATCACGAATTTGTTTATAAGAAGCAATATATTTGTTTATAAGAATCATTTTGATCCATCCTAAGGTTGCCTGGAAGAGATTGCATCTAGCAATAAGGCCGCCCTTTGTACATTATCTGTCTACTGTAATTATGAAAATGTATCTTCTACTGTATTGCTAATGTACAAATTTATCTATCTATCTCTCTATATATATATTCTAATATAGGTAAGTACGTATTACAAGTACCTATGCTAGTCAGGTCAGTCTAGGATGGGTGACCATTCTTAAGACATTGAGACCCGGAGAGCACGTTAAACCGTGTCAGTCCCGGGTACCATGCAAACATCTGTGGCATTCGTTACGGGTAGTTAGAGCCCTAAAAAGTCCGACAACCTGGTGTAACTACAGAACTTCGATATCGCCTAGTACTTGGGTTGTGGAGGTCTGATGGCAGTCGCTTCACGTTAAATAACAAAGTTCGCCCGTATCATAGTTAGATTGAAAGCCGACCCCAACTTGTTTGGGAAAAGGCGAGGAGGATGATGTATTACATTTTTATTTCCACATTACTGGAACTTTGTAGTTTATTGTAACCGTTTTCACATAATGTTTAAAAAGAGCTTTTGCACCTCTTTAACATATCAATTTGAGATATTCCAAATTTCACATTCCTCCGTGCCGGAAAAAAGGAGTTAGAAGAGGTCGCAACAAAAGCTATAAGAGTTAGAGTTCTGGCTTCTGGTCAAGAGAAAAGGGCTATGTAGCATCCGCGAACATCTCTTCGCAGGCCTGCTGAGACCTGTCACAGGATTTGTCACTTTCGCTTACGACAACCCACCTAAGTAACAAGCAAAATAAGACCACTGTAAATGATTCGAGAGATACAGGCTGACTATCACTAGACACCAATGGTATCAAAGGCCGATTGGCACCCCCCTGCCTGCCCCTAATAACTATGGGAACGCTACTAGTGCTGGCTCGCCGTGATCTTCTGTAAGGTAGGTCTTCCCTAGTCAAACGAATTACGATAACTCAGAATGTTTCTTATGGGGAAGGACGGGAATAGGGGAGAGGTAAGGGTTAGGGCCTCCGGTAACCACAAAGCAATGCAAGCATTGTTTCACTGCCGGTTTTCTGTGAGGCCGTGGTATCGAGCGGAGTCGAGCCGGCCCATACGTGCCGAAGCATGGCTCTCCCACGTAATATCTGTCCGTATCACAAGGTATTAATTTAACAATTTATCAATAAATTACCACGCATTGGCATACAAAACTGAAAGGCTACTTGTTAGAACAATGCCACTTCACACATATTATGACCATAATGGAAAGCACTGGACGAGTTTCGAAGAGGACAATGGGCGCGTGGGAACTGTTGTTAATAATGGCAGCGTAGACGAAATATGAACATTATAGGTGCAATAGTGCTTACTTTGGGCCCATCTTATTTGTTGTGTATTTCAGGGAGTAACTTAAAGTGGTTACCAATTAAAAATGTTTTGGTTTATTTATATTCCTTAGAGATCGCCTGGTGTTCGAATTTCGACCATGGTTTATTTCATTGGCCAGTATAACTCGAACGGTCATTGTATAAACTTACGTACCATGACATACATACATACAATAAAATATTTTATTATTACTATGCAGTATATCTAACAACATCTTAAAATACACTTGTTTACGTCACGTCACGTATGTTTTCGACAAATATGGCAAGTCAATAGTTGCAATAATTGTTGTAAGGTAACACCCGAATCACGCCACTTTGTCAGACTATACAGTATGTGTATAATTCTATCACATTTCTTTTTCATTAAAGAGACCAACCTCGAGACAGGGGTTAGCAAACGTACAATCCAAGTATTCTATAATCTGAGGCGGCGTTTAAAAAAATAATAATTTGATATACCATTATTATAGGTCTCAAGGAGATGGCCAATACCTCCAAATATAGAAGGCAAGTCGTACAGTGGTTTTAAAGGGGAAATAATGTTTAGGACATTTTATCCTCTTATTATTCAAGCAACAAACATTTATAATTACTTTTCTCTTATTCATTTATTTCAGTTCAAAAATTTATTTATCTCCAAACGATGAAACCTACTGGAATTATAAGGCATTAAGTTACAAGTAACTGTATTTATTTTTCTGTGGTTTATGTGGTCAGCTGAACAACGGCCACTGTTTCAAAAGTTGAATATTTGATTTCCACGTTAGATAACCATTTCTACAATTAACAGAAACTTGTTCTCATTCGAAATCTACTTTGGAAGTGTACTTCCTGGTTTAGTAGAGAAATAAGCTCCTCCTATAGAAGGCCGCCATTTAAAAAAAATTCCAGCAAAGTTTTGTGCTTCTGCTAGTAAGTAGGTTTGAGAGCTTTTAACAGAGTAAACCATTTCTTGTAGAATAAAACAAAATGTTATATATAAAAATCAGTGGTTTTTATCCGCTGCCGTTCATCCAGTCATCATAAAGTTTTCGATACCACGGCCTCACAAAAAACCGGCAGTGAAACAGTGCTTGCGTTGCTTTTCGCCGCGTGAGTGAGGTTATCGGATGCCCTAACCCTTCCCTTTCCCTCTCCCCTATTCCCGTCCTTCCTCTCTCCCTCCTCTTCCCCCCTATTCCCACCTTAAAGGGCGGCAACACACTTGTGACTCTTGAGTTACAGGTGCCCATGGGCGGCGGTAGTCATTTACCATCAGGTGACCCGTCTGCTAGTTTGCCCCCTATACCATAAAACGAAAAAATCCTTATAAATTTCTTTGTAAAGTGGCTTTCTTAATAAAGTTATTTATTATTATTATCTCTTTATTTACTTAATATACATATAAATTACATTTTTAAATACATTCACTATAAAAAAAAAAAAAACAAATATATTTAAAAATATAAAAAATAGTGTCCCACCGGTATCGGGTACAGGGACCAAGCTACCAGTGGTTAGGGTTCCAGAGATACAGAGATATTATTATTATTATTATTATTATTATTATTATTATTATTATTATTATACATAATTTAATATATATTATTAAATTATTTTATCGAAAACCTGTATTATTATTCCAGTTTCTTTAAATATGAAATTTGACAGCTGTCATCCAGCAGGATTGTACCCCATGAGTCGGAAAAGTTGGTCTCAAAATGAGTAAGATTAAAGCACGAGAATATATAAGATTTCATACACTCTGTGTATATGTAACGTTGCGACACGAGGGCAATGCTCTATTGCGTTTTATCCTACGCTTGTAAATATGGCGCTAGATTATTATGAACAACAGTCTACACGAATGTATAGCGCCATTAACATTTAATGTAATCCAACACCGTAACTATTTAGATCTTGACATTTTGTACTTTTAGTGTCAAGCTTTTACGTACTCAGAGATATAATCATTAGAAGGTGTTCGTACTCCAACGAATAAAATTAGTTAATAAGATAACTCCATTTTACTACGCTCGCAGCGCACATCTTAATCCTAACTCAATTAGGTCCTTTTTATGAGATAACGGACTTTTGCACGTCTTTTCACTGGCGTTAAAGTTTTATTTTGTCTGAACTGAAATGATATTGGTATAGGGCTTTGTTTCCGCATTTGGACACATAGGCGGTCCATTATGCGTTCAGCTATCTGAACGCATAATGGACCGCCTATGTGTCTAAATGCGGCTGACTAGTTGAGCCAGCCTAGATCCATCCAGAAGCACAGAAGCCTCCAGGGTCGTTGGCAGGCTTCTAGGAGCGATCTCGCGCGAGGATACTTGCCCGTTGTATGGCCGCTCCCTCGCACTCCAAGGATAACGTCGGCGGCCGCTTACTCCGCGATGAGACTTCCACAGGACACTACTTTGTTTCTTTATAAAAGGTATGTACTTTTCCTGAACACTTGAGTGTTTGGAAAATTTCATGATCATAGGTTGTATAGCTCTGGCGTGAAACGTAACAAATAAACAACTCATATTCACATTTATAATATTAGTTGGGATAATTTACATCAGACACAGGCCGCAGCTCACTAAGGTGGATATATTCACGGTGTAGTACACACCTTACAATTACGTCGAACAGGGGCTATTTGGCGACTCACTTGGTACGGTATAGGTACATTAGGTACGCCCGCTCGGTTTGACGTGCAGTGCTTGATCTACCATTCGATAGCCATAACTCAAAAAGGAGTATTTAGGCAGACATGAGTTTGCGTGCGACGTTATGTTTGTAATGATCAATACTGAAGTTTATCCATTTGCTACGAGAGATGCTATTTATGGGGTTTGTTATCCTAACTAATATAATAAATAAGAATGTAAGTTTGTTTGTCAGCTTTCACGCTTTAACTTCTTAACCGATCGTCATGAAGATTTACTACATGTTATCAAAGGAACAGAAAATGACATAAACACCTTTCATCCTATGGTACTGTTCCTGAAGGAAGAAGAAATGCTAGAAATAATGCTTTTTATATTACTTATAACGTTTTTTATTTCAATCGTAAAACTTGCCTTGTCCAAAAGTACAATTAATAAATGAGTTATTTAAGGGCTAATTAATAGAAAGAAAGTTTAAGCAATAATTTAATGTATTTATGTCTTAAGAGAAAGAAAAGAGCCGTGGGAGAGCCATGCACATATGGGCCGGCTCGACCTGAGTGATACCACGGCCTCACAGAAAACCGGCATTGAAGCAATGCATTGCTTTTCGCCGAGTGAGTGAGGTCACCGGAGGCCCTACCCCTCCCCCCCCCCCCCCTCGCCCCTTCTTCCAATCTTCACCTACTCCCAACTTAAAGGCCGGCAACGCACTTGTGGCTCTTGAGTTGCAGTTGCCCATGGGCGGCGGTAGTCATTTACCATCAGGTGACCCGTCTACTCGTCTGCCCCCTATGCCATAAAAATAGGGTACCAAATTTGCTTAAATTTGAAACCTCTTTGTCTGTTTAAACTCATTCCGACACCCAGACACAAACGAAACAAATCCTTTTTAGAGATGATTCTCAAAGAGACTTATGTCACAAGTCCATGTTTCTGAACCAGCCGCGACTATTATATTTAAATATATTTTAATTAATTCAATATCCGGTGTTGACAATGTAAGAAACTTACTCCAAAAACATTTAAAACAATGAGTCTTTATATAGTAATGGCTCATTAATAAACAAATCAATTACAACATATCAGGCGACAGGCCGTCTGTGATTGCAGGGGTCTGTATGCTGACTAAAAATAAAAAACCTACCTTGGAATGAAGGATGTTTAACCTTAATATATGTATACTGTATGGAGTCTTTTCATGTCATTCGATTTTTTTTTTAAACGCCCCTCAAGTCCTTGGCCGATTTTATTACCCGACTACCCCAAAGCCAAAAGGAAATATCTTTTTATTTACTGTAGCGCCTAAACTCTAAACTACTAACCGATTTTGATGAATGAGGTATCGATAGATTAATAAAAATAATCCGGGGGACATAGGCTATATAAATTCTAACCACGACTTCTGGCTCGATAGTCAGGATCACTAACCACTAGACCAACAGGTCACTCAAGTAAATGGAAGTTGCATTAGGAGTACTAAAAGGATCAATAGTTCAGCTCATGCAATTATTTCTTCAGCCTTATACGGCATTACCAATTGCCATTAACTCAAACATCAATGTTTTTTTTTTACTTTTTAAACGGCTTCAAGAAAAAAGGAGGGTCTTAAATTTTATTTCTGATATTTTGTTTAATGGTGGCAATTAGAGGTTTTTACCAAATGAGGAGGAAAATGTTTAGATATTTTAGGTACTTAAAATTTATTCGCCGATTTTCGACTGTATGTGGATTAACAGAAATATACTAAAGATTTTTTTTTTAAGATCACTAGTAACGTGGGTCACACATTACTAGTATTCTTGTTAACCCCCCCATCTAAGCTAAAATGCTTACGTTAGGAGTGGGTTCACGTCGCTAGTGCACTGGGCGGGGTTCGAACCAGCAACCACTTGATGGCAAGTCCGACGCCTTAGCCATTACGCTACCGCCGCTTGTTGATTTTTTCTTCAGATAGATACAACTAAACTCTGTTCATGGGTTTCTCTGTTTATGTATGTGTCATATTTAGGTATTTTCGAAAGGGTTATAAAGGAAAAAAGTTAAAACGTTGACAACACTTTAATCATTTAAGTTGCAACGTTCTATTAAATTTATAGGTGAAGGGTGAAGTTTACATAGAGGCCTCATAACATTTTTTTTAGTCGTCACCAGTGTACACTGTCCTTTATGTTCGGACAAGCGTGCAAGGTCGTGACTCCGAAACGAGCTTCGGATACCATTCAATCTAGACATAGGACACATAAATCGCTCTCAACATCTTAATACTCAATTGTTTGATACACCCACTTTGACTCACCGGACTGGGGAGAGTGAACAACATCGACATTTTGACGTCATAATGGCACTGTTGAATGTGTGCCCGTGTGTGTGTGACTCAGTGTGTGTGTCCAACGGTCAGTGACAATATATTTTCAGATTGATGACTGATATGGTCACCTCGCGAACCGCTACAGAGTATTGTTGAACAAATAGTAATATTTGTACAACTAAGTCAGCAAAAAAGAAACAGTCCACCTACGTCGTAAGCGGTGCCAATTTACATTCGTAAAAACCAGTGGTATTACATGTGCATTAACGTAAATGTGGGGGTGATACCGTCTCCACTAACCACCGTAACACAAAATCTACCGAGCGTTTTACTGTATCACTGTAACCCCATCACTATATCATTCATGGCTTCGTATCAGTATGCATAACTAAGTTTTATTGCTATTATTGTACGAAGGTATCATACAAACCACAAGGCACAAATTTATTGGTTTCCCGAGTACTCTAAATGAGGCCTTTGAATTTCCCTTCCCCAGTCTTCTGAGCTTCTAAAATAATACAACAACAAATAACCGGTACAAAATGGAACGACACAGGTTTAATAGCGGAAACAGAAGGCTATTAACATAACTTAACGGTGATCGAATTGGGCAAATGTTTCTCACATGTGAACCCCACTTCATATATACGTATACCTACATATATTTGACAAATGTTTGTCTTGTCAAGTGCACAGAGCAACGAACTGGGTTTTCCGTGGTCATAAGATTTGATGACATTCGAAAATCAAAATTACATATTACTGTGAAGGATTTATGATTCATTTATGATTGCCTTTGCTGCCTCGCTAATTTCCATGCATAAGTTTGACATGAGTTTGAGTGAGTTCTAGGTATTTCTGTTCTCAAAGTCTCGGAAAAACAAGAAGTCTGGACACGTAATAACGTGGGCGGAAAAAGTTAGCTAGCTACCTGCCTTTCTGCCTACCTTTTCGAGGCTATCCAACCGCAGATTGTATAATAAAAAAAAATATAATTATGTTAACGCGAATTAACGCGATCACGAATTTAAACATACCTTTGATTTGCCTGACGTTTCGACCAGGTTGCACTGGCCGTGGTCACATATCACAATTATAATTATCATGGAACGCGAAAGTTTAAAAGTTAGTATAAAAAATATTAGTTTAATAGAGTGACCTTGAACGCAGTCAAAAGCACACCTTTTTATTGTAATATTATCCATTTTTTACAGTACCGGGTTTGTTCCAGTGTGAGCTTTTGAATGCAGGGATGTTACGAATGTTTATTATCTAAATATCCATCGATAACGTACAAAGAGTAGGCCGTGATCTCGATTCTAAGTTAATTGTTTAAAAGAACGTAGACTAAATAGAATATTTTATTTGTCTGTTTTACAGTTACCTTCGATTTGCTATTAAATTACCAGTTAGTATTACGTTAGGCGCATATTTCACAAACCTCCTCTGGTTTATTTCGATTACACTACACATACGTAAGGAGTAACATGTTATTTTTAAATCTCTTATAAATCGAAGGTATAAAATATAAATGAGAATTCTGTTATCCGGGTTAGTTTGGGAATAAATACTGCTGACCACGTCGGTCGTGATTATTTTAACAATAAATGGATTATTTCTCCTTAGCGTTTTGCATAGATACGAGAGCGATGCAACAATAAAAATGACAGTGGCGTCTTGACACTATAATTTTTTTAAAGCCAATCATATTTTATTTAGATTTTCGATCCTTAAGTAAAATTAAGTTTTGAAATTTTGACAAATGTTTAGGCAACTATTAATTTCAATAGCATGGTTTTAGATACAACCTGAACATCCCAAAACTCGATACATTCAACAAATTTAATTGCTCTATTAGTCACAATTTTTAATACACTTCTTAATTTTCTATCACTACATATTATTAAAAAAACCCCACCACCGCGTCTGTCTGTCTTTATGTTCACGATAAACTGAAAGACTACTGAACGGATTTTCATGCAGTTTTCACCAATAGACAGAGTGATTCATGAGGAAGGTTTAGGTGTATAATTTAACGTTTTGTAAGTTAACGTTTCGTGACGTAATAAAAAGATGGATAAGTATAGATGTGTGCTATCAAACTGGCCAGACGATCCGTGATCAAACCACGTCGAAATATCATAAAGTTTATACGAAATCCTGTTACACAAGACTTTGTATAAACATTCTTTAAGATTTCCACCATAATGGGCATGTGGTCAATAGTGGTCATCTCGCGACTTGAAAAGAAATTAAAATTTCGCATTGTTTTCCTTTTATCTGCACACTGGTCTTCCCAGTTGGGTTTTAATGGCAGCAGTTTACAGATGAAATCATAATATAATTGATACCTTGGACATTGTATCAGATCTTTCGTTAGTTTTTGGAAAAGATAGAATCGAACCATATATATAATTACTCTTCAATTTGCTAAACTAATGTTTACCAACACACTATAATTAGCAAGTTTTCAACCTTTATAGCAAATTTTTGTACTATATCAGACCATGGGGATAAGACCTATCCAGTAACAAAAAAGTAATAATTAAAGTCTGTCTACGAACAGGAAGGCAAGTCGTCAAATTGTCACATAAACAAATTTTGAGGTACAAAACCCAAGTAGAGAACATTTCCAAGTTGTTAAGCTCTTACAGTTAATTGCACGATACCTATGCCTAAAAATTTGTTTTTAAAATTTTTGTATGTCTGTCTGCTTGTTCTGGCTAATCTCCGGAACGGGTGGACCGATTTCCACGACTTTCACTGGCAGATAGCTGGTGTTATAAGGAGCAACTAAGGCTACTTTTATTTAAGAAAAAGAATTAGGGTACCGCGCAAAGTCTATAAATAGTATGTACACTCGAGCGAATCATTGGCATTGACATGCTACAATGAATGCCAACACGAATAATGAACTTAGATATTTTTTTTTGGAAATACATGCATATTTACATAACTCTATTTTTTTTTTAAAGACAACTCCCGCATTAGGAATATTCCTTCGTCGCGGGGGGCTTCACAAATATTTAAACAACGGACACAAAGAACACCCAGACTCGGGACAACTATTTGTGGATCACACAAATTTTTGTCCCGTGTGGCATTCGAACCCACAACCCTCGGCGCGACGTAGTGGCAGGGTGATCACTAAACCATTGCGCCATCCGTGCAGTCATCTATTTGAGTAGGTAAAATATTCAAACATACGAATATTTAAACTGAACAGGAATTGCATCTGCGACCCCAACCTCACCTTATAAAGCAATATCGTATTTAACTTAATCATTAACCTGAAAAAGTGACAAAGACTATCATTAGTAATCATTGGTTATCATTAGCTAGCAGCAATGATTAGCACACGCACGGACCGCGGCCTGCAACAAGTGATGGTAATTTTTTACATGAGTGGGTAATTTACATAATGTTATGGGCCTATTAAGCAATTTATCTCACTGCCTTACCTCAAGATCTTGTCTACAAAGATCCGCTATACGGTCTTATAGTAAACCACTACAGTCTAGTCGCTTGAAATCATTTTACGGTAATATTTGTGATATTGTATCGAGGCCCTAGCATTTCAAACGAAGTCAAAAGCTCTTTAGCGATATTGACTTTGACGAACAAGGAAGTTCTACTTAGTTATCACTACATATTATAAAACAAAGTCCCCCGCCGCGTTTGTCTGGCTGTCGGTCTGTCTGTCTGTTCGCGATGAACTGAAAAACTACTAATAGACAGAGTGACTTATGAGTAGTTATGAGGAAGGTTTAGGTGTATAATTTAAAGCGTCGTCATGGGGCGGGTCATTTCTTTCCCTCTGATATGGCGAAGGAGATGATGGCTGGTCCATGCGTCATACTCGTGAACGGGTGCTGCTTGGGGTGACTGGTCGGCCTAGTCAGCGATGCTTTAGCCTATACTATTATTTTGGTTCGATCAACTGCAACTCTAGCCTCTTAATCCAGTCACGAATTATTTTTAACAGTAGATTTTGTAACTGAATGAAGGTAGATGTGCACCTTGAATGATTTCTATGTTTAATAAGTTCAAACCTTCAACGGTATCACTGAGTGATTTTTATTTTTTAGTACGTTAGCTTTTGGAGCATTTCAATAAAATGAAATTCAGGTGGCATCAGCTTGCATCCTGTTTACCTTTCGTGTAACACTAACACTATTGTACCTGAAGATCTGACTTTTAAAAAGAGTGGCCATGAGTTTCTTTGCCAGTATTCTTCTCATAAGGCTCTACGCATTTTGGAAACTGGAAGTTATAGATCGACACAAGCAGGCAGTAGATTTTGGTGTTTTCACCTAATTTACTTCGACAATCCAGCACATGCTGTGGCGTCTGTTTGCGCCGATCTATGATTTTAACTCTAGCTTCAATTTAACGTTCATAAATGTCACTTAGTGTCTTAATTGAATAAATGATTTTGAATTGGAATTTGCATTTGAATAAATTTGTTTAAGATGCCTCTGCTACTAAGGGTTGCTAGTTTTTAATAAAAAAAATTATACAATTATGTATTTAAACGGGAATTAACGCGATTTAATATTATCTCAGAATATGCTATCGTAAATGTACTCAAGTCAAAATCAGTGTTGGTTATTGGACGTCAAAACGGCATTTCTAAAGAAACTTCTATGGAAATTAAAATTTGAAACCTGTTACGTATTTTGTCTGAAGTTTATAAAAAAAAATAACGACTTACAAAGTCTTATCTGCCAAGTTTAAACAGAAGAATCAACCATCGCCTATGTTTTAAATAAAATCTGACTCAACTTAAGGAAATACAAAAAAATCATATTTGTTAACCGACGAAAAAAATAGAGGGGGTTCTCATGGCATTTATTTGTTTTTTTTATATGTATGACCACGCATAACATTTTACAGGGTAGGCGCCAAACCTCATAGTAATCTGTTGCCAAACGTACAAAACATAATTATCTTTTAAAAAAAAGTATCACCGACTTCAATGTGCTATTTAGTGAAAAGTATATGTATTCTGTTTAAATATAATATAATATGAGTAGGACAACTAAATGGGACATCCAGTGTTCGTGAACGCACTGCTGCAATGAGTCAGCGATGTTTCGGAGCAAACGAAAACATTATCGAAGTATAGAATTTTTAGATATTTGTTAAGTTTTCAAAACCTGCTCGACCGATTTCAATAAAATTTAAATAGAACCACCTGTAAAGTATACCCTCTGAAACAAAAAAGAATTTTCCAAATTGGTTCAGGCGTCTTCGAGTAATCGGTGAACATACACAAAAAAAAAGATTCCGACGAATTGAGAACCTCCTCCTTTTTAAAGTCGGTTCAAAATGAAATTCAAAAATTTTTCGGCAAAGGGACGTATCTCGTCGCCACCGCCGCGCATTCTGCTAACATCATTTCATTTTAATTTGCTTGTTTGTTTGTTTGTTTGACGCCGACTTTAAATCAATCAGGTATTTACATGGATATAAGAGTTTAGTTAAGACAACATGTTTATTTTTAATATTATTTTTCGCTTTCCAGTTCTGTATACGTAATAGTTTATTTTGAAAATGCAATATCCTTTTTATATTTCAAACGATATTCAAACAACACTTCAGATTATACGTGTTGTACACGAAACGAAATCGAAACGAAATTATTACACGAAACGAAATCAAACGTCAAAATCCAAATCTTTCGATTTCAGACCCTAGTTTACAGTACCTACTTATACTAAGTTTATGGTCATACCACATCTTTGATTATATACTTGTAAACATTCTGTCTGTGTTAGTTTCCATCGGGAGATCAATGTGTACCTACTTCACTTTTATAATCTAAACTAATATTATAAAGAGGAAACATTTGCGTGTATGTTTGTAATGTTTTCACACAAAAACTACAGGACCGATTGCGATCAAAATTGGTATGTAGATAGCTAGAGACCTGGATTAACACATAGGCTACTTTTTATCCCGACATTCCAACAAGATCGGGACTTACGCGGGTGAAACCGCGAGGCGCTGCTAGTATGCAATAAAGCTGTTGCCCTGTCAGTCTTCATTCGCGTGGATATTTTAGTAAAATCTATCTAACGAGAACCGGGATAAAAAATAACCTGTGTGCTATTACAAACTGTAACCTATCACTATGCCAAATCCATTCATTTCCAGATCCGTTCAGTAACAACTCACAAACTTTCGCCTAATAATATTAATAAGATTATGCAATATTACACAAAGATTACAGTATTCTTAGTTGGAGCTTACTTCGTAACAATCCACGTCGCAGATACTTGAGAAGCCATTGGCTGTAATATTACGCAAATAAAGAGAAATGAGCGTTGCAACCGGTAAACAAATGTGATTGTTTGAGAAGTGTATTAGCGTCATTACTGGCTCGTGTTTCAAGCGTTATATTTTGAGTGCTCATTTAACGTTCCGTGTGGTAAAATTGATCTTGAAAATAAAGTTTGGAAATAGTAACTTTTTCCAATTGAGTTACTACAGATTCAATAATACTATTCGTCGTTTTAAACATTATCTGTGGCGTCGGTGTCAGGCGCCTGACATCGACGCGAAAGGTCGCCTTAAGGTAGTGAGGCATCCCCGAAATACACACGTGTGTAAACCGGTACATCTTTAATAAATAATAATTATAAATTTATTAAAAACACGCTTAAATGGAGAACCGAATAAAAAGTATAAAATAATTTCAATATCCACCATCTGGCTACATCATCGACGTAGCGTGATGTTATATAGCCTATAGCCTTCCTCGATAAATGGGCTATCCAACACTAAAAGATTTTTTTAAATCAGATCAGTAGTACCGGAGATTACAGCGAACTTCCAAACTCACAAACTTTACCTTTTTTTTAATATGTATAGTATAGTTTAGACTAGCAACCCGTCCTGGCTTTGCACGGGTAGCAGAGACATCTTAAACCATCATCATTATATTTCAATCAATTCACACAAAATCTTAACAAATTATACACCTAAACCTTCCTCATGAATCACTCTGTCTACTAGTGTAAACGGCATGAAAATCCGTTCAGTAGATTTTCAGTTTATCGCGAACAGACAGACGCAGCGGAGACTTTGTTTTATAGTATGTAGTGATACACGTCTACCGTCATAAAGGAGTTCAAAAATTTACTAAACCAATCAACTATTTCCTTTACCATAAACGGAACTGCAAATAATATACATATGTACACATGTACATACACTCACACCTGTATCTCCGAAAGCGTAGGCAGAGATGTATAAACACCACCATTTTGGCCACTATCATTTGGTCGTACACACGTAATAAAGGCAAGAACATTGCCGCGACCGGGCACCGTGGGCAATAAAGATGATTTATATCGAAAGGTAGGCAAGGCAATCGAAGGAAAAGGATAATATTACTTATACGGATGGATTGGAGAGGGTAATGCCCGGTTCCTATAATCAAGAAACGATTCGTTTTGCTTACGGACGGTAAAATTTTCGTTGAAAATTCAACCGATTCAACCGAACCGGGCATAAGTAATAGCTCGAGGAGGTCACTCGAAGTGGCTACTTCTTACTTAATATACATAATTTCCATTTTTACCTTTTTGTAAATATTTTATTCTGTAAATTATGTGGCTGTATGCCTAAATAGGCCTGTTTGCATTAAGAAGCACAAAAGATTGCATATCATTACATGAATACGTGAAGAGAATTCTTTGGAGTACTTTTTAAGATTTCGCGTCCAGTATATGTGATTACCTGTCATGGTAAGTAAGTCTATACAATCACAGCTCAAGTTATACAGGCTAATTAAAAAACCATATTTTAAGTTATAACTTATTACGCTACCTTCTTGAAATAAGTGGTACTGCGAATACGGGAATTATGTACAAACGTTGTGAGGGGAACAAAGAAGGACATTTAGGATACTTTTAATCCATAATTTTAAGGCGAGCGAAGCCGCGGTCAGAAGCTAGATAAAAGAAAAAAGAACGTCGAATGTAATTCTTCTAACGCTTATGTAACCCTTAATTTCATTCATCATCCTCCGCGCCTTTTCCCAACTAAGTTGGGGTCGGCTTTCAATCTAACTACGATACGGCCGAACTTTGATATTTTACGTGAAGCGACTGCCATCAGACCTCCACAACCCAAGTATACTAGGCGATATCGAAGTTCTGTAGTTAGATCAGGTTGTCGGTCTTTTTTTTTAGGGCTCCAACTACCCGTAACGAATGAAACAGATGTTTGTATAGCACCCGGGACCAACGGTTTAACGTGCTCTCCGAGGCTCGGAGAGGTCTCAATTTGTTAAGAATGGTCACCCATCCTAGACTGACCTGGCTAGTATTACTTAACTTTGTAATGTGTTAACCTACTCGGTTACCACTTACCCACGAGCCCCTCGTAACCCTTAATTTCATTATATCTGTTAAATAATTTACTTTAACTATAGCCAATAGCCTATTTTATTAGGCACCTACTTACATAGATACAATGTACATATATTATGTAACTAGCAGCACCCCGCGATTTCACCCACGTAAGTCCCGATCCCGTGGGAATATCGGGATAAAAAGTAGCCTATATGTTAATCTAGGTCTCCAGCTATCTACATACCAAGTTTCATCGCCATCGATTCTGTAGTTTTGGCGTGAAAGAGTAATAAACATCCATACATACATCCATACATACATCCATACATACATCCATGCATACATCCATACATCCTCACAAACTTTCAAGTTTATAATATTAGTAGTATTCAAAGACGTCAAGGGCAACCATTTAAGTGTAAGTTGGCCTGGCACCCTTTCTTAACAATAAAGGATCGGAGTTAAGACGCCCAAGGTATCTTTCAACCGGTTTACTAGTAAACTAAACAATACATTCAACATTCAGAAATGTTTCTTTGGAAATTACCTGAGACGCTAACGGTACTAACGGGTTGATTGAGCTATAAAAGTAATAAAATATCTATACCTATTGATATTATTAATAAGTTAATCACATGAAATGATCTCATCTGGTTTTTAATAATTGAAAAATGTTATAAGAAAAAAAAAATGTGTGTGTGTGCAATTCACACACGGCAGAAGTGAAACTTCAGAAAAGTAGCCTACGAGAGAATGAGAAATAAAAAGTAAAATCAACACAAATAATTTACTAATAAAATTAATTTTAGGTAATTTATATAAAAGTTATTGGTCAAATATCACAACGGTGCTAAAGAAGTTTGACTATGACGCATTTTCTTAAGGCTTGGAGATAGTAATGATTAGTCCAGTTGAAATAATAAATTGCAATTTCGAGAAAGTGATAAAGTAATTAAATAAATGTTGTGTTTACTTAATTTGAAATGGAAAGTAAAATACTCCTACCGTATCAAATTGAGCATAAAACCACAGCAATTTATCTTCTCGCTTTCTGTAGAAACCAAACCGTTTATGTATGATTATTTTTTTATTTCAGTCAGGTTCAAAATGGAACCTTTTCCTATAACGACGTCTGTAAATTGTAGAAAATTTAACGCTATTGAAATTAGTCTTCTCTTTTCACCTGAAAGACTCGGTAGCGTAATGGCTAGGGCGGGTTCGAACCCCACCCAGTGCACTACCGACGTGACCCCACTCCTAACACAAACATTTAGCTTAATTCTAGGGGTTAACAAGAATACTAGTATAGTGTCACCCACGTTTATAATATTCTTTAAAAAAACATATTACTCAGTGGGAAGGCTGAAACTGGAACCAAAATCAGCCACCTGTAAAAACTGTTTATGTTTTATAAACACTTTAAAAAAAAAACAATTAAAAAAAAATATATTTTTATACACGACGACAAGAGACAAGAGGTTTATTTTTTTTTTCAGCTTAATACCTTGATCGTTTCGACCAATGATTCTGCCAACTTCAAAGTGGAAGATAGATTTGCTGCACAGTTTACAGGCTGAAGACAAAGTTTAAAAGATGAAGGTTTAAAAGCATTATGTACCTACTCAGTAAAATTTGAGTAAAAATATAAACTATGGTATTTTTAACTCCAGACGCAAAAAGAGGTGTTATAAGTTTGACGTGTTTGTGTGTCTGTCTGTGGCATCGTAGCTGCTAAACAAATGGACCGATTATGAGCCGTTTTTTTTTTTTTGAAAGCTGTCGTGATCGAGATGGTTCTTAGCTACAGTTTATGAAGATTTGTTGAGTTTCAATTCAGCTCTTTTCTTATCGTTGAAGGGTTTTGAGTAGGGGCCATTTTTAATTTATGATTATAATATATTCTCAGAACATCAAAATTCAGTTTTAGTCATTGAAGAATGAATTCAGTTATTCTGATATTTACATTTTTTGTCTATTCCTGAGATAAGTAATCCTTTGGTTGTCAAAATAGATTTTATATTCTATATACATGTTAAAAGTGGGTACGGCTGGGTATGGGTATGGCTTTAACAAAGGAACCGTACATTTTTTTTTTACAAAATTACGCTTTTAGCATACAATAAAAATTATAAAAATATGATATGAAACTCGAAGATAAATTGTGGAATTCTACTAATTAACCTAATTAGTAGAATTCCACAATTTATCTCACGGCTACATCACCAGCCCCTCAAAGTGCGCAGATGAATATTGAACTTGTTGCTGACGCGTAATCAAAACCATTGATAATGAAAACAAATAATTTAGCTACTAGTAGCCTGAACTAACTGAAGGCTTCACCTATCCACCTCCTGGCTCCATCATCAGATCAGCTCCAAGATGCCAAGTCGTAGTATTGTCATCCGAACTATGTACTTAACTATGCCACTGGCTGCGACACATGTAATATGTATACATATTACATGTGTCGCAGCCAGTGGCTTAATTAGCTTTTCAGTTAACAGCTCAGCCATTCAACTAACGCCTAACTAAACTAACTAAATATTCAGCCATTGAATCAAACAGATAGGCAACCAGTCAATTACACATTTCAATTTAGTTCCACTTTCTGCCGACGCCATTTTGACAGTGCGTTGAAGCCCACACTGTCAAAATGGCGTCAACAAATTTCCTTTTCTCGTTACATGTTCAACGTATTTTATGAATGGTCTAAGCATCGGCCGATTCACCTAATGTTGTATTACATGCATCGGCTCAATATCATTTAGGCCGTTAGTTTAACGGCGTCATTTAGTAAAAATGCTAGGATGTAACTAACAGGCTAATAAAGCTACTTGGATGCGACACCTGCGACAAGCATAACGTTAATTTCGATGCGAAAATTAAAAATAGGTTAAATAGGTACTTCCAAAATTAAATTACATTGTTATTTCTATAGTTAGAAGTGAAGCTAATTTATGCGTGAAAAGTAAAGAGTTGCCACATTTTCTCTTTTGTAATCATCCCACAGTTAGAGATAATAAAAAGTCTGTAAGACACGCGTTTAATATTCACTACACAAAACAGAAAGATCATGCCGGTAATAAAGTAACAAAATGTTTAGGCATACTTACAGCTAACATTTTTATCTTTTTTATTACTTTATAAATAACTCTTTGGTAAAAATCGTAAATTTATCAAATTGAGCATTTTTGTACGGCGAGATAAACTTTATCATGTACATAAACTGACAATGTATGTATTTATAATGTAGAAATTAAATCAGATGTTTTACTATTGTTTTTAACTGATTATGTATAATGTCGAAACGAAATAATAACGTAATTCAGCTCCAATGATGATGATGATAAAAGTAAAGTAGAAATGTAGTTATAGCAAACGAGATCAACCATTTTCTAACCAAGATCACGAGGATTTCACGGTGCCCTAAGACCATGATGTCTTTTGAAGTGAAAACTTTTTTAGGCACGTTTGTGCAATTTTGCTATGGGGAAAAAGCAGTGAACTTGTGACCATCGCGCTAATAATACAAATAATAATATAAACTAGAGGGCACTAATCTAAACATTGAGTTCTGTCAGCTCCTTATTAATTAATGTCACCAACCTAAAGTGTAATGTGACGTTTTAAGTTCGTCGTTCCATTTAAGTTTTCACTTCTATCGGCAGTCCCATGTCTGTCTTTGAATTGAATTGGTTGTACTCCACGTTGGTTACATTTCAGTTTGAACAAAATATTCCAACTCCAAGAGTGGAAAATTAAAGAACACAGCTTCTTATCAAAGACTTCAATGTAGATAACATTGAAGTCGGTGATTATGGCTCGACTAATGATAAGTAGGTACAAGAAGTTTGCAAAAGTTTGACTCTGTAGACATCTTTCTACGCTCTTTCTGAAAAACACGTACTGTAGTTTCTTGAGTAATTGACTTCACCACAGCTCAGTAAAGTCTAAGTACATCAAAATCCAGCCTTATATGGTTTTATAAACTACTAGCAGCTCGCGGTTTCACCCGCGTAAGTTCCGATCCCGTGGGAATGTCTTGATAAAAAGCCTATGCGTTAATCCAGGTCTCCAGCTATCTACATACAAAGTTTCATCGCAATCGGTCCAGTAGTTTTTGTGTGAAGACATTACAAACGTACACACAAATGTTTCTCCTTTATAATAATATTAGTTTAGATGGCGCTCCTCTCAGTATAGCAAGAGCTCAGTAATTATCTGCCAAGCTAGCCTTGTGCAGGTTTGTAAACTTGAGAGATTCAAGGAAATTGTGATGTTTTCTTTTAAGTACATCGAAATCCAGCCTTATATGGTTTTATAAACTACTAGCAGCGCCTCGCGGTTTCACCCGCGTAAGTTCCGATCCCGTGGGAATGTCTTGATAAAAAGCCTATGCGTTAATCCAGGTCTCCAGCTATCTACATACAAAGTTTCATCGCAATCGGTCCAGTAGTTTCTGTGTGAAGACATTACAAACGTACGGGCAAGTATCCTCGCGGGAGCGAGGTCGCTCCTAGAAGCCTGTGAACGCCCCAGGAGGCTTCTGTGCTTCTGGAAGGAGCTAGGCTGGCTCAACTAGTCAGCCTATCTGAACGCATAATGGACCGCATATGAGTCTAGATGCGGAAACAGAGCCCTACACCAATACCAATACCAATACCATTACAAACGTACACACAAATGTTTCTCCTTTATAATAATATTAGTTTAGATGGCCCTCCTCTCAGTATAGCAAGAGCTCAGTAATTATCTGCCAAGCTAGCCTTGTGCAGGTTTGTAAACTTGAGAGATTCAAGGAAATTGTGATGTTTTCTTTTCACGTGAAGTTGATGAGTACTTACTTATATCTAATTGCTTCAATATTATCTAACGACAACCAGCTCACAGCATACAACCACAGACGTAGATGTATCAATAATTTCGTTAATCACATGTGGCCATTTTGGTGTCACCGCGAGAGATTACGAATGTGATAACTGATAACATCACTAAAATTATCTACAATAGGGCCACTAGACATGGCAAGGTCGAGTACCTACGTAATCTATAAATGTACAGTCAGTCACTATTATTGTTTAACGTAAGGAAAAGAATATGTTTAGACGTTAAATTACCCTTTGTGTTTGATGATGAAGTCCTACGTAATTTAGGGGGCGGGCCTTTTGGCATCTACCTGGCTTTCTGGACTCTGAGCTGTTGTTAAACAATATCTGCCAGATATATCTCATAACTACTTACACGGCTCACAAATTGAATCCAGGACCTCACGCTTGTACACAAATATAAGCGCATACTTGTAAAACGGCACTGACAAGATTTTATATTTATTCCACCTAAATAAAGAAAGTTTTTACAGTTAAGGAATTATATTTTTTTAATTTCAGGCTACGTTTGTTGCTGACTGTACAGTAGCCGTTAAATGGACGTAAATATCAGTTCATTACACAATTGTTTAATAAACATGTAGTATAAAATAATATGTATAATGTTTTAGATGGTCTGGCGTCGCACACTTGTGCCCATAACCCTGCCCGGTAGAAAACAGATACGGAACTTTAATCTTGAGAAACCTGAGGTCAATAAGAAGAGTTTGTAAGGACATGTCATTACCTGATCACAATAAAAATTATATCTGGCGTACCGCTTCATTGTGGACTTCAGGATCAATTGAAAATCGATTAATAATAATGCATTTATTTGTCAGAATATCGTGTAAAAGTTGATTTTTTTTTTCTTGTGGAAACCCCCCCGGGTCATCACCTCACCGGAGCTAACGGTGAAGTGGTATGTCGGAATCGAACCGACTAAAACCACACGGTGTTCCGTCACAAGTGGGTCTATTGCAAGGGACCCGGGATACCCTAAGAAGGAAGCCTCCGGGAACCGTGTAAAAGTTGATATAGAATTGATAAGTTCATAAATATTTTAATGTTTTCAGCGTTTTAGTAGAAAATATTAAAGATATATATATATACAATATTACAAAACAAAACAATATTAAATCATTACAAATGTTCAGTCGAAGAACAATTAAATTAAAATACAATAAACAAAACATAATAGGAATACATAGGAATTATATAATTAATTAGTCGAATAAGTAAGATAATAATAATTAAAGTCAAGTCTATTTTTCTGATAAGTCGCTCATTTAGAAATTCTTTTGTGTTTGGGATACTTTCATTGTCTGTTTCCCTCAACAAATTCATATTGACAATTGTATTTGCATTTTGCCATTTTTGCAGTTAAAAAAGAGACAATGAATATTTTTGTCTTGTACACTACACTAGCCACACTTGAAAGAATTTAGCAAGTTTGTGCAGTAACTTTCTACAATATTAATTTTGTTAGATAAATACGTCACGCCACCTACCTCCAAGCTAGATAAGATATAAGATAACCTGAATCTTAGTCTTCCGTCAAACAATGTACGTCATGTTATAACATGTGAGTTTGAAAGTGAAACTGACTACCATATATTAATTTATTTACTCCCCACTTCGTTAGAGAAACACTTAACAATAATATTTCAACGCTTTCAAGACCCAAGATACGCGTAGATTGTACTGTGACTGTACTACGTACTACGACACGTTATTTGTATATATATAATACATGTATTATACATAAAAACATCCAGACCAATGCAAATAGACATATTCATAAATAAAAATCATCATCATCGAACTAGCGACCCCTGACTGCACTTTAATGTACTACCGCCGCGCCACAGAGTTCGTCAATTTATCACGCATAGTGTAAGTACAAATGCAAATAAGTCCGCCACGTAATAGAAGAGTGCATTTTTTTTTTCAATGTAATAGATACAATATACATATGTAGTAACTTAGTCAATTACTATTAAAACATATAAAAGATTGGTCTATCTGTATCTGATTAGAATATCTACAAAATCTATATCTACGAAATCTATAGTGTATTTTTATGTCAACATTTACTTAAGATAGTATATATATTATATTTCCGTGGATATATATGTTTGCTGATTATAATGGCGTCTAAATATTTTGAGGAAATAACCCTCAAAACTTCATTTGCCTTTTCCACACTAAAAAAATGTTCAATTTAGATGGTTTTATTAAATTATCAAGCGGTTTCATATTTAATTATTTAAAAATCTGTCAGTACTATAGTCCCATTGTTTCTTTCAAATTATCCTCTACCACTGCCGCTTTTAATGGCCTCCATTTTAGAGTTTTCTATTTTTTATAGGAAATAATAGTTTTAGTTCTAGACATTATTCACTAATCAGTGCACATTAAAAAAATATGCAAATAATTTGCACGCCTACACTTAAAATCTTTTGTAAATAACAGAATGGCAGATACTGAATTTTTATACTAACACGTTGAAACACTGCTTAAAATACAATTCGTAAATATGTAAATGGTGACAATAAGCAAATTGTTCAATAAATGTGACAACTCGCTCTAGTGGAAACTATAATATTACCAACACTATCCGTCTAGAGGCCAATTTCGCGCAATACGACTTAATATGTAATCTACTCTACGTCATTTATGTGAAGTCTGCCATATACATAACGAAATAGATTATTAATAATGATTAATCTTAATCTTATCTTAATCAGTAAGTGGAGGTTTGATCATCTAGCAATATGGATAAAATTGTCGTAACTCAAGTAAAAACATAAGAACCTAGATTCGGAAAAATCAGGCTAGTGAAGTCTGGCGACTGTTTATGGTTAGAGGAAAGAATATGTAATGACTAACTTATTCATGTGTATTATATGAGATAGCGCGTAAGCCAGAAAGAAAGAAATACAGAGAGAGAAAGAGTGTGAGGAATTCTCTCGCCCGCCACGGTGCCGATACATTTTTTTTTATATATGGTATCACGGGCAAACGAGCAGACGGGTCACCTGATGGTAAATGACTACCGCCACCCATTGGCACTTGCAACTCAAGACTTCAAGAGACACAAGTGCGTTGCCGGCATTTAAGGTGGGAATAGGGCAAAGGGGGGAAAATTGGAGAGGAGGAAGAGGGGGAAGAGGGGAAGGTTAGGGCTTCCGATAACCTCACTCACGCGGCGAAAAGCGATGCAAGCATTGCTTCACTGCCGGTTTTCTTTGAGGCCGTGGTATCACTTTGGTCGAGCCGGCCCATACGTGCCGAAGCATGGCTCTCCCACATTGCACATTTGTTTCTCTATCTTTAGTACTGTAAATCTTGCAGCACATGTAAATGTTGTAACACAAATTTTGACATAACTCATATGAATAAAGATCTTTACTTTCCTTTCTCGGTTATTGATTGTGTCCTGGTATAATTTACATTGATTCGTGTCTACCAAACCAAATACGTAGGAATATAAACTCTTTTAGGAAAGCCGATCCTGCGTGTGTACGCTCGCAATTCTTGACGCGTGTCTCAGTATTATGCGCTTAAAGTCGCAAAAACTGCCCAGGATAACATAAACCGGTTGCTATTGCCGCGACGTCGACACTGGGATGGACGCTTTTATATGCAAGATTACTGAATATATAACAAATTTAAAAAGTGCACAATAATTTAATTCCTGCAGTTTAAATATAATTTTAACTTGACATCGAACACTACCATAAGTGATTGTTTTTAAACTTTCGCGACTTTGATACATATTAGATGTGTAATTCGGGACTAAATCGCGACCACGACCGGTGCAGTTCGATCGAAACGTCGGGTAACCAAGAGGTATTGTACCTTTTTGTAAATTTTAAAGCAATATACATAAATAATTTACACCGATTTCAATTTGTTAAAAGCGAGCACATTATTACAGTTACCTTCATAAATGCGAACTGGCCCACTATCCCCAACCGTGGCCGTGGTTTGATATCACTAATGGCGTAGTTTTTTTTTATTTCGCATTTATTTAGAGGCAACACAAAGGTACGACTGCCTCATCATACCGTAAACTAATTAATTTTACATAAATGGCGTAGTTTAGATAGTTTGATAGTAGATAGCTAGATTTTTAGGCACCGGTAGGTAACCGCTTACCGTCAGGCTCGGGCCTTATGTTTGTTTTAGGTGTATAAAAATTCAGCATAAATATAAGTTCAAATCCAATATTTCTTTTCATAATATGTTAAGGTTTTTTGTTAAAATACGAGAAAAAATTAATGATGATGAAAATGCTCTCAAGTTGGCAACACCGTTATAAAATAAAGCTATAACAGTAAAGATTAATCACTGACTACTTTATTAACAATGATTCCTTTTTTAGCCTTTTCCAATCACTTTGAAGCCGGTAGTGTTGCTCCTTGATCCTAAATACTGCCGTTTATTACAGACTAGCTACGCCCCTCGGTTACACCCGCGTAGGTCTTGATGCCGTGGGAATATCGGGATAAAAAGTAGCCTATATGTTAATCCAGGTCTCCAGCTATCTACATACCAAGTTTAATCGCAATCGATTCTGTAGTTTTGGCGTGAAAGAGTAACAAACATCCATCCATCCAAACTTTCACATTTATAATATTAGTGGGATTATACTTTGACTGACCTGTTGGTCTAGTAGTTAGTGATCCTCACTGCTGCCCCAGAGGTTCGATTGCAACCCAGGACCAAAAATTGTGTGATGAGTATGATCATTTGTTATTATCTGGGTGTAATTTTTTATAATATGTATGTATTTAGTAATATATTGGTGTTTTTATAAACAGTCTGGTTACCATAGTACAGGCTCCGTCTAGTTTGAGATCAGACGGCCGTGTGTGACATATGCCAAGTTATTATAATTATAAATGCGAACGTGAGTTTGTTTGTTTGTTTGTTTACCTGATAACTACTCAACCGGTCATCATGAAGCTTTACATACTCGTTGTCAGGGCCACAGAAAAAAACATAGGTTACCCTTGATCCAGAAAAATACCTACTGTTCCCGAAGGATCGAAACATTACTCTAACAAAAGCTAGTATTTAATTAATAATTATGAAAACACCTCACAGTAGTGTTTTTTTAACCCCCGACGCAAAAAGAGGGGTGTCATAAGTTTAACGTCGATATCTGTGTGTGTGTGTGTGTGTCTGTCTGTGCATCGTAGATCTCAAACGGATGGACTGATTTCGATGCGGTTTTTTCATTTGAAAGCCAGTTTCATTGCGGTGGTTCTTAGCTATGTTTGGTTAATATAGGTCTAGCAGTGTAAGAGTATCAGCTCTTTTCCAAAATGATGTAAGGCATTTTTGGCGTATGATTACTCGATTAAGTGCTTAACGCGTACCAGTATAATCGTTCAATGAGGCGTAGGGGTTTTTTTAATTTTTATTTTAATATTATATTATTATATTAGTAGGATTTAAATTTATCAATGACATTCTTGTTAATAAACTTCGTAAGAAGTAAGTTCTTACCTACATATAATATTGAGTGTTGTTTCTCCAGCATATGTGTTCTATCTGCTCAAATTCATAACTATAACGTTTCAAATTATGTTTTCACTTTTATGAATTTGAGCATGGACACAAAAAAGTATAATCTGTACCTACATCCAAACTCGACAATATATCTTATTAAACAAAGTGGGGGCAGGTGGACATAATATGTGTTTGCTCAATAGACAGCTATCTAATGACAAAACAAGTGCGTTCAACCATTGAAATGTTTCAGCTTTCATTATCTCCACTCTTCGCCAAGTCGCGAAAGGGACGCTGATATAAATTGCATTATAAACTATAGCCCGGGAGTTACCTTTAAAACAAAAAGCATACCAATTTCTTCCCAACGAGCTGATCAGCTTCTACCATATTCATTACAAAGTCCCCACGTAATAACGAAGGCTGACGTGACATTCAAATTACCAGCAATCGAAATTGGTACCGTATTTCTTTCCTTCGACGTTAATAGAACCGAGGTGCATTAGGTCCGTTTCAAGACATGTTTACTGTACATAAATGCTTTGCATACAAAGTAATTTGAGCCCACGTCGATGTAAAATGACCCCGTACATCGAACTATAAAACTCACATGTGCGGCAATCAGAATTATTATACATAGATTCATTTTTTCCAACCGCTACTTGTACAGGTCTATATTCATACATAAATCCTACTAATATTATAAACGTGAAAGTTTGTGAGGATGTATGTATGTATGGATGTTTGTTACTCTTTCCCGCCAAAACTACTAAACCGATTGCGATGAAACTTGGTATGTAGATAGCTAGAGACCTGGATTAACATATAGGCTACTTTTTATCCCGATATTTCCACGGGATCGGGACTTACGTGGGTGAAACCGCAGGGAGCTGATAGTTTAAAATATATTTGTAACATTTCCAATCCGTGTCCCGTGAAACGTGAAACTGCTCGCGCCCGGCACGTTCTAACGTGAGTCATCGTTAAGGTTTTTAGGTAAAGTAAGTCTGAAATTAATTGAAATTTTTTAAAGAGACAACATCTGTCGAGTCAGTTGGTTACCTAGTAAATGATAAAGACTCAATGAGAGGCATGAGAGCTATTTAATAACGTACAAACGGAACAGATAAGGTGACAACGTGGTCATTATTGCGTACGTTTTGCAGTATGACTCATTTATTTGCTGATAGCGTTGAAAAAGCAAAATCGTGTCTCCACGGTAGATGCTCTTAAAGATGGTATTTGTCCCACTAATTGTTTTTGGCGGTTTGTTTAATTGAACAAGTAATTATCTCATATCTATATACTGATCCATACGTAAAGTGTTTCCTTATTAATACTCATAGTCTTATCTGTCTTTAATTAGAGATTTAGGACAGGAGGCAGGACAGAACAGATTTCTGGTCTCAACTTGATATTTGAAATGTTACAAATCTCTGGAAGGCTGTTTTACATTAAGATACAACCCTTAGAAACCGTGGGGAGCGGATAAAATTACACAATAATTATTATATTACTTTCAAAGAAGACTTACCAAAAAAAACTGTCAGTCGTAGAACTTTACGTCAGAATTGAAAACACATACACACATATATATACACACAGAACGCGCTTTAGGCTGCGTTTCCACCAGAGCGAGGATGCGTAGCGAGGAATGTGTTTTTAAGAACCAATAGAATGGCTTCATTTAGTGCTAGACTGTGTTTGTTACAGGTCGATGTGTATTGTACACATTCTCGCACCGCTCATTTGCGCACCGTTTCACTGCGTCGCTGCGTAGCACATCTCTGGTGGAAACGCTCACATCGTTTCACAGCTTCGTTACCATCCTCGCACCGCTCAGCGGCCTAGCACATCTCTGGTGGAAACGCTCACATCGTTTCACAGCTTCGTTACCATCCTTGCACCGCTCAGCGGCCTAGCACATACTGGTAGAAACGCAGCCTAAGTCCTTTGTAATTTGGTATTAATTAGGCGTTGCTATTTCTAAAATGGCATCAATACTGAATAGAACCGATTTCTTTGTATCTCAAATCGTACGATCTAAGCGTGATATTATGTTTGTCTGGTTGTTACAAACATATTTTAGAAAACAGTAATAAGTGTGTGTAATGTATGTATCGTGATAATTAGTACTTATAGGTAAGTGATTTTATAGCTATAAAATATTTTCGAAGATTTTTTCATGATTTAATTTAATTGCTCTAAAATGATATGTACACTAGCTGTGCCTCGCGGTTTCACCCGAGTAAGTCCCGATCCCGTGGGAATATCGGGAAAAAAGTAGCCTATATGTTAATCCAAGTCTCCAGCTACATACCAAGTTTCATCGCAATCGGTTCTGTAGTTTTTGCGTGAAAGGGTAACAAATATCCATACATCTTATATTATATATAATATTAGTAGGATGATATTGCAATGTAAGTGTATCTCTGATAGTATACATAGTAACTGTTTCCAATGATGGCCGCTCGAATATCGCATCATTGGCGTTCTCGAATACCCTATAAATACCGGTACGACATATTTAAAACTCAAATTACGGTAAAAATAACAAGTGCAGTTATTTCAATAACCACTGCACACTATTAAAGTTTGAAATAAAACATGCATTTTTGAGTAAGACAAAGAGCAATAAATTTGTAACAAAGTGTAGTGCATACTGTTTCTAAGTGTAAATAACACGAGCGGTAGGAGATAAGGAAGTCTTTTAACTGTATTTTATGGTGTTTAACTAACGAGGAAAGCGTGTAATATTGCCCTATGGCGCGTGTGTAGGGCTGCGGGCTCATGCATTCCTCAAAAGCAGTAAGGCTCAGACTTGCCGGCAACAGCCAGGTCGAGGTACAGGTACCATCAAGACCCTGATCTACTCGAGCATTGCTTATTAAAATATCTGTGTGTGTTTTCTCGATAATTATCGATATTTTAGGCTTCGATAGGTAGATATTTTTAGGTTTTCGGATATATCGTTGCATCCCTAATTAGGATGCGTTCCGTGGCTCAGTCACCACACTCACCAGTCTCATTACCAATTTTCCCATCTTTAATGGCCATAGTGCCCCCGGTTGACGACAATAGGCTTGCTATATACGTGGGTGGGGCCAAATTTTAGTTGCAAAATGTGAATTTTTAATAAAGCTCTGTGTACACTTGCAAGGATACAGGCGTGAGTAAGTATGTAAATATCAAAATTTCGTGAGGAAGACTGCATTCCTGACATTTTTATATAATACTAGCAGTTCCCGCGCGGTGTGTGTACATATTTATATATTTTGCGCGGAACCCTAATTCTTTTTCCAAAATTAAAGTAGTAGTAAGTTGCTCCTTATAACAACAGCTATCTGCCAGTGAAAGTCCCGTGGAAATAAGTACACCCGTTCCGGTGATTAGCCGGAACAAAAAGTCAGACAGAAAAAAACAGATTTTTAGGCATAGTATCGTGCAAATAACTGTATGAGCTTACTCACAGAAACTTCAATTTTATTTATTTGTATTGATTTTCGTTTCGAAGGCTTTAACGTTTATCAACACACGCTAGATTAACAAGTGACTTATGCCCGCTTCCTATAATCAAGAAACGATTCGTTTTGCTTACGGACGGTAAAATTTCGTTGAATTTCCGTCCGTAAGCACAACGAATCGTCGTCATATGCGGTACACAATTATTTACAGAAAGAAAAATGTTCACTGGGTACTGCACAGGTAAGGTAGTAGTTGCATCGTAAACTACTGCCTTTTACCGGCGACTTCGCTTGCGTAAATGTAGATTTTGTTAATCAACTATCCTTCGGGAACAGTACCCTAAAGGGATCTTGTGTCCTTTTGTGTACCATTGACAACATGTAGGTATACGAAATTATTTAGGTTTAATGGGTTTAAAAGCCCTTTTAAACTGGCAACCCTACTGTTTGAGACAGTTTTCTCATTTAGCGACGTGTTAATGACCGTAGCTAGTAACCTGTTAGTAGTTAAATGGAGGGAAAATAACATTTGCAGCTAGTCTAAATACTAGTTACGATGGTAAGCTTTGGAAATAATATTAAAAATAATAGTATATAAATAACAAACTATGAGGTTGTAAATACAATATAAAAAATAAGCGTGATCCAGACTAGTATACGCTGTTAAGTTAAAAATACAAATACAAAAATACGCAATAGTACCTATTGTGTAATTTTGTATTTTTTATATGTGTTCTGTTCTGTACTTTTGTAAGTTAAGTCGATGCAGCCAAAGGGAGTGTCAGTTTTAGTATTGCGAGTGTTTAGAAGTCATCTTGTCTATAGAAAAAAATAACAGTCAATAAAGCTATTATACTTTCCAACGTCATATCTTGAAACGTTAAATGATTATTTGATTGTTATATTCATCTTACTTTCAATTTCGGAATAAATATGAGAAAAAAAAAACTAACCTACACAAGTTGGTTTTTTATAATGTAAAGAACGATAAATCCGTACATTTAAACTTAGAACATCGTCTATCCTTTTTTTTCTTAAACAAGTAATAAGGAAGGAGTTTGTATAAACAGCGCTACCTTGAACTTTATGGCGGCGGGCGCAATCTTAGTTTTGTTCAACTAACGTCGATGTACGACGACGTAAGTGTGAACGGGAAAATGATTTTGCAGTGTGCTATCGTTTCGAGGAACTGTTCTGCCGGTTTCATTTAAAATTGTAGTGACACATGTTTTATCTCTTCAGATTGTCTGTGGCGTCATACCTCCTAAACCAATAGACCGATTTGTATTATTTTTGTTTGAAAGGTGACTTGATCGAAAGTGTTCTTAGCTATAATGAAGAATATCTGTTCAGGCCGTTCAAAGATAAGTAGCTCTTTCGAACCGTCAAAGTAATTTTTGAGTCGGGGGTATTTTTAATTTTAAGTGTGCAAGAAACGTGTGACCTACATGATCATACCTTTATAAACAGGATCCCTGGGCTCGCCTCTGCCTTAAATTCCCCAACAATGCTTTGTTGATTCTTTGAATTGATTGAGGTAGCTCACAAAGATAATCAAAAACTTTTCCTCTGAAGATATTATTACAGCTTGCAACTGTAGGCAGTTAGTTGCAAATAATTATAACAGACAGAGATGTAACACTTTCATATAATAACGCAAGCGCACAAGAGCCGTGGAAACAAGATCAAAATGTAGCAAAATCTTTTGTTATGGTTGTATATTTATGCACAGTCTTTGCACAGTATATTCATGATCTCGAAGTTAATAATGATTTTTGACTTTAGACATTATTTTTTTAATATTTAACGCATGTTCTATGACTTTCGGAGGTTCAGTCAAAATAGTGCCAGTTTTCTTTTGACAGTATGGGGAAATGCAAATATAAAGTAGATACCGGAGTTTCTTTTTTAAAACGTATTAACTTCACTACTATAACCAGTTTTTTATTATTATTGTTAAAGTCCTTACTGCCACCTCGACCATTTCTGGTCTTTCGTAGCGCACTTTTTGCTCTACAGTTCACTGCTCAGACTTATGGCTTCGAGAAACCTCCAGATCTATTCAGCAGTGATTGTTTGTATTTCCTGCGGTTGCATAATGTGTAACCCTAGGTTAATACTTCGGTGCCGCATTAGTGGGCCACAAGAGCATAGAATATGCATTGCAGTTTCTTCTGCCTCTTGACAGAATCTGCATATTCTGTATAACCAGTTAGTTAGTTATTAGTAATTTTAACTGTCTATCGCAATGAAACTTTGTACGTAAATGTAGTTTGGATGATAATACAATAATTTGGCATTTAGAGTTCATATGATGACGGAGCCAGGAGGTGGATATCGAAACTCTTCAGTTGCTGCTACCTCGTGTTTGAGCTCATCTGATTCGTTTTGACGAGTCCAACAGCTTCGATTCAAATTCAAATTATTTATTTGCTTTAAATGGGGTTTACATAACGTGGTAATTCAAGTGTGACATAAAGTGAACAGGCCCATTTAGAAATAAAAATAGCATGCAAATATAACATATTATTAAAAAATAACTTCAGTTTGGGCTTGAAGTCCTTTTTTACTTGTTAACTCAGTTCACCACCAGACTGGATGGATTTTGGATAAGAGTGAACTGTCTTTACAGTTTACCAACTGTGGTGTCTATAAACCAGTGGCGTAACTATACCATGTGCGACCCGTGGCTAATTCATCGGATGGGGCACAAGTTCACTCTTGGTGCCTCGTGTGCTTAGGGCCTTGGGGTCGGGGCCGCGGGCCCACTGCTATAAACATTTGTATATACCTCATACCAGTGGTGTATTTTGTAGCATGGGAGTTGGCCAGCTATGTCGAGCAAAATACATTAAAAAGTAAAATAATGCAAATAATATTTTAATGGAGTTAGTTTACACACGACTTCTATATATGTGTTTTTTTATTTAAATGTATGTAACAACATACAATAACGTACTAATGGAAGTGTTTAAATTTAATATAATGTCAATACGAGTAACTTGATATGTTTTGATTATTCATAAAATGTCATAAAACATTCAGTAGCCTCGTTAATGCGCTTTAAATTTAAAATGCTTAAAGTCATTAGTCCTAATTGAATTAATTAAGTTATAAGTTCGTTATAAATGTTCTATAAACAGTTTTGTTTATGGGAAGTTTTGTTTATGGGAAGTTTTGTTTATGGGAAGTTTTGTTTATGGGAAGTTTTGAAGCATTTATACCAAAGTTTTTATGCTTTTTATTTTTATTTGCTGTAAAGGAGCGACAGTGTAATTGGCTAAAGCGTCGAACGTCCGATCGAGCCACTGTAGGTACTACCGAGATGAGAGCAGGTAACTCAGACTATGTACTTATTCTCTTGTATCTTTTTTTATACATATACGCGCTTGTAATGAATATTTAATTGCCTATTTTTGTCTGCAAGACCAAAAATAATAAACAATTCAAAAAATAATTTAAGATTAAATCTGGTATATTTATTTGGAAAACTTTACTGATAAATAGTAACACCTTAGATGGTAGATATAGATACCTAACACAAAATGACGGTGTTGTTCGAGACCATCACTATCTAGTATCTACTATGTATACTTAGGCTCATTTTGACTAGGTAGTTAAATTAACACGCACGTCATTAAAATATGTCTAAAAACATAATACGTATGTCTTGACGAAGAAAAGTCTTGCTTTATGATGACTTCACTAGGCATGTGAACAATATACCTACTACCTACTATTCAACGCAAATTGACATTAAAATTGACTACCTTCGCAAAAATGTTTGTTGAATAATTTAATCGACTGGTTAGACGTTTAATATTCTACTTTAATACTTCTATTAATATTAATGTATTTATAAAATATAATTAAGCCCTGTACGATTATATTATTATACTATCTGCGACCCGCAGTTTAACCCGCGTAAGCCCCGGTGCCGTAGGAATATCGGGATAAAAACCCTATATGTAGCCTATGTGTTAATCCAGGTCTCCAGCTATCTACACACCAAGTTTCATAGCAATCGGTTCGGTAGTTTTGGCGTGAAAGAGTAACAAACATCCATCCATACATCATCACAAACTTTCACGTTTATAATATTAATAGGATATACCTAAACCGTAACCTTCCGTAATGATACTAATGGACGTTATAAAATGCAAGGAGCCTGATACAAAATAGACCAGAATAACAAACAATAGGTAATGCAAACAGACGCAATAAGAAAAGTTGTAACATTAGGTAGGTACAGTAGGTGTCTATCTACATCAACGGTCAGTGATCCTAAGCAGACTGGCGCAGGCCACGCTCCTTGAATCGCGGAATAATTAACTTCTACGCCAACGAAATCAATTTTTTTCGCTTTATGTACCTTTACATGCAGCAATTAAATAACAAGCATTACCAAAACTTCATTAAACACATTTGTCTTTATCGTCTTCAACTAAAGATTATTATCGGATGAAAAAATTATTATAATACTCTTCCGTTTACTACTTACAAGAATTATTGCTTCATAAGTTACTGCCTACGTCATAATACATACATGTATTCCCAAGATGCTGCGGAAACGTTCATAACTTGTTTTAACTCATAAAATCTTGACTGTGTAAGTATGCCTTTTTTTTTACATTACACAAACTAAAACTTCACGATATCTCTGACATCAAATGCCGCCAAATTAATTTTAACTGATTTTTAGAGAGGTTTTTTTAGAGTCAGTATATTCGACCGCCTTGTCGCTATACTGTCTGCTGATCAGATGGACAAGCGAAGAAACAGAGTGACATAAAATGTAGCCACTCTCGTCTTGAAGATATGCTAAGGAGTGACGACGACGTAAGCAATAATGTCTCCCTCAGGGATACAAGAAGAAGCATTAACCCCTTCCGTGATTGAAGTGCTTATTGACCGTGAGAAGGTTCCTATTAATTAATTTTCATACATCAAAAACGAATCCACACGTTTGATACGTAACACATCAAACTAACTGATAGTGCAAATTTAGTAATCAATCGTAATCGACATTTATGTTCTTGATAAAGTATTACATTTAATCGTTAATACAATGTCACTTGCTTACACTTCTTAAATAGTAGGTAAACAATAATTTAGTACTCACATCATAACTCCAAGTGCACGAAACACCAGCGAACTTGGCGACACACCGACCCAGCTCCACATCCTCATGAGTGGTATACAAGTGCTTCAAGCAGTACTTCACGTGGGGCGCCACCCTCTTCAGTGTCTCCCTGGAGAACAACACACCGGGACCGCCCATACAGAAATTTTCGTTGTAATCCAGCGCTAAGCTATCTTTCTCGTCCCTCATGCCTCTTCCAGCTTGACCGATAAACTGCGGCTTTCTGCTATCCACAGAACGCAAGAACTCTTCTAGTTTATCACCTCTCACATACACGTCGTCGTCAGCACGCATGAACCATTCAAACTTGTCCCCATACTTCTCATACATGTACAGTAACATCATAAATGATTTCTTTTGCGGAGGATAACTGTCATCCACATTACGCAGAGGAACTAAAGGTAAACTTGGCGCACGCGACACTTCCGAACTGAAAAACGCTATTCGTCCAGGCAGATCCTGACTCCAAGTTTCAAACACTGCTTTCGCACGAGAACTTAAATACTGTTCAGCTGTCATGACACCTACAAACACTAGAGTCCTGTTCGAATTGTGAACAGTTTCGTTTGGTAACAATCCTATCTTGGCTAGGGGGTCGGAATCGACCACTAATCTCGCTGATTCCGGACATGATTCAATCGTCGTCCGCGACGAAGTCCTTAAACACAACTTAAGAAATATCCCAAAGGTTACGCCGAGCGCGATGCCCGCCGCAAGATGCATCCATCTGCTCCTCCGAGGCATCGTGGTAAAACTGCGGAGTCAATACAAGCACCCACGTTTACCCGGCGGCGTCCACATGTGTGCATTCCAGGAATAACCTTTTTATCCCTTTTTTGTAGCGGCCGTGAGGGGTAGACATTAGCGGATGGTTTTTTTGTTCGATTTTCGCTCCCATCGGTCGAGGAGCGATCACATGGCCGAGCGACGCCGGCGAAATGTCGCGCACGAATTGGAACCCTATCGCGCTATCGACGGCCTAAATATCGGTTTCGCAGATGTTATCGGCGGTGCAAGCGCGGTGAGGCGCGGCGCGTATAGAAATGCGACCCGTTCATGTTACGTTGCTTCGTCGAGCTAATCGTAGCGCGCGTGGGAACTGTTCGACTCGTGCGCTGCGCGCCAACCAACTGCACTGTTCCAAAACAAAACTCAAGCAGCGGTAATTCCGAGTGTCCGCGCAGACCGTATTCTTTTCTCTTTCGCGCTTACGATTTCGCTGTGTCTGTGTCGCACTTAGCGGCTAATGTGCACCGGATCGGAATGAACTTGCCCCATTCATCGCAGCTTGTCTGGCCGACGATGACAATAGACAATGCGGTGGCCGCCCATTGTCTCCTAGGTCACCGGCTCGCGGAAACTACATTTTATGACCTATTTGCAGAAGTCCGGGAACTACGCGAGACTGCAGGAAGCTAAGTTCCTTTACCTGACTAGGCTATTACAAATGCGCTCAACAATGTTGTAATTCCTTTTTGCTCCAATGCCCTAGAATTATAAATTTAGTGCCGTATCTTTTGTGAAACAGTTCTTTTGTAGTTGCATACTTCAAAGTAACGAGGTAATTTCTGGGTACCCAAATTCATTTAAAACATGTATTGTCAAACAGAAATGAAACGGCAACGGGCAGGGTATAGAAACGGAACGATGATGTTTAAACAAACGTGTGCATGTATACACTTCAATAACAAACACTCTTGGCATTGACCTATTACGCAGAATATAGCTACATTATGTAACGTAATTCCACTTTGTGAGGTGCTTTTTAGAATGTTACAGGCAAAAAATTTACTAATATCGTTTCATAATTTAATAAAAATCGTGTCTGATACAACTAAAATGTAGCACATGATAAGATATTTTTAAACAGCTAAATTCTTAGGTATGTATTAGTTTTCGTGTAGGTAGTACTTGCAGGTGAAGTGTTTTGAAATTTAAATGGGTATTGCTTACAAGGATATAAAAAGTCGCAGAAATTGGCGCAAAATGAAGTCTCGAATACAGCGTAATTTTGATTTGACATAACTACTCGTAATTGCTAATTAGTCAGCTTCAAGCGGCGATGATTGCTATCTCTTTCACTATCGTTCTGTTCGTATCTTTGCGTTACTCAGACAATTAATTGCACGGTCAGATTTTTATATAAAAAATACTGTAAACTTAACTTTTTTTTTTTAATGACAACTCCCCTATTAGGAATTACTGCTGTGTTGCGGGGGACTTTACAAACATACAAACAACGGACACAAAGAACACCCAGACCCCGGTGGGAATTGAACCCACGACCTGCAGCATAGCAGTCAGGGTCACTAACCACTAGGCCAACAAGCCAGTCAAACTGCATGACTGTGATTGGTAAGGTAATACTGCTTTGTTGGTTGCGTCGATCTCAATACAGTTACATCTATGTTTCAGCGCTTCCTAAATAAGGTTATAGATTATTTTTAGATGAGCAATGAATGTTTTAAATTCTAGGTCTACCTATACTTACAATATAGTTATTGTAAGTATAGGTAGACCTAGTTAACGATTTGTAGTTGATACTTTTGATGATTACTACAAATCGTTAACTAGGTCACGCTATAGAATAGCTAACCAAGTTGGTATCTCGTTAGTTCTTAGTACAGCCTGACGAAAATCTTTAGTAGAATTATAAATATACCTTCAAACTTTCTTTTAATTTTAGTTTTGTACCTATTAAATTATTTTGTATGGTATTAATTAGCAGCACACAATTTTTTTATGTAAGAAAATTCACATGTGTCAATCCAGCTAACAGACAAAAAAATTTGCCCTATCAGAATCGGAGCGCTTTAACTCCGGTCACTTGCGTCACATTTATACTTTCAAGCAGTGTTGTGTCCAACTTTGTGGTTTGCCGCCACAAATAGAGGGAGAAAAAATCCTAGAGAGGCCAATAGTTCAAGAATTGTGAATTTTGTTGAAAAAGCGTTTTAGAATTGTCTGAATCTGAACGATGATGAAGAAAGGGTGTTCTCATATTATAGTTTGAGCGTCCCCGGAGGGAAGTGAATGTAGGTCAATAGACATCTTATGTTTTCACAGCTTTTCACATCTAGTACAAGCAACCATGGTTTTTACCGCGATTAATATAGAGATTACTTTTCTAAAACGTTAAATGAATAAATTTTAAACAGATGTATGAACGCCCCTTTTCGCATAATTTGCTTGGCGTATCTGTCGGCGCCGGAGTTTGTTTCAAGACCCCCATTTTTTGCTCTTTCGCTCTGCAGGCAGGAAGTCTGAAGAAGGTTGCGAGAACTTGAGCCGACACCATTAATTACGTGGCTAGTGGGAGCGGGATAGATGATCAATTCGGCTCCTGTTTTTATATACTACAATGGTCAATGTTTTCGGCTATTCACATTTTCAATGAATACCTAGTGTAGGTACGACCAGTTTTCGTTTCGTGTTTAAATGTTTTGTTAAGACGTTTTAAAAGACTCGTTTTAAAAGGGGTGCCCTCATACTCGTTCGATAAGTTAAATTAATTGTGTGCAGTTCTAAAAAATCCTAAGTTTATTTATGTTAGTAAACTTTGGCCGACCACCATGAAAACTTATACATCCCATGGAGAAGGGTTTTTTACTATATTTATTACTATATATATTTGTGGAGTTAGCTAGTCGAATCACTATACAGTATTATAGTGTCAAAGGCTTTGCCTGAAAACTCAATTATACATAGATATAATCAAACTGCCTATCATCTACTCTGAGAGTATAGTCACTGGAAAAATGAAAGTGGTAGTCGTGGCACACTAGAAGGTTTATGGATGACATCTGGATTGGTATACAATGCGGATCTTGTGTCAACTAGGATGAATTTCATTGCATGTGGTCGTCATTCACAATAGAACTCAATATTTGAACCGATAATACTGAAACCTGAAGTGCCTTCTATGTTTTATAGGCTGTCTATGTGTTTCTTCGGTTTTGGTATACAAAATTAGCTGGATAGTGATTTTATTATATTTCCAAGACAGAAATTATCACTGATTAAATACGTTCCGTGTTTATAGACAATAAAATTAAACTATTGCTGGGATCGTCGAGCGTCATGCTGGGTGTTTTGCTGGGCCATTGCTGCTGGTTCTAGCTTCTATTGGGAATGTAGGTGTATTTAGAGTAATTGGGTTGTGTTTTGTTATGAGTAGCTAAATAAAATTAAGATTTATTTAAGAATATATAACGGGCTACAGAACTCCATACTACAAATAGAAAGGACAAATGGGTTCAAAACTAAAACTAAGCATCATGACTGTTAAAAAATGTTATCACTCTATTGAGGAGAACCTACGTCAATGATGAAACAATATAATAAAAGTTAGATAAATCTTTAGTTTATAAGCTACGTCGTGTTATGATTACATGTATATATATTTAGTCATTGTTTTATCACTTATTGATATTATTATAAACTGATCGACCAAACTTATTATTGTATCTAGCACTATATATTTATTGTTATTTCTACTTATTTAAATAATATACCATTATTATCGGTACTTTGCATGCCGTGAGGCCAAATGTAGTGATACTATTATTATGCACACTATGTAAGTACCTACTGCAAATAATAACGTAAATAAATATTATCAGGTCACTCCGAATATTATTGCCTTATATATACTTATATTTCGATCTGTTTTTACCTATTGATATTATTTACGAATCTATACTAATATAATGAGCTGAAGAGTTTGTTTGTTTGAACGCGCTAATCTCAGGAACTACTGGTTCGAATTGAAAATTTATTTTAGTATTCGATAGCCCAATTATCGAGGAAGGCTATAAACATCACGGTACAACCAATAAGAGCGGAACATCAATTCAAGCGGAGCGTTTGTAAATATCAAATTTACAAGCGCAGACGAAGTTGCGCGGGTTAGCTAATAAAACTAATAAAAATATAACTTATTTAATAAAACAAGTTAAACCTATATAGGGTGAGAGGTAGTGTTGATAGCTGTTTCTACGGTCGAATTGAGAACCTCCTTTTTATCGTCGGTTAAAAAACAATCGTATCGCAAACCAACATAATCGGTCGATTCGGTCGAAAAAGAAACTTCTTTCGCCAGAACTTGCCACACCAAATTGTGGAGTACCGCAAAGCGGCGTGCTGGATCCATTACTTTTTCTGATTTATATAAATTTCCTTCCCCAAATAGTAATCACCATATGCCATTGTTTGCAGATAACAGTACAGTGTTATTTACCAGAGAAAATAAAGTATTTGAAAATGACATTATTAAAAACAGAATAGAAGGAATAACATGCATAACGTAATAATCATTATAAATCTATAAAACCAAACTTATTAATTTATAATCAAATACAAATTATAAATGCTATTTAAAAATCAACTATAAACTGGACAATCAGTTACTTAAACTGATATGAAGGATTAATAATAATAGATAATAAATTGCCATGGAAACCCCACCCCACATAGAACAAGAATGTAATAAAATAAGGCTTATTATGAATACTTGTTACCATTCTAGCTAAAATTAATTATTGGGTCCATGAGTAGGTTTATGACGTTAGTGTAGTATTACGTGATAGGTACATCTAGCACATCTATCATGCTAACTTTTAAACTTTCGCGTTCCATAATATAATTATGTATATATACAGGATTAACGCGATCACGAAATAAGTATTACATACCTCTGAATTGCCTGATGTTTCGACCAGGTTGCACTGGCCGTGGTCACTGGCTCAGTGGTTCACGCTCTCGTCGTCGAGTAGGTGAGTTAGACGGTTCTTTGTCCACTAGCAATTTCGATATTTTTAATATATTTGTTACACCTTGTACCGTAAATGTTTCATTCCGTTACTAAGAAAAACCATAAAAACTAACTTCGAAAAGTTTTTATGGATTTACTTTTCATTTACATCTTAGGGAATAGTCTTAGAAAATAAAAAATAAGTACGACTTTAAATCTGTAACTTTACACATTCCACCTGCTTTTATCAGAAACGGAGGTAAAAATACCTGGAAACGAAGAGTGTTTTTTTTTTCGAAATTCTTTTTGTAACTGCATGTTAGAGTCGTCTGGGAAACGGCTCCAACGATTTTCATGAAATTTAGTATGCAAGTGGTTTCGGGGGCGATAAATCGATCTATCTAGGTTTCATTTTTAGAAAACGTAAAAAAAAACGAGCAAAGCTCGGTCATCCAGGTACTACATAATTATATTCTATGGTTCGACTTCGAAACTGCGATCACTCGGAGTAGTAGGCAATAACAATAAGAGTTGTTATTTGCACAAGTGGAAGTGAGCTCGAGTTGTTTATCAGCGAATACTCCCGAAAACGTTTGAAGGTTACGGTGCTCTTATCATATCGTATCTTACGGTTATAATAAGATGCACCTTACTATGATAATTATTATTCATACTGTCTGCGCACTTCCTAATCGCCAACACAATTTTATTGCTGTGGGAGTTCCTTATCAACAAATATGGTAAGCGATCACTGTAGTCTTAAATGTTTCAACACCATAATCAATGCATGTATCGTGGTACCTACATCAAGCTACAAAACGGACAGTAGATTTGTTTATTCCTAGGGCTACCTTGCTCCATAGTTGGCGCACACTTTTCACTCGGATTTTAATCTTCACTCTCAAAATAAAATTGTCTTGGAATGTTTTGTTTATCTTGTGTAGACTTCCACATACTGCGAAACCATACTTCAACATCACCTAGCGAAGACGAACTGAACTGCGTACCTAGTAACTACTGGTCCTGCATCGCCCAACGACGGTTCTCGTTTCGATAAAGAAATATGTATGTATATATATACGTAAAACATCACTTTTTTTGGGAACGCATACCTACCCTTTTTTTACGCCCACGGGTCATCACCTCACTGGGACGAGCTAGTTTGTACTTTATTTCATTAATCAGATAGTTGTTGTTTCTTTGCAAGGACAGTGCAGTATTGGGCTATAACCACATTAGATAGGTAATTTGTTTTTGTATTATTCCAAACCCGGATGTAACTTGTATCCGATAACTGTACGCTTCTCTAAACATATAGTAAGTACCTAGCGAAACACGGATAATTAAAAATGTGTTTTTATAGATCAAGCTTTTTTTAAGAGACCGCTGCATAGGATTGATGACCCGGGGCTAACGGTCATGTGGTATGTCGAAATCGAACTGACTAAAAACATGGTGTTCCGTCAAGAGGCCCCCTATACCTGGGGTGTGAAGTAGAAAGTCCCTCGAACCCGCACAGAACTTGGCCGGCTGAACAGCCATAAAAACTAACCTTATGTACGCAAGTGGGTACTATTTATAACACTAATAGAAAGGAACCTTTCAAAGCAAGTCAAGAAAAACGTAGTGTAGGACACTCTGCGGCAGGGTGGAGTGATAATTTGCGCTAAACGGCGTGGAAACTGCATGAGGAGAGCTGACACTCGAGCTCAGTGGAGTGCATCAGGAGAGATCTATGTCCAGCAGTAAATGATGAAAGGACGATGATGATGATTCAAAACAGGTAGGTAATGAAGTTTATAATAAAACAACAGAATGAAAATAACATTTTATATTTATACATTTCGTTCGTGAAGCTGTAGTGTATAAAATATCCATCCACACTACCGAAGCTTTCACTTACAATTTACTACAATAACATTCATTATACTACAAATAAATAAATAAAAAACATTGTTAAAACAGCTTCTTAGTAATGGGACATTCACTCATTTTACACTATACTAGAGTATTTTTAATACCTACATACAAAAATAATATAAGCTTCGTGAAAAGCAACACGACTGTTCTCATACAAAATTCTAATTACAATCATAATATATAATTTCAGACTACTCGCAAAGTTAACACAGTGTAACAAATAATAAATATAAATTATTATGAAATAGGAATTTTGTATGATTACGCCATATTTAATTTTAAGATGTGCTGAAATTGAAAGAAAATATAATACTTACTTAAACTTTTTGTCTTTTTATTTCAACATTTATATAATTAGTGAGTAAACAGATTAGCAGAGCAGAGTTTTGTTTACAAGCATCAACAAGTTTAAATTTCCAAAGTTGAATAGCATCTGGATTTTTACCAAGTAACAGTACATATAGCTCATAATAATCTCTAAAAACAAGAAAAGTAGACTTCACAGTGTCACATGAAGCGGTCAACGAAAAAAGAAACCAGTATGGAATCAATAAATTATTTTATGAGATCAATCGGCTACAGCACATACATGTCGCACTGCGAAGGACTTGTACCTAGCGCTTACTAAAGTCGTCTGCGTTATGATTATGACAAAGTAAAATGGCTGTGGTATCGTGATATATTCCACTTTTAAATGTAGATGTTGTCAATCGGTTCAGGTATCTCTCAGGAACAGTATGTTTTGAGAATTTCCAATCCAACTGATCATCATGAAATTTTGCAAACACGTTGCACGGATACAGAAAAGGATATGATTGTATGATTGGGCGGCTTTAAATTTATCTCATCACAAGCTCCAAAGATGAAATTGAACGCCAAAGATTTTTCTCTAACCACGGCTTCAATCCTCAGTCACTATTCGAGGGAGAACAATTTACTACTGTTTCTTATCTACACTATCTACTACTGGAAGCATGGCTATAAAACGAACCAGTGTTGATTGCAATGGTATAAATGTAAATTAAAACATTTTTTTTTTATAATATCTTTTAAAAAAAGGATCGACGACTTCAATGTGCTTTTTAGTGAAAAGTAGATGTATTTTGTTTAAATATAATATGGATAGGCCAACTAAACGCACTGCTCCAATGATACAGCGATGTTTCGGAGCAATCGAAAACATCATCGATGTATAAAATTTTTAGATAGAAATTTTTCTGATTTTTCAAAAACCGCTCGACCGATTTCGATTAAATTTAAATGGGATCACCTGTGAAGCAACCCTTTGAAACATAAAAGAATTTTCCTAATTGTTTCAGGCGCCTTCGAGTAATCGGTGAAATAAAAAAAAAAGATTCGGACGAATTGAGAACCTCCTCCTTTTATGAAATCGGTTAAAACATTGTTTCATTTGAATACAAAATATAAAATTTCACGATATCACGGCTTTTGTCCATTTTCGCACAACGCAGACGACTTTAGCAAGCGCTAGGTACCTCGCAGTGCGACATGTACACTATGTACAGTCGACAAAAAAATAGTCTACCAGTTTTGACAAAGTTTCTGTGTAATCACAATAGCGATAAGGTTGAACCCACAACTATGACTTAATATTTGTTACCTACTGACATCTGAAGTCATCAGATGTTATTTTAACTTTTATTATCAATGCATTAGAATTTTATTTTCATCAATAATCTTCATAATTTTTCACTCAATGGAAACAATTTCAATGTCTTATGAGATTAAAAATTATTTTTCACTAAAAAAGGAAATATTGACAACTGTCAAACATTAATTTATGTTATCTTAATATTTACGCCAAAATAAGATTATTTCTTGTGATTTCTCAACAATGCCTAGAATTATCAATTACTGAAAGAGCTAATATAATTGCGTTACATAACGATGGCTCAAATAATAGTGAAATTTCTAGACGGTTAATTGTGTCGCGAAAAGTCGTTCGCCTTTGGATTACATGTGAAAGAGATAAGGGAAATTGAAATGATCACCGTCGAAGTGGTCGTCAGTCTGAAATCTCAGTAGTAGTAGTAATCCCTAACATGGAATCTGGTCGAATTTCTGTAAACATGTATGGTTGGATGACTGCTGATGTAGTTGGGGAGCTGGGCGACTATCCTACGGCCACCTTTTGCTCTATAAGAAGGTCAAACCGCAACAAAAAAACACGGGCAGCTCTGGAACGGCACTGTAACGAAATATGGGAGGTAGCTCGCGGATCTAATATTTGTTCAAGGATTGTGGATTCTATGAGAGACCGTCTCCAAGCTGTTATAAACACAAATGGCTTTTACACAAAGTATTAATATGATATTTATATTGTTACTATTATTATAGTATCATTGAACTGTGTTTTTCTTCCTTTTTAATTATTTTTATAACCATGCTTCATTATTTTATAAATGCGAAAGAACTTATCTGCTATCTTTTTATTATTTTTAACAAAAAACATTATTTACATTAACATTAGGATATTTCAATCTAGGGCAGATTGATATATATATATATCGACATCGAGTAGATTCAAAAAAGAAATTGTGTAAATGATACAATGGATATATGATTTCAATAAGTGGCGACAATTTAATCTAGGAACACAAGGCACATGACGTTACATATCATAAATGATGAAGACAGCATTAGAAACTGTCAGAATAGTTAATAGTTGGTTGTTTTATGATGTCAAATGATCTTCAACCGTAGGGTGGTAGAAGATATAATTTTGGTCGACCGTACGTGCTCCAGTTGCTTGAGCTTCTAAACTAATTGAGATCCCATTCCGCAATTATTATGGAAAATTTTAATATCTTATTATTTTGTAATAAAAAAAGTTTAAATGGTCAAAGTTATGAAAAAATCTAAGTTATTCCATATAATACCAGCTATCTGCCAGTGAAAGTACCGTGGAAATCGTTTCACCTGTTCCGGAGATTAGCCGGAACAACAGACAGCAAAACCGACAGACAGACAGACAAAAATTTCAAAAAACAATCTTTTGGTATGGGTCCCGTGTAAACATTCAGATGCATTTTGTAAAAAGCTATTATTATGACATTACAAACAGACACTTCAATGTTATTTTTTGCATATATGATGAACTTCAATACCAAAAAAAAACTTACAAAGAAACCCTCCCGAATCAGGTCAATTCTTTAGAATCCCATAATTTGACAACTCGACACGTTCGCCTAGTATCTCCTAGTAGAAGAAATAAGCTTGAGAAGCTCACTTTTTATTCGTTGTCCGTTTCACGTGAAATGCTCGCAACTAAATTTATAAATCATCATTTATTTTCATGTTCCTAGTTCAAGCTTCAAGGAAATTTCGTTCATTAAAATTATAGATCGGTGCAAACTATTTTTTCCTAAAAGAAATATGAAAAAAAAACTCGTAATATAAAACAAACGCTTTTTAAAGTCGGCTGTTATTGCTATCTGCTCTGGCAGTCTGTTTTACTCTCTTCAATGTCTTCTTTTCACAATCGTCTTAACAGTGTGCTACATGACTGGCATATTACACCAATTGTCAGCTATCTTAAGTGGGGGGTTATAAAAAATATAATAACAAAATTGCACATTGTGTATTTACAATATTAACATATTATTTTTATAAAACTACATCACATCTGTTGACAAAGCGCAACTATCTCCGACATAACGTTCCAACTTTTGAATCTCTCGCTTACACACTAAGCGAAGTCATAATACATGAGTGAGATAGACTGTTGTCATACCTACAACTGAAGAGTGCACTGAAGTGCTTGAGTAAAAACAAGACAAAGGCAATCACATTTCTAGTATGCTTCATTATAATACATCATATATATTTGTATTTAAGCGTTTTTTTTTTCACTTATTTTTATTATTATACATCTAATAATTTGGAATTATTAGCGTTGCGTACGCATGCGTTTACCACAACCAAATTCTCCAACAAGGTTGCAATGATATTCCATATCCGACTCGGTAATGTTTCTTACACTGGACTGGAGCGTTATTTATTTGATTACCTGGAATGATAAATGAGGTAAATCAGTCCATGATAAAATATCCGTTCTAATATTTTTTCCTTTTGTTTCTATCTGATAACACGTAAATAAGAGAAAATTTTGGGAATAGAGATATTCAAGTTAAAAACATGTACATTTTATAATTAAATAATAATTGTCGTAATGCTTGTTTTTAGTAAGTATAAATTACATCGATAAGATGTTCAATCAGTTTTCATTAGAACTTAATCTGTATAATGTGTACGGTGCCAACATTAGGTACTATCAATGAACCGCGATATTATAGATTATAAAATCACCCTTATGTTAGCACATAAAATTGTTTAAATTATTGAATGTTCATAAGCCTGTATCTACCTACTTTATTATTAGCTACTAGTTACTAGCTGTGCCCCGCGTGTTTTTTGCGCGGAACCCTAGTTAGATTTTTGAAGTGAAAACTTTAGGCACGTTTGTGCACTTTTGCTATGGAGAAAAAGCACAACTCGGTACCGTCACGCTAATAATACATATATATATCCACTAGAGGGCGCTAATCTAAACATTGAGTTCTGTCAGCTCCTTATTAATTAATGTGACGTTTTAAGTTCGTCGTTTCGTTTAAGTTTTCACTTCTGTCGGCACTTCGGCAGTCCCATAACTGCCTACTTTTTATTCAAATCGTAACTGATTTGAATAAAAAGTATCTTAGATATGAATGAATGAAGGCCCTTTAAAAAAACTTTTTTTTTAACGGGCCCCATAAGAGATGTTATGAACGTGTTAACCACGTGAAAACTTAAACACGCAACCCACGCGGTTCAACACAACCAAGAAACGTGGTTCTGCGGAATGCACGACTTTAAATCTGTAGTAGAAACTAATTGATCATGTATCTAAAAAACATAAGCAGGTAATAATAACAGGCATTCCAAACAACTCTCATGCTGAAGAGGCCCATACCGAACACTTAAATAGCTAGTTTCTCAAATAATGAGACGTGTTAAAATCGTGGTGTTAAAACCGCCTGTCTAAACAAACCCTTTACAAAGGCCAGATATGTTTAATGGATTATTGTTTACAAGAAATATGCGATGACAAAATATTACATTTCACACTCTTAAACGCATTAATTTTGTAATGTTACAGATAAGTGCGCCTTGAGATATGATCGAGAAATTAAGATAAAAAATAAAATAATTACACTGAAAGCATTTTATAGATATAAAATGTTTTCCGTGTTGTAGCTGAAGTAATAAGTGTTGTAGCTAATGTATGTATGTTGTTTATAAGTAATAAATGACACAAAGACTTGAAGGAAAGGTATTAGCCATGAACGCCAGTTTTATTTGCGTTAACTTTATTCGGTTACTGCAACGCTACTATGCGCCAAAGCACTATTTTTTATAGCCTATAACAGGAGTCACCAATTAGTTTCATTTGGGGTCCGTTTTCTATTCCTTTTTTTGTATACTTTCTTCCACCTTTTTTTTATAGATTAATGCCATCATGCCAACTCCCTACCCCCATCCCCTTACTCCCAGCCTTTATTAAAATTCAAATGATACACTTACATAATAACATATTCTCAATATCAATAAATAAATCAAGAACAAAGTTCCAAGGTATTTTTTAATATTGATGTGAAAAATATAATTTTTTGCCTTGATCTGTCTGAAGTTTGGAGTAAAGTTAGTGCACATAGTTGTACCCACACAATATTGGTAGCTGGTAAAACTGCGCTCGCTCGCGTGTACATATTTATATGTTTTGTGCGGAATCCTAATACTATTTCCAAAATCAAAGTCCCCTAAGTTACTCTTTATAACATCAGTTGTCTGCCAGCGAAATCCGTGGAAATCGGTCAACTCGTTCCGGTGATTAGTCAGAACAAACAGACAGACAAAAATTAAAAAAACTGATTTTTAGGCATAGGTATCGCGAAAATAACTGTATGAGCTTAAAAAAACAATAATTTTGACATTACAAACAGACACTTCTATTTCATTTATTCGTATTGATGTACTGATAAAAACGCTTGGGACTTAAATATTTTAAAGTTCACAGGCTATTTCAAATACTTGATAGAAATGTAATGTGAACTAATATGTAATTATGTCAATCTATCTATCTATCTATATTTTTCATCTTTTGTCTTTTAGGTCTTTCTTTTCTTGCTTTAATTTTACCTTGTTCAGTGGTCAGTATTCATACTTTCAATACCTAATTTTAGTTTGCTTACTTTCAATCTTAATAACATAATAGCGCACGATAAAACAGCTGTATTACAATGTTCCGCTAAATATTTCTGGTAATTTAAAAGAGAGTGTTTGTTCACGTTTATAAAACATGGTTGCATGTTTTTAATACTAGATTCTTGGAATATAGTCTTAAAAAAAATCGGAACCACAAGAGAATAGGGACACGACGGTTTTTCTTACAGTATAGTGGCACTGTTACAATTTGTGTGTGACGGTACATGGCGAAACAAAAACCTCGAAAATAAGCTAGGGGATGATAATTAATATCTAGACTCGACAACGGAGTATGGACATCGCGATATCTTTCTGTCTGAATGCCCGCTGAAGCTAATGGCCAATATGACCCGGTCGTAAGTGTAACGTCACATTTAGTAAAAGTGCAAATGCCAATTTTGATAATCGCAGATCTGTTTGGCACTAACCGCCGTCCGTAACTAACTGAGTATAAGGCATAACTTTCACTCATATTCTATGAAATTACGAGACACGGCCAGCTGATGCGCTTTCAGGTTACAACTTAATTACGTTGATTAGAATCGATCGATAACTTGATGGACGCATGTCGGAAATTGTTGAAATACTACAATATTTTTTTCCGGAACAACGATCCAAAGATAAGGGAACGCAAAAGATTCCGAAACATAACTTATTTATCACTTGATAAAAACGCTTACAGAACTACAAAAGAGATACTTTCATGTTTATACTTCCTTACAAAAATACAATAATAAGAAAAGGTCATAGGCGTAGTTGGAAATAAGTATCTACCGTGCTTGATCTAAGATTTCATTTCAAGGTCAGGAACATTGAGGAGAGGCCAAGAAATGCTTACTATAGTCCCGAACTTTGGAATAATGCCCGATACGTGGTAATTTCGATATCCATTACATGAGGAAAAAACATAATCCGAAAAGACGTGGGTCTCGTATACCTCTGGCCATCCTTTCGGAAAAATACGCATGTAACATTTTGGCGAAGAAGAATAAAACCTGTGTTCTACATGTTCGAAGACCAGCTCGATAACGTAGACTTCAATTGGCCGGGTGACATTGACCAAATGTTCACTGGAGTAAATACGATGAGGATTATATTAACGTTGGTTATTAATGCTGAACAATATTTAAGCAGCCTCAAATTAGAAAAATTATGATTTTGGGAGAAATAATAAATGTAGAGTAAGGGGAATAATAATAACTTGAGAAAACTCACACACGGCCGTCTGATCCCAAACTAGAACTAGGTAGAGCCTGTACTATGGTAAAAGAATGGTGCTGTACGTAAAAACAAAATGTTTTGAAAGAGGATTTAAAAAAAAAACAGTTTTATGGTTTGAGGTGTACAAGGCATGAGTGAGTCAAGAGTGACTAAAGAAATTCATAATGCGAATGTAGAAGTATGTGTGAGAACTCGGTGCTCTAGAAGACTTTTTAAGAGACTAAACAGACGACGTTCTTAAGAAAGCAGGTGTGCAGTAGAAGAGCTTACGGCTCTCTTCTAGTTCCCTCCATCCCCCTTTTATTTATTTTTGCAAAGGACCTAATTTATAATTGAGAAAACTTTATTTCCCTTTCGTCTTATTTTAATTGTTACTGTTATTACCTAATCAAATATCATTCTCATCTCCTATATATTTGGACCAGCTGTGCCCCGCGGTTTCACCCGCGTTAATTTGAGGAAAACACCAACTAAAATATATTCCATTACTTTAAGAGTATTACTTACTAAATCCCGGTGCCGTAGGAATATCGGGATAAAAAATAGGCTATTTGTTAATTCAGGTCTCCAGCTATCTAGATACCAAGTTTCAAGAGCACTTGTGACTCTTGAGTTGCAGGTGTCCATGGGCGAAGGTAGTCACTTACCATCAGGTGACCCGTCTGCTCGTTTGCCCCCTACAATACACACCTACCTATAAGACCATTTGACCATATTATATTAGTAGGATTACTTTAAAAAGCTATCTTAGGTATATCACGTTATGATGAAGAGTTGAACTATAGTAAAAAAAGTCACGGGAACGGGATTAATAAAGGAACGCTGGGTATTGGGGTATTATAAAATGTGGGTGTGTATATGTTATAAGGTACCTCGCAGAGCTACCGGCGGCCGGCCAGCGCCCTCCACCCTCATGACCGCCCGCCTTGCACATTGCGCGCCTGGTACTTACTTGATCATTATTTTGTTGCGGAGTTATTTTAAAACTACGATATCTCCTAAAATATTCTTTGAAATCAAATGATGTTAAGGGCAATTTTGTCCAAAATTAAATACTTGTTATAAATAACGTATTTATTTGGATAAGGATTAATATCATGTTTATAAAAACACCTTCGCAAATAATGCATTATTTTAGAACAAATGTGATAACCATAAAAAAGGTCATAGTGAGTCAACCTTAAAAGATAGACAAATGCTGTCGCAGACTTTAATTAGAACGTTTAAATGGGAACAATTCCGTCATACATAATTTTTGCGTAACTTTCGGAGACTTTCAAAAGAAATATTTTTAACAGCAACATTTTTTATTCATGCTCCGCTGCTCCTAATTGTCGTATCGTGTTGTTATATAGCCTATAACCTTCCTCGATAAATGGACTATACAATACAAAAAGACTTTTTTCAATTCGAACCAGTAGTTCCTGAAATTAGTACGTTTAACCAAACAAACAAACTCTTCAGCTTTATAATATTAGTATGGATTTTCTAAAAAAAAGTATTTGGTGATTGAAATATACATTATTTGTTCTTACTCTGTTACGAGACTAGCTCGTCCAAGGCCTGATCCCTGTTGAACTGGTGCTTGACCAGCGCTGCCGAAACCTTGTCTTCTGAGAAGCCCAGGTCCATAAGTTCCCCGACTATTAGCAGACATTCGATGACCTGGAATCAACGAAAAAAAGTGTTAGTTGAGTTCTGACAGAGTGAATTAAACTTAGTGCTAGAAGGAACAATTACTGCATACGGTAGATGTATGTTAGTTAGTTATATTGATATAGTTATACTGAATATTGTTACATTTTTAGGGTTTCATTCCAAAAGGAAAAAAATAGAAACCCTTATGGGATCACTTCGTTGTCCGTGTGTCTGTCAAGACCCTTTTTCTCAAGAACCCGTGGAGGCATCAAGTTGAAATTAACATCAAATACTTATGCCTACGGTCCCCTGAAGTTGTAAAAAAAAACGAGCTTCTAAGTCAACGCAAAATTCTGCATGCACAATGCCCCTGAACTAGTAAAACCAACATACGACCAACACCAAAGCGCGGATTGCTGGGTTTTTGATGAAGAACTTTATAGTGTAGTCATTTACACCGTGAACCCTTTGGCATAAAAATGTATGGATACATATGTATAGGAGTCGAGTTGAATGCAGAGTTCAAGAATTGCACAAGTCACTACACTGCAGGCGTGCGAGGTGAGGTTTTGCAGGCAGCGGGGGGATATGCTCCCGCCCTTTTACTTGGGGCCCCGACTGCAATCAACTCGCGCACGGACTATACCTATGTAAACTATACATTAATTGTTTTCCAACTCTATCTAGCTGATCATCTATAAAAATGGTCTTGCATAGGATGAAGGTACTTTCCAAGGCGGTAGTTCCCGTTTCTGCCGTGCCTCCCTACAAATGCTTCACATTGATAACACAGTAATCAGGTTTTCATCGAATTTCCATAATTAAATACTTTTAAACTTGCGATAAAAGTCAGTCATACATAAAAATACTCACGCCTATATCCCCGAAGGGGTAAGCAGAGGTGTATTAAAAACCCACATTTTGCCAATTACAATTTGGTCTCTCTCTCGTAATAGGGGACAAATCTATTGCCGACACGGGGCACTCTGGGCAGGCCATGTCACTTAGTACATCGTACTTGTGCGCGCTAAATACCTACCGGCCGCTCGTCCGCCGGCGGACCTTATAGTATAAGGTTATACGCAGTCTCGCGCAGTGGGTTGCCGACAGCCTGCTGTATCGCGCGCACACGTTTTCATTTTTAATGTACAAAAAACGTAGTTCGATATCCTATTGATATATTCTTTAAATACTGTAAAATTTATAGTGAAAATTGACATGGTTGTTTATGTGCAGTATAACTCGCCTTTGTACATTCCACTACAAGAATAAATAAAAAAAACCCGGCCGCGCTATTAATGTAATTTAAAAAAAATTACCTTTTAACCCTCAAATTTCCTTTACCTCAAATTATTCATTAAAACGTTTTGTAAAATTTAAAATATTTTCCACCTACAGTTGACCTACCACCTACAATCGAGATTTTAGAAAAGCGAAGAAGTTTATTAATCTTTACATACAAATAAAACACATGTAGGATTTTTGTATACTAAAACATTAAAAAACAAGCGTTAAGTACCTAATTTACATAACAATTGTATTTTTTTTTTTCATATCGATGAGGTAACCCTACACACATTTTAAAGCCCGGAAAGAGTAGGCAATTAAAACGGTAGATATCGATATTTTTGTAGGGAGGGATTTATCTTTTAGGGGTCGTTCATTAATAACGCTTGACTCTTTTTGGCAATCATTACATTTAGTTGATTTCAAATAAGAATGAGACTGACTTTGCGCCACATTGTGATGTCATAACTGTCAATTTGAACTAACTAGGTAGGATGAGCAGATCAAATAGTTTTGAAATATTCAATTTATATACAAAAAAAAACATGAGAATTGGATCAGATTTTTTTTGTCTATTTCAATCATGTGAAAACGACTACAAAAAGCTAACGGTGTCCAGTGTATATATGTTGACCTGACATTATAGGAAAGTCAATCAAATAAACCAAACTAACAGACAATTTCTAGTTATTTTTTAAATTATGAAATCAAGATTCGGTAATATTACAGCTAAAAAAGTGAAGTAAAAATTTTTTTATTGTTACGCAAATTAGCTTTGTGTGTAAACCGTACTTTCCAAGTGACAGTTGACAGATTAAGGTCAATGACGTTATTATTTCAAACACATTGTACTTTACACTATACCTATATATAAGCTGATCGGTAGTCTTAATCGGCGGTAGCGTAATGGCTAAGGACTTGCGATCCAACCTCATGATCGCAAGTAAAAAAATTAGTCACCGTGAAACTCCTATAAATTCGGAGTTCCCCATAACACCTCAGTTAAGAAAACACTGTACAAACAATATAGTTGATGTGTTCAGTAATGAAAACTTACAATAACGTCCCACTAATGTCTTAGTAAACATTGTTATCAAAGGCTAAATACCTCTGCAATCAGGTTTCATTACATGAGGTCGAAGCCACAGTCTAATTATATTAAATATTAAAAGCGTTCCTCTAGTGTAGATAAATATACTCCTTATTTGGGAATCTTAAGGTATATATTAGAGTGGCAGTTTTACATGATAGTGCTAAGTTTTGCGAATAGTATTGCCCACAGAATTCATTTATATGGTATCCTATATCGGGCGAAATATGAATATATTCTGATTCCCTCATTTTGGACCAAGAAAAACAAAGCACTTGGATTGGAACACTATTCTTTATGGTCAGAATATTCCTACATTGTTTATTCTAAGGTTTCAAAAGATAAAACACATACATAAAATATTACTCATTTTTAACCCACTACAAAAAAAAGGTTTGTCAGTTCGTCCGAATATTTTATTGAAATACTAGGATTTCACCCGCGTAAGGGCCGGTGCCATGGGAATGTCGAGATAAAAAGTAGCCTATATGTTAATTCAGGTCTCCAGCTATTTACATACCAAGTTTCATCGCAATCGGTTCAGTAGTTTCTGTGTGAAAGAGGAACAAACATCCATAAATCCATATAACCTTACAAACTTTTATGTTTATAATATTAGTAGGATTTGTTACCCATTACCCATCACCGATGACTGAACGAATTTGAAAGAATATCTTTGGTTTGAAAGCATATACTTTCCAGTTGGTCCCATTGTCACCAGTCAGGATTTGATTGTGGGATCCTGGAGCAATAAAGGGAACTGCAGCAGAATTCTGCCCAATGTGATGGTTAACTTTGGCCACCATGAACATGGTGCTACTTTTTGACCGACGAAAAAAGGAGGAGGTTCTCAACTCGACCGTATAACATATACATAAGTGTGTGATCATGTATACTTTTTATAATTTAGCATAGAGCTGGTGTTTATTTAGACAGATCTAATTATTTATATTGTACCACATTATTCATTTAATATGTACAATCAATATTATTAGGTGGTAAAGGTGGCCTTAACACTCAAACCAATACCTTTAAGACAACCTTTTAATGGAACAACAGATTTACAGTTTACTTAAAATATTTAAATTTTACTTATATTCACCAGTAATAATATAAAAGAATATTAGGCGGATATAAGGAAGTCTCTGCCAGTTAACTGCCAGGTCATGACATATATGTGCATTGAAATTACTATAGTTCATTAAATATGCAAACTAAATATCAAACAAACAATATTTAAATATATGATATAGAATAATATACACACATATGGATATAGAATAATATACACACATGGATAAATATAACAAAACATATATACATACTACACATACATACATATAAACACATAGACAATATGTGTGTGAATAGGAAAGCATGCACAAATATGTACTGGCTATTTATACTTAAGCCTAGTGTGTAGATACTGAGAATCATTATGTCAAGGTTATAAAAACAATTGTATTTATTGTCCCTTTAGTAGATAATGTATTGTATTATTAAAAAGAAACATTTCACTCACCTTCTTATCATTATCTCCTACAAGAGTACAAACTCTAGCTACCCTGTCAATTGGAAAACCCATCCCATGTATCTGTCTGCACATCTCTTGTGTCTTCAAAGGCAACTTATCAAAAGGATTGGGCAAATTGTCCAATCTCCTTTTACTGGTTCTATCTTCCCTCTTTCTAGCTGTTGATGGTTGCGGTTGTGTCACCTGCGACTGTGGAGTATTTTTTGGAGCTGGACTAACATTATACGACCTTTCACTCATTCTCAACTTGGCCAATTCTTCATTTAACTCTCTAACAATATCAGGTACGCTCCGAGACCTTGATTTTATTGTATTTTGTGATGTCGCTGCTATCAGTTCAGTATTCTCATTTGGTAAAGGAGCATTATAAATTGGTGCATCTGGTAAAGGGTATTGAGAGGGTACATGTGGATACTGATAATAATAGGGTTGTGGAATGTATAAAGAACCATTTGGTGCTTGACTAATATCTGATGTTACTGGTAACTGGCTACCGTAATATGGTTCTACGGTTGAGTATGGGTTAGAAGGAACATAGTATTGATAATTTGGCATATACACGTTTTCAGTGTCTGTGGGCATATAATATCCATTAGACATAGAGTAATGTTGTGGTGAATTGTACATCATGCTAGAACCTTGAATTGGCTGCTCTAAGTATGTGTTTGGTAAATATGAGGTTCCTTCGACTTGGGCCTGTGATGCACAGTTAGGAATGGGATAACCTTGTTGCTCTTGTACATAATCAGTTGGTTGGGGACAACTTACAGTAGAATTTTTCTGAGTTTGCAACACTTGAGCTAAGAGTTCCATGTCATTTATAGTCTTTAATTCAACATTATCAAACGGACTCGATGTATCATGCTCAAAATCTCTAAATGTCAATGTTTCTATATTAGCATTGGCATGTGGCATTCTAGTAATCTTATTATTTAATTTTAAGTTTTGTAAGGGATCTGGATCATCCAGTAAACTACTTTCGGGGTAATGTGATTTCACCTGTATTGGCTGGAGGATATTTAATTGAGTTTCCGTAGCAACACTCACGGAAGGCAAGTTTACGTTAGTGGACACATTAGCATGATCAGCATTAATATCTACACTAGTAGAGTTATCACAGTTTTTATCAGCTTTCTCATCAGGAGATAGCGCGCTAATTTCTTCTGTGCTCGGATACGACACGTCCGACACGCTCAGCTGCTTCAAACGTTCCTCCTCCTCAGCCGCAGCTATCGCATCGAGCCTCTTCTGTTCAGCCTCTTGTAGTAACTGGAGACGGTGCCGCCTTTCATTTTTCTTCGTTTCTTTTGCATTCCTTAGCTCCTTGAGTTTTGAGAGTACATTTCTCTCGAACGTACATGAGTAACTGGCGGCGTTAGCGCTTTCGACAACTACCTGAGCCCTAGTAATACATTCATTAACACTATAAGGTAAATCGATTCTAGTTTGTCGCTTATATTTTTCTGATATTTTAACGGACACATCGTCCATAAAATCTCCGAAATGTGACATATCAAAGTGCTGTACAGCTGAGATAACGAAAATTATCAAACAATGAGAAAGCTAAGTTTGTTTTTTTAAGCACTTTTAAGGTTACATAGTCCCCATTCAACGTCATCACTAGTAAAAAAAGAGTTTTATAATTAAGCAAATAAATGCAAATGTATTGAAATATCTTCCATGGCCACTAAAACAATTTATATAAATTATTTAATTTATTTTTGTCAGTAATTCTATTATTTTACGCGTATTTGGCAGATCTAATATGTCAAACACAATTTGTGAGGAAAAAAGACATGATTCTCGGCATGAAATTGCGAAAAATTTAGAAGACAAGGACAGCGCGATACGTTTAGTACAAGTAAAACAAGGAAATAAGTGTTTAACGTAATAAACCATTGAGTTACATGTTTAGGAACGTTTATTAACGTCAGTGTCACTTTATTCCTACAAAACGTTGCAAAAGAAAAAAATAGGTAGCGATAGTAACTGTCATGTGACTATAAAATTAAAACTATTTTTCCTTTCTTTTATTATTTTCAAAGTAATATACAAAGAAATAGCCCTTTAGACACTTGGAGAATAATAGTATCAAACAAAATAGTTACATTTTTATTACTGGTTTGAAATGGAACGATAAAATTTGAAGTAGAAAAAAGTAAAAATCACGTGTACTGTTTCATTAAATGTCATCAGATGTCGTTAGTGTTGCTCCCTTAAGTCATGGCGGATCTTTCTCATTAGATTTTACAGATTTGCCATAATTCGTGGGTAGATTTATTAATACCGGCGTCGAAATAATTATAGCTCGATTTGTCCATAAAGTGGGAAACTAGCGACACGCTGATTTCGACACATACCGGCCGGAAGCTACCGAATTGGAAAGAACGTCCCACTGACGAACGTCTCGAATTTCGGCGTAGTCAAGATAAATAGAATCACTCGATTTCGACGTCGCACCATACTCTAATTAATTTACTACGCCTAATATGACGCAATAGTCGCCCGCCACGCCGGACGCCATCGGATTTCACGGTCGAAATACAGGTCGGTATGCAAAAAATTTATTGTTGAAATTTGCCGGCGAATCTCTGCTCATAACCTGAACGCCGGCAGGGTATTGTAGCGAGCATGAACGAAGGTGTGCCGATGATGTACCACGGGAACGGGGGCTTTGGAGGCCCTGGCCAGATGTTCCTGATGGGTGGGCAGGCCGAGCGCACAACGCGTCACTACCCGTTGGACGCTCTGCAGAACCTGAGCGGCTCGCCTGGTGGCCACAACACGCCTCGCCGCTGGCAACCTCGCCGTGAACGACATCCCAATCCAAAGAATGCAGACAATACTGCATTTGGATATGACTCTGATGACTCCAGCCTGTCAAGCAATGCATCAGGCTCTAATAAGTCAGGAGAGAAAGGTAAGCCTTATTGCATATTATACAGAATATTCTAAAGTAATTTCCCATTTATACTCTTGACTAATTTAGTCAATGGTAATAGTTTTTATAGAATTCGATATCTACCCTCATGAGTTAAACAGTATTCAAATAATTTAAGAAAACTTCTAAAATATAATATTTAACTGTGAGAAACCTGGAATGTTATGTTGATAACATTTTTGTTGTATAAAAACATCAGGTTATGGATAGGATTAAATAGTATGTAGACAATAGTCTTCAAATAAAAGGCAATACACTGCTGATCATGTTGTTATTACATCCTAATTAATATTATAAATGCAAAAAGTGTGTTGGGTTGGTGCTCATTGTCAGGGGTACAGAAACGGACATAAGGTACATACATTTTATCCTGAAAAAATGTTTCCAAGGGTTACCTGACAAAACTACATTCACGCAAGTATAGAAGCAAGTAACATCTAGTTACCCATAATTTACTTTCCTACTGTTAGGTAATAATTGAAATCTAGACCTGAAATGAACTTAATACAAATTTCAAGTACAAAGTATAAACCCTGAGTTTGAACTATACAAAAGTTTTGTTTTAGTAACATCTTCCCATTAATAATATACATATTACTATTAATAAAACTATATACTGTGAATTCTATATACTGTTTGTATGTTTTTTGATATTTCTTTACATTTTACACAGCTGAACCAATTTGAATAACATTTGATCCACAGATAGATAGTTATCAGTTGTGATAAGACTAAGATAAGATTTAAATATAAAAAATAATAATTGTTTAAAAAGTGTGAACTTGTAGATTTTTATACATTTGAATTTATCTAAATTGGTTATGGCTTTTTTTTTTTATTATTAAACAGTTAATTATTATTAGCCCATATTAAGCAAATTGCAGTTGTTGTTTAGCTGTATACTCAATTTGTATATAATTGTGCCTAAACTAATTAATGTGACTTTCCCAGTGGCTTGTGTGTCACTACTACTGTTTAAAATCCAACTCACTACTAAAAGTTTTCAGACATCATTAATAATGGACTGAATAAGGTGTGTTCTCTAATCATAACTTTATTTATTTTGGTTGTCCAAAAAGTAAGTAAAATAAGGAGACACCTAAACACATGGCGGTCTGATTCTAAACTAGGCAGAGCCTGTAGTATGGTAACCAGACTGCTGATAAACATACATAACCATACTTATATATTTCTAAGTACATACATATTATAGGTAAATTACATCCAGTCACAACACAGTTATTTGTCCTGGGTGGAAATCAAACCCATAAATAATAACATCAAAAAGACAGTAATTTTAAACTTTAAATAAAATAAACCTCATTCAGATAGAAATTGACTTATGTTATCAAATACATATTAAGTTAATTGTAACCCATACTAAAATGTGAAAGTAAATTTTTTTTTTTTTTTCAACCAATCATGAAATTGTGCATATGCGTTGTCAGGGGTACAGAAAATGTCATATTGTACCTTTAATTCAGAAAAAAAGGTATTGTTCCCGAGGAGTACCTGAATTGATTGACATCTACATTAACACTTTATTAGGGTTCTGTACCCGAAGGGTAACTAACAGGACCCTATTACTAAGCCTCTGCTCTCCATCCGTCTGTCTGTCCTCATGATCCATAATAAGTAGAAAGTTGAAATTTTCCCAGAATGTGTATTTCTATTGCTGCTATAACAACAAATAATAAAATTAAATTAAAAATTTAAGGGAGTTCCCCTCTAAGATGTTTTTATAAGCATAGATGCGTTGCCCGCGTTCTATATTGACAACATAAAAGTAAGCTAATTGTCTTGCTTGCACTGTCTTAGTCACGTGCCCACCAGTGTCACGGCTAGACGTCATTTACAAATATATAATATTTGTCTCTGTCTAACAACCGGTAAGTCGTATGCACTGAAAGAGCTGCATAATATTTACGTATTGCTGTGCAGCTATAATAAAGTTTTGCCACTAATTAGTTCACTCATGTTTCTGTATGGCGTGTCTATAGTTAATATGATATGTCATTGGTTCCCCTACTATAAACTTTTTGACTTTTTTGTTTTGATCTTAATATGGCAACAAATAGACCTAGTACCTATATAGTACTAAATCTTGTTGAGATACTAGTAGTAGTAGTGCTAATTAATCTCAACCCGCGTGCTCTCACGTGCTGCACGTTTCATTTTTTCCTTTGCGACCAAAAAAATATTGCGCAGTCTGTTCACGTGATGCTTGTATTATCCTACATAGATAAATAAAAATTAAATGATATTCGTTTACGCGCATCCATTGATTCTCGAACTGATTAGTATTTTTTTATTATTAAAAATTTATGTAATACTGGTGGACCCGACAGACGTTGTTTTTTTTAATTTTTTTATTGTTCCTGTAAAACTATCGCAGCGCCATCTACCGGGTCCATTTGTAAATCTAAACCATTCTCGAATCCACCTGAAGACACTCAAAAGATTTCATTAAAATCGGTCCAGCCGTTTAGGAGGAGTTCAGTGACATCACACGCACAGAAGAATCATATATATATATGTATAAAGATTTCGAATAAGGTTGTTGGGTAAAGACTAATTACGAGAAGTTGCCCAAATTTGAAAATTCGGGCAAAACAGAGTGATTTTTTTTACTCGGGTAAATGTTTTTCACATTTATACTTCTTTTACGTATTTTCACAAGAAATTCACAAAACGATCGCATATTTGTTTTAGTTGTCCTATTGCGGCGATGTCTGCTAGGTCTACAAGCTAGTCTTACTACCTATTATTATAAAAAAAAATTGAATGGATGAATGTTTGTTACTCAATCACGCCAGAACGGCTGAACAGATCTGGATGAAATTTAGCACAGAAATAGATTATAGTCTGGTATAGCACATAGGCTACTTATTATCCCGTAAAAATGTACGGTTCCCGTGGAAAATTTGATTTGAAATTTGAATTTCCACGCGGCTGAAGTCGCGAGCAACAGCTTATAATAAATAAAAACAGGCAAAAGTAAGTACTTTGAAGTAATTGTCTATTTACTATTATTTATTATCGAGTCTTAGCGTCTTCGTATTCTCTTGTGAAACACGTATATTTTTCATTTAGCATCTAAAATAAAATCTCATTGTAGACACGTTTTCGAATTTATATTTAGATGTTACTACAGATGCTGTTATCATTCTATGCTTTATTGCGATAGCAGTAAGGTACGCAATAGCTCGTTGTGAATGACGAGGTTTAACGTAATGTTAACTTCAACATTAGATAACATTGTAAATAATATCTAACTGATTTAGCCTTGAAAACGCCCAAAGATAAGTAAATAAGATGCGTTGGTGACGTTCTCTTGGGATTTTTTTTTTTTGATGTGCGCATTATTCGAAAAACTCACATCATACATCTCATCTATTCAGGGAGAGTTAAGCTCTTAGCTACATCCAGCTCCATACAAATAACGCGTCACTTGCATGAAGGGTATATTAACATCATCATTTATGTCCTCCCGTTTTCAGAGACTTTTCGTAAAGCTATTACCCCCTATAGAAAATCGCTAGTGTTCCAATTAAACTGTACCCACCTACACCCACATAAAAACTAAATTAGAGAACGCGTGTGAACATGCTCACTTTCAATTTCTCTCGAGAACTTTATTTTGGTCGCAACAAATTGACACAAGACCGATATAAGACCGACAAGGTACCATTAAGCATACGGTACGATGTTACCATAACCTAAAGGTATTTGTACCTACCAGTTGCCAATGCTCATTGGCGCCAGAAGCCTCTTAGACTGTAGTCATTTTTCAAACACAGAACATAATATGCATTGTTGAAACCATGATGAGAGAAACATAGGCACGCGCGTTCTCATCCCAACAGCGGCAGTAAGTGGTCAAAATATTAGCACATACATCACGTAACCCGTAAACCCCTTTAAAACAATACTCCAGCCTGTTGATATATTGACAATAAATTAGCCAAAATAAGTCAAGGACATTGGTGCTTGACCTATTTTTGCTAATTTATTTTTTATGGGACTCTCCGAAAACCATATTCGATGTTTCCGTTGCATATTGGACAAATATGTGGCAGATCTATGGCGTAATAGACTTCTCCAATATAAATTCATAAGAAAAATAAATACTGTATAGTAATTTTTTTGCTCTTAGCAACGGAAATTATGCATAAGTCGAGTAACAACAGAAGTAGAAGTCTATTGCTGGCTTGCTACAATGAAAAAACACCTCATATCGAAAAGAGGCCGTGCTATTTAAGAGACTTCTATTTTACACACTTGCTTAGTGCAACTGCAAACCAGGTCCTAGAAAGGTCTGTAAACCTCGGTAGCATAGATATGTTTCCATTTTAGTAGTATAAATCGCAGCGATATCTCATACACCGGCATCTGAAAGGCTGATAAAAATTTTGTTCAACAGAGCCGTCAAGTTAACAGCGGTGTTAGAATTGCATTTGAAATTAGATTTTGCAGTAAAATTTGACAGCTCTGTTAACTGATCCGATGATCAAATCAAAATGCCGGGGCCTATCTTAATAATCCTTTCAGCAACTAAATATATACGAGTACTTGACAAGAGACACATCCATGACATCCTACTAGTTAGTTTACGATGATCAACCTTTCAGAAACGGGGCGTTAGTATTGCTGACAGGGAGACCTTCTAGACGTGAGAATCCAGAAGATGTCCATTTTGCCAGGGTTCGTAGGCACTGTAAACATCACTTTGAAGCTTCGCGTCGGCGGAAGCACCGTTTCCTATTATAAACATTTTTGTAGCTTTGTGGAATACGATCGTGCAAACATTTCGTTGGGACCATATCGTGTGAGATAGTACTAGACTAGTAGAAGTCGATATCAAATAATAATAAAGATGTTTATCGATATTTCCTTCATATATGTCAGTAAATTTATTCTCAAGGTTCCGCCCATGTGAATGATTGCCGAAATAGGTCAATGACCTTTGTCTGTAGGGGACAATGTCCTATTCATCATAGTTGGCAGACGATCACTAATACAAACGCTCTAATATAAAGATGCTCTACGCAACTTAGTAGTATTTTTTTCTAAGTCGCCCACAGTTTAAAAGGATGGAAAGCGATTCTCGTTGCGATGGTGCAGCATCAATGACGGCGCTGGTTTACAAGGATGAATATTGCTTTTTTTAATTCATAGTTTTTCTGCGTCAATTTTCTCCTGTTAAGGCATATTCTGTGATTATTTATTTTCCTTCCTAAAAATGGTTTTACCACCAACCACCCTGATCTGTTTGGCCGCCTCCTTCAATATAACATTGCGAATGCCGCCAAACGCCGACTACAGCCGTAAAACAGCTGGCATTAATGCTTAAGAAGCCCAGTATGGCCGCTAGTGAGAGATCGACTCCAACCAGTGTATCGCGCCGTGTCCTTGCAGTAGGGACAATCATGGCAGAAAGAACTTAATTACTGACGAGCGACAGCTGAAACTTACCAAAACAGTCGTGCCCGTAGAGCATCTGTGTCAGTCGGAAAGACAGGATACCGTGCTACTACGGAATCCAACAAACCCAAAAAGCTTGTGGCAGATCCTGAGATTGACGCGTTAAGTCGATTACACTAAATGCGGAAACAGAGCCCTATACCGATATCAATAAGCCGGTTACACTTTTTTTTTTTAAATATTAACGTATTTGTTTACTTTTTTCTAAACTTCATCTCATTGTGGCGATGTCATCATTCGGATAGTCAATATGATGATAGAGGCACCATAATCAGGGCCTGCGGAATATGTTGCTCTTTAGCAATATTCTGTAATTCTGCATTTGATTTGTTTTTGGGACACGGTGTCGAAAATTGCCGCAGGTAATAGCCAGTTGCAGTCTAAAATGTTTGAATGAATTGTAAACATCTCATTCTGTGCGTAATCTAGATACAATCTTAACATGCCAGAGTGTTTGAATTAGGTGTTGACTTATTTTGTTATGCCTTTTAAGGGTACTACTGTAGAATTGACAATGTGTCTGGAAAAAGATGATTGTAAGCATTACACGAGTATTGTATCAAAATTACATAGCATAATATCCAACGACCAGAGTAACAAAAATAAACAGTTTGTGTGACACGTACAAGATCTCACAGAACTTGAAATATTAAAATCCACCTAATTATTACTCTCGTGCTGTCATTGTCACTTGAGGTTTAAAGTTAACAACATGTTTTAATTGAGTAGCGGTTGAGTATTCGGCCACACGAATGTCAAAACAATGAGACTTGACAACAACTCTGAAATTATACATGCATCGTTTAATTTATTATTAGTAGTTTAAATTAATGGTTTTATTTAAATTTGAGTTTAAATATTTTGTATGTTGGTCAATATTATTTTACTTAATATAATGCCCAACTTATCATATCATTCAACCGACGACAGTGGGTATTTTATTTTGATAATAGTCCTTAGATTCAATTAAGTCAATAGATTCTTTAATAGCGGTCTCCAAAATCAAGGCCAGCCCGATACCAAATTTATTTGTCATATGAGGCACGTTTCCTCGCGCTCACCATGTCAGAAAGGTACAACAGGAACACTTTATTAGTCAATCGTTTGAACATTCAACGTGTATATGACGTATATCCCGCGTTTCTTTCAACGTGCCGGTACAACTTGTGCCGATATTAAATGGGCTTAAATTTGAATTTTGGCCACTGTTGAGCACATTTGGACGCTGATAAGCAATACAGTGTCAAGCCACACATACATTATTTAGAGAAAATGGCGTTTTAAGATGTCATACCAATTTCTTCTTCAATCAGTTTGTTTGAAAAATATCTAAAAATCTACCTAAAAGGTGAATAGATTTTTTTTCAAACTTTTTCAAGATGATAAGGACGTTTTTTTTATACTTACGATTACTTTTATATTTTACGATGAAATGCCCTGGCACCAAACTTTTTTTAAGTATTATTTTATTCTCGTTGCTGTAATTCTTGAGCTCAACACGACATGAATTTATTAAAGTTTATATATAGATTAAGACGTATTCGAGACAAAAAGAAAAAAGATAGAATAGTAAGAGCGCAATAACAATATTAAAGAAAACACAAAGCATTAATTAGACAGCTGATTGAGTAAGGGTAAAAATTGTGTTTTAAGCCTGTCCTAAGAAGTATTATATTAGCGAATCCCAGACAGAAACCTAACGCTGGTTTTTAACTATCGTATTATTATTAGAATGATTTTTAGGCATTTGAGTTGTTGGCGAATGTGTGCAATATTATCAGTTGTTTCGTCCTTTTAGTGATCCCTTTAATTGTCGACACAATGTTTAATAAAGTTATTTTTTAAATGATGATCCAGGTGAGGAGGCCCCCCGCAACTCCGAGCGCACGCACTACACGGGCGGGTGGGTGGCGCGCGAGTGGCGCGGGCGGCGCGGCCACGTGGCGCGTCCGCAGCGACGCATCGCGCCCGAGCGGTACCTCAACGGCTCATACCCATTCCAAGTCAAATTCACGCCTGACGATTTGCTCAACGGTCAGTATTTTTTATAATCGTCTTCAAACCCTAGTAAAATGTATGTATAACAAAATGATTTCCGTTAACTAAACATAAGAGAGTTATCCATTTAATCATATAAATTCACACCTGATTTTTCTATGACTAACATTTAATTGTTACTTGTACTTTACTCATATTACCTTTTTTATATAATATTATAGTGTAGATATACATAATACAATTTAAATCACTACTTTTTACTACGTTACCTATTTATCGACCGAAATGATCGCCTATTTATCCGAACTTTTGAAAATACAAAATTAAATTAAATGAGTAGCATTATTTTCATAATCACACGTATTATAATATTTTCTACCATGTGTGGGAAAAGATCATGACACCAAGACAAGTATGTACTCCATTCAAAAAATTATATTAAAACAAAAATATGATTTTATATTTGAGTTGATCGTCAGTTAATTAGAATAGTAGGTACGTATCCGACAATGTGTAATCTTACAATTTATATGACTATTATATCGTTGGTATTGTTTGCATTAAATACTCGAAACGACTAATAATAACTCGAATTTGTACAAATGTATGGTAATGATGAAATTGAAATATTTAAAAATTAAACGCATGCCAAAAATAAACACGGAAACACATATTTTACGCAATAAACACAGATGAAACAACAAACTTATATTTGAAGTTAATGTAGATAAGCGTTGAGTATCCAAGGACACTAGGTGTACTTCATGAAAGCCTTTTTTTTATGGGTTAGGAACAAACGGGCAAACGAGCAGACGTGTCACCTGATGGTGATACGGCACCTACAATTCGAGAGTCACAAGGGCGTTGCCGGCCTTTAAGGTAGGGTAGTGGGAGGGGGAGTTAGGGCCTCCCGAAACAACGCAACCATTGCTTCGCGTCGGTTTTCTGTAAGACCGTGGTATCACTCCGGACGAGCCGGCTGTGCAAATGATAGAGTAACTTGAAATACGTAGACTTTTGTACAGTGTTGGCATAGACACGTGTATTGTTGTGATTTTTCAAAATGTTATTCGTTTTGATTTTTATAATTTTATATGGCCAGTTTAAACATGTGGCCTAGGGTGTCCGAGGACCGAGAGGAGTGGAAGCGTAAGGGCGGGGAGGCTTTTGCCCAGCAGTGGGACACGTGTGAGGCTAACTTAAAACTAAATAAAAAAGAATATGGCCAGTAACGACTAATAATTCATTCAAATCGGTTCAGCCATGTAATAGTACGATTGAGTCGAACACAGCAATGATTTGGGGTTCGTGCAGTCAAGTATTGCCCAAGTCATCCTCTTACCTCCTTTCATATAAACCAAACATATATTGTTGAAATACTTTTTGCAGGATCAAAATGGGACACTTTGTCACAAGAAATATGGGACAAGTTCATAAAGTCACAGCAAACAGAGGAGACGTTCAGAAAGAAAATGAATCTTTGGAGATATCTTTTTATCACTATCAAGGTATGGTATCAAGATCTGATCTGATCTTTCCAATGTATCCTTTATTTACTATATTATGTTGAAAATAGATGATTCTTTATCTCATAAAATAAACTGGACATATTAAAATTATTGTCATAGTATGTCAGATACTTAATTTAAATAATATAGTATTTTAGGAATATTACCTGATGATTTCTATAGAAGAACAATAACATAAGAAAAATTAAGAAATAAAAAGATGGAAAATCTCCTTTATTTTAATTCTCTTATACTTATACGCAGAAAACTGGGTGTCTTAACTGTGGTCTTCCGCGGTCCTGCTACTGAAATGTCTCCAAATGCCAGTTTGGTTCTCCGACTGTGTTGTCTGGAGAGTTAGTGAAACTTCTAGACATTTTGAAAACCCAGAGCTGGCGTGGTTTTCAAAATATCTAGAAGTTCACCCTTAGGTACAGGGAATGTCCCTAAGGGTAAACTTCTGCATATTCTATTTTCGGCCACCGTCGGAGAAGTCTGAATATCTTATTCTCTTAACACAAATACGTCGTTGAGAAGTAGTCACCATTCAACGTTCACCCCAAGACGATGCAAACATTTGGCACCTAACCTATTTGAAAGACACAAATACTGTAATTTTTTTTTTTTTTCAGACGATATTCCCTCGCTACGGGCTGTACGTGGTGGGGTCGTCTATGTCAGGTTTTGGCCTGGACTCGTCCGACATGGACCTGTGCCTGTACGTCCGGCCCGTGGACGACCTGGACCCGCGAGCGCACGCCCTCTTGCACCTCAACTACATCCTCAGCTACATCCGGAGTTTTGATCCTAGTGGGTACAAATTGTTAAATACCAAACAACTTAGGTGAGCAGACAAAATCTTAAATGCGTTAGATCGAGATGTTACCAGTGACTTAAGCGGTCACCTTCTACAAAGACAAGTAATGGGGTTTATCCTCAACAACACAAACTCGCTTTGCTACAGCTTACGGTTGCCAATTTTTTTGAGAAAAATAGTGTCAAATTCTTTCAATATAAAAACAATAATGTTTGGCAGAAAGTGTTTTATTGATCTAAAAATGTATTTTTAGGTGAAGTATAACTTTTAGCATATGCTCATATTTTGTTATAAATGAAAGTTTCGTAACTGGTTTCACAATCGAATTTTAGCTTTAAATAAGTAAATAATGTTTAATTAAAATTGTTTTGTCTCTGTCAGTGAATGTTGAAGAGGTGGGAATAGGAAGTAAATAATCATAAATTTTAAATTGAAAACACCCCTGACTCGAAAATCCCTTCAACGATTAGAAAAGAGCTGGTGATCTTCAAACGGCTGAACAGATTTTATTAAATGATATCTAAGAACACTCTCTATCAAGTCACCGTTCAAACAAAAAAATAACGGCAATTAAATCGGTCTATTCGTTTGAGAGCTACAAAGCCACACAAACACGTCAAACTTATAACACCCCTCTTTGGGTCTGGGGTTAATTAGAAATAAAATTAAACTAAGAATCAAGAAACTAATTCATATCAATAAGTAGTAAAAAAATTACATATATATGTTTTGTTTTAGTAGTAGAGTAGGCACCTCAGCCGGTAAAACATTTCATTGATTGCCACCGGGTTAGAGTCCCCCAATGCCTGGTTAGACCCGTCCAGGGTGGACTTACAACTACAAATCAACGTGATTTCTGAATGCATTATAAAAACTTGTATGAAATAATGACACACACCAATTACTTTGACTTTATTAATCGACTTCAAAAAGGAGATTCTCAATTCGACTGAATATTTTTTTTTGTTATGCGATATTCTCGCCATTTGTGAACTGATTTCAAAAATTATTTTTTAAATTTAATTGGTTGTACTCAAAGTTGGTCGTATTTAAATTCAAATCAAATATTCCACCTCTAAGGCTGGAAAATTAAGGGATCAAGAATACAACTCATTTAAATTTATCATGATTAAAATGTTATTGGTATTATTTTGAAAGGTATATTTTTGAAGACATTAGATTTTTTGAATTCTGTAGAATAATTTAATGACACACCTTATTCCGATAGCGATTATATAGTTTTTTTATTTGAATCGTTTTGTTCAAAGACGCGGAGTTGATCCAGGCGAAGGTGCCGATCCTGAAGTTCCGCGACTCGCGCAACGGGCTGCACGTGGACCTCAACTGTAACAACGTCGTGGGCATACGCAACACTAACTTGTTACATTGTTACTCGAGGCGTGAGTTGGAAACCTATTATTTGGCACTACCGGTAAAATCGTGTAACAACTCAAAAGTTAAATTAACAAAAATTTATGCAGTTTTGGCCATAAACCATATGCATAAAAAAATTGTGAAGTTACAGTTATTACTCTAGTCGAGTGTAAAATGAATAATAGCGATATTTTAATTGAAATTTTTTAAGGTATTACTGTATTTGATCGGTGCTGCGATTTATTAAATACCTGCGTTACATGTACTATGATAAGTGCGTAAGACGGTGTGGTTGCAAGAGGTATTGGAGCCTTCCTAGAGGTGAAATACCCCAAAAGAGATGCAGCGAAAGGTGTTTTAAGACCATATTTTTTTTATTGCATCACTTTTGGTGGTTTCCCTTGTTAGCGCGAGTCTCAGAGAAGGGCGAAGGGACAGTACCAGTACTTACTTTATCCTATAACGAGACTGCTAGATTTTAATACCCAGAAGTCTCCCACATGTTTTATATTAGATACACAGGCACACAAACATGTAAACCGTCATTCAGTGGTAGTACAGTAGTAAACTCAAGAATAATTCATTCCACTTTATTATATTATGTCCAAACGATATGTTGTGTAAAAATAGAAACTGCACGTTTTTTATTTTTCATTTTAACACAAAAAAATGTAGGTACAATGGCTATTTCTAGCCTACCTTAGTTAGGTATACAAAAATAGGTTCTAATATAGGTTATACTAAAAAGGCTGAAGTGGAAAATAAAATGGGGACATATATCTATAAAGACTGTTATAGAAAGGTGTGGTCAAATTTTAGGAGAGTTGTCCCCGACAAATATTTGATTTAGCTTGAAAAGAATGAAATTTGAAAAAAAAATATTTAAACATGCTTTTTCTAACGTAGGTGCACATTTCTAAACAAATACATTATGAATTTTCATGTCAATTTCAATGTTAATTTAAGCAGATATTTTCAGAAAAGTGAGGACATTCCATCAACATCCTTGGTATCTAAATACCTATAGTTTCATTAATTCACGTTAAACCTCTTACATACGAAAAGCGTTCCAAAGGAAGACAGATTGAATAAGGAAAGAATAGTAGACATACTAGGATATATTACAACAGAAGGTTGTATCTAGAACGGAGAGTTCTGTTATGATTGGGGAGTAGGTGAGTTAAGTTAGGTTAGGTTTACACATGGTTTACACGTTGGTGGGAATAGAAACTATTCGAGCCACCCTAACTCCCCGAAGAATCCCAGTAACCCCTTAACGTTACCGACGATCTCGGAGAGTGACCCTGGCGAGCCAAGGTACTTAGCCCGGTATTCTGCAACCCCCTTACAGTCCAGAAGTACATGGGTTGCTGTTTCATCTTCCTCTATGCAAGCTCTGCACAGCGGGCTGTCCGTAGCACCTATAGAAGAAAGGTGTTTGTTAAAAGAGCCATGCCCGGTGATAACTCCGGTTGCCACTCGCAGCTGACGCTTGTTCAGAAGGAGTAGCTTCCTCGACAGCCGGCTGTTTATGGCGGGAAGTCCCGCCGTCGACTGCCCGCAGTCTTTATGGCTTGCCGATATGAAATTGTGTTGGTCTCTAGTGCGCATCCTTACCAATGTCCGAATTTGCCCGAAGGGTAGGGGCACTATGGGTTCTGGGCACATGCTGCACATCTCCGATGCCCTCCTTGCTAACTCGTTTGCTGCATCGTTGCCTCTAGAGCCGCTGTGACCCTTTATCCATTGGAGGGTTACTTTGTTGAGTCCACATACCTCATTAAGACGCTGGTAGCACTCGTAGATTAGGCCCGAACTGATGACATTGTCGTCGAGGGCTTGTAACACTGCCATGCTACCGGATAGTATCCGTATCGATTGACCCTTTACCTTCCTTGCAGTGACAGCTGCAACAGCCATAGAAATACCCATATCTTCCGCCTGGAATACTGTGTTATAGGTACCTAGAGTGGCTATTGTTTTTATATTTAGGTCCTCTGAGAAGACCCCAGAGCCAGTACCTTGTTTTGGAACCGTCAGTGAAGATCCTGAGTTCACGATGGTCTAGACCCTTGATTCGTTGGTCCTCGTGTAATTGAATTCTATATTTTTTGTCAAATACGAACCGTTTAGGGATCCGGTCGTTTATGGCCATCACAATCGGTATGTCCTTGGATATTTCTTCCAAAATCATCGTATGCGGGGGCTCCCGTTGTCCCTCCATAGGTGCAGCGACCTTAGCCTTGTCGCAGCTAGAGCTGCTTCCTGTTGTATATATAGATGCAGAGGAGCTAGATCCAGCATGACTTCCAGGGCAGCAGTTGGTGTAGTGCTCATGCAGCCCGTAACCGTAACCATATTCCACAGAAGCTGCGAGACTACACCTCCCTGTGGGCATCCCCTAACTAATTTGGCTGCCTGTGACTCACCTGCGAACCGTACTACTCGTTTGCTGAGCATATTAGTGATCCAGTCTATGAGCATCTGTTTCACCTTGTGCCGCTCTAATGCAGCTCTAATGCTAGTGAAATGAGTTCTGTCGAAGGCTCCCTCTATATCAATAAAGGTCCCAAGCCCTTTTGTTGTACAGCTGCTTCTATTTGTCCTACGACCCGGTGAAGCGCTATTCTGTAGATTTACCTGAACTATAAGCATGGTGGTTGCTATGTAGTGGTATGCTTCTGATCTAATGTCTTGAGCATGAAGGATGTGAGACTGATTGGTCTGAATGATTTCGCATTAGTGTAGTCGTTCTTACCCGCCTTGGGGATGAATATCACTTTCACTTCCCTCCATCCTTTGGGGACGTACCTTAGTGCAAGGCACGCTTGTAACAAGGCGGCCAGTATCTTGATGACGGATTGTCCACCCCACTGAAGCAGTACAGGGAAGATACCATCTGGTCCAGCCGATTTGAATGGATGGAAACTTTGGAGAGCCCATTGAACCTTACCTTCGGTTGCGATCTGCTCCGCATATTGCCAATCTTGAGATGTTGGTGTATTGAATAGATCGTCATACCAGTTTACTGCCTGTAATAACTTGCATCCTGGGAAGTGTTTCTACGCGGTCAGTTTCTTCTGGTGATGTTGTGTATGAGTTGTCGGGTCTCCGAAGAGTGCCAGGTCTCGAATTCGGTTCTTGAGTAGGAGCTTCCTTACCCGGTTCGCTTGGTCGTAGGATTCAATATTACTGCAGAATTTCCTCCAACCTGCTTTGCTATAGAACCTGATGCGTTTTTTGTATTCGGATTTGGCAGCCTTATAGGCATCCCAATCCGCCTCAACGCCAGTGTTCATGGCCCTGTTAAAGGCTTTTCTGACTTTCCTCCTTTTGCGGTCAAGTTCGCCACCCCACCATGGCTGCTTGCCCTGCTCAGTAGGAGGTGTGTTCTCTGGACATGCTTCGTGGTAGCTAGTAATCATAAGATTTGTTAACTCTGTTACCTGTTTTTCAATGTGTGTAGTACCCTCCAGTTTACCGGATGCTTCAAGCGGTGCAAGTCCCGTACGAAGAGACCGTCGATATCTGGTCTTGTCGGTCTTGCGTGGATTCCTCTTGTGAGGTATAGGAGGGATCGAGACCTGTAGGTCGAACCTGATGCACCGATGGTCCGAGCATGAGGCCTCGTCAGACACGTGCCAACCAACGATGTGTCGAGCTGCCTTTTCCGTTGCCAGAGTTAGGTCAATGATCGTACTCGCTCGCTTAGTAACATAAGTAGCCTTGGAACCCGTATTCAACAGAGTCAGGTTCGTAGAAAACAGATAATCAACTAGAGACTTACCTCGGTTATTACATCTGTCCATCCCCCACAATTGGTGGTGTGCATTGGAGTCCATTCCGACTATAATCTCTAGCCCTGACGATTCGCATAAGCCGATCAGTCTGGTGAGATCGTGCGGGGGGAGTTCCTCATCCTCATGCATTTATGCAGAGACCAGAACCCATGCTTCTTGTCCATGCTTATAGCAAACAGGTCTCTGGAACAGAAGTCTGTTAAAGGCTGCGCAACAATGTTTTTAGTGACATAAATACATGATCTTGGACTGTCATTACTTATGTAGTATAGTAGATTACCTCTTAAGTTAGAGAGACCATGTATACGGCTTTGCCTGACCCATGGCTCTTGGATCAGAACAATGGCAGATTGTTGAACCTCCAACCATTTTCGCAGCTGAGCCATCGCAGTGATGCTATGGTGGAGGTTTGCCTGTAGGACATTAACGGCGGACGAAGGGCACGCCATTTTCGGGCGCCTCCCCCTCCCCGCCTCCAACGTGCAGTCCGACCAAGAAGTCCTGGGTCTCCTCATCTCCCGCTAACAGGGCCTCGACCTCCTCCGGTTAGGGGGTCCCAATTTGGAGGAACCTCGTTGAATTTCCTGGAATCTTACATACACCGCCCCACACAAGGATCTGAGGCGGCGCCCGGACTTCATCAGGGTCGGGATTTGGTCCTCCGGTATCGAGACCACCACGAACCAGCCATTGGTTTGTTTCTCTGCACGCAGCAGCAACCACTTGCCCACATCGACCCAGGGGTTTTGGAAGGCCAGAGTGTTGCCAACCTCAGTTGGGCTCTTCAAAACCCCGCTGTCGTCGGGGATGTGGATGCCACAGCGCACTCGCATGGCGATCTCCGACTGTCGCCGCACCACCAAGGTGATGTTGGACGGTGTGGGAATGTCGAGGATCACTGCTTTCAGCCATGTGACGGTAGCCTGGTCGTCGCACCATAGCCTCAAGGCTCCATCTAGATAGGTGGGTTTGCCATTGAAGGCTGGCCCGGGCTGACCAGGCTCCGAGGCAGACACGAGGCCGTCGTCGACGATCCTTCGTTGGATGCCGTGTAGGACTCCGTCGGCTGCAGGTGAGTTAACAATCGAATATAGGTCGGTCGTATTTATTGCGAAGTCGCGTGTCGCATTAGTTAATTACAATTTGCGAAGTCGCGTTTTGTGTGTTTGTTGTAGAATGAGTGACATGACATGACCGTTCGCTAAGCGTGTCTGGCGAGACCGTTCGGGTGAGAGACCCTTTTCTTGTTTAAAACGATTGAAAAATTATTTAAGATCTACCAGCCAAAAAAAGCTAAACGCCTTAGCTCTTTTGTGTATAGTCCGAACTAATGATCAACATTTGATACGACGACTTAATTCATTGAATTTCATCGTCATCATCAGGCCGATTGTTGCCAGATGCCGGATTGAATATATTGTTTTTCAAAGCAATAAAAATATTTTTTTACGTTTACCGAAAGTCTCAAAAGTTGTACTTCAGGAAACGCAAACAGCAAAAGTACAAACTCTCTCTCTCAAGACTGGGGATGGGGACTCGCTGCGTGGAAATACAGTTGAGTTTACGTTGACAGGTTTTAGTGAACTTTAGTGGCGCTGAGAAATAAATGCCAGTAACAAATAGACCTTACGAAGAAAAGAAGGTTGATTTCATATGAAGAAATTAAGTTACATTATAGTTTAGTGAGTGTGTCATAGAATCACGGCCGGCCATTATTTACTTTAAATCTAAATTAAATGATTTACTTTTGGCTTCTTGGGGGTTTGGGAAAAATATCCTAGTAGTCTCGTTATGGAAGATTTTCAACAAAATTACCTCACATTGTTTATATCAGTTGCATCTACGATGTTCTATGATATTTTTTGGACTATACATAGCTACAATCGCGCAATGACTGGCTTCCTTTATAAAGCCATTATTCAGCTTTTTATTGATGTAGTCTAGTGCATATATAGTGTAGTATATATATAGTGTGTGTTGTCAGTGGACTGGCGCGTGCGGCCGCTGGTGGCGCTGACGAAGCTGTGGGCGCAGGCGCACGACATCAACGACGCGCGCCACCGCACGCTCTCCTCCTACTCGCTCACGCTCATGGTCATACACTTCATGCAGTGTAAGTCGCTATATACATTACTTAGGCCCCGTTTACTGCTGACGAAGCTGTGGGCGCAGGCGCACGACATCAACGACGCGCGCCACCGCACGCTCTCCTCCTACTCGCTCACGCTCATGGTCATACACTTCATGCAGTGTGAGTCGCTATATGCATTACTTAGGCCCCTTTTACGGAGACCGGGGCGTTGTGTGTGTTGTCTAACACTGCTTATTATATGAGAGCGTTCACGTAGAAGCGTTTTGTTAGATATGTACCACTACACGCGGCATCCCCCGCAACCGAAGGTACGCCTTTATTGGTAATAGTGAGTAATTGGCCATTGGAGGGGTGTGAATATATTGTATGTTTCAAAATGGACGACGAACAAACCGAGTTTCTGTAAGACCGAAAGCTATCGTTGATCTCCACGCGACGCACGACTATATCATTTCAACAACACAACGTCCATTGTTTTTGTTCTTTTTTTTTTTTTTATAAGACGACTCCCGCATTAGGAATTACTCCTGTCGCGGGGGACTTTACAAACATATAAACAACGGACACAAAGAACACCCAGACTAGGGTGGGAATCGAACCCACGACCTCTGGCTCAGCAGTCAGGGTTACTAACCACTAGACCAACAGGCCAGTCAATATGTAATCGGCATAATATCAGCCTTTGTCTATGGATTTTTAAGCTAAAATAATTTGACAGTGATATCAGTGATCCTTCTTTATCGAATACTGTAACTATCTGCGTGTATCTAATAGTGTTGTATGTCTTTAAAGGCGGCACGTCTCCCCCCATCCTGCCGCGTGCAAGCGAAGCGGGACTGGCGCACGACACGCGCCGCGCGCACAACCGCACCACGCTCGCCGAGTTGTTCCTACACATGCTGCGGTACTACGCTGACTTCCCGTGAGTTGTACTCCCGCACTACCCACCCCAGCTCACACGCACAGCCGCACCACGCTCGCCGAGTTGTTCCTACACATGCTGCGGTACTACGCTGACTTCCTGTGAGTTGTACTCCCGCACTACCCGCCCCAGCTCACACGCACTGCCGCACCACGCTCGCCGAGTTGTTCCTACACATGCTGCGGTACTACGCTGACTTCCCGTGAGTTGTACTCCCGCACTACCCGCCCCAGCTCACACGCACAGCCGCACCACGCTCGCCGAGTTGTTCCTACACATGCTGCGGTACTACGCTGACTTCCCGTGAGTTGTACTCCCGCACTACCCGCCCCAGCTCACACGCACTGCCGCACCACGCTCGCCGAGTTGTTCCTACACATGCTGCGGTACTACGCTGACTTCCCGTGAGTTGTACTCCCGCACTACCCGCCCCAGCTTACACGCACTGCCGCACCACGCTCGCCGAGTTGTTCCTACACATGCTGCGGTACTACGCTGACTTCCCGTGAGTTGTACTCCCGCACTACCCGCCCCAGCTCACACGCACAGCCGCACCACGCTCGCCGAGTTGTTCCTACACATGTTGCGGTACTACGCTGACTTCCCGTGAGTTGTACTCCCGCACTACCCGCCCCAGCTTACACGCACTGCCGCACCACGCTCGCCGAGTTGTTCCTACACATGCTGCGGTACTACGCTGACTTCCCGTGAGTTGTACTCCCGCACTACCCGCCCCAGCTCACACGCACTGCCGCACCACGCTCGCCGAGTTGTTCCTACACATGCTGCGGTACTACGCTGACTTCCCGTGAGTTGTACTCCCGCACTACCCGCCCCAGCTTACACGCACTGCCGCACCACGCTCGCCGAGTTGTTCCTACTGGTTCCCGTCTGCACGTTTCCTCTTGAAGAACAAAATAATGCTGAATGATACACAACCATTTGTTTGCCCATTGTCTTTGAAAAAGTTATGTAAAAATGACCTAGAAGTCGCATCCTATTGCACCATGACAATGCTTCGGCGCACACCGCGAACAAGACAAAAGTCATTGTCGACTTCTGAAAAGGTAGAGCAAGTGACCCACCCCGCACATAGTCCAGACATGGCACCTTGCGATTTCTTTATTTTCCCAAAAATGTAAGATTTGATGAGAGGTATGACATTTACGGGGCCGGAAGAGGCCGTGATAGCTTTCAACCAGCACGTGTAAATTCATGCCCTTAGACCAATGGTCCTCATGTTTTCAAAAATAGTTTTACCGAAAAGTGTTTAAAATGTAATGGAGAATACTTCGAAAAGCAGTAAATATATACTTGTAAATTGTTTTATTAATGAGTTACGCAAAACTTTTAGTGTTACGTGGGGTACGTATGTGGCATACAAAGCATATTACTTAAGCATTCTTGTTGTTTTTACAACGTAATTCATTTAAAACTGAAATGTAATAAATATATATATATGTGGCAGGTACGACAAGATGGCGGTGTCGGTGCGGTGCGGCGCGCGCGTGCCCGTGGCGGAGTGCCGTGCGGCGCGCGCGCACAAGAACGACCCGCACCAGTGGAAGCTGCTCTGTGTCGAAGGTACACCCAGTACTTGTAGTGTAGTGTAGTGCCGCGCGCACAAGAACGACCCGCACCAGTGGAAGCTGCTCTGTGTCGAAGGTACACCCAGTACTTGTAGTGTAGTGTAGTGTAGTGCGGCGCGCACAAGAACGACCCGCACCAGTGGAAGCTGCTCTGTGTCGAAGGTACACCCAGTACTTGTAGTGTAGTGTAGTGCCGCGCGCACAAGAACGACCCGCACCAGTGGAAGCTGCTCTGTGTCGAAGGTACACCCAGTACTTGTAGTGTAGTGTAGTGCCGCGCGCACAAGAACGACCCGCACCAGTGGAGGCTGCTCTGTGTCGAAGGTACACCCAGTACTTGTAGTGTAGTGTAGTGCCGCGCGCACAAGAACGACCCGCACCAGTGGAAGCTGCTCTGTGTCGAAGGTACACCCAGTACTTGTAGTGTAGTGTAGTGCCGCGCGCACAAGAACGACCCGCACCAGTGGAAGCTGCTCTGTGTCGAAGGTACACCCAGTACTTGTAGTGTAGTGCGGCGCGCACAAGAACGACCCGCACCAGTGGAAGCTGCTCTGTGTCGAAGGTACACCCAGTACTTGTAGTGTAGTGTAGTGCCGCGCGCACAAGAACGACCCGCACCAGTGGAAGCTGCTCTGTGTCGAAGGTACACCCAGTACTTGTAGTGTAGTGTAGTGCCGCGCGCACAAGAACGACCCGCACCAGTGGAAGCTGCTCTGTGTCGAAGGTACACCCAGTACTTGTAGTGTAGTGTAGTGCCGCGCGCACAAGAACGACCCGCACCAGTGGAAGCTGCTCTGTGTCGAAGGTACACCCAGTACTTGTAGTGTAGTGTAGTGCCGCGCGCACAAGAACGACCCGCACCAGTGGAAGCTGCTCTGTGTCGAAGGTACACCCAGTACTTGTAGTGTAGTGTAGTGCCGCGCGCACAAGAACGACCCGCACCAGTGGAAGCTGCTCTGTGTCGAAGGTACAACCAGTACTTGTAGTGTAGTGTAGTATATATTTATAGTAGTAACTAGGTATTTACGTAGGATGAAATGATTTTTACATGTATTATTATTTAGTGAATAGGTTTCTTTTAGATAGGCGTGTACCATCTTTGTCTTCGTCGTCACTTTCCATCAGATGAGTTAGAAGACAAACGCCTATGCCATTTCACAATTTAAAAAAAATTACTTTTCGCAGAACCGTTCGACCTGACGAACACGGCGCGCTCGGTGTACGACCCGGACACGTTCGAGAAGATCGTGAACACGTTCCGGGAGAGCTACGCGCGCCTGGCGGCCGGCCTGCGCCTGGCCGACGCCTGGCCGCAGCCGCGCCGATGATAGCGGCCGGGCCCCCCCCCCACCTGCGCACTGTGCTCACTGTGCTCTGCCATCCTCGACAAATTGTACAGTTCACACCTTCGGCACGGTCTCTGCTTCGGTGACTTCGCGACTTTGTCCCGCTGGTCCCGGCCGAGACGGACAGTCGCCGGTCCGTAAGTGTATTCGAGGCCTTACAGAAGTGCCACTATGAAAATTATATGTTTACATTCCATAGTGCCATGTAATCGTTAGTTTGTTCGCTTGGTTTTGAGGTGCGTTTTTTATTGTGACCGTGGTAGTGTCCCGTCGAAAGGCTGGGCCCCGGGGCTGGGGCGGGGGCCCAACCACTTCGGTGACGCAAAACGCACCGAATGTATAAATTTTATACTACTATAAATATAATTATTCCTATTGAGAACTGACAAAGTGGGCATGCGACTTTCTCTGTTCTCATTAGATTTATATTAAGTTTATATTTTGTTTGTAATCACTTTAGTATGATTTTAAATGAGTAGCCGGAGTTTTCTCCCTGAACTAATGATATTTATTTATATTTTATTGTATTTAGTAATGACACAACTCAGTGCTAGCTTTGTACTTGCCGTGGATCGGCCAATTGAATAACTGAGGTATGAGCCTCTAATCTAAGTTGTCACAATAAAAACTGTACCTCAAAACTACATAAATTTGATAGTCACGGACACGAGGTGCGACCCATGATCACGATGGAAATGACAGTGTGAAATAGCTAACGAAATGACGCCATTTTGAAACATCTGCAGAAGGTGTATGCATATCTTTAACGAACAGTCGCCGGCCAAAGACATTGTGGACATAATTATGTATATCTGTACAGTAATATAGTTTACCAACAATTTGTTAGCAGTTAGTTGTATTTCGGAGCGATACTCGGCCCAAAGTGTGGTGTCACGACCGAGCGTCGAACGGCGACTCGAGTCGAGCCGAGTCCAAATTGAGCGTTGAGCACACGTCCCGCAACTGAACAAGACTGAGTATAGTTTGGTGTAAGTGTATCTATACCACCACACGCCAGGTTGCTAGTCGTAGAGAGTAGGTTCCGTGACTGAAGCGATCGTCGCGAGCGAGTCGTTGTCTGCCTCGACGGGCGTCCTATTAATTTTTATTAAATATTTATTATTGTTTATTTATAAGTTATTTAATAAATGTAAATAGTAAGAAATAAAAAAAATACATAAATATTCATTAGGGTCGTGTATAATTTTTATGTAAATAGTATTTTTGTGATGAGGAAAGAGCAAATGACAAAAAATATATATAATAGATAGTGTAACGGTATGCAAGCTTTGCGTGGACGAGCCAGGTTCGCGACGCACTATGTGTGATGTGTGGAGAGCGTGAGATGGGAACTGCTAAATCCCTTGTGATATATATTACGACGAGAAATTATATTAGTGTTCGTGTACAGTGTTTGATGTTGAACGGAAATTGTTTAACGGTGCTATTTTAGATATCGGGCCTCGAATAGTAACGTTGGCATCTGTTTAGACGCTTCGGTCCGGCGAGGCCAAGGGAGAGCCACCCAGGGAAATATTGTCAGCGCCAGCTCGGTAGTGACTGGGGCCTCCCTCGCCCCATCCCCCCCCCCCGACCCCGGCCCGAGCTCCGGCTCCACGGTTCCTCGTCGACGATACGATATGACGAGTGCGTCAAACTTAAATATGGTGCTAAATGATTGCGTTGCCTTATATTTGGCGCTAAGTTATGCTTATATAACGTAACGGTTGTTAAGTCATCGTAAGGTTACCGAAGGCTTTCCTACTAAAGACAGGATTTTTTCTATAATGTGTTTATACGATAGTGTCGTTGGTCACTTTGTAAGAGTCCACTTCCAGCAGCTCGTTTGACTGAACTAATAGTATATCGTCCAGCAAGTATTACCCGATCTCACCAAATGAATAATGTTTAACGCCTTCGTTAATCTTCCTCGAGCTAGATTCGAATAAGTCGTTTACAATAGTTTAATAATTGACATATTAATTGATTAGTTTTCTCAAATTGAGAAAAGCTTTAATTAATATGTTTTCCCACTGAAGACTACAATGATTCAAGATCGCGTCGAAATCCATTTTCGGTTGCCGCTTTCATTTTGCGCGCGTGTAATGTGAGTGGAACGCGAGAAATAGTATTTAGTCACGCTCTTGTATCTTGGCTACGAGAACACCAGAATTCCTATGTTAAATGTGAGGATACTAACAATGCATATCTTTATAAGTAGAATGTATCAAATATTACCTGCGCGAGTTAGGAATTCTGTGACAGGCACCGAGTGACGTGATAAGTTAATGTTATTGCGTCACAATGAACTGACTATGAATCGTCACAAGGCTGGGTAGCTTCTGTATGAACTCGAATAAAAAATCTGTTGTATATCAAAGTGCATATAATGTTATTGTTAGTGAATTGAATGCGTAGTTAGACAATGTAATATGTAGTTATATCAAGTGGTTCTGAGTGGGCATCATCCGATATGTTTTCACCGATGCCTCGCAACTATTGTTTCATTAAGTTTACAATAACTAGCCACTAGAACTAGGTGTAGACGATAAATTGTTAAGTTTTGTTTTGTAATGTCGTTTGTAACGTTCCACCACCTGGACGTCGTCCCATAGCCCGAAGCTCTGACACTGTATAAACGCCTGGCTATTTTATATCGCGTTATGTATAAGTTTTATAAAGAGATTTTACATAGAGGCACTTGGCCGCGCTGAATAATTAAAGTACAATAAATAATTTTAACGAGTTATATATAATATATATATCTATATAAGAAAACTGATTATAGTTATAAATAAAAGTGTCTCTCAAAACTGTTTAATTTTTTGAAAAGTTGTAAAAAAATTCGACACTCAAAGAAAAAAAAAATATAAAATTGAACTCCTAAAAAATAAAAGAAAAAATCAAAAAAAATCATAAAATTAAAAAATATAAAAAAATAAAAAAAAAATAAAATTCTGAGAAAAATTATTTTTATTTTGACCTTGTCAAATTTTATCGCATGTTTTGTTTGGCTTCCATCTGCCTCGTAATGAACTGTTTTTAAACAGAAAATAAAAAATCAATGTATCATAGATATTTATGCTTTTTAACGAAATATTATTGTTGTAAAAATATCAAGAAGTCAATTGTAAATCTCTGCGGTTGTTTTGAAATAAATAACTTTAGAAGATATTGTTCATAACATATATGTATTAGAAATTATTGACTTATCCAAAGTTAATATTATTTGCCCAATTAATAATCTCATGTCTTATGTATTGTAATGTATTAAAAACATAAACCAAAAAAAAATCATCATGAGCTGCATGATACCTTTATTGCTCAACCGCCGGGTTAAACTTGAGAACCATACGGCAGAACCACGCTTAGGAGCGAAGGTCAACGGAGGTGTCACCATCGTTGAACTATTACACTCACAACCACAACACCACATCCTGGATATGACACTCCATTGTTAACCTTTTTCAATGCAACGTTAATAAATGAAGGCCAATATATGTATTTCAAATATATACTTAACATCTTATTATAACATTTTGGTGATATTGTGACTTATGAGGTTTGCTTACACGAAGCGGTTAGATTTTCAAAGACTGTGTTCCGCGTAGGCCACATAAGTTTCAATAACTCCATTTGACTTTATGAAGTATTAGTAGCATTTGAACAACATGGTTCTACTTCCGGGCTATACGAGTAGAGCCATCACTGCCATGGGAACGTCCTACATTTGTTTGTGAACATTGGCAGTTATGTATTCAACACAAAATGTTATATAATATCAAAGGGGCTTAACATCTCTTGCAGTATAATTTCTTAACTTATTCTTTGCGCGAGAACACTACATCGAAATAACGCTTACTGTTTATTATAAGGAACGTACTTAATTAACACAATTATATGGTTCAAAGGAATAAAATGCAAAATCGTTTGTATTTTATAAGCTAATTCGTTTACAGTGGAACTCAGTGGGTTCAACAGTGAAAAATGTATAATTATCAAGTATGTAAATTGTAACTATTGTATATTGAATCTGTATAGTGTGACCATGTATTATATTTTTGCCTGTGAATGGTCTTGTTTTATAAACATATATTTTGTCACATTTTCGACAACTTTTGGCTTGTGTTGCATTTTATTTTTATTGAACACGAGCAGATTTTTATCTCCTTATGTACAAAGAAATTATTGTAAAGAAAATATTCTGTAATAGTTAAATATATACAACTGCCAATTTGAAGTGTATTATTATTTCTAGCTTATCTTCTTATTAAATTTACTGAAAAATAGTAAGGTGCACGATGCGTCAGTAACATTGTGTATGCAGTTAAATTTAGATTTGGTTGGAGTGCGATGTCGAAGATCATAACTTTTTCAGAATCCAGCACCCCGCTTGCTTTACACCAACTGATGAATTTCACTGGTTGTTAGGCCGCGTGCAGGGAATACCCTCGTGCTGCATATCGACTGAGATATCTATCGTACACGTTCATTAGTCGTTATCCCGTATTCGATATACCTTATGATTGAGTTAACCACCAGCGAAAATGAGCCTTAATTGTTAATTATACCAATTTTATATATATCTATTAATAATCACAAATTAAAACTTAGTTCTCTCTCTGTAATCTTGCTACTCATGGTCTTGGCTGAGGTTTGTGATACTGATTATTAATTATTTAAAAATACAAAAACATGTTATAATAAAAACATTTAATTCAGTGTTATTAACGAAATTATAACTTAACCAACAAATGCAAGACAATACACAAAGCTGGAGCACCCCGCACTGGCAAAGGCAAAGAAAAGATGATTAATCAAAATTAGTAAGAAAATATAATAAAAAAACAAAATTAAAAATGAAACATAAATATCAATGAGATGGTTGAGGCTGGTGGAGTTTTAACAATTTGTTAATGTCTGGTTTCAATTTAGTTAATATCAGTCGCCAATCACCACGCTCAGTGATCTGCAGTCTTTTCTTAGACAGTAAACTAGCTTTTCTTTATGGTATAGGTGGCTAACGAGCAGACGGGTCACCTGATGGTAAATGACTACCACTGCCCATGGGCATCTGTAACTCAAGAGTCACAAGTGCGTTGCTGCCCTTTAAGGTGTGAATGGGGGAGAACAGGAAGACTGGAATAGGGGAGAGCCATACGTGCCGAGGCATAGCTCTCCCACTGCGCTAAACCCAAGCTCAGCCAAATATGCTATGGAAAACGCAATTAAAACATTTTGTACTATTTCCCACAATCCAGAGTGAAGAGCTGATATTGTTTTTTGGAGCCAGAACTCTTGGTATCCATTTCTGAATTTTACTTTTAATTCTTCACTAGTTGTGAGTTCTACGAGGTCTTCTAAATTTGATAATTCTGCTGTATCTGCATTTGCGAAAGGGTCTAAATGTAAAACCCAGCTTGGTGTATTCATATTTAAAATATCCTGGAATCGCTCTGTAAAATCAGCTTCGGTGCGTCCAGGTGTTGGCAGTAAGTAAATCTTTCTGTTTTACCGATAATGTCGGAAACTTGATATATTAACCTCTTCCTAGATTTCGTTTGAATAGAAGTTTTCCCACAAAAGCAGCTGTGATGTTTTTTGTTTTTATTAAATTCAACTCATCGCCTTGCAATTGTAAATTAACGTATTACGCCGCGCCATTATCATAAGATCGGAATAAATTTTTAGGTGGTGCAAGACCCCAAAGTAGCGCCCCAATAAATTCAAAACCTCAATTGTTTAGGTAGATTTCGAAGAAATCCTATTAGGTAGATTTCGAAGAAATCCTATTAGGTAGATTTCGCAGAAATTCTACCTATTGGTTTTGTATCAGTTGTCAAGTTTTCCAAAAATTTCTTCACAGGAGCTCTAGTTATAATCCCAAAACAACCGCCAGTTAAAAAACCGGGCCCGCAGCGGTAAATTTCGTGTTTTTTTAATTTTTTTGAAAATCTGCCCCCCCCCCCTCCCCCCTTTGGGGGAATATCCCCCATTCACGAACTTAACCTTCATTTTTGCCCTGCTGATTTGGCGTCCAAGTTTAATAGCAATCGGTGCATAATTGCGTCCTCTATCGTGCCTTTAAAATTGAGGTAAGTACATACAATATATCTAATATATAAAATTCTCGTGTCGCGGTGTTTGTATAATTAAACTCCTCCGAAACGGCTTGACCGATTCTCATGAAATTTTATGTGCATATTGGGTAGGTCTGAGAATCGGACAACATCTATTTTTAATCCCCCTAAATGTTAAGGGTAGTCCACCCCAAAATTTTTATTTTTTTATTTTTAGATAAAATATTTTTTATGATACAGCATTAGAAAATACAAACAATCCTGAATTGTCAACCCTCTACGATCAACCCCTGTTTTTTAATCGCGATATTAGTGTATTTTTACTCTCATTAGTACAATTTTTTTAAAGTATTTAACCCAGTGAAAATAGAAAGTGCGATTGTTATAATCGATTGTAATAATCGATAGCCGTCAAGTGGATGTCAAACTTTTTTTTTATGGAATAGGGGGTTAACGAGCAGACGGGTCACCTGATGGTAAGTGACTACCGCCGCCCATGGGCACATGCAACTCGAGAGTCACAAGTGCCTTGCCATGTCTGTGATAAACTGTTAAATCCTTATAAGTTAAAGTTAAAACACCTTTCACTAAAATCCCCAAAGAGTGACGTTCTATAGTTGTACAACACTGATTTTGTATAATAGTACATGATTTTGTATAATTTCCGAGTCTTAGCGGTATAACATAAGTTGTCCTTACTGGCAGCCCTGGTGTGAAAAGCTTGCTTGGCACGCTGCGTAGCAGGCTGCGCGCCGAGCTGCATGCCGTGCTGCTTGCCAGGCTGCACGGCGTGCGTGTAGACGCATTATAATAATAACGTATATCTAGCCAACTGACTGACCCGTTTCCCTCCCACTTACGGTACCTTTAGACTGTCTTGCAGCAGAGTCAAATGTTGTGTCGAAAGATATAACCTCAGCTTTCAGATTATATTCACATAACCGATTCGTTGCGATTTCTTTTCTGTGTGGCGGTAAACACACAAGTCGTTGTTATTTTTAAAATCGTTACAACTCGCTCAAATTGCGTTTTTGGAATATATATGTGTGCGTTCGCGCAGCGGAATGTTGTTGAATTTAAAGATTTTAATTATGCAGATATTTAGTGTATGACGTCGTGAATTGTGTATAGTAAAAAAAAATTTGTGCATGCAGCCATTGTGAAGAAATTCGCTAAAAACTGATTCCGCTGGGCGAACGTTGTGCTGTCGGAACTTTTTTCATCCATGGACTTAGAAGAAAAAAAATGTGTCCAAAAATTAGTGTGTAATTGTGTATGTATGAATAAAATTAGTGCATGCATAAACTTCGGAGAAATTCAAGTTTCCGCTACGCAAACGTTTGGCCATTAGCTAGTTTTCATATAAAGTGCTTATATAGAGAGCTGTAGATTTTAACATACTTTGTTTTGAATTTGTTTATATTTGTTTAAAAAACAGATTTAGAAAAAATCGTAGGGTTTAAAAGATAAAAATATAAACGTAAAATACGCCTATTAGGTCTTAGTTCGTAAAGTATGCACTTTGGGGTCTAGATTTTCACGTTTATACAAACCTTGTAAGTGTCTGCAACATGTTGCCAAGTATCAATGATGTTACGTTAGTAATTGAAGAGTTATAGGACAATTTACCATGAATAGACCACTGTTTACAAAGCAGTCAAATATCACGACGTTCTAAAGGAATTGCATAGTAAAATGTATTCCAATAATTAGTGTATTAATTCAACTACTCACATGCAAAATTTCATCTCATTAAATTCAGTAATTAAAGAGAAACAATTAAAATACTGACAAAGCATCGAAAATCTACATAACCCGACCAAGTTCGGATGGCTACAAAAAAGCGGCCGTGCAATATATCTAAGTAACGTTCTTAACCTTCCAGTATAGTATTTATTAATATGGTACAGTTGCGTCATACACTAAATATCTGCATAATTAAAATCTTTAAATTCAACAACATTCCGCTGCGCGAACGCACACTATCAGGGCTACATCACTCGCTCGAGGTCGCGTTATATATACCTACCAATTTCGCATGCCGTGGACGGCAATAGTGTCAGTCAGGGCCATGCAACTTTCATACAAATTGTAGACAGAAAATATTACTGCGAAAAAGGACATCTCGCGCACTAGGGGAATCATTTTTTGCTTACATTATACTATAGAAAGCAACTAGATGGCAGCTTATGCTCATGTCAACATTATAAAAAAAAATTATCTTGTAAGTTAAAATAATTAACTAAGTTCTTAAAATTATAAATTATAACAAAAATGTATCTAAATAAATTATTAATAACATAAATTATTGGGAATATATTTTCCATATACAATTATTTATATGGCAATACTAAACTGTTTTTATGTCAATGAAAACTTTCGAAGTTTAGCCGTTTATGATTCGCTTCGTTTGAGAACTTTCCTACACACACCATTTTGCTTTTTCTATATTTCCTACAATTTGGCTTTATCTATTCGGACATTGTGAACCTCGATTCAAATACGTGACTTGGCTGTGTTTTTTGGACTTCGTTTGCTGCTTTTACAACTTACTTGGCTCGCTTATTCGGACTTCTGGACTAACTTCTCGATACGGATTTGATCGACAGGATGCCTCGAAAAGCATACTTAAAGTGCTATTTTGGCTGCATAAATGATGGTAAGACAATTTGTTTTAGTATTACTATTCGCAAAGATATCATAAACTGTTTTCGTACTTTTCTATACCTAGTCACATTGTTAATATCTTGGCAAAAGATGGTTGTTAGTCTTGATATTTTAAACTTATAGATTATTTTTTATGAACATATTTTGAATACAGTCAAAAACGACATTCTATGGAACAACATATTAGTCAATCTATACCAAACCATAGGTTCCGGCTGAATGCTTATAAAGAACACTGTTTTTACGACATTATTACCAGATAAATATTAATAACTAATATTTTTGGATCACGATCTAAGTTGTAATGACCAACTATTTTACTAAAATAGTTATGGCACAACAGTTGTTCTCTAACACAGACACATCTGGTCACCAAATAGTGGTCAAAGGCCAAATTTCGAATCTATTGTGATTCTGATAATCAAATAAATGTGTCCTATCCCTATGTGTATTGTTTTATATTTGTCGTCGATATTATATTTGCTGTGCCTGCGACTTCATCTGCATAGAATTTAGTGTTATTTTGCACGACTTAGAAATCTAAAAGTAACAATAATATAGTAACTTGAAACATCTTACTCACTGCCTGATCCCAAACTAGGCAGAACCTGGTGATAAACTTACTACTTAAATATTACTAAATAAATACATATATATTATAGATAAATTATACCCAGACACAACAAGTGATTGGTTCATCACACATTTATTTGTCCAGGTTGGGAATCGAACCCATAACCTCTGGCTTAGCAGTCAGGATCACTAACCACTAGACCTCTAGAAATCTTACAGTTAACCATACGTCATAAGTTATATTACCCTATTTTTTTATGGTAATTACTTTACAAGCAACAGGCCGGTAAATAATGCAAATATCTTAAATTGGCGGAAACTTTTTTCCAATATCTCATTTTCATGAAACATAATCTATGTTTTGCTCCCAATTATTCTTTCACGGTTTTGTGTTCTCTTCTTTAGTCAACCCTTTTTTTTATTACTTTTCTTTCAATGTCCAGACATACCAGGTTCTGCTGTCTTGTGATATGTATAAATATATGTTTATATATATATAATTCTTCTATATGTTTGTATGTCACGGAACTCCTAAACAACTTGACCACTTCTTAGGAGCACAGCCACTTAAGAAGGCATTAATAAATTTCATAAAAATTGGTCAAGCTGTTTAAGAGGAGGTTTTGAGTACAAAACCTTAAAAATAAAACTTTTAATTTTTTAACTTTTCCAGGCCCCTTACACAAGTTCCTAAATCCGAATGCCCTAAAGTTGGAAGATATTGATAGATTTAAAGAGTGGAAATATGTACTTGATGTAGCTGAACAAGGGAAAGGAGATCACTATATATTTGACAACATAAGAATTTGTGACAGGCATTTCAACCAATGCTACCGACTTCACATCGATTGACCAGAAATGCTGTACTAACTTTATTTTTAGGTAACAATATATGCTTGAATAAGGCATTATTGCATTTTTAAATATTCAAGAAACACAATTTTATTGGGTTTTTGAAAAAAGAAAGTGATTTTTTTCATGTATTATTTTAAAACTTTATTATAAATAATTTAGATAGTTAAAACAAAAACAATTAAAAAACATTTTTCTAAATTAATTATATACAATTTAAAAGTTATTAAATTTTAAAAAGAACCATGTGACTCCAAATGCACCATCACGGTCGCCTTATTCGTGACGTCATAATGTTAAAGTCATGATGATATATAACTCGATCACAGCAGTAACTATTAGATTCTTGCATAAAATTAAATATAAAAGTCTTGAAAAACAGGTGAATTGTGTAAATACATACATATATACTCAATGGGTTCAGTCGACCTAAAACTATATGACCTGACTTTGATAAAAAATTGTTATAATTTTTTTTCTTTCAGAATACAAGATACTGCCTCCGGAATGTGAACAAACAGCTGAGTTTTTACTTTTGTTCGATAAGTTATTTGATTCATTTAATGGTCATTCTTATCAAGATACAAGTAAAAAATATAAATCATGCCTAAAAAAAGACTCACCCCACATACAACTATGGAATGATTTACTGCCCGTTTTACAATCTATAAAATTTCAATCAACAAAAAATGAAAATTATATAATTAAATTTGAATCAGTTCCCTCAATTAAGAATTGTATCCATAATATTAAATTTTTTAAGGAAATGTGGGTTGATTTAAATAGTAATCATGATGTACACAGTTTGTTAACTAGAAATTTCAATCAAGATCCATTAGAAAATTTCTTCAGTAGTGTTAGAAGCAATGGAGTTAGAAATATTAATCCGACATGTAATCAATTTATTAATTCTTACAAGACATAGATTATTAATAATTTTAATTCGCCACATTCCCCTAATGCAAATTGTGAAAAAGACAATAATTATTTAATTCAATCATTGATTCATCTAATAAAAAAACCCGTAGTTGATTCTTCAAATGTTGATTTTGCATGTGATGTTGATTCAGTTATTACGGTGATGGGTAACATTAAAGAAAATGTTGATTCTGTATTGTTTTCTGAATCAAAAAAATATGTAACTGGTTTCATAATTAAAAAATGTAAATCTAAAGAATTTAGAAATTGCTCAATTTGCATGCGTGATTTTTGTAGTTCTGTGATTGACATACAATCATTTAATTATGAAATAGATAATACAAAAAAATCGTTATTTCATCCTAGCGAAAAGTTCAATGAACTAATGACTGAAATTTATTACCTGATCGCTGCTTATTTACGTGTATCACCAGAAACCTCTTCTATAAAAGATAAAATTAAATTCTTATTAAATTGTGCATGCGATTATAATATGATTACTTGTGATTTACATAAAAAAACAGTTAATTGAATTTATTAATGATCTTTCAATCAAATTAATTATCCATAGTTGGTGCACTGGGGTAAATAGAATTCTAAATGGAAAAATTTCAAAATTTGATAAGGATGACCCTATCAAACACAAAGCGTTTGAATATTATAAGAAAAATAAGAAATTAAAATGTTGATGCCGATTGTTTTTGTTTTTTTTCTTAACACTACTATTATTATTACAAATCGACAAACGATTTCGTAAAACAAATCGACCAAACTATGCTTTTCATGCATACAAAATTATTTTATTTTGTAATTGCAAAAGCGTTGGTCGATTTGTTCTATGAAATCGAAAAGAAAAATAAAGTGGATTAAGAATACACAAATTACGCCATCTAGTGGATTTTCTGAAAACTAGATAGATAAACGCCATCTGGCGCACGGGGTAAATAAAAATCTTTTTGAATCATGGAGTTGCGCATCTATCTCAGTATATAGTCTATGGTGTCAGTAGCACTGGTGTCAGTGTAGGGCAGGGGGGTGAATGTCCCTTACATGCCATTTTTACGAATATGGTGCTGCAATCTGATATTCTTGTTCCTTAACTAATATCTCTATTAAAAATTTATAATCTTTAGAGAAGTAGACAGATGGCGTTAAATCACTTTCCAAATTGACACTTTATTTTTGATATTTTCAAGGGTTGCAACTTTATAGTTTACAACTATTTCAGTAATTTGATTGCCGAATAAAATATACGGTTCATAAACGGGAATTAACGCAATCACGAAAAGGTATTACATACCTATATATATGAAGGTATCTCGTTTAAATACATAATTACATCATGGAACGCGAAAGTCTAAAAGTTAATATCGAAAAACATGATTCTAAATAACTCAATTATTTATATATAGTTAGTTATTAACCCATATATGCCCAGTGGGTCACTGACGACCCAAAAGTACTAGTTTAAATCAAATGCACCCTGACCACGAACGACTTAATAAAGGTTTATCATAATGCCATATTGCGGTAGACCATAAAAACTATTCTGAAGCATAATTTGAATAATACTTGCTTTAATAAATTTAGCGTTACTAGTATTACTAGTGTAAGTTAGTACAATTTCATTTCTGGAAAAAAAAATTCGACTAAATGCAGATAAATGTAAGTATTATGTTATTTTAGTGAACAAATTGTTTTTTTTATTGTTTCGTAGATTTTGATATTAAAATTGTTATAAAAGATTTTTTATCTTATTGGAATCAAACGAAATAATTGCGTGGGTTGTGTTACTTACGTTTGAGGTTGCAACACCTACTTTCTACAAACGAAATAGTTGAAGTCCTGGAGTCTTTTGACGGTTAGGAAGATGTCCAAGGATATATACATTAATCCGCTTTGTGAAGGTACTATATCGGACGGTGACTCAGGTAAGGAGGACTGTGACAATATAAATATATTGATCCAAAATCACCTACTTGAACCAGCTGAAATGCTAACTGTACGACAGCGCGAAGATGAAAGTGATTACGTCACCGTCGATGAGGTTTTAGTTGGCTCTATTCACAGAAATCTAAATAAGGTAATAGAAGTGCTATGAACGCCTAAGCTTGTCGCCGCGCTGGTGACTCAGACGCCACCAGTGCGGAATGTTACGCTCAGTTACTCGTGAAACTTTGTCTCGGCAAGTGCGGTTGTAAAAATAGTGTTTTACAGCATTGCCCACTCCGGCAATTTGTCTACTACGTGTAATTACACCAATCAAGGGATAACATTTTGATAACTTTCAACGGAAAGTGTTTTTTTTTTGGTTTTATTGATGTTTTTGATAAAAGTACATTTTAAAACATAACTCTACCAATAAATCGTACGACTGGCATAATTTGGGGCTTTATTTCTACTTACTACTTACATTGCCCGTTGTGTTGGATGCTATCCGACAGTTTGGTTTTACAAAAAGAAATGTATAACGCAATGAATAATAGTGTTGGCTTTAGCATTTCTAGTGGCACGGTCACAGAGAATCGTCGCGAGCTAGAGATGTGCTAAATGATATTAGGATACCTACAGTAGTACTCACAAACTGTACATTTTACATTAAAAGATAAAAATGAAAAATTGTTTTCTTAAAGGAATATTTTATTGGTTTATTTCTTTAATTTTAGATTCCCGTAGAATGTAGGTACGAAAGACAAGTGGATATTACTTATTTGTTCGATTCATTCATTCATTGATTTGTTGGATTCATTTTACGGAGGATGACTTCAATATATCAACAAAACGACGTACTCTGTTAAAATCTGCAGTACCTAAAAATAACATAATAAAGTTGTTCAATGTAGTAAGTTAAGGTTTATATTGTTTTAATCGATTTAATAAAAAAGTAAATAAATACTTTGAAATGGTGGATGCAAGAATAACGTGAAGTTTTTTTTTATATTTGATGACATACATTTTCACAAATATGATCAGTCGTCAACTGATAACCACGTCATTTATTTAATTAAATGCTATAATCGCCTTAATTGTTACGCAAAAATGCAATTGAAATTGTTCCAAAAAGACGGTTATTTAATAAATATCTTCATTTTACAGGACAGTAATTTTTAATACTTCATCTTTTTATAATTTTTGTAAAGAATAAATTATATTTAACAATAAAGCACGGACCCACTAATAACTTTCTTCTATTATTTCTCAGTTCCATGGTATTACGGTATTACCCGTAGTCAAGCCCTAGTGTAGATTACGCAATCACTACCACAAATGCAGAATCTATTATCCTTGTGTGAAGTGAGCGGACCAATACGAAGTAATATCAATCTTAGTGAATATTCATAAGGCTTAGTTCAGTTTGGATAACATTCTCGGTGCATATGTACGCGTGATTGTGTAATTATTATTTGTGTATGTAGATGTAGCCACGCCCTGGCGACATGCGTTCTCGATAGATCCCATCGCTACATACCATTTCTATTACCTTATTTAGATTTCTGTGGCTCTATTAGTACTATTCAAATTCTCGCACCCTTTTCTACGGTATAAGAATTAGGGTCGCTTAAGCCACGGCATTCTCTTCGTACACAACCGTAACGTTATCTACCAGGGCTAATAGTGATTCAGGTGCTCCTTCTTCAAGTCGTGGAAGATAGAGCAACATCAAGCCCCGCAGAAAACTTGATTTGCGTGTTCAATAATAGGATTGGTCACCTCCACCTTTTATGATAACAGTTACAGTACCTTGGAATGACAGTAGCGTTGTCAAGCTGTTATGCAATGAACTAGCAACCCGCCCTGGCCTCGTAACGGAGAGTAGAGACATCTTCAAAAATCATTATCATATTTTAACCCATTTACACAAAACGTTCACAAATTATACACCTAAACCTTCATGTGGTTTTCAAACCACATGAAAATCCGTTCAGTACTTTTTCTGTTTATCGTGAAAAAAACAGACACACAGGGGTGGGGGGGAGACTTTGTTTTATAATATGTAGTGATTTGGAGTACATCTCGTTCAAGAGGCACGCAGGCACTCAGCCTGGGTCACAGAAGCTAGTAAACACATCTGTATCTATCTCTGTTAGAAAACATGTAGCTGAACATATTATTATCACCGGTCAAATCAGAATAAGATGTGCACTATGTTAAAACAAAAACAGTGAAAAAGTGCCCCCAAATGAAAAAAATGCATGATAAAACACTTTGCACCGTTCATTCGGAACTTTTTTATGTATACGTACCTTGCCTGTTAAATTAAATTACATAAAGTTACTATATTTCTTGGTAAATCTAGAAATAAAGACTGATTAGTTGTTTTATTTGGTATATTCTCACTTCATACTAATATACGATTTTATATGCCCACGGGGCCGTTATCGACCCATTGAAAAAAAAACCTAAACGTTTAAAGGTAGTCTGTTGAAATTATATTCATTATAATATTTAAATCCATTCAAAATTATCATCATATGATTTCGGTTTTAGCCTTAAATATTTATTTTAAACGGCTACGAGTTAATTATTTTTTTATTTTTAGTCTAAAATTACTTCATGGGTAGATTTTGATCTTCAAACCATGGCAACATTTTTATTTAAAAGGTTTTACGTTTGTTGTTTTCAAATGTCTACAAAACTTTTTTAATAGTTTTCTTTTGATCCTAATGGTGAATTTCTGTGCGTTGAGTGTTTTTCCTCCGCCACTACAATTGAGTTGAGCTACCTCCTCGTGTTAAGTGTTTTATTTCACCAGTTATCTGCGATATTATGGACGCTTTTAGTATTTACTTGCGATAGTTTGGACGCTTTAGTTTTTAGGCTTTTGTACTTACGATAGTGTGGACTATTTATTTTATAGTGCGTAACTCGCATTTTACGATATTTTGGACGTTAAAGTGTTATTCTTAAAACTTTCATAATGCCAACTACAAGACGTTGTGTGTTTGGATGTAAAACAACAGGTAAGGATGAAATTTCATCAAAACAGGTATCTTGATAAGCTCTACTGAGTAATAATTATAAATATTATTTAAGCTCTATTACAAGAGTTTGTTTCTTGGAACAAACAATTGAACGTCGTTTAACGAAAAAGATCCAACTCACAATATTGTCCAAATTAAGTTATGTATACCAAACTAACCTCTTGTAGTCGATACTATGATACCACGAAAGGCTTCCAAGTTAATTAACTCGCAAAATCATTATTTTGATATACCGTACCAACCCATATGTTTTAAATGACATCTTTTTTTTATCAAAATACATTGATTTATTAGATATGGCTTTATTTAGATTGTTACTAAGAAAATCTAATTATAAAGAAAAATCCTGCACAAACGGTCCAAATGGATAAACCAATCCAAACACAAATAAAAAATTATAATAAGGAGTCAAAGTCTCAATATTGCCTAAACCTTAAAATCAATTTATTTATATGGGATATAACTTAGGCTTAGACTAAGTCAGCCTGTGCCCACGGCTAAATCTATTCTGTAATTGCGTTAGTTCCCCTATAAATACATAATTATCCGCGTTATCCCCGTCCCTTACTGAAAGCGCCACGATTTATAACCAATCTAGGCAAACATTCACCAATTGCTAGAATGACGCACAAATACAATGCTGTAACAAGCTTATCAGTGGACATAGACAATTTCTCAAACAGTTTATTCAAATTTAGATACCTAATTTGTACGCATACTAGTATTTTTATTGATATTTTAACCGATTAATTTATTTTTAATATGTTAGTACTTTTATTTGATTTTGGTTGTTTTACATAATTTATTCATTGTATTAACTTGAATGAAATTGTTGCGTGTTAATTTTATTTATTTCTTTGATGCGTTTTTGCTTGACTTGACTTCATTGTTACAACTACTACTAATTTTCTGATTTTGCTATTTAATTTATCTTGCTTGAATGTACCTATTTGTTTAACTGCTTTTGTTTTGATTTGACATTTTTTATTTTTATTAACTTCACTGATTTTAAATTTAATTTAATATAATTGTTCGATTACTTTTATTAAGACTGCATGATGTGTTCTCTTATAATTGTAGAAGCACCAGATTTATAAAAAGAACAAAAATTGTAAATAAACATGTTCCTCCGTTAGAGATCCTAATAAATAAATAAATTATATCATGGAATGCGAACATTTTAAAGTTAGTAAAATCAATTATCTCAAAAGTAACTGTGAATTGGATTCTTTTCCTTAAACAACATATAATAAAATTGTGAATTACATAATATTACTGAAAATGGACTTAGACCTAAATAGGTACACAAATTTCTAATAGTGGTCCCAATTCTGTTACTTCACTCGCTAAATTAAAATTCACTACATATAAGATGTAAACCTTGTATACTTTGAAACAAGGTCTTATTTCAAACTGAAACAAGTAGGTAACATATGTCGCAAAATATAAGCAATAGATGCCAGTAACAAATAAAACCTTGTTACGAAGAAGACAAGGTTGATTTCATATGAAAAAAATAAGTCGGATTTTAGTTTAGTTAGGTTTACAACAGAATTAGCACCATTACCTACTATATATATTGTAAAATATTATTTTTCGTAAAATAAACAACAAATGAAACACATTTAATTTTTTTAGGTGTCACTATCCATAGCTTTCCTCAACCTACAAAAGATCCAGAACGATTTAAGATCTGGGTAAATTTGGCTGAAACATTGTTGAGTGGCTTATCTGATGATGAAATTTATCTCAGAAAGAAAGTGTGTGATATACATTTTAGACCACAAGACAAAAACAGGAATAATCGTTTAAATACCCTTGCTGTTCCTTCATTACTACTGCCAGGTATGTAGCTGTATTTATAAGGTTTAGTTTAGTACTTAATTTAATTCTTGTTTCGAAAAATTATTTTATTGAATATATACAATGACCATTTTACAGATTTAGATTTATTTACTTTATATGCTGGTAAATTTAGAAGTGCATTATTGGAAAAAATTGATAGTAAATAGTCTTTTTTTTTTCATTAAGATCCTTCCTGGTATATGTATGTATAATTTTCTTATTTAAAATGAAACTTTTGTTGAAAATTTTGTTTACTCATGATTAATTCGTTCCAAATTTATATTTTATAGTTGTATAATATGTGAATAACGCAGTGAGTTATACATATATATAATATGTAATTGTATTGTCTTAATTAAGATTAGTGTATGACTCTTTGTTTTTCCTAAATAAATAAATTAATTAATTTATTTAGGAAAAACAAACACTCTTCGCCACTCTCCCCCTACTCCCACCTTGAAGGGCGGCAACGCGCTTGTGACTCTCTTGAGTTGCGGATGCAAATGGGTGGCGGTAGTCATTTACCATCAGGTGACTCATCTGCTCGTTTGCCCCCTATACCAAATTTACAACATTATTCAAATACTTTTTACTACTTTTCCAGACATTTCTACCATAGATATCGCATCTCATCAGATATGCAGTGACTTGCCATCCACATCAGACACAACATCGCATCAGATATTCAGTGCCATGCCATCCACATCATCCACATCATATATTGATAATGATGCCTTGCCTTCAACACTAACTGTAATGAGGCCAGGTAAATGCAATGTTTATTCTATATTATGAAAGATTTTTAGTCTGGCAATAAAAAATATTTTGTATTAGTAAAGGTAATAAACTATCTGTGTATCACTTATAAATAGATTTTAGATTTTTTAGAGTCATTGGGTATATACATTCTACTAATGTCGATTTTTCACATTCGTGAATGCGAATGCGAATATTTAAAACTAGTATTCGCGAATGCGAATATTGACTTTTCAACTAAAGAGCGACCAAAATGTACTAATCATTTTTACGGCACCTTTTATTGATTGAATTGAATTTGAAATTGAAGTTTTATAAAAAATGTGATGAAGATTTTTTTTTTTGTTTGTAATATTTGGTTACTCCGCCTGGTTGGTGGAGTAGCCAAATATTACAACCAAAAAAAAAATCTGCTAGTAAATTACAAAATTTACAACAGTATTCAAATACTTTTAATACTTTTCCAGGCATTTCTACCATAGATATCGCATCTCATCAGATATACAGTGACTTGCCATCCACCCATCCACATCAGATACAACATCGCATCAGATATTCAGTGCCATGCCGTCCACATCATCCACATCATATATTGATAATGATGCCTTGCCTTCAACACTAACTGTAATGAGGCCAGGTAAATGCAATGTTTATTCTATATTATGAAAGATTTTTAGTCTGGCAATAAAAAATATTTAGTATTAGTAAAGGTAATAAACTATCTGTGTGTCACTTATAAATAGATTTTAGATTTTTTTGTCATTGGGTATATACATTCTACTAATGTCGGTTTTTCACATTCGTGAATGCGAATGCAAATATTTAAATCTAGTATTCGCGAATGCGAATATTGACTTTTCAACTAAAGAATACTAATAATTTTAACGTCAATTTTTATTGATTGAATTGAACTTGAAATTGAAGTTTTATAAAAGATGTGATGAAGAGCTTTTTTTTGGTTGTAAAATTTGGTTACTCCACCAACCACCAACAACTACTGTATCACTGAAAGAGTTTTTAGTAACGCTAGATTGCTTTACACACCTCAGTTTGTTTTTGAGTTTATATTTCATTATCTTTAATTGCTAGAAAAAATGTGTATAAGTAGCGGGATCAATATCGCTTGTGAGTTTAGGATCGTCCGTAACGTAAGATTTTTATGTTCAGTCTATGTATGATGGCTATACAGTGTCTAATGTATAGTCTACGTGATGACTGTTATTGTGAATTTGCGTGTGTGAGGTTGTGTGTGTGTGAGGATGATGTGTGTGTGTAAGGATGTGTATGAGGATGATGTGTGGGAGGATGTGTGTGAGAAAGTGTGTGAGGATGTGTGTGTGTGTGTGTGTGTGTGCGTAAGGATGTGTATGAGGATGATGTGTGTGTGTGAGGATTTGTGTGGGAAGATGTGTGTGTGTGTGTGTGTGTGTGTGTGTGTGTGTGTGTGTGTGTGTGTGTGTGAGGATGTGTGGGAGGATGTGTGTATGTGTGTGGATTTGTGTGAGGATGTGTGGGAAGATGTGTGTGTGTGAGGATGTGTGGGAAGATGTGTGTGTGTGAGGATGTGTGTGTGATGATGTGTGTGTGTGTGTGTGAAGATGTGTGTGTGATGATGTGTGTGTGTGTGTGTGTGTGTGTAACGATGTGTATTATGTGTGTGTGAGGATGTGTATTAGGATGATGTGTGTGTGTGTTTGAGGATGTGTGTGAGAGAGGATGTGTGTGTGTGTGTGTGTGTGTGTGTGTGAGGATGTGTATGAGGATGATGTGTGGGAGGATGTGTGTGTGAGAAAGTGTGTGAGGATGTGTGTGTGTGTGTGTGTGTAAGGATGTGTATGAGGATGATGTGTGTGTGTGAGGATTTGTGTGGGAAGATGTGTGTGTGTGTGTGTGTGTGTGTGTGTGTGTGTGTGTGTGTGTGTGGATGTGTGTATGTGTGTGTGTGTGTGTGAGGATGTGTGTGTGTGTGTGTGAGGATGATGTGTGTGTGTGAGGATTTGTGGGAAGATGTGTGTGTGTGAGGATGTGTGTGTGTGTGTGTGAGGATGATGTGTGTGTGTGAGGATTTGTGGGAAGATGTGTGTGTGTGAGGATGTGTGTGAATGATGATGATGTGTGTGTGTGTGTGTGTGTGAAGATGTGTGTGTGTGATGATGTGTGTGTGTGTGTGTGTGTGTGTGTGACGATGTGTATGATGTGTGTGTGAGGCTGTGTATTAGGATGATGTGTGTGTGTTTGAGGATGTGTGTGTGTGTGAGGATGTGTGTGTGTGTGTGTGTGTGTGAGGATGTGTATGAGGATGATGTGTGTGAGGATGTGTATGAGGATATGTGGGAGGATGTGTGTGTGTGATTTTCATCGATAAAAAATTATATTAAAAAACGTATACCCGAATAATTATTTTCTTTATGCCTCGAATAGAACTTGAAGTTAATATTTTATAATAAGGAAAAGGAACTTTATTCCTATCTGGTGTCCCACGACACCACAAAGTTTTTAAATAAAGTAACAAGAACAAAAAAGAAAGCGTTTTCCATTTATTAAACCTATTCAAGACCGTTCCATTATTATTTATTCGAATATAACTAAAAAAATATAAACGTTAGCATATGAATTACCACAAATAATTTTGTTTTTTGTTTTTCTAACACATTCGCCAAATATTCGCAATTTTTTTGCAAATACGAATATTCGTTACATCACGAAATTACGTACAAACTTACGCATTTATAATATGATAAGTAGGTAGTAGTAGTTGTTTTATAGATAATAGCAAGCATTGCTCTCATTAAATTAATGAAAAACAGGTCAAGTACAAATTGTACTCTCCCACAATATCACAATTATATAAATAAGTATACTAGGTACATAACAAATCAAATTATAGAGATTTTATTTCATTTTCAGGAACAAAACCTAAGCCCACACCCCGGCGGACCGTTACGTTCGTCACTAAGACTACTCAAACACAAATTAAGAATTTGAAAAGACAAATTCTTAGACTTAAGAAAAGAGGAACTTATTATAAAACAAGAATTGAAAATGCTGAGAAGCTTTCGAATCAAAAAGCTTTTGAAATAGTAACTTCAAAAATGAAATTACCAGCAAAACTGTTCACCAATATGCAATATCGTGAAACAAGAAAAAAGCCAAAAGGGAGACGTTTCACACTGGATGAAAAAATTTTGTCACTTTCATTATATAAGCGAAGCCCTAAATCGTATAATTTATTGTCAAAATGTTTTACATTACCATCGGCAAGAGCCTTGAAAATGTTACTTGCGAAAATTAAGCTTACTCCAGGTTTAAATAAACCAATTTTGGAAAAAGTTGAAGATTCTGTTGCGAATATGAGTGAAGACGAAAAGCTGTGTGTTCTAATTTTTGATGAGATGTACATAACACCTCAAATACATTATGATGCGGGAAGTGACCAACTTAAGGGCTTTACAACTAACAAAACAAACGGAAAACATGTAATCGCTGACCATGCTCTTACGTTTATGGTGAGAGGTATAAAAAAAAACTACAAGCAGCCTGTAGCATATTATTTTACGCAAAATTTAAATAAAATTGAATTAAAAAATATACTCAAAAATGTGATTAAGGAAGTATTTGCTACAGGCTTAAAAATATTGGCTACCGTCTGTGACCAAAGCACCACAAACGTAGGAGCAATCGAAGAGTTAATAAAAGAAAGCAAAGAAGAATATTTAAAAAGGGGAAAATATTCTAAAGAAGATGTAATCATTTTTGAAAAAGAAAAAATTATAACCTTATATGATGTACCTCATTTATTAAAAGGATTGCGTAACAATCTTCTTACGAAAAATTTAATTTATTACGACATCGAAGAAAAAAAACAAAAAGTCCTTAAGTGGGAGTATTTTGAGCAGCTGTATGAGGCTGACAAAAGTTATGGGGAATTAAAAATTATGCAAAAAATAACCGAAGGGCATATAAAGAAAGACAAAATTAATAAAATGAAAGTTAAAACAGCAGCTCAAGTTTTCAGCCATAGCGCAGCCATTGCAGCAAAGCATTTATCAGATGCCGGAAGAGTAAGCTCTGAAGTAAGGTACATAGAACCTTTTGTTTTAATAATTGACAAGCTATTTGACAGCTTAAATTGTAATACATTTAATATTAGGCATGGTAAAATTTATCGGGCCGCTGTTAAAACAAGGTCTCCCCATCATCGACTATGGATAGATGCTATAAACTTTCTTAAAAACATAAAATTTTTGGAACAGAAAAAGATGGATGATAAAATTCGTTTAATTGAAAAAACAGTGCCATCATTAACTAACTTAATCAAAACTATTCAGGGTATGCAAGCCATTTGGAAAATATTGTCTAAAAAACATGGTTTTGATACGATGTTGTGTAGAAATTTTAATCAGGACCCAATAGAAAACTTTTTTGGAAACATAAGAAGTTTAGGTGCCAGAAATGTAGCACCGAATTGTGTAAGTTACGAAGGTGCTTACAAGTCTTTGCTTTTAAGTAACTTTTCCTCCTCACACTCAATCAAAGCTAATTGTGAGGAGGATATGGCTACATATCTGCAAACCGTAAACTTCTTTCTAGACAGAAATGAACCACTAATTTTAAAAAACGACAATGTAAATGACCTGCCTCTCGCAATACCATTTAGCAATAACTTATTAAATAATGATAATGAAATGCGAGATGCAGGTTTGGAAATAAGGCATTATGTCAGTGGTTGGGTTCTGAAAAAATGTTTAACTCGAATTTGTAAATCGTGCAAAACCTGTAGGCAGGAATTACTATCAAAGGAATGTGATGACGGTGCTACGTTAACAAAAAATAAAGAATTTGAGAGTGGAAAAAAATGGCTTGTGTATCCTTCAAAAAAAATATGTGATTATTTTTATGAAATACAAAAAATAACGACCGAATCCTTGAAAAATAATATAAGTATTCAGAATACTAAATATAATATAAAAGTACTGAACGAACTATTAATTGATAATTTTATTTTAAATTGTAAAAATCACAGTACTGATTTTAAAAAAATGTTTGAGGATTCGGTCATGAATATTTTGATTTATAGTTGGTGCCGTACAAATAACCGAATTTTATCAGGAAAAGTTGTGTATGATGGGGATGATGATATTAAAAGTGCCTCGCAAGATTATTATAATAAACATAGACATAATAAAACAAAGAAATAAAATAATTCGTTTTATTTATTGACTTTCCTTTTTTCAATAATCTACACTACTTCTTAAAAACTCAGCTTTTGTTATTAAAATTTGATAGTAACTTGATTTTTAAGAACACGCACTCAAATAGAGTATTACAAACAAAAGCTGTGTTTTTAAGAACTAGTTGTAGTGAACTTATTTTTAAACTAGCATTTCAAAGTAGTAGCACACTAAGAAAACTGAATTACATATGTGTGAGTAAAACATGTAGGGTAGTTTAGGGGTCATAATTAATAGATGGCGCCAAAACATACGGGACACTTGAGAGCGCCAAGAGAACTCTCTATCTCTAATAATATTACTGTACTCTGTGGTGTAGGGGCGACAACGCGTAGCTGAGAGCACGCACGCACTGAACAATATTCTTCGTAAATAAAAACAAAATGCCAAATCAAACTTATTGTACAGTGGACGTGTTTTGTTATTGGTAAATGTATTTATTATGTTAAATTACGTTATTGCTAGATGTTAGTGATCTGTTAAGTGCTTTAAAAATAAGTCGCAATAATTATTTTAGTTATTACTTATTTTGTCAATATAATTTAACAAATACTTTAGGTGTTTGTTCTTTACTCGCCATTGCCGCGTGGCTGTGCTAATAATAAATAATAGTTATCTGCTTAACAAAAATAATAAATGTTGCTTATATATATTCTATACAATGTATTATACAAACTGTACTAAATCAGATTTAGAGTGTTTGGTCAGGGTGAAAGTTGTTGTAATAAATGTAGTCTATTAAACTATAAATAATAAACCCATAACATCTAGGAAAGGCGACGAACTTTGTAGGTGTGGACTGCCCGCGTATTCATTTGTTTTAGGCAAGGCGATGGCGAGGCTGCTTCTTTCACACAATATGTTTGACATGGTACCTACCTACAGGATTTTCTTAAGACACGAATTAAATTAGGACTAGGTGACTGAAATGTAAAACATATTGAGAGCGGCACGGATAGAGGTATTTATTCGAGTAGGTAGTTATTTGTTATTTTATACTTTTGTATAACATAATATGTTATACAATAGTATTAAATTGGAGCACATATCATAAAATGGGTTGCCGATTAAAGGACTCTCATAAGATACAAACAATAACAGGTAGCAGGCAGATACCTATGGTCTTTAATGCTCCTGTAATTGTAGACTTTCGTTGTAATAGTAAAAATGTTCATAATAATAGGTATCTATGATATATTTCACCGTATGATTCTGAACATCGTTGGTTGTCAAAAAATGTGAACTGCAACAAGGATTGCCAACTTTTTGTATGAGAAATAAAGTATATTAAAGTTGGAGAGTAAAAAAAATCAGTATTTTAGAAAAATAAACAGTACTGTTTATTTTAAATTGAGAAACATATTTTTGGAGCTTCTCGCACAAATCAATATCTTACCGTCATGTTTTACATATTAAACCTCTTCACATAGGTATTAAATTTTTAATTAAAATACATGAGGAGCAAAGTTTTTTTTATCAAATTGATAGAAGCCCTTTTACTGTAATCCCGCCACTTGGCATACATTCCAGAAAAGTAAGCATTGGATCGTAATCAGAGGATCTTTCTCCCGTCTACTCAGCAACCATTAGTAGGAAATGTACATGTGTACAGCATCAACATTTTATATTACTATCGAAAGGTTTAAGAATAATAATAATACTTATATATATAATAGAATAATAACTTGACACATCTTACACACGGCCGTCTGATCCCAAACTAGGCAGAGCCTGTACTATGGTGACCAGACTGCTGATAAACATACTAATATATTTCTTAATACTATATTATAGATAAATTACACCCAGACACAGAACAATGATCATGCTCATCACACAATTGTTTGTCCTGGGTTGGAATCGAACCCAATATTAAAAGTGAAGAATATTTTAATTACTTATAAAAATGAAACTTAGGTTAGAGAAATAATTTTATTCATCACCTATACTCAACACCCATAAATTTGATTATCAAATAAATAATTTATTTCATTGTGTATTTTGTACAACCTTAGTGTCTCGCAAAGCGGTTACACACGCAGACAAAGGTGGTGCGGTGGGCAAGGCGTTCTGAACTTACGAAAAGCGTAAATAAGATATATTTCTGGTCGCAGCTAAGGCCGGGTATTATTAATTAAATTTTGTAACTATTATCTTATCTGTGCCCATATATTCATAAAACTTGTTTCGGTCAAGGCAATAAGTAGGTATAGCATTAATAAACACGGTATTTTCGTCATTATTTTATTGACATTAATCTCTGAAGTACAGTTTCATAGAACAAAAAAAAAATGTGTCACAAAATCTAGTCCAAAACGGATTTTTTTATTATCTATCTAAATTTTAAAGGGTTATTTCAGATAACCCCACTTTACATAATAAATAATATTTTAAATACATCACACCAAATTTAAACTTTAATATAATGGTGCGATATGAATTTTAGACGTCATTATGTTATACAATATAAAATATTCGTGCCTCCTCAAGATACATATTGGATCGTAAATTTATATTTAGTTTGCTTGTTCCGTACAATGTCGTCTGACACCACAACAACGGTAACAAAGTATTACCTAGTTATTGCAACACTACAGATGTTGACAAATTGTATCATACGGATATAGACACGTGCCATGTCTATATGTGTAAACTTATGTAACTGTCCTTAACGCCTAGACCACAATTTTTTTTCTATGACATGACACATGACAATAATATATAACTAAAGAAAAATTAACACAAGGTTAATACACGATACTTTTAACGCAATATCTCAGCTTTTTCTATTATAGTTCGATTTCGTTCAGGACAGGGCCAAAACACATTTTTAGTTTTTGAGATACAATACTTTATACTCGTAACAACCAACTTTAGGGGCAGCAAATAATACAGATACATAAATACATATGTATACGAAAATATACACTCGAGTAGAGTAATAATAGAGGTTAATCATATATTAAAAAAATGAAACGCTTTAGCCGGCGCAGGCCTCCAGCAAGTGCTGGAAAGGACCAGGTAAGGAACTAAATATGAATAAGTCAAATACTGTAACTCTCGCACCACTGACGAGTCCTTATACAATCCAAATCGCGAACCAACTCTTAGACAATTTCTTCACAGCTTGCAGTACTGCTCACTCGACTATCCCTGTCTCCCTCGCGTAACACTAACACTACTTACATTATATAGAATAGAGTTTAATCCTAACTAATATTAAACACTACTGTAAACCGCGGCATTATATATTTATGTGTACTAGTTTATATTTTGGACAGATCATCACCACGACTTTGTGTGACCGAAGAGACTGTGTATATCATACACAATTATATAAAATATTTGAGATTGATTTCTAAACGAGCGAGTCTCGGTACAATAAGACGCTTTTTAGCGTTACGATCTGAGTTTAGTTAATGAAATGTCAAGGATTCGGTAAAATGAAAGTCGTACATATCCCGAAACGTGTCGCTATAGAAATGACAATGTTCTCTTCCTGCACACGAGTACGTCGGTGTGCACCGAGAGAGTATGTTTACGGATTGCGGTTACTTCTTGGCGGCTGCGGTGTTTTCAGACGCGTCCATCTTTTCTTCGGTCTTAACCACCTTACCTTCACCTGTAAAAAAGAGGAAAATTCTTTAATACTAATTTATAATGTTTGTGACATTTTTTAACTATACAATACAAGCTATAATAAAGATAAGGATCAGTGTTCAAAACTGGCAAAGTGTGTGGTGTGGAGTGCTGTCGGTTACCGTCGTTCAGCGCTTTTACCTAACTAACCGCATTTAACTAACGTTAATGTCTCGTTTTTAGAGTCAATTAAACAAAATATAAATTTTGATTTGTTGAAACAACAGTGGTTATTAGTGCACATGATATACCGTTGGGGGTGTCGGCCTCGGTGTCGGTGTTGGAGCGCCTGCGCTTGCGCGGGAACTTCCAGGGGCCCGTCGTGTGCTTGACCTTGGGCAGCGGCTCCATGTCCAACACCTGCAGAGCGACACTTATTGTTCATTTGTCATTTTAGTACTCATATTAAGATATTTTTAAGACATAAAATAAGAGAGTACCTTGTGGATCTGCCTGAAGGCGATCTGTCTAAGGAACTGCTGCGCGGACGCAGTCAGATCTTCACGTTTCTGCGGGGGTAAGTTGCCCAGAGCGTCCTGTAACCAAATATTAATTTAAATGTATGAAGTATGGTACCGTCACAGAATACATAATAGTACAGGTACAGAAGGTTCTCACCGCCAAATCATTTTAATAAATACCGACCCTTGTTCCGACACAATAAAGTCGTCAAGAAAGCGACGGTAGCGTAATGGCTTGCGATAAAGTGGTTGCGGGTTCGAACCCCACCCACTGCACTACCGACGTGAACCCACTCCTAGCACTTGTTGTGTTCAATGCTTGCATTTAGCTTAGCTGGAGGGGTTAACAAGAATATCTTTTATGTCATAATTATGGAATTTACGTTTTTATATTTCAATTATATGAAAAACTTCAGAAAAATAAATAATTATTAATTAATAAGAGCGTGAACTGAGAATGTTGGTAGTATCAGGGGCTATTTACACCTGTAAATTTAACATTTTATTATGAAGTGGTATAGGCGTTTGTCTTCCAACTCACCTGATGGAAAGTGACAATAAAGACGAAGATGGTACACGCCTATCCAAGAGAAACCTATTCACTCTACACTTTAACGTTTCAGGATTATAATTGACTGGAAAAATAGACGCAGGCAGCTCATTTCACACCTTGGCGACTCGAACCGAAAAGGAGCTATCAAAGCGTGTAGTTCGACTTTTTGGTGTTTCGACAACGAAAGGATGGAACCTCTGTCTGCGCCTAGTAGTCCGATAAAGGAATGGTGAGGTTTCAAATAATTTGATGAGAGCTTTCGCACACTTACCAAAGTGAATCTTATAACAAACCGATAAATGATAAAATTGACAAGATTGCCTTCACCCCAATCGGACACTCACTGCAATGTCAAATTACCCCTTCCATTAATGGACTTTCTCAAAGGTCGTCCCTTAGGAAATCAGATATCTAGTCGCAGTTCGGTTGGTATGCCATATGCTGGCAGTTTACTCAAAAGAGACTCGTGCCGGACCCAGTCAAAGGCCTTGGATGCGTCTAAGGACCCTCCAAGGCCTCGCCCCGTAGGTGGGTCGCGTATATTAAATTATCACCAGTCAACTGTTCCCTGGGAAAACTATATTGGCTGTCACTGAGGAGCTCGTTGCTTTCAAGATATACCAGGAGACAGTTGTTCAATACACGCTTCATAATCTTGCATATTATGGAGGTGATCGCAATGGGACGATAATTTACTAAATCTGCACGGCCTTCCCCTTTTGGGTACAGGTTGAACATTAGCAGGCAGGTCAGCCTGATTTATGAGTTACTGGTGTTGATGTAGACATCAACAGAGCCTAAGCTCTACAACTAAAAAAGTCGGATCATTCCGAGTCATCAGAGTAGGTTTCATTGTAAAGTTACGCTTGACACCAGCAGCTCCACGGCCTGCTATGTCGTGTATGTGTATATGTACGTACGACGAGCTCCTTCTCGCAAGGGTCCCGCAGGCCGGGCCCGTGGTCGAGCAGCAGGCCGCCCGCCACCGCTTCGCACACGCGCCGCAGCGCCTCGCCCGGCGACAGCGCCGCGCTGGCCGACTGCATCACGCCCGACACCAGCAGCTCCATGGCCTGCGACACACGTCAATCATAATACATTTCGAAATTAAGGTTTCAAATTATAGCAACTGAAACTTCTACAAAATCTTCTTATTATAATGTGCGTTAGATTCAGGTACTAGGTACTGCCATATTTCGCCAAATCGTTTGCCCATCACCAAGAAATGGCAAATTCACACATAATTAATATTTAGTTTAATATAATATTTAATAATATACAGAATGTTACAGGAAGGTGTGGTCATATTCAAGGATCATGGCAGTTTTCATACAATCTTAATAATAATTAAACGGTCGAAGTCACAACACTATCATCGATTTTTGTCATATAGCGTAAAATTTAATTACCTCTGCTAACTACTAACGTATCGTGATTCACTGAGGCAGAAATTTAAAGAAATTAACATAATGACGGTAGCGTGCCAATATATTTATGAAAATCTAATTTACCTTCATAAAAATAAAGATCACTTCTGTAAAAAAAGTGATATACACTCTTTTAACACGCGTAATAAACATAAACTTGTTGTACCTGCCTCTAGGCTCCAAAAAACTAACAAGTCGTTTCAAAGTCAATGTGCGCGATATTATAATAAAATCCCAGATGATATTCAAATTTTAAGTCTAAACAAGTTTAAGTCTACAGTAAAACGACAGCTATGCCTTAAGGGCTATTACTCAGTAGGGGATTATATACAGGATAAAAACGCTTTCGATGGATGTTTCTTATTTTCCATCTCTCATGTTTTTCTTTTCTTCTTTTTAATTTTTTCCTTTATTTTCAGTTTCCCTAGTGTCATATTCTTTTTCTAGTTTATTCACTTTTAATTTTAAAAACATAATAGCACACAACAAAATGATGTGATATTTACTGAATATTGTTGAAACTGTCTGGTTTTTCTTTTTTAAAAGAGTGGCCGTGAGTTTGTTTGCCTGATTTCTTGTCACAAGGCTCAACCATTTGGAAACGGGCGGTTATAGATCGAAACAGGCAGATGTGATAGTATGTTATCCATTTTGTTTTCTTTAATCTCTTTACATTTGACGAAGCAAACTATTGTTGCGGTGACTCTGTGTGTGTTGATCTATAATTTTTAATTATAATAATTATTTATTAAATCGACGATTTCGAATAATTGATGGTCAATTTTATGAAACAAAGATTTTTTTTTTGAGGTTGTGAAATAAAATAGTTTTCTTTGATATAAGTTACATTTACGTAGGTACTACTAAGAAAATACCTAGCCTAGGTTTATTTAAAACTGCATTTGTTTACAGAAGTAAAGTAATAGGCACATAACTGGTTATTAAATATTTAGATTAATTCTTCTTACAAAAGACAACCTTAACAGCATCAGAACAGATAAGAGTTATGCGATAGAAAGAGAGGCAAGTTTTAGGTTAATATAAGCCATTTGGAATTAGCGGTGTGCGATCTGAATTGCACCTTATTGTGTCGGAGCAAGAGTCGCTATTTATTTAAATGGTATTGCGAAGAGGTCCTTCTGTACTAGTACTATTATGTATTCTGTGCCATAACTTTCTGTAACACTTGTATATTATTTATTAGCTACTGTTTTAATACTACACAAGACTTCATTTTCACTTCCATTCTACATGTTTAAAAATTTGATCTACAATAAGATGAATTTTAAATATATTTTTAGTATTTCCGTATTTCATAATAATATATTTTATAGCACGAACAGAATACTCACGATAACCATTCATTCATTTAATAATTATGTGGAAAATTTGTTAATAGCAAAGGTTGTAATAAAGTTTCAGTAAAATAAAGAATATTGAATAAATGAATGTTTGTCGCAGTGTTTCTTTCGTTATTAAGACCTAAGATACTTTAGTAAGTTCAAGTTAAGTGTAGCTGATTGCAGTTTTTTATTTACTATCCCCATTTGTTTTAAAACCAGCCGAAGATTTAGAAAAGAACATTTTTAAGAGCACGTTGGTGGTGTAGTAGTGTAGTGGTGTGTGGGGTAGTGGTGTGTGGGGTAGTGGTGTGTGGGGTAGTGGTGTGCGGGGTGGTAGTGGTGGTCGGGGTAGTGGTGTGCGGGGTCGTGGTGTGCGGGGTAGTGGTGTGCGGGGTAGTGGTGTGCGGGGTAGTGGTGTGCGGGGTAGTGGTGTGCGGGGTAGTGGTGTGCGGGGTAGTGGTGGTCGGGTAGTGGTGGTCGGGTAGTGGTGAGCGGGGTAGTGGTGTGCGGGGTAGTGGTGTGCTGGGTAGTGGTGGTCGGGGTAGTGGTGTGCGGGGTAGTGGTGTGCGGGGTAGTGGTGTGCGGGGTAGTGGTGTGCGGGGTAGTGGTGTGCGGGGTAGTGGTGCACTCACGTAGGGGTTGAGCGGCGTCCAGTTGGGGATGCGGCGGCACAGGTCGCGCATGATGCGGATGATGATGACGCAGGACTGCAGCGTGGCGGCCCTAGCCTGCAACGCACGGGCGCGGTGAGCGAGCGGTCACACACACACCATTTATTGCTCCACTTTCCGTAGCGTTCGTTACGTTACTTTGAAACTTTCATATTGATCAAAATAAGAAACACGAGCAATAAATGTAAAAAGTCAAACCATAAACAAACTGCGTTTCCTGTCGTGTATCTTCCCAGTGTCGGCTACAGAGTGCGTGGAAACGCAGCTTTGGGGGACAGAAGCACTTGTAGCCACATGTTCATGGGAATCGTTTCGTATTGTTACTTTTAAAGTATGGATCTACTAACTTGTAAAGTGAAATAGAAATAAACATGTGACTAAAATTATATGTGCGCATTCCGGCCTCGCACGCAAAATTTACATTTCTCTACGATCGTCGTAAGCAGTAAATAGGAGTTCGAAAATTGAACAGTGAATAGTTAAGTACACGGATAGGAGGTGCGTGCGACGTGTCGGAGTGCACACAGTAATGTAAATGTTGTGGCGAATGTACCTGGAACCACTTGGCGTGCCGAAGGGCGGCCAACGCGTCCAAACACTTCTGGCGCGGGAGCACATCCTTGTCGTCTCGCTTTATGTCGCCACCGTCTAGCGACAACAACACAAAGGGTGTTTGACCATCAAAACATCGACGAAAACGGGGCAAACATCAGTTGTACACCCTACCATTCAGCATTAGGGGAAGGGCGCGCCGCCCCAGGGTCGGCCCAGCTTCGGCCCGGCCCAGGGGTGGCTCGCCAGGACTAATGGGACACGTGCAATATGGCGAAAGGTAGATTATGCCTCACTAACGATCTATGCGTAAGCTCAATTTGTTGAAACTAAATTAAATAATCTGGTATGGTTATATTAGTCCTAATAGTTAGCGATATGAAATCTTAAATAAAAATAGCAATATAAATATATAATAAGAGTAGATAATAAAGGAAATTATGTTTGCTCCGTTTCAGTAGAGTGATATACCACCGCGGCGTGAACGCGCAGGTGATATATCGTGATAGATGATCAAAAATCCTTTTCTTCTCGCCGCATCTTACCCTACTCACACCTAAAAATAAGCATTCAACACAGTGCCCTAGCGGGCGGTAAATACTTTGAACAAATTATCTTTTTTTTATCGCACATCATCGAGGAAAACAAAAATATACTCGTAAAATACATACAAAATACAAAATATATTATAGCAGAGATTAGATAGTTTGTTCTGAGCGTTCCTCCGCATCGTCGGAGTCGAGCGACGATTTCGACAACCAATTTCAACCGTCCGTCTTAGTATCTGAGCGAGCAAGTTCCGAGAGAGAGCGGAGAGCGCAAAGAGAGAGAGATAAGTGAAATTGGCGGCGTCGAACATCGCCCCGGGGTTGCACTAGCGAGGCACCAGCGAGACACTCACCCGCGGGCTCGCGCATGACGGCCGACGTGAGCGACACGCGCACGGCCACGCCGCCGTCCGTCACCAGCACGGCGCCGTCGGCCGGCAGCAGCTCTACGCGCGCGCGCGGCTCGTCCGCGCCGCGCGCGCGCGCCAGGTGCGCCGGCAGCTCGCCCGCCACGCGCTTCAGCAGCGTCACGGTCGGCCGGTCGTGGCACAGCACCACCAGCCGCACGGCGCGGTCGCCCTTGAGCAGCAGCCCCTTGGCCAGCAGCCCCACACGCATCACACCCTTCAGCGCGCGCGCGCCCTCCGCGCCAGCCGACCCCGCCTCGCCCTCCGCCGCGAACGAGAACCTGACACACATCCCACTTGTTGTAACGAGTGGTTAATCTTCCACTATGCAAAAATATTGCCAAATTGTCACTGACAGCATAATTGCTTTTCTACTATTAAGTTATCACAAAAGGCTTTAACAGAATAACATAGTTCTCATACCTAACTGATGTTTACATAATTTCACTACCTACAGTTAACTACACCTTTTAATTACAAAATCTAAAACAATTCACTACATTATAAAAGGACCAATCTCTACTTTAATTTAGATAGAATATTTTTTTATTTATATTAAATGCATAACATACAAAGTTACACTACACACTGCCGTTATATGATACCATATGAAATATTTGGCATAAACGCAATTCACTTGTTCTATTGTTTGAGACAGAATTTATTTTCTCAATTTATCCAATCTGCAAATGATGTGAATTTATAGAGATATTATTAATGAATACATATTAATGTTAAACACGGATGTGTTTTTTGAGAAGAAGAGTCGAAAAAAAGACTAGATTTAGGACAATTATATTTGTTTATTTATATGTTTTTATCAACATTTTAAAACTTTTATGTGATCGACAGATTGCAGTCTGTCGATTCGACCTTTAACTGGAGGTTATTTATGTATTTAGTTTTACATACATACAGAAGACTGTTGCTTTCTTTCCGGCTTGTAATATATCCATGTTTCGTCTCTTTATCTCTATTGTCATAACACAGCATTTGAACGTCCATGATCACACTTTAAAATAAATCTGACCTTCAAAAACTTGATTAAAATACAATCGAAATGCCTCCGCATTATTCTTGGAGCGATGAAATCGTCCTGTATAAAAGCTATGCAAGTTGAATGTTCAATGTTGTATCTCTTCGTAGACAATTTCTCGAAAACAGTTTTTTTTTAAACTTGCTCATAATTCAGATCATCCTCTCCTTACCAAATAAGAGCAGCTATCCAACTTAACTAATGCCTGCTTCCCACGTTCTAATAACGTCTTCTTCTCGTTACTAGCAATTCACCTGTCTCCCTGATCCTCTCTTCCAAAACTCCGTTCTTCCTCTTTTTTCTACACCCTATGACGCTCTAGTATTTCAACCCAACATCATTCTGGACTTGGGAATATTATGGATATTCAATCTATCTTCGTACTGCAGAAGAGGTCTAATTCGAGCAATTTATAACTTAGGCAATCATGATTCAATGAGGCAGAAATTTAAAGTAATTAACGTAATGACGGTAGCGTGCCAATATGTTTACGAAAATCTAATTTACCTTCATAAAAATAAAGATCACTTCTGTAAAAAAAAGTGATATACACTCTTTTAACACGCGTAATAAACATAAACTTGTTGTACCTGCCTCTAGGCTCCTAAAAATTCAAGTAGTTTCAAGGTCAATGTGTGCGATATTATAATAAAATCCCAGATAATATTCAAATGTTGAGTCTACACAAGTTTAAGTCTACAGTAAAACGACAGCTCGATCGTTAGCGGTTAAGGGCTATTACTCAGTAGTGGATTATATACAGGATAAAAACGCTTGGGATAAAATTGTATTGGATTCACAGGCTATTTCATGTACTTAATAGAAATCTAATATGTTTCTTATTTTCCATATCTCATGTTTTTCTTTTCTTCTTTTTAATTTTTTCCTAAATTTCCAGTTTCCCTATTGTTATATTCTTTTTTTAGTTTATTTTCTTTTAATTTTAAAAACATAATAGCACACAAAAAATGATGTGATATTTACTGAATATTGTTAAAACTGTCTAGTTTTTTTAAAAAGAGTGGCCGTGGGTTTGTATGCCCGATTTCTTCTCACAAGGCTCAACCATTTGGAAACGGGCGGTTATTGATTTACCCATTTCTTTTTTTCATTAATAAAAATTATTAAAGAATTTTTCTTTAATAATTTTACATTTGACGAAGCAAACTATTGTTGCGGTGACTTTGTGAGTCGATATATAATTTTTAATTATAATAATTATTTATTAAATCGACGATTTCGAATAATTGATGGTCAATTTTATGATAAAGATTTTTTGAATTGAAATCAACAAGTCTTCAATAGAAGTAAATAAACTTTTTATTGATAAAATTACCCCCAATTATAATAATTGGCGCATAATTTTTACGGACACTTCTAAAACTTCGGTCAGTGGCCCAGTTGGTGTTGCTATCGGGATCTCGGCCCAGCTACTTCTTCGGTCTTTACAGGTGAATCCATTGCTATATTTGAAGTTATTTCCTTCATAAAATCTCATAATTTAAAGAACAGTATAATCTTTACGGATTCCGAAAGCTGATATATACAACCAGAAATACATCTTAAACTCTGGTTTGCGAATCTTTCAGAATTAAGACAAAAGTACTGCTTCTACAATTTGTCGGTTAAGACTGAATCATTCATGCACTCCGGTATTTTTAGCAAAACTTCGAATAAAGGATAGCTCTATTTGCGAAATGTGGCCTTGATGAAGGACACGCGGACCATATATTCTTTAGTTGTCCTAAGGTCAGTTTCCCTTTTTATGATGTCTTTTCTCCTCATATTCCCCGCCCCACGTCCCTTAAATTGATCCTATCACTTGTTTTTACCCCTTTTGTATATATATTAGGCAAGTATATTAATGTAAATAAAATTAAATTGTAATTTTGAGATCATAACATAATACAATATTTATTTTTGTTTATTTTATACCTGTATTTAATTTCAATTTATTTAAAGAATGGCTCTCTTATTCATGTTTAATTATGCCTGTTAAAGTTTACAATTCACAATCATTTATAAAGTCTCTACATCTCTACAATTTTTTGCTCTACCAGAGCTCTACATAAAATCCTTTGACAGTTTGTCCTCTGGATACCTAGATGGCATTGGCTAAATTGTGGTAGCTCCACAAAGCCACAAATCAAAAAATGAAAGTTGAAAATGTGAACTTCAGTCGAATATAATTGTCAAAATTCAATGTGAAAGAAAACAATGTGTGGCTAACTCTTTAGACTTTCATTACTAGAAATTGTTATAAAGTATTTGTGGTCTCGTTAAGTAGTATTTAGAATACCATAATCAACTGAACTCGCAGCAGACCTATGTCACTCGATGTACTTGCGCGCGCTACATACCTACTGGCCGCTGGTCCGCCGGCGGACCTTATACGCAGTCGTACGCAGCAATAATAACATTTAAGTTCGTGTTCGCAAGCAGCGCTCGGCGCCCGGACAGAGTAGGCAATTAAAACGGTAGGTTTCGATATTCTTGTAGGGAGTGATTTATCTGTCTGTGCTTGCGGTAACATTGTCTTTTTGCTTGCTTGGGTTTTTGGTTGGTTATAGATTATTTTATTTGTGTATTGTATGTCTTGGTATTTATTATGGATTAACGGATGGAAGGTGTGGAACTGTTTTGAGTTGAGTGGCAGTTTGAGTTCCACACACAGAAAAGAAAATTCTAGCCAGGAAGAATAGGGATTAGTTAATTAGGAAATATAGAATCTTGTTTTCTTTTTTATGGTATAGGGGGCAAACGAGCAGACGGTCACCTGATGGTAAATAAACACCGCCGCCCATGGGCACCTGTAACTCAAGAGTCACGAGTGCGTTGCCGCCCTTTAAGGTGGGAAGAGGGGGAGAGGAGACAAGAGCGGGAAGATGGGAGAGGGGATTAGAGGGGAGGAAAGGGGAAAGACGGGAATAGGGGAGAGGGAAGGGTTAGGGCCTCCGGTTACCTCACTCACGCGTCGAAAAGCAATGCATGCATTGTTTCACTGCCGGTTTTCTGTGAGGCCGTGGTATCGAGCGGAGTCGAGCCGGCCCATACGTGCCGAACCATGGGTCTCCCACGTAAATGCTCTTATGTTCATGTTAAGTATTTATTTAACCCGTTACAACATAAAAGGCTATATAAATATATGTATATATAAGTTTGCATACTTTGTTTGATATTTATGGCAGAGATTGGTCCCTAATATTAAAAACTGTCAAAAATAATTTCTAAATACATTTATCTGTCATGCTATGGCTCAACTCACGCTCTATTATTATCTTCATTAATACTCATCGATTGATCCTTATCGTTAACCTTTCTCCAATTCATGCCCCCCCTGTATAAAAGTGTACCCGATCGATATATCCAAAGTGAAAATAAAAATAAAGAAAATTTTAAAACGTATGAAGAAATGAGGATGTATTGAAAAAGCGGTATTTACTTAAGTACTCACAATTGGTTATCGCGGCCATCTTCTTTGCCTTCAGGTTTATCATCTTTTTTGTCATCGGCTTTAGCTGGAGTTTTGGCTGGCGTCTGGCCCTGGATCATATAATACGAGTGTAATCGAAACAATATTGCAATGCAAATGGATCAGTGAACAACAGCTGCACAGTGATCAATGGCCACCGTTACCTTGGGCTTGGCCTGGTCGGCGAGCGCGTCGGAGAGCGACTTGAGCGCCTTCTCGGTGTGGGACACGGCGCGCTGGATCTCCTGCAGCTGCTGCTCGGCGGGGTAGATCTCGGCGTGCTTGGCCAGCACGTGGCGGTCGTCCGACGTCTCGGGCCGCCGCCCCACGGGCCCGTACGGCATGCCCATGCCCTGTCACGAGTGTTTAGATCAAGCTTCGTATTTAGATAACGCTTTACAGTAACCAGTAATAGAACATACGTGGTGGAGGTGATGCATGGGCGGCGGGACCGGGCCGCGTCCCCACCACGGCTCCATGCCGCCCTCCCAGTACATTCGCTCCTCGTCCTCCATACCCTGAGAAGTGATACGATTCAGCATCATTATTTGGTATATTTCTGTTCCTACCTATCTATGCATAGGTTTTGTAAAATACTGTTTTTTTAATTTATTTTGGACAATAAACAGTTATACACTATATACAGGGTTTTAAAGAAAGATGTCATATTTTAGGATCGTATAGTAAACCCCGTGAATGACGTAAGGCGTTACTAACAATTTTATGAACCATCATTTTTAATAGAGAAATCTTATATAATCGACGGATTCTACGTGTATAGTGGTATAACCAGCAAAATGACAAAAATTGTTTTTTTACATCAATAGCTACAGAGCTTAACCTATATTTTATACCCTGTAAAACTTATTTTAAAATATCGATTAGTTTTAAAGATACAAATCAAAAATCTCTGTTTTATTAGTACAACGTTACGAGTTTTAGAATATTTGAATCGCTCTCCTGTGTTTCAATTTTGCACTAGTACCAGTACACGTACCCATTGTAATAATCTTTTTTCAAACAAAATCAAAATCTACACATAAACCTCCTAAAATTTGAACACATGTTTCTCTAACAGCAGTATAAACAGTAACAGTAATTAATGCACAACCAACATAATTATTCACGTTATACGAAAAAAGTAGTAAAAACACCGGTGCTTTTACTGTGCGCGTCTTATTCTAGATTGGGATATATCTTACTGACAATAAATAGTACAGCTAAATTTGCAAAAAATGTCAATGTGTTGTAAGTGATTATTATAGGCATTGACCAACTGGTACATGGGGGCGCGTCATGAACAGACGAGCCGGTCTCAGCGCGCGCAGTACAATATGACACAATGTGTTAGTGAGATCAATGCAATCGTACTTATTATGGCACAGGTTATAAATTACTACTCCCTAAAGTAAATATCTCTGCTACGACGTTAGAATGTTGTATTTACTAACAAGTTATGTATTTAAAGGATAGCAATGATAACCGCTGACATGCATTACTCAATAAAACTTTTTCTGTACTTTCTTTAGTCTTTATATTTAATGTAAAAAGGGTTCCAAATAGAGAGTTACGCATCTAATATATGTTAAAAGGGTAAATATATAGGTAGTGGGTTGATTAAAATTCTTACTAGATCTCATGACAAAGCCATTTACATTTGTAATGCTTTGTTACTGATTTATTGGACATGTATATCTAAATCGAGGTCTCTAACCCAAAGTCCCCAAAAGAGTTAACTTTGTTTAGTGTCGTATTACATAATTGATATTGAAAATTTATAATATTAATTTCCCACATCTCACACACGGCTGTCTGATCCCAATCTAGGCAATGCTGTTTTATGTTTCGTAAAATTAATAAAGTTGCACCACTTTGGAAGACTTCGATAAAGGTTTTTCTCGACAATATTCAGTGAGATGTTCCAGATCCTTTTGTAGAAGCAAACCATTTTATCATTATTGATTTTTTTGTAGACTAAGGTCATCAGCGTAAAGTTGTTATATTTAAGTTGGAATATTTAAAACATTAATTACTATAATTAATAAACAAAATTAATAATAAAGGACCCACAATTGATCCCTGCAGGACACCAGACGTGGTTCTGACAATATTAGATTTAGATCTATTTACCATAATCCTTTGACTACGGTTTGATATATATGAGGTGAACAATCTGCATAAATTGTCTCTAATACTGTTAAAAACAAATTTGTTACAGAGAAGCTCATGATTCACTTTGTCGAAGGTCTTATGGCTTACATTTGCTTGAGCTAGTATTCTTTAAACACTTGCTCAAGCATTGTAAGCCCTTACGATGTAGTTGTATAAGGATATCTTTCGAGAGCGAGTAATTTGATATTAAACACGCTTGATATTAGGACTAGTTGACTTTTATCAAACTCAATGTGTACGAAAGAACATTAATGTTTACAAATGCCTTACAATCACTTATTGACAAGAGCAAAGTAAAACCAGGCTAGGCCCACTCCGGTCAGGACGAGTCGGACGAAATTCAGTGGGCTGCCCCACGCGCCGGCCGGCGGCCAGGTGGCACGTGACTTCGATACTCATTCACGCGCTACGTCGCTTCGTCCGTTCGTCGCTTACGAATTACGTTTCCCGTATTTACGTAGTTAGATTATATTATGAATGATAATCAGTATAGTTAGATATTTACAAGTTCTGTTTACAAGGTCAAGTTTGGCTATGATAAGTATATTTATTTATTAGGACCACAAAAACTGATACACATCTTCTATCTATACCCTATAGAAATAAATAAAATTGTAGTGTCTGTTTGTAATATTAAAATAACCGCTTTTTACTAAGTGCATTTGGATGTATATACGGTACATATACCAAAACAACATGTTTTACAATTTTTGTCTATCTGTCTGTCTGTTTGTTTCGGCTAATCCCCGGAACAGGTGGACCGATTTCCACGGAACTTTCACGGGCAGATGGCTGATGTTAAAAGGAGTAATTATGCTACTTTGTTTTTGGAAAAAGAATGAGGGTTCCACGCAAAATATATAAACATGTACACGCGAGCGAAGCCGCGCAGGAACTGCTAGTAAATAAATAAATTTGAAGTGTCCGTTTGTAATGTCATAATGACAGTTTTTTTACTAAATGCATCTGAATGTTTACACGGTACTTATACCACAATTTTTTTTCACGTATTTTCACGTTTTGTCTGTCTGTCTGTTTGTTCCGGCTAATCAACGTAACGGGTGGACCGATTTCCACGGGACTTTCATTGACAGATAGCTGGTGTTATAAGGAGTAACTTAGTCAAGTTTAGCTTTGATAAGTTTAGGACTACAACAATTTTGTCTGTCTGTCTGTTTGTTCGGCTAATCTCCGCAACGGGTGGACCGATTTCCATGGGACTTTCACTGGCAAATAGCTGGTGTTATAAGGATTAGGGTTCCGCAATTTGATTTGCATATACCTACCTAGCTAAACACCTAAAGGAGACAGTTTCATTCCATGGTACACACTAACGTATGGCAACTGCCTATCTTCTTAGAGATTAACGTATCTATGCAGAGGTTGTAAAATAAAATAGTTTTAAGTAAATACCTAGTCTAGGTTTATTTAAAACTGTATTTGTTTACAGAAGTAAAGTAATAGGCACATAACTGGTTATTAAATATTTAGATTAATTTTTCTTACAGAAGACAACCTTAACGGCATCAGAACAGATAAGAGTTATGCGATAGAAAGAGAGGCAAGTTTTAGGTTAATATAGCCCATTTGGAATTAGCGGTGTGCGATCTGAATTGCACCTTATTGTGTCGGAGCAAGAGTCGCTATTTATTTAAATGGTATTGCGAAGTGGTCCTTCTGTACTAGTACTATTATGTATTCCGTGGCAAAACTCAGTGTAAAAAGATGAATGGATACGGAGCTTCACATTTTTACCTATTTAGACAAGCACAATATCAGCGAATGAATTTTCAAGTGGCATGACTTTTTGACCCGTATTAAAGTCGTTTGTACTTATTTTTTTTAAAGATAATTATTTATTAACTGAAAATAATGATTGCTGTCTACTATTATTATTAGTGAGTCAGAAATAAACGGTTGTCATTTAATCGGAATAAGTGCATATTAATATTATTAAATTAATCCAATCCGATTTTTTATTTTCATGATATTTCTGGTTCGTACTTTGTACATAAGTAAATCGTAAATAAAAGTAAAGTGAAATTAGGCGTGGCGCGAGCAGTACGTACGTCGTGCATGCGGCGGCGCGCCCACAGCTCGTCGCGCACCAGCATGCGCTGCGCCTTGGCCTCGGCCAGCTTGCGCTGGTGCATGGACGGCTTCACCTTCACCTCCAGGTCGGGCTGCACCTGCAACACACCACCGCGTCAGCCCTAGCCGGGGAGGGAGGGGTGCAGTACGAGCGAGCAGTATGTCCTCATTGCCAGTTGTCATCACGCGACTCCGGAGCTCTTGGCACCGCGAACGGCACCAGGCTCGACGGCGCCTCAAACCTTTTACTGAGTAATCACGGGAAAGCCTGTGCGTGTGGAGTGAGTGTGGGAGAAAGGTTCGGCAGCTCTTACCTTCTTCTTGTACTGCAGGCGGTGACGCCGGCCCTTCATGTGCATCTCCTTGGCGTTGGGGTCGTTGAACTTGCAGTCGCAGAGCTTGCAGTTGAAGCTGAGCGCCTTGCCGTCGTCGCCGCGGATCTCCTCGATGTAGTCCTGGCCGACGGGCTGCACCTCGGGCTCGGTCTCGCCTTCCTCGTCTTTCTCCTCGCCTTCCTTGTCTTTCTCGCCTTGGGGTTGATCGTCGTCTTTGGTAGAGGAACCCGCGACTGTGCTGAGACCCCCGGACGCCACGAATGCAATCTTGGGCGTCCCGGCCACCGTCTTTTTGGCTGATAGATCGGGAAGTCAAATTTCCTCTCGTTACACTTTTGCCGGGTATCTTAATCTGACAACAGAACTTGGGCCCTTTCTACAGAATATTATGTCTAACTGGGACATTTCTTGTTTAGTTCAGTAACTTGAGTGGTAATTATAAAAAAGGCCCATGTTACACACTCCACATATCTGTACCGGGTGCCGAAATGGTAAACGATGAGAAAATTTGACTGATGCAAATCTAGCTGCCAACTAAACGCGCGGTTTCATACAGATATGGCGTTGTGGCGATGAGGGAGTCAGCACAGATGAGGAACATCTCATAAATATGTTTTCCATACCAAGCATTAGCATATTTGGAGAGCATATTTGATAACTAATAAAAATATACAACATAAATATATTTTAAGGTGTAAAAGTTATAATTTATGGGCTGACACAGATTACCTTTAATTTTTTTTCAAATTAAAATAAAGTATGATCAACAATCATGTTTATTGGTTTGTTTTTTCTATTTTATTACTATATAAGGGTACACAAACCTTTATAACATAATTAAGGTAGTCACATGTCGACACAACTAATATTCAATACGAATTCCAAGAAGTACCATTCATGTTTTGCCTGTTTGTCTGTTCATGGTATAAGTATTGGGTTTTAAATGTTGGAGTTTGGATTCTAAGTGTTTTTATAGGATATTACTTTTATTTAATTGAGTGCATATGGAGTCTCCGTACCTTGTCCGAGCTTGGTGGGCTCGGTGGAGGGGATGGGCTTGCCCAGCATGGTGTGCAGCTTGACGACCTTCTGGTGCTTGATGCCGCGCACGTGCGCCGCGTAGGCGTCGGCGCCAGTGCACGTGACGTCGCACAGCTCGCAGCGCAGCGCGCCGCCGCCCGCGCCGCGCGCCGCCGCGCACACGGCGCCGGCCGCCGCCAGCTTCACGGCCGCCTCCTTCTTCTTGTGCTTCTGCCCCTCCAGGTGCTCCTTGTACGTCTGGAGGAACGACTCACCTATTTTACCGTTCTGTTCCTACTGTTTTCGAGTGATCTATTTTAGTAATTTGGGGTTTATGACGACGACGCGGAATCGGTTCACGTCGTGAGCCGTAATCGTACCTATCACGACGTTCACGAGCAATACCTAGAAGTGCTCGACCCGCGTCACTTAAGCTACCCGGCGAGCGCGAAGTCGTCAACCGCATTAAAACAACGGTGGACTGCGCTCCCGACGACCCGCTGCTTGAAACGTCACCTTCGTTCCGATTCTAGCGACGATGGCTTACTCTAGTTGTTGTTCATTATTAGCTTACCTGTGGTCCGGCGCAGGAGATGCGGCACACGTCGCAGTAGTGCAGCTGCTGCGCCTTGGGCGGCGGCTTGGGGCGGCGCGCGCCGGCTCCCACGCCACTCTTGTTGTAGTTCTTCCACCCGCTGTAACACACCCACACACTCACTCTCTAGTAGACCTCAATCGCCACTCTCACGGGACGTGCTGACACAAAATAATATTATATTTTTTGAAATTCACTGCTATCGGACGAAAAAAGTACATGCCGTTAAAAATTTCTTCTAATTATTTATAGGCGTGAACTAAGTAACCAACAACGAAAGAGTAAAACAAAAACTATTTAAACAGTGAAGCTAATATTTTTTATATTGATGTTTTTTAACTCGTGCGACTAGTGATAACGTGAATATTACTGGTCATTTTCGTTTAAGTGTGGCTTTGTAACCGAAATGTATTGTAAATGGTTTTTCATCTCAATATTTTTAGGTACAAAGTAACACTTAGGCTACGTTCACTCTGCGATACACAGCACGGTTTTTACTTAGTTTCAGTCCTAGGAATATTATAACGAAACCCTTTAATGTTCTTGTACGTATATAGCAGTTAGTTAAACAAATATGATATTAATTTGAATATATATAAAGAAATAAATTCCTTTACTCTTTAATAAAAAAAATAAAACAAAATCAATTCATTGTATTAAAAAAAAATAACTTGGCGGCAAATAAAACTAATGCAATCTAATATAAAATCTCTTTTAAAATAAATACGTCTGATTTTTTATTTCATTACTTATTTGGCAAAAAACGTGCTATGTGTTGCCATGTGGACGTAGCCTTACCTTCCGCCGCCCGTTTTGTTTTGTTGAGCGACGTACATAGTAGCAGCGTTGTAGAGAGCGGTGTCATATGCAGTGTTGCCTCTGTTGGTGGTTTCTATAACACAACGAACGTACGGTTAGCAGGACGTGTAGGGAGTATCGCAGGAAGTGTCGCAGGAAGTGTACACTCACGCTTGGTCTGCGCCGGCGTGGCGGTGTAGGCCTGCGAGGGGTAGGAGGCGGCGGCCGTGGTGGCCGTGTGCGCCGTGTACACGCCGCCGTACGCCTTCGCGCCGCGCGCCGCGCCGCCGCCGCCCTGCCCGCCGTACTGCGGACCGAGTGCAATACTCTATACTATATACTCACTAATTCATTCAAACTGTTCCTCAAGAATATAAAAGCAATTTTCAAGCAAAAATTATGTTAATTTCAATTTAAAATTTCATAATGGTAGATCCCTAATTGGCTTTGGAATGTGAATATATATTTTTATCAACATCAAAAACTGGTTCTACCATGAATAGTGCTTCTACAAAGTACCATAATTTTCAATTTTCACTTACTTTATATATTTATATATATTTTAACAAACATACCTGTCTCAAAAATATATAGCAATACCAAAGTCAAAACTTCCTTAATAGTAGTCGACAGCTGACATACGGAGCTACTAGAGTTCAGACGCTACATTTATAGCGGCATGCCATATACGATGTATAATAATACAAACAACTAAATTGTGGTGATACACTATTACGTGCTGCAACTGACCTGTTTATTATTGTTTTAAGTGCCTAGTGCCACCTCGACCATTTCTGGTCTTTTGTGGTGCTGCAAACTGCAACTGACCTGTGCGTAAGTGGCTGGTGTGGAGTAGGCAGGTTTGGCGGCAGTTGCGTCATACGTTGGTTGCGGCTGAGGAGGAGCCGCAGTGGGGTAGGCAGCAGCCGCTTGCTGGTAGTAGGCGCTCTTGCTCGCATCGTAGGCCGAGGCCGCCGCGGCCGCTGCGTGGGCGTGGGCGTGCGCCGCTGCTGGTAAAACCACACCTGTTACCAGACTCGCCTACTTACTACCGCGTCACTCGTAGGCTATTATTTATTACTAATCATATAATAAACAAGTGCTAGGTTATGTCGTAATTGTCAATAACTACTTGATTCTTAGTGCATATTTTTTTTAAATTTTGTATGAGTCAATTGCAAACAATAAACACACTGTCAGAGAACAAACTTCCAACAGCTGATATCAGCAAAACTATTGATTGTCAAGCTCTGAAAACTAGTAGTTTTGCTGAAGTGCAAAGTTTGGTACTAAGAAAACAGAACATAACAAGAAAATTTTAATTTATTAAACTTACAGCATGAATTGCAGTGGGTTTAACAAACATTGAGTCCATCTGTTCAACATCCCTAAAAGCCATCTCTGCAAATATCTTTACTCTTAAAAGTATGAAAGAGAAAATGTTACCGCCTGTCTGATTCCTCTACCTTGATTGGTAATGGTGGCTTCTTGAGATAGCAATAAGACAGCTCTGGGCAAATTCGCTTCTTTGCACAAACTTTCACATTTAATGAATTCCTGATTTTAAGGGAAATTTTAATATTTCATTCGAAAATAAACAATTATTAGTTGTTTAACAATAATTATTATTAAAAAAAAATCCCTATTCATTGTCTATCCATCCAATTTGAGTTACTTGCATCTTTTGTTATTATGTGAAATTCATGATGGTTTTTAAGAATCATAGTCCACAAACAAATTGCTACTAGAATTTGCACTGTCTGGAATACCTTGAGTGTACAGAAGAGTAAGGTAGAGAATATGTTGGCAAAGTGACAACTTCTGTCAAGTTGTTATAGGTAATACCAATAGCTTAACTAACATCAAGTAGTTATGTTTGCACCCTTAATTCTATAAAAAATGGTAAAGGATTATTACACTTTCTAAGAAAGTAATCGGCTGATTATATATGTATAAATTTGATAAATAAAGGCATTACCATTGGCATAGTCAATCTTATCATACAGACACAAACACAGTTAAAGGTTATAAAAAAAATATTTATTATTATCTCTTGATAGCTTTTCCACTGTTTTCAGTGGTCATACGGACATGACTAGTAATAAACATAAGGATTTATATAAGTACCTATGTAACGATTAGTATACAATCAAAATTACAATGGCTTATGAAATTATGGAAGCACTATGTGGCGAATTATGATATTATTGTACTGTCTATGAGTTTCATTATGTAAAGGTGCTTTTTACCCTGTGAATCCAATAGATAGAGTACATACAATTTTTTTAATAAACACTAGCAGAATCCATTTAATGAGGCTGTGTAGGTAAGACTAAATCAACCTAGTGAAATAATTCAAAACAATTCAATTACTTACGCACATATACCTATTACAGCCTATTTTGAACATTTATTATGTAAACAAATAACACAATATTCAGGATTCAATTTGTCAGAATCTACATACCTTGAGTAGCGGCTGCGGCTTGATATGCTGTGTCGTATCCTGTGGCAGCGGCACGTTGAGTTCCGTAAGTAGCGGCTGTGGCCGCTGGTGCTACGGCGTACCCAGTCTGCCCACCATACGCTGCACTTGCCGTAGCGGCACTAAAAATTAACCAAACCTAGGATTAAATCGAAAAATCACAATTCATCGGAAATTTTACGATCAATACACGTCAGACGCCATTTTGATTAGGACAAACATGAGCGCAAAGCAATGTGCCTCCTGATCACATCTATTTCATAATTCATTTGTATGATTCTACTACAGAGATATCTCAAGAAATATTTATATTAAATAACTTACCCGTATTGGGTTCCTCCATGAGTAAACCCGAAATAATTATTTGCTGCCATCATTTACCAATTTTCGGCGTCGAAACAACAGACGCTTCAAAACGGAAAAGACCGGCGTTTTGTTTGTCTCTGAAAAATATGGCCGTCAGTAATAGACAGCATAGAGTTGACAGTAGAGTTGTGTATAGGCTCGATATATCAATTTTATTCTGAAATATCGATATATATATTTGAATTCAATATATCGACATTTGATATTTTTTAACGATATCGAATTCATATCAATTTCGATATATTATTTATAACGTGACTCTAATTTCATAATAAATGTTACTACTAAATACTCCTAGCTTTCGCCTCGCGTCTCGTTATTCTTAAAAAAAATTTAAGTTAACCGATTTGAAAACTAAATATATTATACATTCGGTAGACAATATTCCAGCTTTTTTGTTTTTTTAAATCATCATCTATGATCAGCAATTTTTTTTTACCGATCTGATATTGCTTTAGAAAATGCTAATATAAAAATACATTTTTTTTTATATTTTCTAGTAGAGATACAAATATATCGTAAAAGCCGCGCCTTTACCTTTTGAAGTGACAATTCCGTACAAGTTGATCTGACGAAAACTGGTTCGATTAAAGTGGCAGATTTTATTGTTTGAGAATTTGACGATTGAAGTGATGGTTTAAAAAATGCTATTTTCCACAATTTTTATTTTACAAATTTTGAACTTTCTAGAAATGTCTCATGAGTTATAACACTGAGCACAGAAGAATAACATAAACCGTGAAAAGTCCATGTTTTTTTTACGAAAACAAAACGATGTATAGATAGATTAACTCTTTATTGTACAAAACATACGAAATTTTACAAGACTGCATTTACATAATCTTACAAACCATAAGTTCTGCGATCTAAGCGTTCTGCGATCTCCTCCAGGCAACCATTGGATGGAACGAGAGTTTATGTATGGCAAGAGGAGTTGCAGTGTATAGTTGGTTGAATATAATATTATCATATTATATACTACACATATGTTGTAAATCTATATATATATATATACACAGATAACAATATACATATATAATAGTAATATGCCTTAAAAATGAAATAAAGACGAAATTTGCGTTTTCTGAAATAGCAAAATTACTTTTATTCACAACACAATTAAATTCAAAGGATTAACATAATTTTCACATTCTAAACAGAGTTACTTACCTGAAATAACAAAAAACAACATTTAAAGCCTTTACTTCTAGTTTAGTAAATCTATTTCCTTTTATTTATACAGGAAACTATTTGACACCGCTATCTACTTATTACTAGAGATCTATAGATAATAAATCCATGAAGAAAAGGAACGACACTAGTGTAGTGATATTCTTTACACATATATACACAAATAAATAAATATAGGTGCACACATATGAATGCACGGGTATCATGTACCTAACCACTCAACAACTAAGGTAGTACTCCTTTATTAGTTTTTTGAAATTGGGAAGTGTTTTTGCGAGAATGATGGACAGTGGCAATGTATTCCACAGACGAATAGCCTGAACTGAAAAAGATTTGTTCATGAAATTCGTGGAATGCGTTTGTATTTTCAATGACAAGTTCTCTGAAGACGTAAGGACCCTTGAATGTATGTTGTATAAGAATTTAAACCGTTCTTTGAGATAAGGAGGAGTCTTAGGATTGAAAAGTGTACTATATAATAGTGATAGGATATGAATATTCCGGCGAAGGCGAATAGGTAACCAGTTGAGCTTATTTCGATATTCAGAAACGTGGTCAAATTTGCGAAAACCAAAGATGAACCGTATACAAAAGTTTGAAGTCGCTCATCATCATCATCATGGCGTTGTTTCCCGGTTAAAACCAAAACTTTCGCTTCGGTACCCGAGGTCCGCCTTCCGACTTTTTCTGCTCCACTTCGCACGATCTTCGGCATCCCTAATAGTGAGTTCATTGGCACGCATGTCACCCCTTACGACGTCAAGCTAGCACTTTTTAGGTCAACCCCTCCTGCCGGGACCCGGTGGAGGCTGCATGGCCAGGATAGCTGACATCTGCGTAATCGAGAATGGAAAGAAGAAGGGATTCTGCAAGCGCAATTTTGGTGGTAACCGGTAGGAAGTTGCATAATTTTCTCAATGACCCTGCAGAGGCAAACATTTTTAGGCATACCTACCTCTTGTAGCTGTGGACTCCAGGACAAATTTTTATCAATAAGTATTCCCAGATTTTTAACTAAATTACTAAATTTAACGAATGGAGGCACCATCACAGAATATTTGGGGTAGCTGTGTCCAATCCATTTTAGATGTTATCCTGGAGCTACCAACAACAGTAGCTTGAGTTTTAAATGGATTTATGTTTAATCCATGCTGCCTACTCCACACACAAATTTGCTCTATATCCTTGTTAATATTAAAAATAACTTCAGACAGCCGTTCCACAGGTGCTTGGGTATAAATCTGTAAATCATCTGCATAAAGGTGGTAGAAGGAGATTAGTTTATTGGATATAGAGTTTATAAAAACTGCGAAGAGCAGGGGAGATAGAACGCCACTCTGGGGTACTCCTGCAGGCATAGTGCACCAACTTGAGAATCTATCCTCAATACGAATACGCTGCTGGCGTCCACACAGGTAGCTACGAAAAGAGTCAACTGCCGTTGGAGCTATGATAAGAGAGCACATTATACCGAGTAAAACATCGAAGTCAACAGTGTTAAAGGCGTTACTAAAATCAAGCATCGCCAGCACTGTTAACTTACCGTCTTCTATGCCTGACCGTATATCATCCGTTATATGAACCAGCGCAGTAGTTGTACTATGTCCAAGACGAAAACCAGATTGGAGAGGATTAAGAAGGTAATTTTTAGAAAGAAAGGGATGGATTTGGTTGTAAATGAGGCGTTCGAGAGCTTTAGAGAGAAAGGGTAGGATTGAAATAGGACGATCATCGGAGAAACTGGATGGGTTAGATTTATTTAGTAATGGTGTTACTTGTGTTTCTTTCCATGCCGTAGGAAAGCTTCCACTTATTAAAGAAAAATTAAATAATGTGAGTAAGAACAGGAGTGAATTCATCCAGGATTGGCAGGATCATATATATTACGGCTGATACTATTGCTTCCAACTGCGTTGGAACCTATGGAATTTATACTCTTCTTAACATCATAATCGGATATTTGACTGAAGATGAATGTTGGAGAGTTCGGAGTTGAAAGAGAAAAAAGATATTTTAACGTATTCTATTTTTATTGTCTTGTCAAAATTGGACGACGTGTTGATTCATCAATCCAATATCTAAATCTTTGGTAACTGTTATTGTCGTGATTTTCCAACTCCTAGAGATCGAAGAAATTGCCAAACTTTGGATGTGTTGGCGTTGCTCTTTCCTACAGGGCCTATTGCAGTGATTACGAATCGTGACGTATTTGTAGCAAATTGCACTTGTTGAACATCAATCCTATCGATATTTCACAGGCGATAATAATCAATACTGCAAATAACGCTCGATACGATAAATATCGATATATTTTTATCACTTGTCATCCCTAGTTGAGTAGCTCCTGTCCTGAGTGAGTGTTCTAAAGCGGTGCCATAGACAATCATGCGGCATGACATGCTGAACTCTGCTGAATAAGCAAGCTGCATGAAGGACCTATTGAGAGTCTTTCACGTAGCATGATAATTCGCTTGGTATAATCATTTTATTCAGTCGATATAGATAGTACAGTGAGGAGGTCTTCTGCGCTGGTATGGAAATGTCTTGTCAACGGCAGATTTATAAATAAATAAATTTATAAATATAAAAAAAATAGTGCGTGGAGTCCCTCCGCGCGGAAGAAGTGAAACTTTGTAATGTTTTCATACCGCCTCCATGGTAGCGTTAAACGTTTAACGCAACCTTTTTGGAAGTCGCATTAAAAGTTTCACTTCAAAAATAAAAGGAATTGTCAATCAACTACCAGCACGTAGTTTGAATGTCATGCACGTAGTTTGCATGTTATGCACATAGTTTGCATGTCATTCGCATCAATACAATGAAACGGTCAATAACAGCACGTAACGCATGTCATGCTGCATGATCGTCTAGGGACCAATATAGACCTTTTAAGCGGTCCCTAGACGATCATGAGGTTTGACCGCTTAGGTCACTCACGTAGCTCAGGTCTCTAGCTCACTAACTCACAAGCTCAGTGAGCTAATGCGATGGCTCGGCTCTTTGTTTCATGGACGAGCGAGTGATAGTTAGCTACTAACCAATAAGTGAGAGTGTGATAGATGCATTGCATAGCTGGCTGACGAGAATGAGAGTATAGTACATGCTAATTTCGTATCGATGTACCTAGGTTGTCAGGGAAAAATATACATTATTTCATTTGCGGCAAAGCAAAATAAGAATCGTCCGACTCTTATTATTAAGTCCGTTCACAGATATATTATATTAAGAAAGGTTAACAATATTTAGGTAATTCAGCAAAAGTGAGGTGAGGTGCTGGTACTACGTTACTTGGATCTGTCAAAACACAAAATGTCGCTTAACAGGACATATATGTAGGCTAAATGGGCGATATAAGCTAGTGAAAAAAAACCAATACTTCCCGTGTATATCCAAGACTCCAAGTTCGAACTTCGTTGACCGTTGGAGGTTACCGGCACGCAACCACACACTGTTTACACTGATGCTATTGTATAGATAACAATTATCTTAGTTATTTATATTGTAAGGACGGTCTAATGTAGTTCTTATATAAATTTATCTTAATTTCTAAAATTTATAAATTTTTAAAATAAAGAGCAAATATTTTTAGTGGTATAAAATAAGTTGTCCTTACTGGCAGCACGTAGTGTTTGTATACTCTTTGCTGGCAGCCGCTCGCATTTAAACCGACATTCAACGAGCACAAGCACAGGCACCAGTATGTAAACCAGGGGCGGCCCTAGGGCGGTGCGAGCGGTGTGGCCGCACCGGGCGCCGTCATGTGGGGGGCGCCCTTTGGGGACGCCGAAATCAACCGAAACATTACTAGGCGCCAGTCACCGAGGCGTTACTATAATCGTTATTAACCAACGATCCTTCGGGCATTGACGATAGGGGCAGGCTAATAATCTGCTCTCAGGCTGATGTCTATGGTGAATACTTACGTGGTTTTCTAAATACTTCTCCTCTATGTAGTATGAACGAGACGTGATACTAATGAAGGAGAAGTTGAAGTACGAGTAAAGCAATATTTTGTAAAAGGAGATTGGCAATTCACTACACACTAGGCTATTGAAACTTGGTCTAACTACAAACCAACCCACTCAAAAGCGAGAAATAAAAATTAAACATAATTTTTAAATCTACTTAAAATCGACTTCTACCAACGAGATTAACATTTTGACATTTTTATTGGGATTACATGGCGTCTCAATATGGTCGGAGTCCTTAACGACCCGCAATTTGCGATATTGTGGCGTCCGCAGCGGCGATGTCAGTGTCATGTGTAGGTGGAGTCGGGATGGAGATGTCATCTGGTGGCGTCGGGGCGGAGGTGTCAATGGAGGCGTCGTAGGACGGCGTCGTCTGGTGGCGTCGGGATGAACGGGTCGTCCGGTGGCGATGTGGACGTGTCGTCGGGACGGAGGAAGGCGACCAGCAAGTGGCGTCGGGAGGGGGGTCACCATCTGGAGGCGTCGCTTAGGAGGCGTCGGGATGGGGACGTCGCATGGAGGCGTCGGGATCGGGACTTCAAATGGCGGCGTCGGTGACGGTGCGTCGGGGCAGAGGGGTCAAAGGAAGGCGTCCGGCCTGTGGTGTCGGAATTGAGGTGTCATCTGGTGGCATCGGTACGTAGGCGTCGTATGTAGGCGTCGTGTCGGTGGCGTCGGGACGGAGGCTTCGAGGAAGGCGTCCGCGAAAATAAAAATCAGTAGTAGGAGTCAGTCAGACTAAGTCGGTCGTAAAGCTAGTTGCCTGTTGCCTGTTGCAATACGTAGATCCTATGGAGAAGAACAGGCAAGAAACTCCAAGGACACTCTTTTTCAAAATGTTTTTTACAAATTTCTGGTTACATTGCTTATAAGCGTAAATTAAATGTGAGGACAATGTAACATACCTATTATTCTAAAATATAAATAGACGCGCTAATTACTACTTTTTTTTATATTATAGGGATCAAACTAGCAGACGGGTCACCTGATGGTAAGTGACTATCGTCGCCCATGGACACCTGCAACTCAAGAGTCACAAGTGCGTTGCCGGCCTTTCAGATAGGAGTACGCTCTTTTCTTGATGGTTTGAAGGTCGTATCGGTCCGAAAATACCGCAGGCGACAATTTGTTCCAAAGATTGGTTGTGCGAGGCAAAAAAAATCTGGAAAACCGCACAGTAGAGGATTGCCAATTATCCAGGTGATGGGGATGAAAGTTTTGTCGCGTTGAACGATGGCGAAACGTTGCGGCCGGTATAATTCCGAACAATTCCTCGAAGCACTCCCCATGATACATTCGATAGAGAATGCAGAGTGAAGCTACATCTCTACGCAACGCCAAGGCATCAAGCCCCTCTGAAATATCCTGGCAATCGATGATTCGAGTCGCTCTCCGTTGAATGCGGTCAAGAGAGAGAAGCTGGTACTGGGGTACTCCTGCATAGATATGAGAACAGTATTCCATATGCGGCCGAACCTGCGCCTTATAAATGGTTCCTCATGGTAAACAATAAAGAGTATTGTATTGTATTGTTCTTGTATTGATACTTTGAAAACCAATAAGGAAAATACAATTGTACAAAATGAGAGTATAATTGCTTTTTACTTTGCTTTTTTAAAAAAGACAACTCCCGCATTAGGAATTACTCCTTTGTCTCGGGGGACTTTACAAACATACAAACAACGGACACAAAGAATACCCAGACTCAGATGGGAATCGAACCCACGACCTCTGGCTCAGCAGTCAGGGTCACTAACCACTAGACCAACAGACCAACAGAAGTGTTAAGTAATAAATAACCAAAAAATAATAACATTAATAAATAACAAAAAAATACAACGAAAAAAGAAAATATGAAACTCTTTATTTTACTAACACGCAAGAGTTAATCCAGTAAAAATCCAGTACGGACAATGTGAACAAATACATAAAAGTGGCCCTTTTTAAACAACAAAAATGATTCATAATGTTCTGCAGATAAAAACAAATATAGCAACATCTTTCAAACTCTTCTAACCGTATGGTGTAGCTGTACTGATACATAAAACATCACATACATCCGCACGCCGCAGCGCCGAGCGCAAAACCAAAACTGGTCAATCAGGGTTCATCTCGCAGACCCTTTGTGGGGTCTCGGGGTAACTTATCCAGATCGTAGGTCTGTTGCAGTGACTTTCATCGCCACCTGCTAATACAGGCGGGTCGCTGGGTTTGCCCCGTATGGGTTCCTTGGGGTGGTGGGATGGGTGGCGCTGCAAGCGAGATCGAGCCCCTGCGAGTGAGCAACCCGCGGGCGACCAACGTACTTGCGGCGCTTTCGTCCTGTCAGTGGTCTGCTTCCAGTGCTTGGCGAGGTCGAGCTCTCCGAGGGGTGGTTCCTGAAGAGCGCCCGTCAACCAGTACCGGGGGTGAGTTGCAATCATTCCGAAGGGGTAGCTACGGAGACGAGGTCTCGCGGTAGCCCCAGCCTGTCCGGCTGTTGTCGATGGTATGGCGCAAGCTCGCGCAAGTGACGGGCCTGCGATCCATCTGTACGCTCGAACAGGTTGGTGCTGAGGCGTCTAACAAAGTCGTCCAAGCTCTCCATGTGCAGGTCCCTGGAGATAGTTTTGTTCCGCACGAAGCGAGGGGCATGGGTGAGGGTACGTAGCGTGAGCGATTGCTGCGCACGCAGTCAGCAGCGATTTATCTCTGAGACGAGAGCATACCAGGCCGGGGCAGCAGAAGTAAGTCGGCTGCGAATGTACGTCTTGTACACGCCGAGCTTCGCTTGGAGCGGCAGTGGGGACGATAAAACAGGCCGCAAAAGTGCGCGCGCGGCACGCGCTTGGCTGATGACATAATTTACGTGGGGTTTCATGGAGAGGGTGCGGTCGATGGAAACACCGAGGTATTTCACCGTCGCAGACCACTTGATGCTCTCTCCCATGAGTTTCAGCTACGGCAGAGCCACACTTCCCAAGGAGATCGCCTGAGTCTTCACCACGTTGACCGTCAGTCTCCAATCCATGAGCCAAACGGGAAGTGCGTCAAGGGTGCGCTGCATCTTCGTCACAGCGTGGACGCCGGATAACGATGTTGTGATGTAGGCTGCGTCATCGGCGTACAGCGCGAGTTTAGCACCGTTGGATACTGGGATGTCATCCGTATACCAGCAGTAGCACACGGGTGACAGGCAACTTCCCTGAGGCACACCGGCCTGATGGGCCGCCGTAGATAGGGTGCTTTCAACCGCCACTAGCAAGCGTCTGTCTCGCAGAAAGGTGGCCACAATCTTGACTACTCGGCGAGGAGTGGATGTGGACAGCTTATGCAGCAGGCCAGCGTGCCAGACGCGGTCAAACGCCTTCTCCATGTCTAAGAAGACGGCGACAACTCGTTCGCGCTTATTGCGGGCGACCGCGATGTCATGCAGTACCCTCGCTAACTGGTGCGTAGTCGAATGTCCGGCACGAAAACCGAACTGTTCGTCGCGTGGCTGAAGGTGTGGCGTCATGTGAAGCAGCAGCAGTTTTTCGAACAACTTCGACGTTGTCGAGAGGAGCGTGATAGGTCGATAACTGCTTTGCAGCAGGATATTCTTCCCTGGCTTGGGCAGCATGAGGACTCTACCTAGTCGCCATGTGGTGGGAAAGTGTCCAGTGCCAGATACCATTGAAGAGGCGCGTCAGAGTCGCAATTGCTGGCGGAGGTAATTGACGCAGGGCTTCATTGGTGACTCGGCCGGGCCCGAGGGCTTTTCGGAGGGGTGTTCGGCGAATCATCCGCTGTACTTGACCAGGAGAGATGACGATAGGATCCTCTGTCAGAGCTATTGGTCGTTCGAAGTATATTTCGAGCTTCCTCTCAATCTCTGCTACATGCTGCACGTTATGGGCAGGATTTGGCTGGAACTGAGCTTCCAGGAAATCGGTAAACATCTCCGCTCGGTCTTCGGCTCGATAACGTGGCGTTGCATCACTGCCCAGTAGGGGCCTAATCGGAGATGGCTTCCCGGAGAGTTTGCGGCACAGGCGGTGTATGCCTGACCAGTCTTCGCTAGTTTGCTCAATGGTACGTTGCCAGGACTCCACCGCGTTAGTTGCCAACGCGGCAGAGATCTTTGTAACCAGAGCGTTTAGCTGCGACTTCATTATCGGGCATCGGGAGCGCTGCCATTGCCGGCGCAGTTTCCTTTTCCTGTCGATCATCGCCATGATGAAGGCGGGGAGCTGGGAAGGCCTCCTTGTGGTCGCGGTGTTAAGCTTCGACTCTTCTGTTAAGCTTCGTTTCGGGGTTCAGCTGTTAGGGGTAGCTGACCCGATGAGTTGCAGCGTATGTACTTGCCCTATGTCTGTGCCAGCTGGCTGATTAGGGGTCAACTTACCTGCTTAACCGGCCCGGCTGATGTGATCAACCTTCGCACCGTAGTTAAGTGGGTAACTGGGGAGGCAGGAGAGGTAGGTAGCTTAGTCTAGACCGGCTGAGCTGGGCGCTCTTGCTCCGTAGCTAGATTTAAGTAAAACACCAGGGAAGGTTGGAATCGAAGTTATATTTGATGAAATCTATGCTGGTTATATTGGGGAGTTTTGATCACACTAGTTGTCTAGATCGTATTCCGTACAATACATTCATTGAACAATCAGACGACTTACACTATATTTACAATGTCTCTATAAAAACAGGCAATCACATTGCTTGATTTCTTACATGAGCGATCGCTGCCTGTGTGCGTGACTATAAATAAAATGGTATGCGTAGTACGGCGCTGCATAAAACTCAAGGGCGCTGTGAAACAAGGCCATTCCGCTGTTGCTGTCGTTAAGAGCGGTCAGCCGCAAGCTTATCGACGTCAGCGGTTGTTTTTACAGGGAAGAAGGGTGTGTGCCCAGCCATGTAATCGGAAAAACCCGCCAATCTTGACGCGATCGAGAGGGTATTTTAAGGATCCTTGGGATGTCTTCCAAAGTCAGATACACCGGCTGGTGGTCCGAGATAAGGTGGTCGTCTAGGACGTCTAAGTGTAGCGGTGCAGTGATACCGCAGGTAATAGCTATGTCAATGATGCCAAAACTGGTCTCTAATGTCACCTGTATTTATGTTAACCGCGTGAGTCGAACGCGCGCGCCCGCGCTAGCATTTAACTACATTATTTTTGTACTTTTCTGTGATTGGCTAATTCGTAAATGTAAGCTCTTTTAATGTATAACTACTTGTGTGACTGAATTTGTACATATAACTAAGTTTATTATAAATATATTCGTATTCTACAACTAATCGGAAGTTTTACTCAGCATCTCTGGACCTCTACAGCTACAGTACACCCAGCCTTACAATAGTATACATATTGATTTTTTTTTTAAATTGAAATATTTTATATAGTTTTACTAGCAACCCGCCCGGCTTCTAAAAACTACTGGACCGATTGCGATGATACTTGGAATGTAGATTCTTGGAGACCTGGATTAACGCATCGGCTACTTTTTACCCAGACATTCCCACGGGATCGGGACTTACGCGGTCGAATCCGCGAGGCGCTGCTAGTAGTAAGACAAAGGATTATCAAGGGGTAGATTTGGTCATCATACTGAAAAGTATTAATTAAGTACACAATACTTTAAATCAGATAAGATATGACAGAGGAAATAAATGTACGGGGGACACACTGAAAGTTTTTAGATTTTGTTTTGTTTTGTATAGTTTAGTCTAAAATATTTTGTTTTTGTTTTTATTGTTTATTTACTATTTTATTGTTTTCGTGTGAAAATTTGAGTGTGTTAAATAAATCTTTCTTTCTAAAACAAAAAACCTGTTAATATTTTTACTTTTTTTCTTTCTAAGCATCGTCGATGATGGAACCATTGACCGAAGCAGTGAGCCCACTCTTCTTTCGGGATCTCTTCAACGCCTTTTCCAAACGCAGCCACGGCATCTACAAGGTTTATAAAACGAATTCCTCTAAGTTTATCTTTCATTTTTGGAAATAAATAAAAGTCAGAAGGTACCAGGTCCGGACTGTATGGAGGATGAGTCACTAGCTCCACACCTTCGATAGACAAATATTCGATGGTCCGTCTGGCAGAGTGAGCTGGAGCGTTGTCGTGGTGGAGGATCCTGCTTCTTGGGCGCTGCTATCTAACATTTTCCAAGACAACTGGTAGAAAATGACTGACATACTAATCTGCAGTAACAGTGCTTTTATCTTCTAGAATGATTGTTGCGAAATGACCCATCCGTCGAAAGAATGAAGCAATCATTTTTTTCCACATTCATTGCGCAGATTGCCTTTTGATTTTGGGTTCGTAACAATATATCCAGCTTTCATCACTTGTGACGATGTCATATACAGCATTCGATTCACCCCCGTCATACTTTTCAAGCATGAGCGCCACCAATCCAAACGACGGTGTCTTTAATCTTCCGTCAAATTATGAAGTATCTATTTAGTACAAAGCTTTCTGATGCCTAAATGTTCATGTAAGACTTTTTGTATTTTACTCATACCAATGCAGAAAGCTGCCCGACTCACGTCATCTGCGGTATTCGCCGTAGAAGGACGTCCTTCTCGAGAATTCTCAGTGAGTTTGCTTCGACCACGTCTAAACTCATTAAACCAGTTGTAAACAGTGGCACGAGATGGGGCTTCGTAATGAAATGGCAATCAAAGTATATCGTAGCATTGTTGTTGAGTAAGACGTAAGAAAGTCGTAACAAATCCTTGATCGAAAATTTTCTCTAGTCAAATCCATTTCTATGCACGACAGACACTTTTTAAATTGCCGCCAATTTGTAAAAAGTCAGCGCCAAAAAATAAAACGATTAATTCCCTACGTAGTAGGGATGTGACATTGAGGAAAAAAAATCGATTAACAAATAATCGATTCTTCTCTACTCAATAAAAATCGATTAGAGAAAAATCGATTTTTCATACAAATAATCGATTTTTGTGCAAAAATCGATTTTTTTCTTATTGTATGTAAGAATGCCCCGCTGTTCTTTCTTATGCGTATGTTCCGGTAAGTGTGATGAGTTGAAATTTTTTAATAATTATCCTTTATCAATACAAATAATTAAAATTGAAATATCTGTTTGTAATGTCAAAATAATAGTTTTTTAAGTTCTTACAGTTATTTTTTTAATCCTTTGATGTCTAATCAATACTTAGAAATTAACACTTTCAGTGCCGGCGACACGCCTGGCGTGCTCTTCACATTTCCTCCAGCTGCTGAGAACACCCCTGGCGTGTCTACAATGTTTCGGCAATATTTATGCCATTATTCAGTATTATGTATTAAAAACAACAGTATAGCTTAAATATTTCAGAAGTTAACCAAATTTGAAGTGGCTCCTGTGCTACAATAATTTTTATATTCCACAAAAAAATGTTTTATATACTCGTACAATGCCGAGAACACGCTAACCGTGTTCAGCTGCATAGATTGTCAACCATGGCAACTTTTACTTAACTAAAAACGTTGATCTGCATAATATTTTTTTTAAAGAATCGGGTTAAAAGTTAACTATTTGATGCAAGAATTTTTCAATGATGGACATAATTTTTCCGTAAATAATATTTTTTTTTATACCTTTTGCACATTGAAATTTTGTTCAAACAAAAAAATAATCCGCAAAAGATCGACAGTAAGAAGCCACCGCAAGTATTTTACGACCTCTCTCCAAATAAGTAAGAGGTGCTTTTGGTGCTGGGAAAATGTTGTCAATTTCTGCCATAATTACAAAATTTGTATACCTTCTATATTATTTTGTGATATTTTTCTAAATTAAAACGAACTATACTAAGGTAAACCAATTTTTTTATAAACCCTAATCAAATTACCGATGTATGTAACTTCGGCATGTAAGTCATGAATAAAGCAAGAAGTTAATCACTTTTATCACAACCAAACAAACTGAAAAAGTGACAAATTAAAAAAGTAGACAGTCATGGGACTGCCGACAAAAGTGAAAACTTAAAACGACGTGTCGCGTCAACGAAGTTTTGAATAAAGGTTTTAGCTATTAAGAAAATTTATAACCCCTATAGTAGGCGCTATAATTTTTTTATTTTACCATATGAATTGTGCACACAATAAGTACTTTTTTTTATAATAATGAAGTTATTATAACATAATAACTTCACACATCTCACACACGGCCGTCTGATCCCAAACTAGGCAGAACCTGTACTATGATAACCAGACTGCTGATAAACGTACTTATATATTTCTAAATACATACATATTATAGATAAATTAAACCCAGACACAGAACAAATTATCGTGCTCATCACTCAATTATTTGTCCTGGGTGGGAATCAAACCCACGACCTCTGGCTTAGCAGTCAGGATTACTAACCACTACACCAACAGGGCAGTCATATTAAACTAATTATATTTTTAAACATTAATTAATAAGGAGTTGATAGAACTCAATGTTTAGATTAGCGCCCTCTAGTGGATCTATATATGTATTATTAGGGTGACGGTCACGAGTTCAGTGCTTTTCCCCATAGCAAAAGCGCACAACGTGCTTAAAGACGTTTTCAAAAAAAGTTATGATGATAATTATTCTGGTTGGTCATAATTTCATAAATAAATGAACCTAACCTAAAAAACTCATTCGATACTATCAATATAAATAACCAGCAAAAACACTACATTTCATCTGTTTTCTTACATACTTTGACTTATGAGAGTATTGAAAGTTTTTATTTGCATTATTTAATAATTAATTTGGCAATGAAGCTGCAACATTGTTTTATGTCACCTACCTGTATTTTTTGTGTTGCCAAAATGAAAATTTTTTCTTTCTTCTTTCTTTCTGTCTAATTATTAATGATCAATCACCCTTAGTGATGAATCTTCTTAAATAAACTGTTTACTCTGTACAAAGCATAGAAAGAAGGAAGTGCTGCCATGTAGATGCACAGATGGCGTTAAAAATTAATGTTTTATAAATAAGTGATTCACATCACGCTCCAGACTCAGTCAGTCCGGCGGGTTGCAGACGAAAAAATAAATCGACAGTGATCCAAAAATCGATTTCTAATAAATCGATTTTTGGAAATATTAAAATCGATTAAAAAAATCGATTTTTATAAAATTAATAATCAATTTTTTTAATAATCGATTATTTTTTAACATTACTATTACTACTTTACTTTACTTTACTTTAACATTACTATACATTTAACAACTACGTAGCGCCATGTCCATTTCTACTTATGTACATATAAAATTTAGATAATTAATCAGTTTGTTGTTTGGCGCCGACTCAAAATAAGTTTATACGAAATTTGATAATTTATGTAAATAAGCTCAATACTTAAGAAGTTTATTTATTTTTTGCTTTTTAGTTCTTTTCGTTAGTTTAATTTTTTGTTAAAAAGATTTCTGTCTTACTAAAGTTTAATCTAGTTAAAATAAAAACTTTCAGTATGACCCACGTAGATACTTATTACACTTTTGTATATTGAGACCCTATTTACACGAAAATACGAGTAGGTACATACATGTATTTAAAATATTTATATAATAGGATACATGCAGCAACAGAAGAAAGAAAGAAATTGATAAAAGGGGGAGCATTTAATAGCTAGACATCCTGTACAGTATAACCGTACAGGATTATTATAGAACTTAATAGAAGGTGTTGGGCAGTTGCAGGGAATTCGAATGCCTCAAGGATCTTGAGTATAGAAACAAATCGTTACTTAAGTTGCGTTAACTTTTTAAGTAGGTAAATACATTGTTTAGTTTTCTATTCTGTATCAAACAGCTGTTTTATTTAATATACAAAATAAAATACAGTAGGGCCTCTTTAATCCAGACTCCCGTTTATTCGGTTATTCGGTCCAGAAATACCACAGGCAACAATTTGTTCCACATATTGGTCGTGCGAGGCTAAAAGTTTCTAGAAAAGCGTACACTCCACAGTGTCCATTTGCCAAATGATGGGGATGGAAATTTTGTCGCCTTAAACGATAGTGAAAAGCTGGGGCTGGTATAAGTTCTAACAATTTTCGGAGCACTCCCCAAAATAAAAGCGATAGAGAATGCAGAGTGCAGCTACATGTCTACGCAACGCCAAGAGGTCAAGCCGATCCGAAATATCCTGATAGTCGACGATTCGAGTCGCTCTCCGTTGAATGCGGTCTAGAGGAAAAAAAAACATAGAAGAATTTGCACCCTGGGTTTCACTGATAATAATGATGAACCAGAACAAGATGATGTTCCTTTAGACAAGCTGTTCAACAGGTTGAGGGGGCAGAAGCTCAACAATGGGCTGCTCGTGGTGCCAAAAATAAATTATTAACTGATGAAGAAATCATGTGAGTGGCAATGTGTGAGAACCATGATGAGCAAGAGGATAATAAAAACATTGCAGTTCTCATCTTAAACACTGCATTAAAATGGGCTGAAAATAATGAATTTGAACGCCAGGAAGTTATGTTTCTTTGTTGACTTAGATACCGAGCCTTTGAAATGAAGTGCAAAAATTATAAGCAGCAGTTTTTTTTTAATATAATATTATAATTAATTATAAAATTATATAACATAATATCATTTTAAATGATATGAAACTTAGGTTGAACATGTGTTATTTATTACCATTAAAATATTGCATACTACAATCTGGAGGCCTCGGTAATCCGCAAAAGTCTTGGTTTTGCCTGTCCAGATTAGCGAGGGCCTACTGTATATTGTTTCAAATTGTTGTGTTTGAATTGTCAAATATTTCTAATTAGTTATACGATTCTCTATTGCATGAAATACAAAACATATTACAACCAAAAAACAACTTCCGCAGTCTTAGAACATAAGCAATGAGGTATAAAGAATAATATTAATGCAATGTTTTTTTATTGATTAAGTTTCTTTAGTATAAATGTAATAATTGCATGAATATAAGACATACAAAATAGATTAAGTGAATGCCACTTTACAACAACAGTAAGTAATTACACTCTGCACTGTACACATACAATTATCAAATAGGCTCTGCAGCAAATGAGTGGTGTATATTGATGTATTTTGGAATGAGTAAGAAAAAAGAAGTGTATATTTCAGAATATCCTAAAATACTTGAAAAATCTTCTGGTATGTGCTTCTTGCAGGTAGAACTCTCCTTATGCTTAAATAATCACTCGCTCATTTAGCCTAGTAATAATTTGAATATTATTGTTAATATGTTAAGGATGATCAGGGGAACTGCAAAAAAATATTTTACCATTAGGTTTTGCTCTCAACACTTTGTATGCATACAAACATTGACATTTATAATATTTGAGGGATTTTTTCTCTATAATGCTTAGATGAAACAGAAAATTTGGCATTTTTGATATAATGATGATAATTTATTGAATTTTTTATAACAGATGTTTTATAAAATGTAGAAAAACTACAATCTTTGTCTTAAAAATACTTACTTCTGGTAACTGTTCTGATAGATCTGACTAAATTTAGAATCTGAAATTTAACTGATGAGTGATCCTCAAATCCTTGGTTTTGACCATTAGCGCCCCAGCCCACTGAAAAAAGTTCAAAACCATATAGAACTCGCTCCTCCTCAGACTTATGATTTCATTAGCGAATTGCAGTTAAGTACAGGAAAATTAAAATGAGTTTTAAAATAATTTAAATTTGTTTGTTGTGTAGGTTATCTTACTTTTTTGCATAAATCTTTCTTCATGGAGAACACAAACTGCATTTAAGCAGAGCAGTGACGCCTCAAATAAATTCCATAAGGTCAACATATTGATAAATTAGACAAATCTTAAATTATTTTCGGAAATCTGTGCATTTGTTATGACAGATGACAGAAAGTTTGAGAATGGTCAGCAGTGACAATAAAAAGCGTGTGACATGACTGACTGACAAGACATATACACGCAAGTACTGTTGCCAGTTGCCAACTATACTTCTATAATTTTTTTTTTTAAATATTTATTAAATCATTGATTATCCGGGCTACTTGTTAAACGAAGAATATAATAGATAAACAGTTGAAGAATATGTAATAGAAAGATAATAAATTTTTTAACTAACCTAATACTCTTCAATTTAGTCTTGGTCATTATCGGTCATCCGTAAATTACTCACAACTCACACGACTTAATTTTTAGACCCCCTTTCGTCATAGTAACGGATGGTCACATTAATTTGTGAGATTGCAAAATATGTGAAGTGAATTTATTCATATTTTTTTGTCGAGGATGAGGAATAAACTCCGATCACTTAATTTTACTCCCCATATTTTTCTCATACCGGGCGCCTTATATGAAAATCATTTCTTAAGGATTAAACTCCAAAAATTGCATCTAAATCAGTCCATCAGACACACAGATACATATTATGGAGGCCATACACGTAAGGGTTTGCATGATGGTTTTAGCCTTGCAAGCATAACCGACAGGCAAACTCTAGCGTGTATGTAAATAAAACTGTACAGTTTTATCATAGTTACCGTATAGGGGACCGTGGGGTACACTGAAAGTTTTGCGTAAGTCATTAAATTAAAACAATTTACATGTAAAATAATATATTTAATGCTTTTCGAAATATTCTCCATTACATTTTAAACACTTTTTTATTTGGTAAAACCATTTTTGAAAACATGAGGAGTACGACTGAATAACCTAATTGGATCGAAAAAATCTGCCGTTTAATGTACTCTGGCCAATTTTTAACCCCCTGTAGCGAAAAGAGGGATGTTATAAGTTTTGTGTGTCTTATACCCTAGCGTGTATGTAAATAAAACTGTACAGTTTTATCACATACACGCTAGGGTTTGCCTGTTGGTTATGCATGCAAGGCTAAAACCATCATGCAAACTCTTACGTGTATGGCCTCCATAAGACACACAAAACTTATAACACCCCTCTTTTGCTACGGGGTTAAAAATTAGGCGGAATACAATAAACGGCAGATTTTTTCGATCCAATTAGGTTATTCGGTCGTACTCCTCATGTTTTAAAAAATGGTTTTACCAAAGAGATCAGTGTAGCAGTGTACCCCACGGTCTCCACCCACGTATTATCTATGAACGCAAGTAATAGTGTTTGTTTTCTCTAAGTACTCTTTGATGAACGCGACTGATAATTTATAATTTGGCATGTTTATTTATTACGAACCGGATGTTTTTAATTCTCACCATCTGAAAAATATTGGTTGGTCAAAGAATTACATGTGTTTGCCAAAAATTGATTGATCAATTTGTTATAAAACGATAATTTTAAGTAAAGAAAGTTGAATATATAAAATAATGTCAAATGTAAAGCAAGTACCGGATGTATCTTCGGAAATGAATCAAGTTACTTCTGAAAAATGTAGTTCTTCAGAAGATATCGCATTGGCGACGAATCAGGACACTAAAAGAAGAAGCAAGAGAATTAAATCTCAAATTGAAGGTAGACTCATGCCTAATTACCATTATTGATAGGTTGTTCAGTTCAGATGATTATTTACATTTTTCGCGCGTTAAAGAAAAAAAAAGTTTTTTTTCTTAACGCGCTTTCGGCTATATGGTATTCCAAATTTATATGGTATATATATATATATTTAAATTGCAATGGAGAGCTCATTTTAGTATTTAATATGTTAAGGTTTAGGGGTAGCATGGGTAGCAGAGACATCTTCAACAATTATCAACATATTTCAATCAATTTTAACAAAATCTTAACAAATTATACACCTAAACCTTCCTCATGAATCACTGTCTATTAGTGAAAACTGCATTTAAATCATATAGATCATTGCTGACATTATAGAACTACAGTGAGTAACCATCTATTAAACTATAGTTGACCCTTACTCAAATTCATACCGATGTAATTTAGAAGTAACTATTAGTCATTATTATGATAATGGTTAATTACCTATTTATTATTTTGACACGTTAATATTTAAATGTATTATTTAAATTATCTTCTATGCATAAACTATTTGTCATGTTTTCAATCACACTATATTGAAAAAAAATTGAAATTCCGTTATGTATCTTGAATTTAAAATATTTGTATGCTACATGGCAAAACATAGTGCACCTACTCCATACTGTGACACCTCACATATCATTGTAACCCCGCCTATGTTTACAAATACTGGCCTGTCCTGTGGACTGGCCTGTTGGTCTAGTGGTTAGTGACCCTAACTGCTGAGCCAGAGGTTGTGGGTTCGATTCCCATCTGAGTCTGGGTGTTCTTTGTGTCTGTTGTTTGTATGTTTGTAAAGTCCCCTGCGACACAGGAGTAATTCCTAATGCGGGAGTTGTTAAAAAAACAAATAAGAAAAAAAAAAAAAAAAAATAAGGCTTTCTGATTCTGATTCTTAGTTACCAATATTTACCTCTTCTCTGAATGGGAAAGATTGAACTTGTCAAGTTCAAGTTTTAGTTGACATATTGTGCATTCCCAGTATCCCAATCTGATAGGACAGTAGAAGTAATATGAATGATTTGCAATATGCAGCATTCCTGTGATAAAGAATATAAAATTTGTTGTGAAACATTACAAAAACACACTGACACATCCATTGTTTGGAATCATAAAACAATACCTAATAATCCATCACAATCAATTTCAGGTAGGACTCCTACAGCTAACTCTACAAACATTTCAGAAGAAAACATTACTGATGATAATGATATGGAAACCATTGAGATTGTGATAAATGCAGAAAGGGAAGATAATGAACTTAATAAATTCCTTTCCAGTTTGAGTAAGTCTCCGGAGACTACTAAATCAGATACTGCAAATTTTAAAGAGCCACAAATGATAACTGCTTCTAAAGGTAAAGGAAAGAAAACACGAAGTACTGGAAAAACAGATGATTTAAATATCACAACATCACCTAACTTAATAAGCCCAGAAAATATCTCCGATACTGACAATTTGCCTACTGTTCCCCAACCATCTACTTCTGCAAATGTTATTCCTGGATCATTGAATGTTGATTCAAATTTAAAAACAGAACCTTCCACTTCTCAAAATAAAATAAAACCAGAAATGACAAATGATGAAAACTTATTCTCTGATTCTGAGCCCACCTCTAGTAATCTTACTAATGAGCCTGAAGGAATTTTTAACAGGAAGCGTGTAAATCTCTATGCCCCTGACACTGGTCCTCAGATGTATCATGCAAAGGGCAATCTCGTGACTCGCCCCATTATAGCAAAAAATCTACCAAAAGTATTTCAGTACTTACCAATATATGGAAAGCCGTGCCCTAATACCACCATAGAAGAGTTTTACACAAATAAAGTCAGAGAGTTTGTTGGTTGTGACCTCAATGATGAAGAATTTGAGGATTTAGAAAATTACTGCAGGTGAGATTCAAATACAAATTATTATTTGGGACTATTATAATAATAATTATAATACATATTTCTAAACTTTACATGGTAGAAGTTATGATGATAAGCAGAAGCAATTGTCGCCATTGGTATTTCCGGACCGAAACAACCTTCAAACCTTCAAGAAAAGAGCGTACTCCCATCTCAAAGGCCGGCAATGCACTTGTGTCTCTTGAGTTACAGGTGTCCATGGGCGACGGTAGGCACGTATCTTAAAAAAAAAAAAGAAGTTGCAGAAGTAACTTGTATCTTCTTGCCCTTTTCCCAATTTTATTTGGGGTTGGCGCATTATGTTTTCTTCTTCCATTCTATTAAAAGTCTAAAGTCTCCAGTCCTATAATTATTTTTTTCAGCCCAGAGCTCTTAAAAACCGGTAACGAAATAAAGATGCAAACCACAGTTCCGGTGATGGGATTGTTGAATTCTAGCATACTGCACAACAACTCTACACCAGACGTGAGCAGTGATCCTCCTAACCTGATTACTCTTAAGAAGTTCAAGCTCAGGTTAGAGAAGGACAGCAAAGGACTTTATATTAAGAAACTCAAGTACAGAGGGGTTAGAATATTACCATCTACCCAAGTGAGTAGCTCATACTACCTACTTTATTTTATCTTCATGTGTAAAACTGTGTCATGGGTACCTGGCTGAGGTCTGGATCTAGTCCACACTTAACTACTTTGAGATGAAGGGGATAGGGGGTAGAAGTATTTTTAAGTAGACATTTTTGAACTATCATAAACTTTTCTATTATGAAGTGTCCGCTATTAGTTTGTTTTTGTTTCTATTCATAACATCTGACACCTGAAACGAATGTCGCTTGACAAAGGGCTCCTGTCGGATCCGACATTAGTTTGGGCATCATTAGCTGGCAGGGAAGAGATCTACAACATCAGTGGCATGTCCAACTGCACTGCAGCCACTTTCCTTCAACTAACTTCACTCTTGGGTAAGGCAACGGACTTGTGAAGCTTACAACAGTCGCTGGGCGAACATACCTGGCTGCAGATAGTCCAAACTGGTGTTGATGGAGGTCTCACCACACTTGATTTGCAGACTGCTCAGTCACAACCAATTCAACATCCGGATAATTGTAGGAACTATTTCGGACCCTTAATCTTTTCGGAAGGAGCTAGACTGGAACCTAACTAGCGATATCTGAACGCATAACTGACCGACTATGAGTCTAAATGCGAAAACAGAGTAATATACCAATATACTAATAACGAAAACGAAGTATACACATTCAGATAAATGTCTAAAGTAGTAGTCGAGGTGATCACTAAAATAGATTCGTCATCCGTGCATTACTCACAGCAATGTCAGCCACCTCTAAACTCTACCCGCCATCAGAAACACAATACGCTTTTAGTAGTGCCGTTTAATTGTCAATGACGTGAGTGGAGAAGGATCGAGAAATAGCATTAAAGTATGAAATAGTATTATTCTCTCTTTATTTCCAGGAACACAATCATGAGGAGTCAAATCCTTCTACGTCATCTTTAGAAGCTGATGAGGAGCTGGAACCTGGCATGGACATCCTATACCGGGTCAGGGTCTACAGGCCGTATGCATACAACATGATAAGAGACAGATATGTATGTGTCTACATTTTTTTTCATACAAAAGATAGTTCTCATGTAGGGATAACGAACCTACAATGCAATTGCTTTTTAACCCATAAACTAAAAGCGTGAAAGCTTAACAAACAAACTCATATTCACATCTATCTATGAGCCTATGCAGCCTGAAATAAATGATTATTATTAACTAATATTGCACACATTTGATAGGTTGTCAGGGGTAAGGAAAACAACCTTATATTCATAAAAAAGGAATTGCCCCCGAAGAATATATTGATTGACAAAACCCACATACATTAACTTGACCGAAGTTTATAATATGAGGTTTGGTTCCTCTGTGATACAGAAGACTCACTCCACAAAATTATTTAAATAAATAGCGACTCTTACTTCGATGCAATAGTGCAATCTCATCGAAGTTAGCTCTTATCTCTGTTGACGCCGTTAGGGTTGTTTTCTTTTAAATAATGACTAATCTGAATATTTAATTACCAGTTATTTGCCTATACTAAGCGGCTGAATACGATGCATTATGCTTTTGCTTTTATTTTAGTTAAGTAATATCTTAAGCGACTTCGGACGACGTGGATTGAATATCGAGTTGTCGTGCCCGCCGACCGGTGGTTGTCCACTGAATTGGATAGATGCCTATGTTTAAAATAAATTATTAACTTAAAATAGTGTTTTTTGTTTTTTAATTGTGGAAACCTCACGGGTGGTCACCCCATCGGGCTGAGCGATAGGGTGGTATGACGGATTCGAATCGATCGATATATATTACCATATGGTGTTCCGTCGCAGTTCATATTGCCAAGGTCTCAGGTGTACCTTTGAAAGGAAATCCTCGTGAATCCTGGCAGACTCGGCCGCTCGCTACACGACAGGCGGGTCCGCTTCTGCGGCGGGCGGGCGTCGGCTAACCCAGTTATGCGCGCCCGGCGAGCGCTCGCGGAGGCCGAAGATCGACTCGAACGCTCCGGCACCCGGTGCGTTTACTGCGGGGCACTAGTTCTCTCCTGTTCGCTTTCGGTGAAATAAAATAGTGTGAAACTTGTCCAGTTTCACTTTAACGTTATTAATTAATTTTAAATTCGTCAGACAAGAGTAGTGCGTGACATTAGATACGTTGTGTGTCGTGCGTCAGACCCGGTCGCGCCACTCGGTGTTCTGCTGCGACGTGGTGGTGGCGGGGCGGCGGCGCGTGGCGGCGCTGCGCGACCGCTTCGTGTGCCACAACGACTTCGACCTCCGCGTCGACGTGTCGCGCCACCCCGACATGCTGCCCGCCGCCAAGGCCAAGGTACAGCCACTACAGAGCTTTGAGAGGACAAAGAGTCTGTGAAGATGGCGGTCTTTAAGTAATACATGTCATCGTTTATAATCTATTGATCTTAGTGCATTCTTATGCAATCAAAGAACTGTTTTCCTTATTTCTTATGTTGAACTGGCGACTTAGTTGTTCATTATTTGAGCAGGAAATCCAATATTGGATAGTTTTGTCTGTTACAATAAAAACTTTCGTGGGTGGTATTCATACTTACCAAAAACTATACGGTTTTACTCACGTTTGTATGACACCGTCGCGGCAGGACGCTTCACTCCTTGAGAAAGGGCCCCGGGCGGGTCCGAAACTAGTCGGGCATCCCCGAAATACAAAAGTGAGTAAAACCGTATAGTTTTTAATACATAAGTTTTGTCAGTATATTATTTTCCGTCACATGGACTACCTCACATAATATATTTAAAAAAAACTTAGCCATTGGTAATACATATACCTGTACGGTCAAAGTCAAAAACCCTAAAAATTACAATAAACAGGAAAGGCACATCAAACTCAAAAACTTCTCAAAAATAAAAAATACCATTTAATTTGTTTCCAGGAAGTATTCCCATCGGGTTTCCTGTTCATTAACAACGTGTTCTACGTGGACACGCGCGAGGGCTGCATCGACTACAGCGCGCCCATCCGCGAGTGGGCCGAGAAGCGCAACCTGGGCCACTTCCCCAAGAGGGACATGTGCCAGGTGCGTCTGGACCAACTCGTGATCAAGTTGGGCTACCCTGAGGTGAGTGCTCTAAAAGTGCAACCCTTTCTACCCAAATTATAATTGTAAGTGATGTGTAAAAAAAGTGAAATTATGAATATCGACGCCTCCAAACTCACATTTTACACGGGAACTAAAGATAGACAATTTGAAGCAATAATTTTTGTTTGTTGCCCTGAATCTCAGCCAGCAGAATTTTGTTGTGCGATGTGAGGACCAGCGTTTTGCTGCTGCAAAACTGCTGCCTGCTTGTTTGACAGCGAACTTGTTGAAATTCTTCACTGTGCTATTCTGCAGTCATTACTACGCCAGGTATATACAAGAAATACTTCATGAAAGAATAACGGAACTGTAATTATTGTAAACTTGCTATCCCGCCGAGCAACTGATTTAGAAATGAAATTTTAAAGCTATTTTAAAATTATAAATAGGTAGAAATATATCGATAAACATACTGGCCAGTATCAAATACTTATAGGAAATTTTATAGGTTAGGACCTAATATTTTATTTGAAATAGTCATATCAAGAAATGGATAAAATAAACAAAAGTAATCGACGAACTTTGCAAGAAAATATCGATACTTTTTCCATAGGTCCGTATCAGACAGTATGCAGTATAAGATTTTGGACTTTTTTGCTATGACATTATGATTTAATTTCCAGGTGTACGTCCACCAAGGCAACTGTGAACACGTATTCGTATTCTCCGAGGTGCGTCTCCTAAACGCCAACGACCCTCTGCGCTTATCCAACTACCCTTTCTCCACGGCCATCGGCCAGAACCAGACCGTGTACTGCACTACCTGCGCGGAGTTCAGCGCCAAGTGGATCGTGGTCGGCAGTGACCGAGTGCCCTTCGACCCTGGATTCTTCTGCGACACCTGCTTTAAGCAGTACATGTATAAGGATGGACAGAAGATTGGGGATTTCAAAGCGTACCGATATAGAGGAAACGCTTTGAATGTGTTGAAGCCTCTGTAGTCGTAGGTCAGTATTTAAAAATGAACTAATGGAGTAATCACATGGTCACTGTTAATATGGCATAGTTGTTTTACAATAATAAAGAAAGAAGACCATGGATGGCGGAATAGTTAAAGTCGGCTCACCACTACGCCGTGTCGGGTGTTGTGGATTCGATTCCCACACCGGACAAAAATTTGTGTTACCAACAAATAGTTCTTTGTGTTCGTTTGTTTGTATATTTGTAGTCTCCCGTGACACAGATATGATTTCCAGTGCGGAAGTTGCCTTTTGAAAAGGTAATAAAAGAACTGTTACTGTACATAATTTGTTACATCTATACTAATATTATAAAGCTGAAGAGTTTGTTTGTTTGAGGTTGAGGAAGGCTATAGGCTATATAATATCATGCTACGACTAATAGGAGCGGAGCAGTGATCATAAACGCAGGTGAAATTGCGGGGACAGCTAGTTCTCGTATAAGTTACTGTCAAAAATATAGTAGAATTGTTGTATTTACAGGAATTATGGAAATATGAATGTGATGAAGTGATTATGATAGATTCACATGCGTCATGTTAAGATGACGACTAACAAGACACAGGGTGTATCTAACGTTGCGACACTTGCATCATGCGCGTGTCGCGTACCTCTAGAGCGTTACAATAGGAAGTTTTGAAAAAAAAACTATTCTAAAAGTTATATCCGTTTGAATTTCCAGGTATGATCACTTCCACTTCGAACATTTTTATTCACTCCGTTATTGTTTTAAATGTATAAAAACGAACATGCATAATAATGAAACTAGTCGGACATCCCCGAAATATACACGTGAGGGAAACGTATGTCCTAATTAATAATTTTTAAAGTTAGTTTTTATGGATTTTCTCAGAGGAGTGAATAATTCCAAAATAATAAAACATATTTGATTTAAAAAAATAACTTCCCTTAGAAGCAAGTGTCGCATTGTCAGATACAATATTTTAAGCTCAAATAAATTAGTTCTAAAAATAAATATCGTCGTATCGTAAACAGATTTTATAGTATATATATATATATATATATATATATATATATATATACTATAAAATCTGTTATGTATATATATACTGTTTTCTTCCGAGTCAGAAGTATTTTTAACTTAAATAATTAGTTTAATTTAGTTTATTTGTAAGGTTATTTGTTACATTCATTACAAGTAATAAGCAAGAAAAGTAATGTTTTGCACAAAAGTTATTTAAAGTAAAATTTTGTTTGTCCATGCTGAGTAAGGGCCTGAACACTGAACAGTCTATCTGTATTATCGACGAATAAAACTGCAGTCGACTGGCCGTTTCGTTGCTGGTATTATGTAATAAATTGCATTCAAACGGTAATTTTGCAGCTAGCGTGCAGTTGTAATGTTGTTAGTAGAAGTTAACATACATTAAGTACAATTTTTATAACTTAGTTTCATGTTATTTAATCTTGTATGTACGCCTATCACAAATAAGTATACTTCATTATTTCATAGAATACCCAGGCATTCCAAGTATATTATTGACGTAGACCAGACACAACACCCCAGGTGTCGTGTAAGAAGATTTTCTTTTAACTATTAAAAGTGTAACCAAAGATATTTGTGTAAATATTTTGACATAATTGTGACTAAACTGTAACCAAATGCAGGCGTATTCTTTTTAAATTATTGCTATTGCCATAGTCTATAGATAGTATCGTGATATTAGTGGCCTTAAAAATCAGGCGTACTATCGATAGTCCTAAGAAAAATATCGACGTTTTTAGTACTATCGATAATATTTATTACAATATTATCGATAGTATGATACTTCGATCTCTAGCATTATTTTCTTAATGTTGTCTATCGACACTATTGAAAATGTCGATATTTTCGATAGCACTATCGAAATTAGTTCTACTCGTGAACGGGTGCTGCTTGGGGTGACTGGTCGGCCTAGTCAGCGATGCTTTAGCCTATACTATTATTTTGGTTCGATCAACTGCAACTCTAGCCTCTTAATCCAGTCACGAATTATTTTTAACAGTAGATTTTGCAACTGAATGAAGGTAGATGTGCACCTTGAATGATTTCTATATTTAATAGGTTCAAACCTTCAACGGTATCACTGAGTGATTTTTATTTTTTAGTACGTTAGCTTTTGGAGCATTTCAATAAAATGAAATTCAGGTGGCATCAGCTTGCATCCTGTTTACCTCTCGTGTAACACTAACACTATTGTACCTGAAGATCTGACTTTTAAAAAGAGTGGCCATGAGTTTCTTTGCCAGTATTCTTCTCATAAGGCCCTACGCATTTTGGAAACTGGAAGTTATAGATCGACACAAACAGGCAGTATTTTGGTGTTTTTCACCTAATTTACCTTGACAATCCAGTACATGCTGTGGCGTCTGTTTGTGCCGATCTATGATTTTAACTCTAGCTTCAATTTAACGTTCATAAATGTCACTTAGTGTCTTAATTGAATAAATGATTTTGAATCGAATTGAATCGAAATAGTTACTATTTTTCAAGGTCAACTATCGATAAGGAAACTATCGCCATCGCAACAACATTATTTTGAATGATGATATTTTGACACCTGATAAGTAATGTATATACTACCTACTAAATATAGCTATCATTGTCTCAATCTCAGTTCATACATATTTGTGAGTGAGGTTACCGAAGGCCCTAACCCTTCCCTCCCACTTCCTCTCACAGTCTTCCCCTACTCTCCTACTCCCCTCTTAAACGACGCCAACGCACTTGTGACTCTTGAGTTACAGGTGCCCATGGGTGGCGGTAGTCATGTACCATCAGGTGACCCGCCTGCTCGTTTGCTCCTTATACCATAAAAAAAAAATACAGTTGTAAATAAACCTGTTTCTTATATAATTTTTTTTTATTACGGTTTCCTCTATGGTAAGGATGACTAGCTATGTCAATGGTATAATTTACTTTGGCTATACATTCTTCCTTTAATTTTTCTCTAACTATAGGCCGGGCTCGATCTGACGTCAATCAGGAAGTCGTGGGTTCGATTCCCGTTCGGTGTAAATATTTGAATACATGAATATGTTTATCTGCATTGTTCTAGGTGTTTCTATGAATAATGTGTATGTATTTACAAATCGGTCCTGAGAGTCTTGAGAGGAAGAAGTGTTTAAAAAATCTCTATTTAACCTTTCGGGGCAAGATGGTAAAAGAAGCTATTGTTACGGAATATTTTACAAGTGAGAATGTGCATCTTCCAATGACGAGTGATGAAAATTTCAGGGTAAAATTCAAAGCATTATGTAAAGCAAGTATGATTTTTGAAGTGAAAACTTCTTTAGGCACATTGGGCACTTTCGGTATGAGGAAAAACCACAGCTCGCGTGACCGTCACGCTCAGATGACGTTTATTGTCATTATGACATATGTTGTCATGATGACATATGTTGTCATGATGACATATAGATGTGTGTATATCTGTTTTCACTTCTGACGACGACGTTCTTTTTTTTAATTATCTAATAATAGTTATTATAATAGTATAATCTAAATAATTATCTTTTAAAAAATGAAATCTTTGGTGTTATGTCCAAGTATGAGTATTAGTGTTACTGATCAGTTTCTTAAGTATGAAACAGAGAAAGAGATATTGAAAAATCTAATTTAAGAATAATTTAATTTCAAATAAGAATCCATGATGGGTAGGGTGGTCAACAATGGACAAAAACGTCCTTACGTAATTAATGAATGGCCCCTAACTATCTTGGGGTCTAGAAAGCACTGTGTAATATGACTAGAACTTTATCAGGAAAAGAGTTGTTAGCCTTAAATATAATACTCCCGTCTCCTTGGAGATATAAAACCGCAAAGTTACATTGGCCGCTAATAAGAGTGCAGAGTAGAGCATGACGTCAGAGTTAGCGTGTTGAGCCTGATTGATACATTTATCTGAGATCAGCAGCTGATTGGCCAATCAACGTGGCGCCCGCGTTGTTCTTACACCGACATTTTATTTATTAGTTAACTTCGCTATTTATTGTGAGAAGGTAGGTAAGTGATGTAACTCTGTAGGCGCTTTTCAACGAAGCATGCGGGGTGTCTTGAAAATAATTATAAAACTTTTTATGAAGATAATAATGCAATGCAATTTTCAACCTTATTTAGTATATGGCAAAGTTCTCAGTGATTCTATTAGAAACAAATACAAACTTTTTTTATGCGAGGTATTTTATTTATAACAAAACTGTTATCTGATTTATTATGAAGACTAGATTTACTTACGCTTCTTTGCGATATATTTATTAATTATTTATTTATTAAAACTTTTTGCACAAGGCATTCTCTACCGTCTATCTATCAGTCCACCTTTGGGTGATGCAGAGAAAAGAAGATATACAGTTAAAGCTACCGATAAAGTTAATATTTCATAAGAGAGAGGGATGACATGAATGAAACTATGGGTAGTTAATACCAAGGGTGTTGATGGAAAGTCCAGACTTTTCTGAAAATAATATTATCTACGTATTTACGGAAATTAACGCGATCACGAAAAGGTATTACATACCTCTAAATTGCCTGACGTTTTTCTGAAAATGCCTGCATAAAAAAATAAAAACAAAATCATCGAAATTGACATGAAAATTCATGAAATGTATTTTAGAAATATGCACCTACACCAGGAAAAGTCTATATAAAAAGGTTACACATAACGCTCCTAAAATTTGCCCACACCTTTCTGTAACACCTGTATAATTATCTATAGAATATTGTATTCTATTACATATAAAGAAACGAGAAAAAAAAAAATTTAAAACTTAATCTATACTAGCCTAGTCCTAGATTCTGGTTTATTTTTGTACATCTGGTTGCCAGTGCGCAAAGGCCTCCTCTAACCACTCCCATTCATGTCTTTCTTGAGCCACTCTGTTTCATGTCACGCCTGCCACTAGTCCAATGTCGTCGTTCCACCTTTATTGTCGTCTGACTCTTCTCCTTTTCCCCCTATCTATAGTATAAACGCTTAGAGATAGAATTACATGGCGGCTAAACAACTCTGCTAGCGGTGTGCTTTACTTTGATACGGTGGTCGGTACTCTAAGGGAGGTGAAGATATGGTAACATGACGCGAGTGTTTCTAGGCCAATAAATCGTTTACAATCAGAAAATCCGAGAACTGATTTCCGAAAAATATCTTTAAAACATTGCAAAATACATTTTGGGAACCACCGTTTTTTAGGAATTTAAACAATGAAGTAACTCTTATATTCTAATAAGAGCTGGTTTTCCTACAACATGAATATATTGTTTTCAGAATAATTATTAGAACATTTAGGACACTGGCTGGGGCGAGAGATGTAATCAAAGAGTTGAGATATCAGTTTATCAGCTAGTACCTACCAACAAAGGTATCTAATAATATCATCGTGTTCCTTCCATCACGTAGGCGAAGGAAAGATTATCTCAGCGTGAGCCTACTCCATCATCATTAGCTACATTTAATCGGATAGTCAAGAATCACACGATTTAGGTCTAGGATGGACAAGTGCATTTGAACTGGGACAGATTCGAATTAACTGAGAACGTACGTAGATATGTGAATATGTGTTGTTAAGATTTCCAAGAAGCGTTATTGTTTCTTTTACTATTAATGACATGAAAGAATACGTAGGTACCTAAAAGAATTTCATCGTTTCATGATTCGTATTTAGTCAGTTTTCAAGAGGAGACTACTAAATTACAAGGATTTTTTCGTCGTGCGAGAGCCATGCTTCGGCACGTATGAGCCGGCTCGACCGGAGTGATACCACGGCCTCACAGAAAACCGGCGGTGAAATAATGCTTGCATTGCTTTTCGCCGAGTGAGTGAGGTTACCGGAGCCCTAACCCTTACCTCCCCCCCTCTCCCCTGTTCCATCCTTCCCCTACTCTCACCTTAAAGACTGACAACGCACTTGTGACTCTTGAGATGCAGGTGCCCTTGGGCGGCGGTAGTCATTTACCATCAGGTGCCCCGTCTGCTCGTATACTCCCCCTATACCATTGTATGTCATTGAATCTAAGCAAGAAATTGTTGACTGCATGACAAATTTGTTTACAGTAATAGGTGGAAGATGGAGAAACTTTGCATAATTAGAACACCTTTGTACTTACCCATTTTTGCAAATAAAGAAATTGAATTGATAAACGCTGAGCATTAGCGGTAAAAAAAGCAATCGCTGTCTGACATTGGTGGTGTTTCGAGTGGATCCTAAGCCTTTCTCGTCTGTCGTTTAGAAATATTACCTAATAAGAGTATTGGAAATGAATTATCATTTCTCATGTTAAAAAAAAACATCGTCACAAAAGCAACACCAGTGAGAGTTAGTTCACTATAATATTTTGATGGCATGACCCCATGAAATTCACTTTTAAGAAGTATTTTAAGAAGCAGACTGTCGTCTGTAATATTTAGACAACACATGGCTCACACCCTAATTTGATGCCATTATAAATCGTTGTCGATTAACAGTAGGCAATGCTGTTTTTATTTTTTTTTGTCTGGGAGTGCCTGGTACAATATGATAGGCAATAAGTAGAACACCATCAGATTATTAGATTCAGTTTTGACGTGAAACAGGGTACATAATGATGTTCTGTGTAGGTACTCTTATGCTTAAAAGAACAAAAGATAGAACTATAAAGCCGTCACATATAACGACTCGCTATGAGTGTGTTCCGTAAATATGGTATTCTTGTTGTCCGTTTCCCGCAAGAGTACAGAGACTTAGAACTTTGTAAACAAGACTGTTAGGAGTGAGTCTTTGACATAAGATGAGATGAGATGTTTTATATGCATAGGTATGCATATAAAACATATTCTTTAATCCATATATATAACATATTTCTTTAATCCATCTATTATTATATTTATATATAAATTCAAGTCAATGTCTGTATGTTTGTCTTCTATGCGTTCCGAAACCATTGATCAGATTCTGATGAAAGTTTGGTAGAGTTTTCTGGAGACGCATGCGAGGGATCCTGGCCCAAAACATTTATATAAAATAAAATGACATTGTAACGCATGCCGGGTGCAGCTAGTATCTTATACACCAGCCAGCAGTTATTCGGCTAGCCTTCGTTAGATCATAAATTTTTTCAAAAAAGTTTTTAGTGATAAATTAAGTTCACAATTTTTTTCTAGATAAATGCAGACATTAACAAAAACCGTATTTGAAACCGTACACTTGTTTTCAAGATTGCAACGATTAGCTATCTATTTTAAATAACCGTATGTCGTACTTATTATGTAGGTAGGTATAGGGTAGGTATTGGTTACGGCCGAGGACTGTCATCTATCACCGAGTCTGAGCTTGTGTTGCTTGTCTCCCTTTAAGATAGCGTCAAGTTAGAAATCGCAGTAGGCAAGACCTATTGGGAACATGAGGGTATTGTCGCACCGCGGCAGATCCAGTTCTCCCGGCAAATCATCTGATATTGGCGATGACACGTGGTTTGAGTCGGTACGATTTTTGCTATTCGACCCGGTTACAGTATCACTTGTTGTATTATTATAAATAAAATCATTACTTATAATTTGTCTATGATAAAAATTGTCACTTTGGCTACCTATTGTTTCTATACTCAAAAAAATGATTTGGATTGTAATGAATGATTTTGTATTCTTCATTACTTTACAGCCAAGTCGTTGCCTTGCCTGCCATGCCTTGGATAGGGGCAAAACACATGTCGAAGTATTACTTAATTCCAGCGGAATGCGTATTACAGGATTGGAGGCATTTAGGTACCTACCTGTCACACCTAGTATCGAGAGGTTTATTATCGTTGGATGTTGTAATCGTTGGGGTTTACAAATCGAGGTTGATTGCTTCTTTTTCCGAAATTACTTAAACATGGATTTCAGTAAACATCAGTCTTTAGATGTTATGTAAATAATATTATTATGAGTGCATTGCTAGGCTATGTCCGTCTTAGAGCTAAGCCGTAGGTCTCGGTCATCAAATCATCCTATTAACACGACCACATCGACTGACATTCAATTAAATGTAGTTCAAGTATCGGCGAAGATTTCATAGCTGTCACATAAGAAGATATTTTTATTCTCTGTAGGTGTAAGCAGTACAAATTGTATGGAAAATTGCAAAATGAGTTGGTACACATCGGGCTTATCACCTGTTGGTAGTTATGTCATCAGTTGCATCTTAGTTCCGCGGGGGCGCCGCATGTCTGTCAGAGAGGAGAATGGAGGTGTCACGTGGATGCATGAGTAGGAGTCTAGGGACGTCACGTGTCATATCTTCCATTTTGAAAAGACAACTTAAACAATTTTTTACTTTTTTTCAGATGGGTTTTATGTTTTAAGTTTTTTGTTTTTTTTTTTAAGCTGTGACGGGTGGAGAGAGGTTCTTTGTATGCAAGGTAGTAGAAGCACCTGCATTTATAGAAGATCATATATAAGTAATCTGGTTTTGTGTTGCTTGTAGTAAATAGTAATTAGAAAAAAACGCCTTTTAATAGGGATGGTGTAAGATGATCGTAAATGCTCGAGTGACAACCCTAAGTGGGAGTAAGGAAGCGTCATAACGTAGAGCAATCGCTCTTACTATCAGCAGGACAACAATTCTCACCCTGTCTGCTACTCGGGAAGAGAATTATTTGTACTCTTTTTTCGGAAATTTAGATAACTTAAAGTTTATACATACTAGTGCTCAAAAGTATTATATATTAAAAAAAAAAAAGTGAAAGCAGTTACAGAAGTTACAGGGGTCCAGTAGATAGCGTGGATCTGACAATGGAACGCTTAGATAAATCACTGAAAGGGTAAAGACTGTAGCATCAGTACCAAATTTTTTTTTTAAAAAAAAAAAAACTACCCGTTTAAAAGTTATGACCGTTCGAATCACCTCCGTATCTCATGAAAGCAGGTGGAATGTGAAAAGTTTTAAAATCCATAAATTCTAACACTACATAATTTTTTAACTTGCTAGATGGGCATTTCACGTGAAGTGGACAACGAAAAAAAAGTGAGGTTCCGAAATGGTTCCAAATTTTATTTTCGTGGTCCGCTTCACGTGAAATGCCCCGAGTCAGGCTCGTCCAGTGATAAGTAAATCTTCCATTGTCCGATACACCCTGCATGTTGATCTGTTACGGTACGGAACGTAGATACAATAACATATCATATTTTATACTGGAAGTGAATAGCTCGATTCATGTTACAAATAGTTTTAAAATTTTATGAAATATTGTCAAAATTCGACAACCAAGCGAACTCCAGTGCGAACACATTGGCAACCAGGATGTTTCCACACGTCATAGATGGGGAGCCCACGATGCTAAATGTGTTTTTACTCCAGCGCCGTTGGGACCTATTGGATTTTGAAGATTAGATGGTAGAAAGAAAAAGAGTTCAGGCGATGTATCTGTTTCATTGGTGGGGGAGCTTCTACAGGCTTTCAAAGATGTAAAAAAAATAGTAAAATGGACTTACTCTACCGTGTCAGATATTAATAGTGTAGATACCCCACATGTCTCTGATAATGGGGGTAGGTTAATCTGCCCATTTGCATGGTGGGGGTGGCCGTATGGCCGTATGGTGGGAAGGTTACAAACTAGCAAAAAAAAATCGTCGATTTTTTTTGCTATTGTAACCTTCCCACTGCCTTGCCTCACGCTCAAATCGTCAGATTATCAAAATATACACTTGTCAGCATGTAATTAACCCACCGTATCTTAATCTGACGCGCTCGAAAATATCAAATGATCGATTTTTTTTGCAAGTTTGTAACCTTCCCACTGCCTTGCGTCACGCTCAAATCGTCAGATTATCAGATGATAAATGTCAGATTATCATGTCAGCATGTAATTAACCCCCCTTATAATAATCTGCCGCGTAGGAGTAAATCCAAAAAATCCCTTAATAACCTCCCCGACTATCAAGGTGTGACAGTTAACCGGGAGGATGACGATATGCGTGGTGATCACTCGTTTAAGTGTTAAAGTAAATCAAATATACGATGCATTTAATTAACTTTATTATCTTCTTTATTTACATTTACTGTTGAAGGAATATTTCAATTACAAATGGGTGTCTTCAATTAGATGCACCTATTCATAGCAAGCAGTAAAGCTGTCTGTGCATCCGATGAGGTACTATTATTAAATGAATATTGCATAAAATCACAGCAGAGTATTACAGAAAATTAAATCTACATACATATCTTTATTATTTATCTTATGACACGTATGAGCCGGCTCGACCGGAGTGATACCACGGCCTCATAGAAAACCGGTACTGAAGCAATGTTGCATTGCTTTTCGCCGAGTGAGTAAGGTTACCGGAGACCCTAATCCTTCCTCCCCCCTACCCTCCTCCTCTTCCACCCTTCCCCTACTCCCACCTTAAAGGCCGGCTACGCACTTGTGACTCTTGAGTTGCAGGTGCCATCAGCACATTTACCATCAGCTGACCCGTCTGCTCGTTTGCCGCCTATACCATAAAAAAAAAGCGTTTATTATGGTCATACACGATACAAAAACATTATCTACGTATTGTTTTGACATTTACCTACTTTAAGACCCTTTATGCAGAAAATGATTTTTCTAAACGGCTGAATAGGTTTTCACTAAACACAAGAGTCATTTCAGTTAAACCATCTTAATAAAACAAATCGCATTTAAATCTGCCCATTCCTTTGGTACCTAACACACCGCACACATACAGACAAACCTCTCTTCGCTGTAGTGTGTACACACTTTATAATTAATCTAATTGTATCCCTTATATATAATCTTATTATTAAAATTATTATTAAAAAATCTTAACTCTATAGCCTCTCTCGGTTTTGTATAACTTCCAATAACATTTGGCCGATCAGACCAACTGATATTAGAAACCATATCGCATGGAGACTGCTGTAACCTTCGAGCCTGAGCCCTAGTTGTTACAGTTATATGATATTCTCCCATATTTTTTAACTCTTCAGACGTAAAAGAAATCCGAGACAAAGCATCTGCAGCTGCGTTATCCGAACCTTTCACGTACTTTACCATAAAGTCGTACTCTTCTAATATTAGTCGAAATTTTGTAAGCCTACTTGATGGATCTCGCAAATTGAATAGATAGATCAACGGACGATGGTCTGTAATAATTTTGAATTTACGACCATAAAGGTATGGGCGAAAATGTTTCACGGCCCACACTATTGCTAACAACTCTTTTTCTATATTTGGGTAACGTTGTACTGCGACATTTAAACTTCTACTTGCGTATGCGATAGGATTGTTATTTTGATTACTTAAAACTGCGCCAATCACGTAACCTGAAGCATCAGTCTGTACTATAAATTGATTTGTTTTCGAAAAGTCTGGATATTGTAACACTGGAGGGGACACTATACACTGTTTTAAAGTTTCAAACGATTTTTGACACTCCTGATCCCAAAGAAAAGGTACATTTTTTTCTACACAATTTATTTGAATAGGCTTTTGCCGCAAAATTCGGTATAAATTTTCTGTAATAATTAACAAAGGCTGTACGAGTAAATCGCTTGACCTCGTCGACAGACTTTGGAGGGGGGTAATTTTTTACAACTTCAATTTTAGCTGGATCCGGCAAAACACCGTCACGAGATACTACGTGTCCTAGGTAAAGCATTTCCTTTTTGAAAAAGTCACACTTTACCGGGTTAAGCTTTAGATAAACGTGCCTTAACCTCTCAAAAACATCTTGCAAATTTTTTTACTTTTCCGATAAGTTTCGGCCATATACTATTAAATTATCCTGGTATACGAGGCATTTTTCGTATGCGAGACCCGCCATAGCCATCGTCATCATTCGTGAGAATGAAGATGGACTAGTTTTAAGCCCCATAGGCATTCTTGTTAATTGATAACGTCCTGAACAGAATCCTGTATACTTTCTACTATTTTTATCGAGTTCAACATTATGAAAACCTTGATATAAGTCTAAATGACTAAAGTAAATACATCCCGATAAAGAGTCTAATATTTCAGTTATGTTTGGAAGTGGAAATTTGTCGTCTTCTATGCAATTGTTAAATTTTCTTTAGTCTATTACTAATCTCCATTTTTTCTCACCACTAGAATCAAGCTTTTTCGGAACAGGACAGGACTGCTCCACTCACTTCTACATTCTTCTATAATGTTTTCTCGTAACATTTTTTCTATCTGTTTATCGATTTCTTTTTTCTGGGAGTCAGGTAATCTATAAGGCTTAGAAAATATAGGTGTTACGTTAGGTTCTAGGTTATGGAATGTTTATACACGTTAATTGTAGTTAAACTATCTCCTGGCAAATAAAATAAATCGCTATACTTCGCGCATAATTTTTCCACCGATAATTGTTCCTCCACGTTCAAATGCATTAAGAGCTATAATCACTAACGTTATGTATAATCGGTTTAAAATCCTTAAGAGAAAAATACTGCTCCGTAGTGTTTAATATTTTTATAGGTATTCTACCACATACCGGTTGAACTAAACCGCTTGCTACATCCTTCGCTAATATCCGACGCGCAAACTAAGCATTCGTTCGTAAATTCTGTAGGTATATAATGAATCGCCTCGCACCTCGGTGGTATCTCTAATAGATTATAATTAGATATAGAGAAAGGTAAATCAAACTCAATGTTAAAAGTAGTCAATGTTATCATATTATGACTAAAGTCCAATATCGCCTTATACTTAGTCATGAAATCTTGTCCGGTGATGCCATTCGCCCTAATTGGTAAGAATTCGAACACATAAAATTTATGTCTCAGTTGATGACCATTTATATTTAAGTTTATATAACAATATCCAAGCGTTGTTATCTTGCCACCGATACCTGTTCTTTCTATATACCTGATACCTATTCGATCTTTTCGTCATAGTATGAAATTTGATGTTCTAAAATATGTTTATACCTTACGGCCGAGATGGATGCGCCCGTATCAAGTAACCAACTATACATGTGATTGTTTATAGATAAATTAATTGAACAATTACTGCTACATGACAGAATATTAGTCACGACAAAACTTATTTTCTGTATTTGTCGTTTCCGTCTTTACTTCCGACTCCGCTAAAATGTAAATATTATTGATGCACATCCTTTGATTTCTATTACTATTATTATAAAAAAAACCTACCTCTGTATGGCCGACTGCGAGTAGTAACCTGGTGTTGCTGTTGGTGCTGGTAAGGAGGCCCATTCCATCCCACACGGCGCCCACTACTGTTGTAGTTGTGGACACTACCCCGCTGTGGTCTACGCTGCGTGTATGTTGGGTGCAAATATCCCCGATGCCCTCTCGCAAAACTCCGCCTGAAACTTGTTGAACCTCTATAAACATCCTAAAACTTGGCCAGAATTCGCATGCGAAGTCATCTCTTCATCTTGTGCGGCCTGTACGGCGTCCTTGAGTAAGCTAAAATTTCGTGAGGCTATTATTGTACTTAGCCTACGATTCCGCAACCCATCAGCAAACTTTTTAATTGCGTGTTGCTCATTAATAGGTTTTAATGAATTATAACTTTCAGAATTGCCCTTGGATTGTGAAATTGTAAGGTCAACAAAAAGCTCAGTTATTTGTTTACCATAGTCTTGGACACCCAAATCGTTCTGTTTCATGGAATTTAATTTAGTTTGGGTTGCTGTTGCTGATTTCTGAGATAGTAAAACCTTTTTGATATCAGCTAACAAGTCTTCTATGCTAGGGTAATTAGAAGATAATTGCAATTTACCAGCCTGGGACAGTCTACTCTTTAATACAAAATTAATTAATTGTGTTTTACATTCAGGGGATGTTATAATAGAGTTATAATACTCGATATTATCGATTGACTGTTTAGTGTTAGATTCCTCACCCGTCATGAGCGGTAACAAATTCATCGCAACTTTAATGTCAAACTTAGCCATGATTACAATATTTTGAAACTTAGAAGTCTACACAATTCTATTATATCAGTATAAGTAGTCTGAAACTTCTCAATATACTTATGAATCAATGCCGCATCGCTACTTGAAACTATGCCCTTTTTAATGTCATTAGAGACCTCAATTACACAATTAGAATATCTTGTAAAAATATCATTTGCTTCAACTAATTTCTTATTTAATAATTTCTCAGTTCTACGACTTGGACCAACTTTTATCAAATATACTTTTATTTCTTTAATTTCATTACATAATGTTTCTAAACTAGATGCCATAACTTACCACAATAAGTGCATTGTAATGCTATCGAATACATGTTACTATACTAACTTACACTTGCAGAAACGCAGATTATTGTCCTTTGCAGTTCACTAAATCATGTCGAACGTAGGGTTTATTGTAACCGGGATACGAAAGTGAAATATTTGCACCGTATATTTATTTGTATTTTGTAGGTATATCATATTTATTTTGAGACGTTTGTTAACCGCACTTGTATTTTTATAACACTTCACAAAATGCCCTTTTGATTTATTTAAGTTTATACCCTGACGTTAACCGCGGGAGCTTTGGGAATCGCGCGTAGAAATGACCGACGAAGCGTGTGGTGATGAAACTGTTGATCAATCCATTGCAGATGACACCTTTTGTAGACACACGATATACACCGTATAGTATGCCAAACACTATCAAAGCGAGCATCACCATCAGAATAACATTTGTAGTTCCAACATGCGTCCTTATTTCTTCAACCGACGCCTGATTCTCGCCCCCAGCTGCATTCTGGGCAATGATCACCTCTTCTTTTGATTTATTGGAACCCATCTTCGCTCTTACTAATAATTATTGTCGCACACTGTCTAAAACTCAGTCGACAACTATTCCCACTCATCTGCGCACCGAACATCTTGGAATTTTGATGCTAACCCTTATATGGCACAATAATTCTAAACAAATGCTTCACTGGACTTTGGCAGGGTCGCCATGTAAGGCTGGGATATAGGAGAGGTATTAAAACTCCGAATGTTGAGATAATACTAGGGTATATTGTTCAGTCACGCCATTATATATAAAGGGATACAATTAGATTAATTATAAAGCGTGTACACACTACAGCGGGGTATTTCTGACAAAACCCCAGTATATGACAGGAGAATTGAAATTTCAAGATATAGTAGGTACCCGAGTGTTAAGAAAATCAATACTTGTAAGAAACATTCTCACAACCACTGATATAAACTATGAAAATCAATAACTAACAGTAACTGCTAAGTTGTTCGTACCTCTATTCGCACTCAAGTCAATCGTTCTAAACATATTCCTACCCTTTTATAATCCCACTATTTGTTAATATTTATCAATCGATCGAATAGTATTGCGTTACCGGTATAACCAGGCAAAATAATATCTATTAACTTATTTTTATTAAATAGTGACCTGTGTTATCATCTATTATAGTTTGTCTCTATTTTTAATAACATAAATCATGGCCGTCCTGCGTACGCATCCGTCCCGGATAGCGTCATGATGTGGTATAGTTGCTGAGGACAAAGTATATACCATTAGCTTGTATCTATTTCAATTTTTGTTCTTTGCATCGATCATTTTTTTTTAAACATAAGAGGGCTCTTTCATCTACTATTCCATCGACGGCCAGTAGATAAAGAGCTCCCTGCTTCATTTAGACAATCCCCGGGCACTACTAGGACCTTAATGCTTATATAATTGTTCCATCGGTGGTCAGTTATACAGCCAATGTTAAGACTCGAAGTTTACCCTAGGCGATGCCTTTGACCAACCCTAGTTGCTATCTAAACAAGTCTTAACATCTGGCTGTGAGAATTTACTCTTTCGTGTATAACTATTCCATCGGCGGTAAGTTATACAGCCAACGTCAAGCACTCAAAGCTTCCCCTAGGCGATGCCTTTGGCCAACCCTAGTTGCATATAACAACGGGTCTTAAAATCTGACTTTACACGAGTCAATTCCGTTGCCAAGCATATAGGTTACCCAGTATAGTCCGAAGCAAATGTACAAGAATAAATATCATACAGATTTTCTTATATTCTCATTATTTATTTTTTTTTGTTTTCAACAAAATTATGTAACAGTCATAATACGTACTAGGCAGATTTTACAAATACAGATTCATAAATACCGGACAACATCCTGGTCCATCCAGTTTCAGGTGGTCTTTATCCAGTTCTGCTAATTAAGTCCAAGGTATCTATATTTAAACACATGTTCTTCTTAATGTTTGATAGCCACTGGTTCGTTTTATGCCTGAACAAGTTTGTCGACGTGGTTGTTCTTCCTATTCCTGTGAAGCTCGGCCTGGCCTGACTTTAAGTGTCTAATAAAACATTAGCACCTAGCAATTGCACTGATAAAAACCAATTCTTTCTTTTTTGTTTCATATCAGCGGAGAACAGGCACTAATAGGATTTCTGCTTAAATCGTTATTAGACTACTTTTGCGAAACTAGAGAGTATAAATCTACTTTAATAGCTTTTAACAGGGTTGGGGTGTTCAACAAACTTTTTGTGACTACTTCATATATCAACAAAAACCAGTTATTATCATCCCTTTAAAGGGTTTTTTTTTTACTTATTCGTTAATCATATATTTGACCATGCTTCATTTTCGATTTTCATCGTAGTAGGTACCTACTACTAGTACTTTTGATAAACACTTCAAATTAAAGTCCGAATTATTTTATTTTATTTTTATAAAGTTCTTAACGTAATAACTCGTAAAACCCACCATTTTAACCATTTTGTCACGCAAAAATTTATCCAAGCAATCAAAGTATTAACAGTTAGTTTTTGTGGCAAATAGTTTATACAAATATAGAAATATTCGAACACCTCATTTTATCCATATACCCTCTTTTTTAAATAAAATAGATGTCTTTTGCAATCTGTAGATTTTTTGAACAAATTAGTAAATTATAAATAATAGTTAAGCTTCCAACTCTAAACTAACCGTAAGAATATCACAATAATGAATCCGATAGTACGAGTATTTGCTTCTATCACATCTACCCACATTAGAATAAACACACACTCGGAAATTACTAATAAAAACGTTTTTGCTTACTGTTAGATGCATACTCATTGCATCACGATTGCTTGATGAACACCATGATGAGGACGTTGAGATTTACGAATAGCAAAATCTTGCACAAGAAACTTTTCACTTACTAACACTTTTTATTTTCTTTCAATTGGGGCGCGTTCTTTATCTCAGTTCTGATGTAAGAAACAGTCTCACAACCACTGATATCAACTATGAAAATCACGAACTAACAGTAACTGCCAAGTTGTTCGTACCTCTATTCGCACTCAAGTCAATCGTTCTAAGCATATTGCTACCCTTTTATAATCCCACTATTTCTTAATATTTATCAATCGACCAATAGTATTGCGTTACCGGTATAACCAGTCCAAATAATGTCTATTAACTTATTTATATTAAATAGTGAACTGTGTTATCATCTATTATAGTTTGTCCCTATTTTTAATAACATAAATAAGAGTTTTTGATGTGGCGACAACATACTGATAATTAAACATGTACAGCTGTTCTAGTTACATGTTACGTTAAATGTAAAACAGTCCAGAAACATGTAGTAGCTCTTTAATAGTGCCTGTAATAAACAACTTGCATCATCATTTAATAAGGGGTAGTTACAATACGAATGCAATTGGTAATATTGAATAGCCTGAAGAGATCTGTGTCCTTAGGTTTTATCACAGTTTGACTGCACGCACGGTGCAATGATTGAATTGGTCACCTTGCCACTAACCCGCGCCGAGTGTTGTGGGTTCGATTCTCACAAAGGACAAACATTTGAGTCTGGGTGTTCTTTGTGTCCTTTGTTTCAATATTTGCAAAGTCCCCACGACACAGCATACATTTCTAGAGCGGGAGTTGTCTTTAAAAAAAAAGTTCTCCGGTGCCCTTATTATAGGACAACCGCTTCGCCGTGCTATCGACAGCGCATAACCCGTTTATTACTAAAATGCACATAATAAACAGCGGGAAAAAAAATTGAATAAACTTTATTCATACAAGTACCATCTCTATCTTTCCATAATTTTCGATAAGAAGTACAAACAGTGTTACATAGGTAGCTGTCGGCTCGGTTGTCTATAATTAAGAACACAAACGTACTTGGATCATCGACAAAGGCCCTTAATTACCGTTGCGGTCTAGATAAGCGTAACTAAAAACGGTTTAGAACATAATCTGAGATTGTATAAGGTATAACTAGTACTATCAACAGAGATAATGGCTGCGGCGCCTGTTATCCAACGTTGTGAAACTGACCTGGAATCTAGACGTGACCAGGTTACTGCGATAGGTAAAAATAACATAGTTTGTGTTTGATCCTGTTACCTAAACCGATTTGCTCTTGAAACTATACTGTGACTACGGACGACGGAAGCAGTTCACATGCCCTTAGTAAGGGCTCTTAGGTTTCAGCAATCTGATTGTAAGGTTTACCGGATGTATTGGTGAACGTTTATTCGATGACTGCACCGCTCTTATGGGATGTAAAGTGATGTTACAACCGTCAATAAACGGTCTATCTATCACAAAAAGATGCTGGCATGGATGTATCTATGCATTGTTTGATTTCATAGAGACCAAGTGCCGTCAGTGGTTGGTAGTAGTAGTTAGTATATGACTAGCAGTTTTAAGATACTTTCTAGAAAGCGTTGCTAGCCCTTAGACCATCCTATGGAGGCTATACAGGAGAGTCATGCGTTATGGAAACCGTTTACTCTTGACGACCGTATGTTTATTAGTTGCCTTAGATATAGTTTTTACCTCATGTATCTAATAATATGGTTATTGTAATGAATTCTCGTCTGATAGGTAACAGAATAATCAGCCATATTGCATACCTACTCTATATACAGCTAGACCAACTGGGACCAAAATGCAAAAATATTTGTTCACTGTTCGGTGCATGCGAAGCAGAACAAACAAGAGATGAGGTCGCGTCGCTTGCCTCTCGACTAAATTATTATTATCTCGTACGGTGTGCATCGCAGCGAGATAACGAACTAAATAAATTTATTGCATCTGCATACGCTACATAATACATTTATTAAATAGTTCATGGTCTTTTGGTAAATTGATAAAAGTCTTTCGTAGACATTACGTCTTACGGCCGGACTTCCCCAAACGGCCAGGGCGAGTTAAAAGTATGAGACCCTGACTTGCTCGGCTATTGCTTCCATTCTCTAATCCAACCGTATAACCCATATACTTTTCCCTACATTGCCTTCCCTTCTGAACTACCTATTCCTTGCAATATACTACCAATTTTCAGTCAGATGCAGGTGATACAGTACAGATGCAGTTTCTTGGTTTAAATTGCAATGAAAGACAATATGAAATTGTGTTTGTTGGCTATGCTTTATTCGAGAATGTTTAGGCAAAAGGCTACATTTGGCGCTATAACTGTACATGGTTATGTAACTAAAATAAAATACAGAATTAGACACTGGTGGCAAATCGTTTATAATGCAACTGACACGACAACGAACTTGGTCCATATCCTACCAAAACCATCTGGATGTGTTATGGAGCATACCGTCCGAAGTCCGCGTAGAGAGCGATCTTCTAAGTAGTCTCATTATTATTTAATGTCTACAAGTTGATAGTTGATTAACTCTGATCTGCACAGTTGAGGGTTTTCTCCGATTTATTTCACAGATGGAAGGTGCCCTATTTGAACTAACTCTTTAAGTATCAGGTTTGGTACGCTGGAGGTGTTTTTCCATACGAACATCCACGCTTTACCCCAGAGAACCAGGCTATAGAGAGGAGATATAATGTTCCTTATTTATTTATACTACCAATATTGCAAACAGCAATCAACCTGATAGAAAAAAAACACATCTTTATTTTTCCTTTTTGAAAAAGCCAACGTCAACACTGCCAATTTAATGTCAGTCAGGGTTGCGGTTTGAACCACGAGCACGTTTGTGGCTTAAACCGCAACTCTATGTCCACTCTTCCGAAAGAATTCAGAGCCTTTCTACTAAAGGAAATATCTTTACAGTAAGTACTCTCTGGGTTCCTGTAGTGAAGTACTCTAAATGTCCATATTGGTATTGCTATGGTCCACCATACTGATGATGACCGCTTAATACCAGGAGAGCCGTCTACTTACTTATTCCCTTCGTGTTACAAATAATATTGTTATGTAAATTGAACTCCCCTATTGTTTATTTTTCTAATAAGCTCTGCCATCTCTGCATGATGTCATCCAAACGTCTCACATGTGCTAGCTCACACATTTAACATAACGCAAATATTATCTTATGTCGACTGCTTACTGTACTACCAAAGATTAAGTAATACATATGCTTACAACAATACAACATAAACTAACTTTTAAACTTTCGCGTTCCATGATATAATTATGTATTCAAACGGGAATTAACGCGATCACGAAAAGGTATTACATACCTCTGAATTGCCTGCCGTTAGTGTAGTATTTGACCGTACATGGAGGAACAAAAACATCGAAAATGTGCGGGCTGAGGAAGAACCTCACGATTTCGACGACGGAGGGCGTGCACCACTGAGCCAGTCAGCATGTGACAACGGCTAGTGCAACCTGGTCGAAACGTCAGGCAATTCAGAGGTATGTAACACCTTTTCGTGATCGCGTTAATTACCGTGTGAATACCTAATAATACAACATATAATTAATGTCGCCAAACCTACTCTGTTAGCGGCTAAACCCGAGATGTTTGCTAGAAGCAATTGAAGATTTCCACTATCCACCTCCTGGCTCCATCATCAAATCAGCTCCAAGACGCCAAACTATAGTATTGCCATTCAAACTACATATAATACAAAGCTTTATTTCGATATGACGTTCAGAAGTAGGCTAAAGTTGACTTCGAAGATTTGCTGCATTGATTCTTAGCAAGTTAGTTACAAGTAAAGCCAATTTAAAAGCGTGTTAAAGAGATCGATTAGTATAATCAGCACCTACTCATATTGAAAGATCGATTAGTATAATCAGCACCTACTCATATTGAAAGATCGATTAGTATAATCAGCACCTACTCATATTGAAAGATCGATTAGTATAATCAGCACCTACTCATATTGAAAGATCGATTAGTATAATCAGCACCTACTCATATTGAAAGATCGATTAGTATAATCAGCACCTACTCATATTGAAAGATCGATTAGTATAATCAGCACCTACTCATTTTGAAAGATCGATTAGTATAATCAGCACCTACTCATTTTGAAAGATCGATTAGTATAATCAGCACCTACTCATATTGAAAGATCGATTAGTATAATCAGCACCTACTCATATTGAAAGATCGATTAGTATAATCAGCACCTACTCATATTGAAAGATCGATTAGTATAATCAGCACCTACTCATATTGAAAGATCGATTAGTATAATCAGCACCTACTCATATTGAAAGATCGATTAGTATAATCAGCACCTACTCATATTGAAAGATCGATTAGTATAATCAGCACCTACTCATATTGAAAGATCGATTAGTATAATCAGCACCTACTCATATTGAAAGCTGTATAAGCTTTGTCCACATAAAAACCTTTGAAATAAGTTTATCCTTGCCCAAGATTATTCAAGAATTATGAAATAACCACGTAATGTCTATATGAAGAGGACATTTACGATGTTGACGACTTACAAAACATCTGATTTTTGGATTGATACAGCTGAAGAAAAGGTAGACTTTTGGTACGTTTTTCAAAGGTACTTGAGAGATTTGGTTGCGTCTGTTAATTAATGCTTTAATCTCGATTACATACCCTTTACATGTTTGCAGATTAATTATTTAGATTACTTCAGACTATACTACTGATCTACTTTCTTAAAGTATATTTAATTAGCAGTTAGTTGTTTGTTTGGAAATTATGAAACACTAATAATAGATGAAATCTCATCTCGTCTAACGACTGCGACTAACTAACAACTTATACATACAATCGTGTTGATGTAATCAATAAAACCCAAAATTGAAGACGTCAAATGTTTTGATAGTGCGCCATCGATTTTTGTTGTTTGGCTATTATAAATCATGTCACTTCAGCGTTAACTGATAAATAATTATTCCACTTTGAAAGTTATTTTAACCGTATTCTTTGAATAGTGGAGGTTAAAAACAAAACGCGACGTGGAATTTGAATACCTTTTTGTATTAGAAGGAAAGGATTAGGTAAATTCCTTCGACATCCTTCAATAAAATCCTTCGATTGCATAGCAGAATTGATGCGCCTGATGGGTCTAGTACTCTGTTCAGCATAATGTCTATAGAATATCGGTATGCTAAAAGGTATAGCCCAGGCTATAGGCAATATTAACAATGGAATAACAGATACTCCATGTAACAATAAATACTTTTTTAAAATACACGCTAGAGAGGTTATTTAACTTTGTACGTAAACCTCTTTTCTCGAATGTGATGAAAATATCACTGGGTTCTCACTCTAATTAATTATTGTATTTATTTATTTCACTTTATTGTACACCTTTAAATAGTACATGTTGCAAAACAATTTACAGATGTTAGGGTATAGCAATATAGCTATTATTAGTATAGCTTTTACAAATAAGATCGATAAGTAAGTTTTCTAACAAGAAAAGACCTTCGCAAATTAGTAGATTGAACTCATAGAATACTTACACATACACTTGATAAGGCTCATAGCAATAGTTAAAAACCCGCCAAGGCTATAGATAAGACAATGAATTGAATGTGTAGGAAGATAACTGCAAATTGGTTAGCGGTATTAATTAATATGTGGACCAGAACGTTGCGTATATTTCGTAAGATTATTATTTATACTCCAGAAGCACATCAGGTAGTTCCTTTCAGAGTGTTTTCATTTCTGTTTTCTATGGAGTTAAAATCTTTGTTTCGTTGCAGGACAAAAAGGACGAAAGAGAGCAGAAGGTGTGTTCTATGGTGTAACTAGGACTTTCGTTTAGGCCGCAATGTGTTTCTGTAGCTAAGAGAGGCATGGCTGCATTCAAATGGGGCCCGTCTAAAAAATTACCAGTAAAAAGTACCAGGCACGACCTACGCACAAGAAGAAATACTAACCCCCGTTTTAAAACTGTACGTTTGGGAGCCATTAATGGATCGTAGGAAACCCAATGCCACCCTACCTAAATATATGCAATATTTTACCGAGTCACCAATTGAAATTTAATGAGAATTTATAACATTTGTACAATATTTTAGATTTATCCCTTGATATTGTAAGTAGCATTTTAGCACAATCAATAGCAATGAACTTACTCACAGTTTATTCTTCTCTAGCATAATATACAAAATCTCAGTGGACATCCGAGGCCGCTTTTCCCGCCATACGGTCTGACGTCGGAGACATTGCTCAGTTTTCGTCTATTTAATCATAGTTTTAGAAGTAGTGGAAGTAGTACAAGGGTTTCCTGACAAAAGGAAAAATGTTGCAGTAACAAAGATAAACATCCCACAAAAGAAACTAGGCATACAGACAATGCACTTTCAGTAATAAACTCTAAATTTTTTCGGAATGCTTGTAAATATTTTCGAATATATTTAGTGAAATACACTTAAGTCTGGTAATTAGGTCAGATTCAGCGTTGCAAAGAGGCTGTGGCAAACAAGATTAGATATCCAACACAAACACGGGCTGATAGCCGAACACCTACCTGCACCTGCGCAGCTTCGTGAAGCGGAAATTTAATTATTATAAATTATAATATTAACTCCTTAGTCGTTTCTGTGTATTGGCAGACTTATTTTCATCGATACTGGCCAAACTTTAATATTAAAGAGTTCTCAATGTTGTGGCAATCTAAGAGAAAGAGAAACATTTGTAAGGTCGATTTCATTTCCATTGCTTGCAATGGGACTTCATCTTTAAAAAGATGATAGGTTACGGCGAGCACTTACCATAGGCAAACCGTATAGTTATTTACCAATGAGTTTCTCTTCTTCTTGTAAAAATGTACAAATCAAACTACATATGAGACTGGAACTAGGTTTTTTATATTCAATAGATGAAGAATCCAATATCGGGGTTTTTATGTTCGAATTGGCAGCGGTCGGATTATATTAGGGAAGTACCTCCCCTCCGCGTTAGAGACAAAAATTGCAGAAAAATACCAACATAGTTTTATGTTTTTGCATATAAGTAGACTGCATACGTTACGATTCTTTATATGTGCCGGTAATTGCTTTCTATCAGGTGCACTATGTAGATGTTGATTTACAGTTGTAGGTTAGAAGTGGAAAAATTAGGATCAAAAGTCGCGTATGCAACGGTACGGCCGATACAAACTCACGGCACTTTTTGAAGCTGATAAACTTTAATTAATTATTCGTACAATTTACACTACAACCAAATACAAAATTCCTCGACTCATAATAGCAACAAAACTGTTCATCTGTTTGTGTATGACGTAAGATCTGAATTCTTTTGTACGCAACTTGGACAGTTTGCGAATTAAATTCTAGGTCACAATTTTACACCTGACTCATCGTCATTGATGAAGCACATTCTAGATTATTTGAACCCATATTTAGCCAAATGTTTTTAAGACACTTTGTAATAACTTGTACACGTACTGAAAGCTGGCAACAATTGCAATTACTAATGGTTTTGACTCAAGCGATACCTATCTGTGGTAAGTTCTTGATAAAGTAAGGTATCAGTGTAGTCTTCATTTTAATAATGTCAGTACAAACCATGTTTAGGCTAATGCAACATAAAGTTAGTAAAATTGCCAAGTTATTTAGTAAAATTGCCAACTTTGCCAAGTTTTGGAATGAGAAAGAAAGAGACCTAGAAATGAGGTTAAAAAGCTCTTTCGCACAACTATCAACCTATAACGTTCCCCGAAGGCTCGCTGAATTCGACCCTCATTCTTTAACCCCGAATAAGACCAAGCTTCTGGACACGTGAAGAGTCGATCAAAAGTTTTGTACAATAAGTATTAATATGTAAGCCCTGGTGAATTATTGGTACTAATCATTACCCAACTAAACTTCTAAGAGTGATAAAATATTTGAGTCGTCGACAACATGAAAACAACACTCAAGAACTTTGGAGCCATCATCTTACAATTCAGATCCATCTTTACCTAGCAACGAAACATGTCGCAATCTTATCTCACATTCTTGCGCTAATCCCTGAGTTCACGAATTCTTCTTCTCATACGTAATCACAGAAACATGACTTATTATCGTTAGGTTTTTAGTATACATACATACATACATAGTGTCAGAATATAAAGCCGTAAATGAAGTTGATCGTCCTGCGTTATTTTTAACATGTTTTTATTAAACTAACTAACTGACTATGTAAACAAATCTTGGAAGTCCATTTTAACCTACTTCAAATCGTATCGAAATATATTTTTTATATATATATATATAGTTTGAATAACAGTTCTTTAACATGTCGATAGGATACTGTAGTGTATCTCAAGTATGACGCCTTAGACTTCTTAAATTTACTAAACGTATATACATAAGTATATGCCTTTTTTCAGATAAATCATCGGTTAATAATTGCTTGATTCAACCTGACTTTAAATAAAGTAATGATTTACTAATATTCAAGATTGCTGTAGTCATATGTAGATATAGATAATATAGAAAGACATATGGGGATGTAGAGCTTTGGAGGTATATATTAAAATGAAAAATAATAATAATAATAATAATTTCAAAATGGCCGCTATTAATATTGGTGCTATCCGTTATGCAAGTTACTAGAGTCTGTGCGGAAAGAGAACCGTCGTAGGATTTGAGGTCGCAGCAGTGCTAAATTACCTTTTTACACTGTTACGTCATTATTGTTTACTGTATTGCACAGAATTGTTTACTGTGCAACTATAATGAGGTAACAGTGTTGTCAACATAACAAAAAAGATAATTTAGCACAGCTGCAACCTCACGCCCTACGAAGGTTCTCTTTCCGCACAGACTCTATATAATATGTTAGTACCTCAAAGTGTCTTGTTCAAAATTTCTAAATATTTTACATTTTGAAAAGATAGATATACCTCCCTAAAACTTAAATTACAAACCTTTATAATGTTGCTGTAATTTATTTAATTTTATCTCAATGATCACAGCAGTTATCAGCTTTAATTGTGCAAATAAATGTTAGGTATGGGCGGCAAGTAAAAAAGATTCTAGGATTACTTTAATTAAATTTTACAAGTTATACAAGATTTCGAGCCGTCATGTTTGTTATAGCTTCATAAAATGTTATCAGGAGGTGAATGCACTTTTTAATTTCTTTTTGTGTAACTATTTAAAGTTTTTCTACTGTGTGTCGATCCATCGTACGGTCACAGATGACTATTCAATCGGTTGTTTTATTTTTGCTTTGTTCAAAGAATACTAGTAACTGTACTCTTATTATGATTTGTTTGTAATAAAATTCTTCATTTTTATTTAATTTTTGTATATGGTAAACGGTGCCGATGTCAATAATTCTGCCAGTATCCTGTGCGATGGAAATGCGTATGTTTATCAGAAATAAAAATATAAACGCCCAGGAATAACAGTGGACTAAATGTGGCCTTGTTGTTGCTATTAGTACACTGAAGCAAACGAACAAGTACAAAAAAACAAAGGAATAATCATAAAAAAAAATATTAGTTGTTTACAAGTATTAGTTAAATAAAATATCTGACATGAGTATAGTTGCGCAGTAGGTTTTTACGCCATTGTCAAATTTTGAAAGAAAGGGGTTTTAATGTTAAGCAAGAATTGCATAATCATTTTATGGTAATTATATTAGGCTAGGCACAAAAGTTATACAATAACGTACCAATAAACCATTCTGAAAATACGTTTTTACTCCTTAAATAACTTACTTAAAAAATATTGTAGGAGTATTTGTCCGCGGCTTCTCTCGCGTGAAAGTTATTTTGTTATCCCTCTGGAACAGTACTTTTTCATTATGAAAGGTAATCTAAATTCGTTTCTGTACCCCTGACAATGGTTATATAAAATATCATGATGGTCGGTTGAGTAGTTAAAGCATAAAAGGGTTACAAATCAAACCTCACTTTTGCATTTATAATATTAGTTAAGATTTTCATATCTAACTATCAATCTACCTAAAATTATGTCTCCTGCAGGCCAATGCTTGTATTAAAACTTGGCATAGACTTCTGGATTTAACGACTATATTTTACACCTTGTATTACCTTAAAACATCGTCTAGACAGTCATCAATAATCCTAACAATATAAGACAGCCTTCCAAAGCCCGTAAACACAGATAATTGCTAAGCAATAAACGTAAAGCCTACTTCGTATTGTTGTACTTCACGCCTCCATGCGAGTATAACGAAACACATCTGTATCTATAATTATGCTACCTCTCGGGCAAATAGGTTTACCATGTTTGTATTAGATAGGTTATTGTTACACAATTAATCGATTGAGTTAAGGCAAGGTCGGGTCCAAAATGCTGTCCTGAGGCACTCCATAATTTACTATAACTTTAGTTACATGTCATTCTAATTTAATATTGTGGATACTAACAGTAGTCCACAAACTAAAAGCTGTACAGCGGGCTATGGAACGAGCTATACTTGGAGTTTCTTTGAATGATAAAATTCGTAATAAGATCATCCGACAAAGAAGTAAATTTACTGTCAGTAAGTTAACTTCTTGCTCGCAGAATAAGTATGCTGAAGTGGATTGCTGAAGAACCGATGACAGTTGGAGCAAACGGGTTTTAGAGTGGAGATCGGTATCGAATCTGTAAATGGAACGAAAACGCCCCCAGCCAGTTGGATCGACGATCTGAGCTGAAATTTAGCTGGGATAGACAGGATGCGAAAGGCGGAGGACCAGGTGCTAAGGTATATACTGTAAGGTCCAGCAGTAAATGCGAATGTGAAATCGTTTGAAACTGTCATGAAATTTTACATAAACGTTGTCAGGGGTATCGAGAAGAACGTAGCACCTTTCATCCAAGTTCAAAGTGCTGTTCCTGAGGGATACAGAAATAAATGATACTACAAATTAAGATTTCGTGCTCTGAATCCCGCCAGATGTCCATTGGAAAACCAAGTAAGTGTTACAAGCGTAAATCGTAAATGAAGGACATGAATGTGATTTTGTCACATTTTGGCTTTTTTTAACTTGGAACATAGCAAGTGGGAATTAGAAGTATGTTGTCTCTTTCTTTGAAAACGAACACGTCAGCTCTATCAGTAATAATTGTGTGTGTAATCTTCTAGTTCCTTTTATACATATGAAAGCGTATACATAAACAAGACAATATGCATTTATCCGAATATCACATGTATTTGAGACGAGACTAGCTGTAAAGATTTTTTTCGCGTTCATTAAAATTAAAACATCTTGATTTTGTTATAACCATAGGCACATAGTAATTTGAATGGCCTGTTGGTCTACTGATTTGTGAACCTGACTGCTGAGCCAGAGGTCGTGGGTTCGATTTCCACCCAGGACAAATAATTATGTGATGGGCACGATCATTTGTTCTGTGTCTGGGTGTAATTTATCTATAATATGTATGTATTTAGTAATAAATAAGTATGTTTGTCAGCAGTCTAGCTTCTATAGTACACGCTCTGCATAGTTTGTGAGCAGACGGCCGCGTGTGAGATGGGTCAAGTTATTATTATTTATTTATTTATTAATAATTCCTGCAAATACATTACAAAAATGACGCATCAAGACCCAAACTAATCATAGCTTGTACAAGCGGGGGTTCTTAAACACGGATAAACATACTTAGGCAGATTTTTTCTAAATACATACATAAAATGTATTACAAAGAAACACCCAGATCGATTTTAAAAATACATATTCTTGCTTACAAGTATTTGACCATGAATCGAATCCGTGCTACATACATCGTCATCTACTTTAATACCAGCTAAAATAGTCCGGATTTAAAAGAAAATACTTTTATTACAACCGCTTACAATCGCCTCCAAAATTAACTTACGTTGAGAATTATGAAGTACCTACACAAATCGGGTCCTTCGAAGCTTAGCCACAGAATAACACAGGTATAGAAGTTTTACTCGGTAGAAATTTAAATATATAAAGTGCAAACTGACTCGCGCCTCCTCCACTTCGAGCGAGTAGGCCAGAATATGTGTTTTGTAGAGGAACGTGTGTTGTGTCCCTCCAACACAAAGGCGCGAGAACTTTTATTGCGCGATACAGGATCAGTAGTTACTACGTAGCTTAGCTCGTTTTTGCTGTACGTGGAAGTTGCCACATTTTCATTTGGTAGAGTTTTAGAGGGCAGACATATTTTGGCAATTGTGTTGTTAGCTGAAAACAAAGCCAAGTTCAGGCTTTAATTAAAGCTTTACACTTTTAGTAAATTTTGCCCCTTTACCTACGAGAGGTAGTTATCAGTTAATTTGCGTGAACTCTTGATCTTCTGTAACTATGGTTTTCTGGCAGATGCCTACAACAGACGTATCTACGAGTATCAAGACAAGTGGTCAACCAGAGGTTGAAATTAGGTCGCCATTCATTAAATTATTGATAACAATAAGGCTCCCTCGTCAATCCTAATACTAACTAAAATAAAAATCGGTTGACAACAGAGCCAGATGTCTTTGTGATCTCTTAATGCGCGATGTAGGATCAGTAAAATACTAGGTAATTCAGGTTGTCCTCGGTAGATGACATTAAAATAAGTTTTTAGTATACGTGGATGTCGCTACAGAAACTCCACTCTAAGACGGAGATCGATAGTTAACTTACTTGTGGAGCTGTGGTGTCAGAGTTATGTAGTTCCAGGGTATCGATTCTGAATGCCGCTAGTCCCAGTAAGTCAGAGCTGAAGTCCGCTGGTTCCAGTGAGTAGAGATAGTGTAAGATGATGCATGGTGCTCTTGTTCCTAACTTTCTTATCCCCAAAGAGTTTGGAGTCGTTTGTTAGTCTAGTAGATTTTGCTACATATCAATTTTCCACAGAGCTAGTTCTACGACTCCGAGTTTCGGGAGGATTTCCATCTGTCTTTTTAACGTAAATGGGTAACTACATTCGATTATCAGAACAAATTGCCATGATATTTACACTACTGAGTTCACAGATCATCTGCAACTGTAACCTCCGATGTAAGGATGAGCGTAATGTTTTTGCAATTGGTTAGCCATTTTAGCCCACCGTGGCAATAATGCCTAAACACGCTGCTTACAAATTTTCCTTGTTAGTTTATTTTGTTCCCAGACCACTCATTAAGATATTATTTATAGCTTCAGCATGGTCAAGTGTTTGCAACCTCGCATCTGGTAATCCCAGTACACACAGTTAGGTTACTAAGTAAAGCAAAGATAAACGTGACGTAAGTGTTCGTAGCATGTGGTCATTGGTTCTCTTTGAAGGTCAAAACCTGTATAAAAGGTTTGTGAGTAAGGATTGCCGCGTATTTTGTAGATGTTAGGTTATAACCTTCGACAGGGTTACGTTTTTATCTCTCGTAATAAGGTAAAACATGACCATCTAGATATATGTACCTATACTGTACAAGGGAAATAACGCGATTGTTTGGATATGTACATGGTTGTATTCGGCTACTAAGCTTTAAGCTTAGTAAGGTTTTCAAGTTCATTTTCTATTAATATGACTGTCTTTAATATGAGTCGTGTGTACTTTAGCATACCAACCTCACTTCTGTGTTGCAGGCGGTTTGCGTTATGTACTGGTGTGTGAATAACACAGAAAAACGTACGTACCATCCAAGTTGCCAAGATTAACATGCTGAGGTAGATGTGCGGTGTCACTTATAATGAGTAAGAAGGAGGAAGTTTAGGTGTGAAGTGTGACATTGGAAACTTAGCGCTACAATTATCCAGAAGGAAGAAAATCCAGAGGCAGATCGAAGACAAGGCAAGGGATGAAGTGCTGACAGAAAAGAGAGATTATCTGGTTTCTGAAGACGACATTTTGTATAGAGCGAAGTGGAGTAGAAAGACGAGGAAAGCTGACCCCATCACCATGTGCGACGACTGTTAATAAAACTTTGAAGCGAGAGACTGGTGTGTGAGAGGATAGTTAAGTCGAACGTATCGTTTACATGTATGAATTATATATAACTAGCTTTCACCCGCGGTTTCACCTGCGAAAGTCCCTGCCGTGGGAATATCGGGATAAAAAGTAGCCTATGTGTTAATCCAGGTCTCCAGCTATCTACATACCAAATTTCATCGCAATCGGTTTTGTAGTTGTTGCGTGAACATCCATACATCCATACATCCTTACAAACTTTCACGTTTATCTCTCCCGGGTAAACCCTCTCTTGAGCCAGGCCATTCAACCTTCTCTTATGGAGCACTCTGTTGACACTACTTACCAACAGAACAGAACAGGAATCTGCTAGGAAAGGTCTGGTCAACTGGACCGAGCAGAAACTTGATATGCCTTGATTGATTGGTTGAATTTATCTGTCTCTGGTCCTAATTAATAATAATAATAATAATATTGTTGATATCATCATTCCACATGACGACAATCTCTTAAGGGCTGAAAAGGAAAAACAAATAAAGTATTTGGATTTGGCCCACGAGGTGGTCGACATGTGAGATGTGGATTCGGCAATCATTATGCCGATAGTCATATCAGCCCATGGAAGAGCCTCGACCAACACCTTCAGAGGCTCACGTTAGGCAGCTGGATTAAGGGTCTGATGCAGAAGGCGGTCCTTCTTGATACGGCACGTATTGTGAGGAGGTTTATATCTTTGGAACCCCAACCACCGGTAGCTTGGTCCCTGTACCCGATACCGGTGGGACACTATTTTTTATATTTTTAAATATATTCTTTTTATATAATAATGTATTTAAAAATGTAATTTATATGTTTTATATATGTTAATAAAGAGAATAATAATAAAACTCTTGGCTATCAGGACATACCTATGCATACATTCAGTATAACATAATCATGTATACAAGATTTGCATTGAGCGGGACTCAACCCCGCAACCTCTGCACCGTCATCATGGTCATTTAAACAATAGCCTGATGCACCACCTAACAATATATATATGAATCGCCTATTTACCAATTCGGGTACAGAACTCCAAAATCAAACATTAAACCAAAAGTGACGCCTACACGCTCCGAATTGAGACTGGTCAGAGCTGGCCACTAAAATGGTAGTCGTGTATCGGCGAGAAAATCAAAGGCAACCAATCAATCTCTTGTCAAACTAATAATGGGTATAATAGGGATGTTGTGTTCCAGTAATTGTTGTCTATCAACTATGATGTAATGTAACATAATGTTGTTAAAACTCTATACGATGTTACTCGTGTTTGAATGTCAGTTTTTTTGGGGTTTTGTCTAGTTTTGATACTTAGCAACGTAACGTACGTATCTAATTGTTGGTTCCCAATGTTTGTTATTTTTTAATTTAATATTTCCTTCATTTTACATTGCACGTTGCATGTTATCCGTAGTTTTATTCAGAAGTTTTTGATTGCACTTGTTTTCAGTCCATTTAGTAACCTTTAGAAAATTTTAATCATTATGGTGACCAAGCCATTTTGTTTTGTCATCTCTGAAAAGGTATTAAATAAATTTAAATGGCTAAGGCGTCCGACTTCCGGTCAAGTGGTTGCAGGTTCGAGAGAGAGAGAGAGCTCTACCGACGTGAACCCACTTCTAAAAAAAGCATTTAGCTTAGCTAGAGGGGTTAACAAGAATACTAGTAATGTATGATTCATGTTACCAGTATTATTTTATAGAAAAAATATATAAATACAATATCAATTTATAAACGTCAATAAATCTTTCCATAAATTTAATAGAATGTAGATAGACAAAAAAACATATTTTGGGTAGAAAGCTTTGGAATATCTGTATTTCCTTATTAAGAGACCTTTGAATAAATATCTAGTAGTACCAAGATGGAACTACTAAAGAAATAATTAATAAAACGTGTCCTCGTAAACACAATTAAACTAATGAAGAATGCATCGTTCATTAAGGTGGTCGACAAATAAATTTATTAGTGCATGTTAATGAGAGTCATTCAATTAACAGTGGGGTACCAGAGCAAGATAAAGCGCTCGCTGAACATACATAAACCAATCAATTTATACCTGTATTCTAATACTATGAAAGGTTTTTAAATGGAATACTTAGATCTGGATTTCATATTAGTCTTAATTTACAATAAACTGCATTCTGCCACAAACATATTTCCATGTTGCATAGTAAAGCAATAATATTGCTTGTTGAATTATAATTAAACAAATATACAATTATAAATGATAATTTCTTGTGTTATCATTGTTATCAATCACATGTAATTCAAAATAGTAGCTGCGGCCTGCGATTGACAGCTTTATCGGCACTCTACGTGAGTCACATGCCCATTAAAGCGTCGTGAAACTATATTTGTTACAAAACTGAAGCGCAAGATATTTCAAGTTTAATTATCGATTATGAAACAATAAAACCTATAAGCGATAATAGTTTATAAGTAAAGCAACAAACACATTGGTAAAGACAACACTAATAGCGTAACGGAAGCACCATCGATCTAAGTGGTTGAGTAAACGTGCGCGTGCGGCTGTAGGGGCCGATGATAAAGCTCGCAATTTTAGTTGTCAGTTGGGAGCGCACCGCGAAGCGAGACGGTTCTCCCTTTCGGTCAGCGCGGGGGTCCGTGTGCGTTTATCATTCATCCGGTCGTATCATCATCTACTAACAAACACTGCTCTTTCTCATCACGAACTGTATTCTGGTGTCCCTCCATCGAGGAATCCAGTGGCATGGTAATTTGTGATAATAATTCCATCAGGATAATGTTGATTTAATATTGTTACGGACGGATCCTGGGTGTTTGCCGCCTATTGTCTCTTGAATAGAGATTGGTATAGTATTACGTAATGTGTATTAAAAAATATTCTATTTTTAAGATCTGTTTATATGTATACAATATATACTTTAATTCAAATTTCCTTATTTAAGTTGGAGCTCTTTTTTAATTATTTTATTGGGAATTATAAAGCTTAATTTATCTAAGATTAATCTTGAGATAAAATATGAAGATTATTTAAAAACATACTATTTTGGAATAAGATCTTAAACTTCTGATTTTTTTAAACTTGTAAGTTATTGACAGTTCCTGATAGCTTTGATAATTGCACCATAAGTGCAACAAACGAACAGCATGATGCCTGCTTCCTCAGTAAATAGGGCCAGGGTTAAATGTTGGTCAGCGATGGGTCCCTTATCAGAGTAGGAACCGCACGAAGGCTAGCCGATTTGCGCAATCGTGTCGAACCGTATCACGTCCGTCGCTAAATTCACTTGTGTGGAAATATTGCTCTTCATTTAATTATAATATTTATTTGTATCCTACTCCTGTTTCATTAAAGGAACGATATAATGATTCGATCATATTGCAATAGATAAGTTAGATTTTTCAAATACACCACTCTAAACTATTCTCATTAAATTTCAGGAAATGCTGCATAAAAAACTTTTCTTTTTATGCAAATCTTTTGAATGCATTTAAACTTTTCATACATGCAGTAACTTTTATGTTGAAAGGGAGATATCAAAGTCAAAAGTTAAAACAGTATATTTTAAGACCTTACCCAGTATTCCTACTTTACGGAAATTAACTTATAGTGTAGCGGAGGCATGACGAATTAAAGTACCTGTATTAATAAATTGTGCTGCAGCAAAACATAAAAGTTAACATGCATTGCCATAAGGGCATTAGTTGTATGAGAACAACAGAACTTATTGATGTTAAGTATCCATTTAACATTATAATTCAAGGGAATCAATTTTATTACTTTCTTATAGTTTACGCGATACAGCAAAAGCTTTGAGTTCTAATACATGCTGCACTCAAAAATGAACACGACGCGATAGTTGTATTAATCAACTGTAATATTATGTCAGATTCCTTAGCTCAGGTGTGTCTAGCTATTCATTTACATCTGAATTCTAATCCCCTAGCTCGAAGGTGTTTCAACTGTAATAATTTGCATAGCATGTATGTAGGCTCTCGGGACCGGTCGGCATTGGCCCTACATTTAGCGGCTAATTCCCTATTGTGTTCGTGCTTTTACAGCTTGTCGTTATGAATTACAACTAGTACTTATCTGTCACTTTGCACGACGTTGTCGCCAGCGATGAATGTTACGAGTCTTGTAGTTACGTGTTATGTCAGCATCAACTCGCGTGCTCGATTTACGCCTAATTACTGTTGCTGCTATTGTAGACATAGCTACGGCTATGGCTTCAACGTTATAGATTCAGTAAATACGACTTTAATGTTATAAATATTTATAGTAGGTATGTTTTGTTTTCAGTTTTAGCCTCAGGTCAGTCTATCCACATGGTTTACATACTGCGTAAGATTAACCTAGTTTTTTTATACATACGTCTAAGTTTTCAGACGGGCAGACAGTCTGGCTGATGTAAACAGTTTTTGCCAATAACATTCTCAACACAGCCGCTTTCACTAGCACAATGCTTAAGCTCTTTTTCCTCCTTCTCATGGAGTTCTCACGTTTCTTCTCTCCCTCAAAAATACAACGCTATGCTGCTAGTGATGGTTATGTGCGACCTGTAGTGGGTTTGCTGCTACCACAATAGGGCTCCCCCTAGTAATTTATAAACCTAGTGCATTAAATGATCGAAATATCATTTATTAATAGAGCGTAATTAACATCTACTAGACAGACATTTTTTTAACTACGAATGTCTTTAAGGTCAAAACTTTTGATGACGGTTTTATTGAGTGTAACCTACATTTACATAAAGAGTGGTGGCTTCTTGAGCATTGTCTGCACAGCTGGCTGCAAGTTCCTCTGACACCAATTAAACATATGTTTGTGTTGGTTTTGTTTATTTTTCAAGACTCATACTACATGTTTATAGTCGGTGGTCAGATTTAAATAATTCCCTCTTATTTGTGCAAAAGTGGTTTTATATCTATCTTATATATACAGAGTGTTGCAATCTGCTATTCCATTATCTTCGATTAAGGATTTGCAATTTTTTCAATGTCAAAAGTAAAGTGAAGTATGTGATAAAAGTAAATAATATAGTGTCTGCATATGACTAAATACGTCCAGAATAACAATACCTTCTGAAACAATCTGTTAACACAGCGCATTCCGGTATTATACAGATACTTAACCTTTCTATACTGTGATACATTTCAGTATCACAAGAATTTTACAGTGATATTTTACAAGTTTCGTGAAAATGAATATACCACATATTAAATATTTCTTCACATAATATATTAAATATTTATTTTGTTTTAAATGAGTATAAAGACATGAAAAAACATATATACATTCATACATACATATGGTCATGCCTTATTTACCTTCAGGGTAGGCAGAAATGATAGAACCATTTACCACGATTCCGACATACAGCTCGCGCCTCTTCCACATTCATTGGACCTTTCATATACGCTCAGCGGTTACGGGTGTTTTTAACTTAGCCCTTCTTCAGTATACTACTAAACAGGTCAGTCGATTTTTTTATGGTAGGCTATAGAAATGGTGTGATAGTCGAATATCGTTGGACTTTTCCTATTTGTTGTAACCCAATAGAGCCGCTGTTAGTACTAATTATGTATAACCAAGAGCTAATTCCTAAAACTTAGTACCCGAGCCCCTTAACGGTATTAAATTTTTTTACAAACTTAATTTTTTATTCCTTTTAATTTTGTTTTGTAATTTAACATACACGTAGCAGTATCTGTAATATGAATGTTTCTACTTAGGATAACTTACATGTAATATACAATATCTGTAATATGAATGTTTCTACATAAGATAACTTACATGTAATATACAAATATACTCACATATTATAATAAACTTGTTTGCAATTGTAGTTTGGCTTATTCTATCGCGCATATGATTAGGGACTTACAAACAGTTTTGTGCGTTTGTTAGAAACGCACAAAACTGTTTGTAAGTCACTGTTGTTGTTAAAGTTTATATTTTTAATAATTACAGAGTATTTAATGGCACGAGTTCAAGCCAGCAAACTTATGATAATTTCGAGTATAATAAAAAAATAAAAGCTGTCCCCTCATTTTTGTTTCATATCTTTTAATATCTACTAAACTTGGTAATTGATTATTCATGAATATTCAAGCATTCCTTTCCTCGCGTCTGTATTCCGCGCGTCTTGTAAGCACTACATTATATCAACATTACATCTAGGTACATTTCTCCCAAAGCGAGTGCAATCTATAGGGTATTCGCGGGTGCATCAACGTAAGTGGCTCTTTGATCGTTCTGAAACACACACCGGGTGCGTCGCTTCCTAGTTGACGTATGAATGCTCTCCTTATGACTGAAGTAGGCTGATTTGTTACATGAATATACGGCGATATTGCTAGCAATAGTGCTTGAAGGAGAACACTACCTATGTTTTTATTGAGTGTTTGTTTGAGTTTTGTTTTCTTTTTATTGACTGGCCTGTTGGTCTACTGGTTAGTGAGATTTCCTTATTTATTGTCATGGTGCTCGATAAGAACATCTTAGAGAGGCTTAAGTTTGTTAATGAGTTTTTTCTTAAATGAGGATATACAGGATAGGAAGAGTTTGGAATCCAATCAAGCATTCTACCGCGTCGCAAGCAGGCGCCATACTTATATATGCTCCTTAAGGGCTTTGGTCGGTTCCCTCTAGATAGAGTGACAGCCTGGCCAAAATTACTGGGAGGTGTTGGATAAAGAATACTAATGACCGTTCTTTGTGAAAATCTATAGGGAGGCACATGAACAGTGCCCGTCCTATGGCTGAGATCATTGTAATGAAGAAGAGGTCTTCTAGTGATATTATATCATTTAAGGTAAATTGTAAGTCTTGACTTGGACCTTGCATCGATGGCGCAATAGTTTAAGTGGCCTCCTCAGCACTCCGCCGCGCCGAATGTTGTGGGTTCAAATCCCACACTTGACAATAATTTGTGTAATCCACAAATGGTTGTCCCGAGTCTGCATGTTCTTTGTGTTTCTCGTTTCTTCTGTTGTTTAAATGTTTGTGAAGCCCCCCGCGACATAGGAATATTCTTAATGCGGGAGTTGTCATAAAAAAACATTTTTGTTAATGTACTGCAAGGATACAATTTGGTTCTGGTATTGTGTGTCATTTGTCTTCTTCATCGTGTTGTTCTTCGGCCGTGACCATATCGTCAGTATTAGGTTATACCATTTTTCGAACTCTGTCTAACAATCTGATCGTAACTTTGGCGTCTAGGCCTCAGCTTCTTTCTCGTGACTTGCTGAATCTACTGTTTAAATAACTAATGCGTATTAAAAATTGGGTCATCTGCATAAATAGAGATAGTTTACAATCACTTGGGTTGTGAGAAATTAGGGGAAAGTACTACTACTGTCTTTAATGTTGGTGATATTATAATCAGAACAACAGTTATGCATATTTTCCATTATTTATTACAACAAGTACGGCATTGCCCTCAGGGCTGTGGTTAAATTTAAACGCCAATCTATATCTTTTTTCTTGCCGAGGAATATAATCTATCCATATATTTGTCTACAATTCTATATCCTAGAATCTAGTGCTAGCTGCGATATACCTCGTCGTCTCGCTTTGCCTCCATAAAGTCCCAACATCATCGTTATTATCCGCATAACTCTGTCCTTATAAATTAAATATTTGGTCTACTGCAAAGTTATGAAATCAAATGTTTCATTTCTAAGAATAACAAAACATGTTTTTTCCTATAAAGCGAGAGATATCCTTAATCTCGGTTTACCCGTAAACCTAACAAGGGATGCTTGCGTAGAAACAATCGATATTGGAGCCGTTAAGTGAAGCCCTACAAAGTAATCCATACACTTAAGTGAAGTTAATATTTTACGCCTTACACATTTGTTACTAGGCTGTTCATCATATCTGCTAATCTGTATATTAAGTGTAGTGATTATAGCATTAGAAAATTAGGTCAGACATGTGTTAGGTCGTCTAAGGTTTACATGCAAAGAGTGTTTGTAAATTTTATTAAAAAAATATTTGACCATTTTTAACACGCTTTTATTGGCTTCACTTATCTTATTACTTTAGCGAGCAATTCTTGTATGTATGTATTTATATTTCGATGACTACCAACGATTTTGATGAACTTTTGTATACAGATACAGTTTTACATTTTAAGTTCAACTGCATAGTTGTATTTCCTATAAAAATGCTATCTTGCAAAAAAAATAAATAAAAAAAAATGTCGATTTTACAAAAAGCTGCCGGTCTCCCAGGAACTAACTATGTAAACAAATCTTTGAAGTCCATTTTAACCTACTTCTAATTGTTGTGTTGAATTAAAAGTTTGGGTGTTTAAGAAGTTTGAACTATAATTTGGCATCTTGAAGTTGATCTGAGCTTAGCCAGGAGGTGGACCTCTACGGTGGCTACTAGTAACCCCCTAATTAGGGTTTGGGCTTATATGATTAGTTTTCACAAGTCCAATAGATTGGGTGTGGTAACCGATGGCGTGATGTTGATGTGAGATAGTGGATAGTCGAACTCATTTTTAATTTGGTTCGCTACTTCAACGTGTTTTTTTAATTTATTAAACTATAATTTATTTTATTGCAATGACACTGCCTTTCAGGTGCAGATTATTTAATAAAAAGATAAATTAGTTAATATGTAAATGAGATACCGTGTGATCCAATCTATTAAGTGGCAAATATTTTACAGTATGGAATCCCAAACCTAAATGACCTAGGCACGCTTTGGCTAAATGCTTTAGGCACGTTGGACACTTTTGGTATGGGGAAAAAGCACTCTCACTGTCGTATGGTATTCTACTGTGGGGGAATGCCGCTGATATTAAATCTATCTTCGTGCTGCAGAAGCAGGCTATTCGAGCAATTTATAACTTAGGCAATCGTGATTCACTGAGGCAGAAATTTAAAGAAATTATATTAATTTGACGGTGGCGTGCCAATACATTTATGAAAACCTGATTTACCTTCATAATTTAACACGCATAATAAACATAAACTTCGTGTACCTGCCTCTAGACTCCAAAAAAATACCAAGTCGTTTTGAGGTCAATGTGTGCGGTATTATAATAAAATCCCAGATAATATTCAAATCTTAAGTCTAAACAAGTTTAAGTGCACAGTAAAACGACAACTATGCCTCAAGGGCTATATTACTTAGTAGTGGATTATATCCGAATAAAAAACGCTTGAGATTGAATTGTATTGGATTCACAGGCTATTTCATATACTTAATAGAAGTGTAATGTGAGCTAATATGTTTCTTGTTTTCCATCTCTTTTGTTTTTCTTTTCTTATTTTTATTTTTCCTTTTATTTTCAGTTTCCTTCTTGTCATATTCTTTTTTCATTTTTGTTTATTTAATATTTATTGTTTATTTAATTTAATAACATAATAGCACACAACACAATGATTTCATTTTTGTTTGCCCGATTTCTTTTCACAAGGCTCAACCATTTGGAAACGGGCGGTTATGGATCGCCACAGGCAGATGTAATATTATGTTATCCATTTTTTTATAATTTTACATTGGCAAAGCAAACTATTGTTGCGGTGACTCGATGTGTGTTGATCTATAATTTTAAATTATAAGAATTATTTTTCCAATTGACGATTTTGGTTAATCAATTTTATGAAATAAAGATATTGAATTTGAAAAAAATTAAACTAAACTTGGGTAAATCATTTTCCATTTAAGGCTTTGGGCTTTCTCTCTTTCTCCTTTGTGTCACAATCTCATCAGCCCGCAATTTGAAGGGGCGCTGTTGCTAAAAGTCGCAAAAGTATTGATGTGAGTCACTAAGTTGTTGGTTATCCTTTCCCTTTCATGACGTCGCTCCATAGTAAAATATTCACTAACAGAAACACAAGACTACATGATGCATTATTTAGATTATTAGTAGTTTTCATTTATTGTAAAAAGTAATAGCAAATACTATTTCTCAAATAAATTCTACTGGAACGATAAGATTTTCTTAAATGTCAGTATAACAGGGTGCTACGTAAATATAAATGTGATGTCAAAATGTTTTGGTAAGTAAGTGGGTCTTGGGTCAATATTTCTTCGATTTGGCATATTTATTGAATTCTTCCCATTGTTTCAACATGGGTTGAGAGTATGACACTATTGGGGTTAATTTCATTCTGGTTCTGTATCAATTTGTTTGTTAAAACTGTGCCGACGTCACCAGTACCTATGCTACTTGTACTTTCTTATTCTATTTCGCTCAAAGAATGTTCTCAGACCATTTACTCTAAGTACAAAAAACTTTATTATATTAACATTCGGGCCGAGATCTGGCAGTTATGGTCACCTGGCCTGGTCAAAAGGTCCATGTTTTAGAAGGGCATCGCACTCCGTTCTACTACAAAACCAATTATAATAATGCCGGGTGACGAATGGTCTGCAAACAGGTCATTTGCATCTCTCATCCAACTTTTTTTTAATAATTTTTACATAAAAAATTTCCAGCCCTCAATGTAACTTGTGATAGAAAGCGGTTACTGATGCTTCGAAAGAGTATCAGTTGCTAATTGACAATCCAGACTGTTAACTTTTCTTTGTATAGTACAATTTATTTTGTAAATTGTACTATACAATTCACAGATATTTCTGCGACTTACGTAGAACTAAAATTACAACTTACGAAGTTATTATCTTACTTAAATAATAAATCAGTGAAAGAAATGGCCTTGACCTAATTGTTTATCGCGCAGCCTTATTGAGTCAGTTTCGTCATTCCTATCGGTTCATCCTAATGTGACCCCGAGACACGACGTGACTGAGATATAGAAACGAGAAATATGAATTACTCTTATTAGACTAAAATTCAATTATTTAAAAATAGAACGCAGTGCAATGCTTGAGTTGTTCTTAATTTAATTTTTTTGAAGTTTTGTTTTGTAATGTCGATGGGTTGTGCCAGTTTTCAGCATAGCGTTGCTGCCGACCTGTAAATTAAAATTTAGAACAAACAAAAGAATTGCAAGAAGCTTGCGTGTTTATATTGTGTCAGTCTAGTCCAGGTCTAGTCATCACACTTCTTCAAAACTCCTAATTTTACTTTTGTTAAATAAGAAAAAAAAAACTGTAATGAAGTAATTCCATAGTGACTAATTCATGAAATCGGAATGTGGATACCTTAAATTAATTAGTCCACGCGTTCTAATTAAAATTAGTGTCACGCATTCTTAGGCCAATGGCAGTACGGCGTGTGTTCGGTGCCCGCGCGGTGTTTACCTGGACAGATCCATCAACATGATGGATGTATAACGACATAGTTTTAACTTTTATTTTGCAACCTAATGAGGTTATTCTTATCGACTTCATGTCAGTTTTTGTAATGTGATATTCTTTTTTGATCTGATTATGATACGCGAGTGAAGTTTTACACCATTACTCGGTGTAGGTTATCTTAACAAAATATCATATGCAGGTTTGGTTCAAGCAACTTAAAATGTATAATATTAGAAATTGCCTGTACTGCTTCGCTTCCTCATGAGACATTTGTAAATTGAACATACTGCTATAGGTTAGATGACATTGGATATTTGGTTTTATTGATAAATTTTAATAGATATTCAAGATTAATAATAATTTCTATTACGTTTATTGTTTTTTTTAGATTTTCAAAATACAAAGGCAAAACTTGAAAATTCAAAATAATATAATCAAACGGGTTTTCCTATAAGATTAGAATAAAATTGAAACATCGTCTTCAGTACAGTATTAAACTTTGTAGAAGCTGCAAGAATAGTAAGTACCTAGTGACGTACCGTTAACGTAAAACATTATTGCTTCGTATTTTGAATATTAAATTTAAATAGTGTAGTTATTTTTTGTTTTAGTAGTTTTTCTTAGAAATTTACATAGGTATATCAAAAAGAAAATACCTCAGTTCTTTATGCCTAGCCATTCTCGCGCTAATCACGAAAAGAATAGGTCCATTTTTCAACTTACCTATATCAAACAGTGGGCTGCAGCTACTTAGGCCTGATAACTTTGCCTGGTCGGAGAAACCGCCGTTAGAGGATCACACTCTGTTCCTCCATAAAGTCGTTTTTAAGTCGTATGTTTGCAGTATCTGTCTAGAATCGTTGTATTGACTAATGTTCTACGATACTACTACTGAATACGGGCTACTAAGTAAATACGAATGGGTAGTACAATATTCACATTTTAATCAGTCTATCAATATACATGACGGGCCTGTTGGTCTGGTGGTTGGTGGTCCTAACGCTAGCCAGAGGTCATGGGTTAAATCTCGTTACACCTTAACCAAATATTATTATCGTTGGTAGTATTGTACAGACCAATGATAACATTTATCTTAAACATAGTTGATTCTTTGACTAAGAAACAGAGGAGATAGAAAGGCGTCATGCGACGATGATGATGACAGTGAATTGGTTTTTGTCTATTGTCCTAGTCTTTAATTTAAAAATGTTCAATACAAATGCTAAAGTACAAATTTTTCGTTTATTTCATATAGAATTGTGCTTGTAGTTTATAAGCTCTTTAACAAAAGCCCTTAAAAAGATAGGCATCTATAAAAAATATGCTGCGTGTTCTTGCACCACGGCTAATTAGGTACCTCCATACACAGTTACACAAAGCCGTGGCGCGTAACTTCGTAACGAATCGAGATATTAGACTGATTATCGATTTAGAAATCCATCAGTCATCGGATTCAATGTCGAACATTTTGGCGCCTTGCTGTCTGCGTGCATGCGAGTTCGTCGACCCTCCCTTTTATGGTTTGGCGGGAAACGGTGTTACTTTTATGTCATTCTGAATAATTAATTTGTTAATAGTTAGGCATTAATATTATACATGTAAAGTCTCGTTTTATGTTTAGTAGGTTTATTAAAATGTCCCGTTATTCCTGGTTCCATGAGAAACAATATATTTGGCATATTCTATGAAAGCAGTGCCGTGTAGTGTACAAGCGGACCTTAATTTTTTAATTAAATAGGTACATGGGTCCTGTTAAGCGTGTTGAATAATTAATCTAAGAAAACATTTAGCTAAAAAAATAACTAGAGAGGTAGGGTATTGTAGATAACTGATTGAATCTGACAGAAGTTGTATACTATTGGAATATAGGGCTAACAAGTAACTGCTCGCCATGTGCAAAAAAACAAACATTATCACTGATCTGGCAATTTTTTTTTTTTTGGGTGGGGTTCGAACCCCCAACCGCGCAAGTCCGACGCCTTAGAAATTACGCTACCACCGCTTAATTCTAGATCGCCACTAGATCATATTTTTGGAAAAAAAAAAAATTTAAATATGAAATGATTAACAGTTTGCTACTATATTTGATCTCCTTTTAATACTGTTTTTATAGTCCAAAGGTATAATTTAGGAAACACCACCACGGTTACATATTGTTTTAATACCTTTAGGTATCGGACTGTCCTCGATCTATGTAAAATTGACAATCGTACGCTCAATACAAAGAAATACCACAGACCTTCTGTCCCCTTCTAATAAGGGCACGAGTCACGGAGATTTTTTTTCATCTATTTATTACCGAATCTATGCATTGACTACAAAGCATTCCACAAGTGTTATCAATAAATTATTTAATAAAATCAATTAAGTAAAGTTACCGTTCGGTATACGGGTTGTAATTAATTATTGTTCTCTCCAAGTGCTGGTATAATTATTTAAATTAATGGTCAGCACAGTACCGCTTGGAATGAGACCACCCTTTGTTGTGATGTGCCGACTAAACGTACTCTTAAAGAATAGATAATATATTGAATGTTACAATACATAAAGTAATCATGGTTTTTATACCACTAAAATGTCAGAAGAAGCCGACGTTTTGCCTGATGGTCTACATAGTCCGGCTAGGGCAATTCTCCTGTGTGTATTACTTCTGTTTTGCCGGGCTTGCTGGGAGAAATATTATTTCGATTTGTGAAAACAAATACTTTGTTCCTATAATTATCTTTTAAGATACTATCACCGACTTCAATCCGAATCCAATTTAAAATCATGATATATTGTAGCACCCGTAGAGATGGAATATTTTATATATATTTGAGTACAACCAATTCAATAAAAAAAAATAATGATTGAAATCGGCTCACAGTGGGCGAAGATATAGCATAATATAAACCCAAAAACAGGTTTGAAGTATAAATATTTTTATAAATTTTTATTTCTTGCGAGTTGATAATGAGGAGTTTGTTATTTATCTAAGTTACAATAGGTTAATGTCAAATGTTCATTACCTTCTAATCTTCTATTTATATATCTTCTATGTATATTGAAATAAAATATTGCCTTTCTCCTTGTTGTAGAGTTCTCTTGGTACTTCATGCGCATTGTGATGAGCATATAATGCAGGACAACCATATCAAAGTAATCGCAACCCGTGAAGTACTTACAATTGATTAGTTTCGGTGGCGATTTGAAGTAAAAAAAAATCATTAGCTCCACACTAAAAAAACTCCACTCCACACACAAATTGCTATAAGTGTGCCTATAATATTTGGAGAGTTTCCTCGATTTCTAAGGGATCCCATCCATTACATTGTCATCCTGATATGATGACAATGGAACCAACAAACACCGGCGAACTAAGACCCTCCTCCTTTTGTTTGAAGTTGGTTAAAAAGAAAAAAGAATCGGATAAGAAGATCGGTAATTTCCCTTATACATTAGCACTATCTCACGCGGATTAAAAGAGTTACCGAAAATCTAATACAGCTTAGGAAAAAGATACAATTTCTTGGTCTATGCATTTCTTTCATTGTCTTTTGGTGACACTAACTTTTGATAATTCAAAATATCACTACATATTACAAAACAAAATCCTCCTGCCGCGTCTGTCTGTTTTTCTGTCTGTCTGAACGCGATAAACTCAAAACCAATCGAACGGATTTTCATAATGTTTTTACCAATAGACGGAGTAATTCATGAGGAAGATTTAGGTGCATAAGTTTCTGATCAGGCTGAAATATGACGATGATTGTTGAAGATGTTGGAAAACTCAATATATAGAGCATATATTGATTTTTCCAACATCTTCAACGAAGATCCTGTGCGAAGAAGGTGGTGGAATGCTAGTCTTTTATATTATTTAAATAAAAATCAACGTATGTCTATTCTTTATGCATTGCTAAACCATCGATCAGATTTTGATGAAATCTTCTGAAAACGCACGCGAGGTTTTCTGGCTCCAAAAATCGATAAAAAAAGGCATTGCCACGCATGTCGGGTACAGCTAGTATATTATTATACATTATAAATATCGTGTAAGCACTTTATGTATCTCTATCTATGCATGCGAGCTCTTCAATTAGGACCTTTGAAACATTACTCTTCACTGTTCTAGATCAGATTTAATGTTAAAGTATGTTATAATAAAACAGTTTAGTGAGATGTCAAGTAGAATCAGCACCAATAAACAATTAACTGCATTGGCAGCATTTCGTGCGTGTTTGTTTGTTGCATCGAATAGTTACAAGCGGCGCGGCGGGGCTTGCGTTAATAACCCTTCAATTGGGGGCACTCGCTTGCCTTCTTCAACAACGTCCGCGTCATAGGCGATAGCGGTTTTCTTGTTAAATGGCCAGTTTTTTATATTGTAACGAGTTATATATTTACGCTACTACATATTATAAAACAGAGTCGGTCCACGATAAACGCAATAACTACCGAACGGATTTTCATACGGTTTTCACCTATAGACCAAAAGATTCATGACAAAGGGGTGTATATTTCATTATAGCTTTGTGAAAAATGGCTGAAATATGACGGTGATTGTTGAAGATATCGGAAAAAATCAATATATCTTTGCTACACATGCGAAGCCAGGGCGGGATGCTAGTCTGTAATAAAATTCAGAAATTACAGTTGGTTTTGTACTTGTATTTTATGTCTGTATATATTTTCCAGGAAATTATATACACGCTCCTTCTAAAAACTTAACTCTCTTTAAAAGTAGTTTTAGTTTTAGAATTGTAATAGTAAGTAACAGATTATAAATAGTTGGTTTATATTGAAGATTCGATGTTAGTACTTATCTTTGTACAAAATTGTAGGTGTGAAAGATTTTTTACCCGTGCTTCCGTTAATAATGTTTTGATCAAAACTTTTGATAGTACAAGTTAGTCTTCTGAAGTTTGCCTTCTTTTTAAGCATTTAACATATTTCTGTTAAAGTCTCCTATACTACGACATAAACTCGGTATGAAAAGGTACACAGTATACAAAGAGCAAGGATTTGCGTTCCGTGCCCTGCTGGTGTATGTTTTATTAAAATCCATTCTGTTCTTCAACTATAAAAAATACTAGTACTTTTCTTCCAATACTGAGGCAGTATAATTTGAGGATAGATTTATTTTAGACCTTGTTATATTATCCCTTGTATTCCATGGTTTTTGCATGTCACGAGAGGAAGCGGGTACAAATATTACTAAGTGTACTTTACACTTAGTAATATTTGTACCCGCTTCCTCTCGTGACATGCGATCGCGCAAGCTAGAATATTGATCTAAGCGCGTGCCGACGTTTCCTCCCGCGGCGGCCGCGGCTGTGCCGTCTTGACGCATCATCGTTGATCACGGTGTTTGTTGACCGTACATATTATTTCAGATGACACTTGACACTGATTGGGGTGATGCTGTGATTCCTAGGCAAGGACGAAGGTTATGCTTGAAGGGGATATATAATGGGTTGACGTTAAAAAGTGCGTGGAGGGTTAACGGATGACTTCGATATCTTTAATTTTGTAGGTAGGTACTGATTTTTCTTGTATATCCTTGTTTTTTTTTATTACAACTTTTCAGTCACTATGCACAAAATAAACAAAGCAGACATTGTTAGAGGTGTTCTTTCCTGGTATAATTTTCCCACAGTTAAGCTTAGTAGGTTTCAGTTAACTTTGTTCTTTCCGTTGTTGTTTAGCACGCCGCTATGGCGGCGATAAGACCCATCCTACAAGAGTGGCTGGAGAAAGGGCACGGAGCCCTCACCTTCCGGATGACGCAGGTGCTTTCCGGACACGGTTGTTTCGGAAAGTACCTGTGTCGCATCGGATGGGAGCTGACGTCTCGGTGCCACCATTGTGAGAACACGGCGCTTCACACGCTGGTAAAATGCCCAGGTTGGGCTAGCCAGCGCTGTGATCTTGTCGTGGCAGTTGGTGCTGCGGGTAGTCTCTCGCTCCCAACCGTTTTTCTGGCCATGGTTCGGAGCGAGAGCGCATGATGTCCGCAAAGGAGGCGGCAGAACGGGAGAGAGAGCCGAATACTCTTTCTACCCGCAGTATAATGATCCGTATAATGTTTGAAAAATTATAATATTAAATCATCATATTGGTATTTCTTCATAAATATTCAATGTCTTCTTCTAAAATTTCCAGCAAACATAATAATTGGTTAGAACCTATACTATACAGATTGAATTGCTCGTAGAGTTAGATACGGACAACTGAGTCGTTTTTTTCCATTAGCCTGGATTCATAAATAAATGAGGTGTTGATACAATACGAGCCAGCGATTGAATCGTTCCATATTTATTTAAACGGAACGTTATGTGAAAGTTCATTTGTTACTATTCAATATCAAAATGTGTAAAGGAGATGAAAAGCAGTTGTTTATTTAGGATACCATTGATTTCACAGGAGTCTGTCCATCTCAGGGTCAGAATGTAACGGTACTGGGCATTAATAATACAACCACTTTGTTTTATAACCATCTATTTTTAACCGACTTCAAAAAAGGAGGAGGTTCTATGTTCAGCTGTATGTATTTTTGGAATGAAAACTTCTTTAGGCACGTTGGGCACTTTTGATATGAGGACTTCAACAGACTATCTGGTGCCTTTACAATGTTACTTATTATTTTAAAAGTGTCACAAGAATTTAGTCTTTTTTTAATTCAGTTTTTTAACTTTTCAAGCCGTTTCTTAGTGCTTTTAAAGTGTTTGGTTGTGTAATTTTACTAAACGGAAATACCTACAATTTAATATTTGCAAACGATTTTAGTTAAAATTCAGTCACCACGTTATAGGTATGTAGTTTGTTGTTGTGTAGCTGTTGTTATAGTGAAGTTTTTTACGCTCGATCCGATTTGTGGATCGTAATGGACCGTAAAATCACCGTAAATAAAAAGAAATAATCTAAAAAACTTGCTTGAAAATAAAACATTTGTGAAAGGCGATATGGATCTAATCAGTTTCGGTTCTCTAATAGTTAAATTAGAAGACGAAAAAAGGTGTTCTGATGGTACAGAAGTTGCTACTACTACTAGAGCTAGATTACTTAAGGATCCCTAACTCACAAGCGATATTAAACCCTTAAGCCTAAGGAGAGGATTCTTTCCTTGTGCCTGTTCTGTCGCTTGTATAATGGGTTGTATTCCGAGGAACTGTTTGACATGATACCTGCGGCTACATTCTACCACCGCACCGCTCCGCCGCTGATAGAGCGTTTATCCTCATACCTTGAAGCCTAAATGGTCGTGCACGGTGCGGTTCAAAAGGAATTGCCTCCCGTGAAGGTTTTGGCTGCGTAATGAGCCTGTCGAAGTTTTCTCAGGGGACTGACTACAGTATAGGGTTCTTCGAAAAAGGAGTGTTTAGGATTTTAAAAGGGTCGACAAGGCGTGTGCGAAACCTCTAAAATTGCAAGCGTCCATACGCTAAGGTGACCGCTTACTATCAGTTGGACTTTATGCTTGTTTACTTAATAGGGTCACTTTTACGATCCAGTAATGGCTTTAAAAGGTACAGTCTTAAACTAGGGATTAGTATTTCTTCATGTGATGATGTAGGTACAGTTGATAATGTCGATACCAATTAACTATGAAACTGTAGTGGCTGATCAGTTAGATCTAACTGTGACCGCATCAACGTTTGGAACGCGATCCGATATTTGATGGAGTTGAATTGATTAGATTCTGATCTTCGAAAATCGGTTTAACTTAAAAACTTTTGGTTACTTTAGTGTGTATTAATAACACAATGAAATGTATTCTATTGATTTTCATATCATCCTAAAACAGTTATCCCATGTATTCAAATAACTGCCTATGTTCAAGTGATTACACGTAAAGTTATATAGTATATGCATACAAAGAGCAACAATAAAAAACAATTGTAATGTAATTAAAATGTCTTATTTAAAAGATTTCTTAATTTATCAATTAAACTAAAACAAAAATGATGGTATTAAAAATCTCATAAAGGAAGTCTTTACAAGAGACTGGACGTACTATCCCGACAATGATGGCGATAGTGATGTAATTAAGAGCATGTGTTTGTAGGGCGACTTTTACTCACAGGAGACTATTAACATTTATTATCGCCATAAAATACAATAAAATAAATCTTTTAATATTGGTACGCGTATATTATATTACCCATATCTACGTTTTCGTAACCAAAAATATGCGTTGTTTTTGTTTAAAGATTCTCGTTTCAAATGTGCTCCAAAGAAGTTGGTGAAACAAAGACAAAATCAATTTAGTTCGAATGCAATAGTTAAAGAGTTGAATGGGCATAAGCAATCAGCAGGATTGACCGTGTAGCGTGTAGTGAGGAAACGCGAAAGTGGGCGGTGGCATTCGCGTCCCGTGACTCACGATGAGACCAACTGTGAACGGTTCCTGTATATCATACTGACAATGATACGTACCGAAACGAAACGTGGACATTATACCTTGAAATTTATAGGAATTTAAGATATCCAGGTTTTGTTGCTTTGTATAGAATGGTGCATCTTTAACTGTGCCTTGTGCAAGGTATAAAGGAAGGTGAGACGCGTGTCTATACGAAATTACCAAGTATTAAACATTAATAGATTATTTGTGTAAACATTGGCATCTAGCAACGACGATTCAAGTATGATCCCCCACGCATATCTGTCTTTTTGATGCGTTTGTACTTTAGAGCAAAATCATTTTCTTTTTAATTTCCTTTTCTCTAACTGGTAACATCGTGGGGAAAAAATACATAATTACCTAAAAGTTCTCCTTAATATTCTAGGGTTCGTGGATTCTGCCAATTGCCAATGGCACTAAACCTCGTATTAAGATACACTTGGTGTTTCAAGTGTGACTTGCACTTACTAACTGAATGTGGTCAATTCACTCATGTCACCCATGACCAGGAAAGCCAGGAAAGCAGGATCTAGACTACACTAGTGCTGCTGCCAAGCACCAATCTGTACCGTGAAGGTATAGTTAGCTTCGAAAGTCGCAAAACACATTCTTATTTACAACCTATAACAACAAAATGTTCTGTTAAATACAGAGTATAGAATTGGAAACTCTCAGAAAATGAGAAAAAGCCTCAATTCTTTATAGATTTGTCTTAGTACAAGAGATTTCGAGCCTAACTGTACCTGTCCAGTCTGGCATCAATTCAAGCAGAAATCTACTATGTTCTACCACTCAACTTTGTCAATCATTTTTATCAAGTCTAACTTTGGTACTTCTTTCACAAGTTCCCGGTATGAATACTTAAAAAATCCATCATTAGCTCTGATTCCTTTATAGTGATCGCACTATCTAATACGTATGTTGTGACGTAATTTCTAGAACAATGTGTGATTATTTTTTACTAATTATAGCTAGAGATGCCGTGATAGTACGTGTATGGTGCGCGGTCGTCGGCCCCCGTTATCATTTCGGCATAGATTGCTTGATCCCGCCGCGCGGCGCCCGTCCCGCCTTGCTCCGAGCGCCTACATCACACACTATCACTCTTCTCTTTCTCTGGTTGCTCTTTTGTTTCTTACTTATTTATCTCTTTTGAAGGTATACTTTCCGTTGGCAAAATAATAGAAAATGTATTACTGATGCGTCATTGATCTGACTATTTAATAAACAAAATATAAAAAAAAATACAGTATAGACTATACATTGTACAGCTGTTCATTTGATCACTTGTGTTCATTACTTGAGTGGTGTATAGTATTACAGATAATAATTCATCTTAGTCTGGATTTTGGATGCGACATTCTGTCTGTTATTATTGTGTTTGTTAAGTCTCAGCGACAAAGATATGAATTCCTAGTACAGGAGTAGCCTATATAAAAAGTGATTAATTGTAAATATTTTTTGTGAGATTACATTGATTAACAAAATATCCAGTGGCATTAACCTCATTTAAAGTCATTATAACAGTAGTGACTATGTTCTTCGGATAGTACACATACCTTATTTTGTCTTAAAACGTATAATATCAGACATTCACCACTGCTATGTTCATCGCTTACTATCGAGTGAGGTAAAAAGTTTTATTGCATTATGATATGATACGTGGGGTACACTGAAAGTTTTGCGTAACTCATTAATGAAACAATTTACATGTTAAGTAATATATTTACTGATTTTCGAATTATCTCCATTACATTTAAACACTTCTTCATTCGGTCAAACCATTTTTGAAAACATGAGGAGCATTGGTCTTCAATCTATCACGGCCTCTTCCGGCCCCGTAAATGTCATACCTCTCATCAAATCTTAATTTTTTGGGAAAATAAAGAAATCGCATGGAGCTAGGTTTGGCTTACGTGCGGGATGGGTCACTAGCTCTACCGAAGCATTGTCATGGTGCAATAGGATGCGACTTCTGGTCGGTTTTCCCTAACTTTTTCAACGACACTGAGCAAACAAATGGTGGTGTATCACTCAGCATAAACTGACTTTTGTTCTTCAAGTGTGATCGTGCAGACAGAACCCGTCCGGATGAAAAAATGAGCTTTGGCAACAGACTGATTCTTCAAAACTTTTAAACAATCATTATTGAATAAGAATGTTTTTGGCACTGCCATCAGTTTTTATTGTGTAAACACGCGTTTATCAATGTAGTTGAGATAACTGAGCGCTCCTAATAATCATTAACCCAATTATTAATGTTTGTTTATAAAGATTTTATTATTTATGGCCATGATATTGTACTACTTATCGATTGCACTGTGAACGAGAATCGCAACGTCTTGAAAGTTAATTTGAATTTTTAATTATTAATTATGTATTACGCTAGAATAGTTGCTATTGGGTTTTCTTTTTGTACGGGTAGTCACCCGAAATATTGCCTCTTTACCTGTATAAATTTCTCATCACGAAGGCAAGAAACCAGTTCTTTAGTTCTCGGGGTTAAACAAGCTGACTGAAGTATACTGATCTACTGTTGAGTCAAAATGGTACTTTGTTGACGGTCTGTGTTAAGTAGTGTGCGAGATAAATCGGTAGAGGATTATGAGCGTTGCCCCTAATTGTTTATTGTCTCTCATGCATGTTGTTTATGGGTTAAAATTGAATAATTTTAACACAACAGATTGATTAGAAAACGAACTAATTATGTTAATTTTTTGGATTTTTTTGGTGATGCGCTTTATGCTTTCTTACAAAACTGTTATTGTCTTCTGCTAGCAGATTCCAGATTCTAGATTAGAAAAAACAATTGTTCTTTCAACGTTATTTATAGCGTCACCGGATTCATATCTTTAGCTTTCTGTAACACCAGCTTTGTATTCTCTCAAATCCGTATTCGTATAGAAAAACGCCTGTAGTTTATTGCCCTTAATAAATATCCTCTTATCTATACATTGCCATTAAAATCAGGCAGGCGCTTATAAGTGCAAAAGTTTTTAAATGGATAATAAAGTATTTGGTTATGCTTTTCACGTATATCATTTCTTTTTTAATAAAACTGTTCTAGTAACGTAGGTCATATTTTAATATGTTGTTAAAGCTTCCATCTAAGTTTAAGCCTGTGTGAGAAGTAAGCTCACGTCTGTAGTGTAGGGCCCCGGCCCTAGCTTGCAAGTTCGTTGCGAGACTTGCGGGTCATGCAGGTTGCGCTGTTCTGATTGTTGAATTTACGTTATCGTAATTACTCTATCGCACTGCTTTGATAAATGTTCACCGTTTGTTTATCGTACATTTCAAAGGTTCTTAGTGGTGGTTATTTTTCAGGGTGATGGTGCCAAGATGACAATGTGGCGGCTGTTGGCGGCGCTGATCGTGCTGGGCGCATGCGCCGCCGAGCCTCGCCTCGCGCAGAGCACATCGCGCCCGCGACACTGGCAGCGCGGTCCACGCACGCTTGCTGACAGAAAACCTAATCCATTTGTTGGGTAAGTTACAGTGTTACTGTTGAGTGCTGAAACGCACATTAAGAATATTCTCGTTAGCTTCTATAAACTAAAATTAAAAATTTAATTAGGGGGTAATTTCGCGTTCGTATTGGATTCGAATTCACATTCACTAGATTGCAGATCCAATGTATTAACGATGCGATTTCATACTATAGGCAGTATCCTTTTAATGTCCCTAGATGTCCGACTACCAAAAGGTTATTTGTGTTTTGAAGTACTAAGTACCTTGTGATAATGACTGCACGGATGGCGCAATGGTTTAAGTAGTCACCTCGCCACTCCGAGTATTGTGGGTTCAAATCAAACACTGGACAAAAATTTGTGTGATCCACAAATATTTGTCCGAGTCTGGGTGTTCTTTGTGTCCGTTGTTTGAATGTTTGTGAAACCCCCCGCAACACAGGAACATTCCTAATGCGGGAGTTGTCTTTAAAAAAAATACCACTCTAATTATTTATCTATGTGTTATCTATCATCATATTCAGGTAGGAAGTTAGGAAACAATCTACGACTACATGACTAAAAGTAAGCAAACAAGTAAAGTTTATTAGTTTACGTTAACATTAATACACTACACAATACACTACACAATACACTACACAATACAAGTAAAGATCAAATAAAATAAAGAAAAAAAAAAAAAATTTAGCACCCTACACAGACAGTAGACCATTTTAGCAGACATACACTACGCTATAGTCAAAGAAAACCAAACACTAAAGCAATCTTTTCCAAATGACAACACTTGTGTTTTATCGTTATATGTAAATGAAATGACAGAATTATAGAACAGGAGTAGAGGAGAAGGCCCTTATAAATATAACCAAGTATTTCTAAGTTCGCATTTTCCCAGACCTGAAAGTGACTAACATCCTATTAATTCTGGACAGTGATTTTATTGTAAACGGAAAAATCAATCGTGATCATCCACAATTGAGTGACAAAGTTAAAGAATGTGATGTAAATGCATTTTAATCGTCGGTGCATCGCGCTGACATCCTTGGAATTGTACGTGTCTCGCATGTGGCGATACATATCGTCAAGCACAGATCACACCGCCTCGTAGTACCGAGCTAATGCCCATATTTATATTGAACCATTCTGTAGTTTACGTTGCCTTTACAATAACAAAAACATTTTTATTACATTCAATACATTAAATTTTTATAACATTTAAAAGTTATGAATTTAGTTCGTGTTTAAATGAAGTACTTAAACCAGATAGATAATCAACAATGATTTTCGTCTTTGGCCTTAATTAAGTTAATTTGGTCTTAATAATTGCAAGTGCAATATAACAGAAAGTTCCCATTAACTATTCGTGACTCAGACACGTGACTGATAACTTACTTTAGTTATTCGTATTCAAATTCAAAATACATATAACCATGTATTATGTTCTTGATAATGCAAAACTTCTTGTTCTGCAAAAGGCCAGTAACATTTGACGATGAGTTGAGAGTAGAGTACATATGCCTTGTAATTCAACATACTACCGCGGTAATATAATACAACATAGATGTAGTACTCCACCGTGGGTAGCGGCGCGTAGGCGATTTTCACGCTTATAATTTTGGGAGTCGGCCAGAGGGCAATAGCGGAACAAAACGACGGTCGAGTTCACTGGGACAGGTTATGACAAAGCATTATTCGGCGTCCAAGGTCGGGGATGCAGGCAATAAATGCAAGGATGACTAGCAAATCGAATTATACGCTCTCACACAGAACGTAATAAAAGTAGCGGAAGATGTCTGCATCTTCCGCTACGCTCTTAAGTGCGACATTTTTAAGTATGTTATCATCACATTATATTATGAAATTTGCTAGTCATAGGCACTCATACGTGTAGCTTAAGGAACAGTGATTCATTGTAGACACTGAACCCATTATGAATGAAATATGAAATTATTATGATAGTCATACTTGGGGAACCAATGTTGGGTGAAATTCACTGGTTCAGATCTGTTGAGAGTACAACGCTGTGATGTTGGGCTTATATGACTTCGGCATTTTTCCATGTTCGATTTTAAAAGTTTGGCTTGTTATAGCTTAATCGTTGATCAGAACTTTAATTTCTAGGATTTAAGATTTTGTAATCTTTATATATTACATAGGCTCTTTGTATTGTACATTGCGGCCCCTCTTTTCATCTATGTTTCTCTATCCATCCAATGGTTGCCTTTTTTTTTAAAAACCCCCTCGGGTACCACCTCGCCGAGCACTCGGCAAAGTGGCTATGTCGAAATCGAACCGACTAAAACCACACGGTGTTCCGTCACGGGTGTCTATGGCCGGGGCTCAGGTATAACCTAATAAGGGACTCCCTGAACCCCCGACAGAGTTGACCACCTGTCCACAAAGCAGGTAGTCTCACAGTCGTGAGTAGGAGCCGTGTCCCCCTTCAGTTTAGAAAGGCGCGCGCGGAGTTCGTCACGCCACCGTCTCAGGCATATTTTCTTCTCTTTGGCGTACATCACCTCCTCGCAAAATGAGGCGGCGCGGAGATCCAATGGTTGCCTGGAAGAGATCACAAACTGCGATAAGGTGGCCAATTGTACATAACATTTACTAGTAAGTATTTATATATAAGTAAAATATTGCATCCTATTTCTTTGTGTACAATAAAGAGTACATTTATCTCGTCGTTTATCTGTCTATCTATGTAGTCGTTTACCTATTTGTATAATCAACTCAGATAGATAGAGGTATTGGTTTTACACTCCGTTTGCCCATGTTGCACAACTTAGAGCTTTACAGTGAGGACCTGTATACATGTACAATGTACGGTAATTACAACCCTAACACAACACTCATGCTTTTCAAGCGAAAGAAAACTAGAAAAGTTATGTCAATGGTTAGTTAAAACCGAATTTAATAATAAATTGTCAGCCAATTCATATTTTCACTTACTTGTGCATGTCGTTCATTAGCAAATCAATTTTGTATTATGAGCATGAAGTTTCTCATTTAAATGTTGAATATAACTATAACATTTTAAAATATTTGAAGAAAGATAAAATATTTATGGCGGCGCTGCTTTAAGTATAATTAAATAAAAGTTCACGTTCGCATGAACGGCTTTCAATAACTACCACACAGTCGTGGAAAGGAACATGTTTTTACTAGTTATTTCGTCTTAACTAACTTTGTAAGTTGTTATTTTATATATTATTATTATGTAACTAGCTGTGCCCGCGGCTTCGCCCGCGTGAAAATCAGTTTGTGACTTTATGGTTAAAGATTCTTTATTCTCAATAAAAACATAGTCACCAGTGTGAGTGTTCAAAATATCTAATGTTTGTTACAAAAATTAGTGATTTTACAATAGGATTCGGTTCTGGCCTCGCCGCCCGCTACCGCGGCACGATCGCTTCGCTCGCTCGCAAAAGTTGTCCCGACTCTGGGTGTTTTTTGTGTCTGTTGTTAATACATTGGTGAAGCCCCTCGCGACACACAGGACTATTCCTAAGGCGGGTGTTATCTTAAAAAAACATTATACATTTATTATAAACATTTTGCATTAAAAAGATAATAATCATTATTTTTGTGAAAATGTGAAAATTTTATTACTAAATTAATGGGTACATTGATAAAAATAATTTCTCTAATAAAATACTTCCTAAAGATAACAATCCAAAAATAATGTTTATTTTATCAAATTGGACTTGAACTTGAAACGGAATGTGACACGTCGATTTGAGTTTCTTCTGTCGGCAATCCCTTGACTGCCTATCTTTTTGTAAAGGTTAATATGCTATGCCTTATAATTATAATGACGATTGAAATTCACGTTTTATTTTTTATATTATTTTCGACAGAAAATGCGTTATTGTGCCTTATTTATAGGAGATACGTATATGGTACCGCGGATTTTTTTTTAGATCTACTAAAGACCAACACTTTTGTAATACATATTTTTTATGTATGACTGACCACTTAGTCAGCGCACGCGGATAAAGCAGCTCGGAAGCGCTTTATCTCCTGGCTTGCATCACGAATGCCGTTATTTGAGGCTGATATCTTATAATTACTGGAATAAAATATGTAAATAAATTTCTGATAATGTAGCTTTCTATTAAACTCGGTCCAGTAGTTTATTTCGGTAATGGATAGGCATTACAATTGAAGAAATAGGAAATCAAATCTTTCCTCTTTATAATATTAGCGTAGATATTGCACTACACAATTCTAACTATCTATCTATCAGTATCTATTATATTTATATTATACACAGATGGCGCAATAGTTTAAGTGGTCACCTCAGAACTACATCTCATCATCAAAATATCTTCAATGTACAGAATTGGACCTGTAACAGTTTTATTATACGTGTGTTATATGCTAATAATAAATATCTAAAAAAAGAAATGATATGTATAGTTAGTACTACTTTAGACCAATAGATGTCGCTGTGCGGTGTTTATAACTTATAACTTTGCATTGTTTTTTCTATGGGTAGAGAGAACCAATTGTGATCAATCAAATACTAAATGTTACACCGAGTTACACACAATACTGGTGCATAATACGTTTCCTGAATGATTTTGTATTTTGTACGTGAAGCAACCTAACACAAAATCGATGTCTATAGATTTATTATACACATAGATATAGAAAAAAAATCGATCACAGAGATCACCAAAAAAAAAATTTAAAAATTTCTTCAATGTACAGAATTGGACCTGTTACATTTTTATTATAAGTATAGATTATGTGACATATTATTTCCATTAATAAAACTGAATATTCGAATAGTAAAGGGAGTGTATTTGCACATTTTAGTACACAACACGAATTTTTTAATTATACTTGTTTGTCGTATTGCAAATATGTTCAGTTTCTAAAATTTATTTTTAATATTTAATTTTGCTACGATAGATGGCGTTGTACCATACGAATGAATCGCAATATTAAGACCTCTTCCTCACTCCTCCGCCCTTTTCAATACATGAATTAAATACTTCGTGTTGAACTTACTGTTTTTTTGAGAAATACGTAAATATGATCACGGGAGTTTCTGAGAACCTTTACAGAATTTATATCTATATATTATTGCGTAGTAGTAGGGCAATGGTAAATTTTACTTCCTCGTATTTCTCTTATTACTTTCTCGTATACTCGGATATCTTTGACTAATAGAGAAATAACAAATAGACCATGCGTCAGTCCGCACTGCTCCTAGATAAACAAAAAAAAATTAGTAATGAATGAATATATTTTTATGATAACTATAATTAATTGTGCAAATGTGACTCTCTGCCGAGATAACTTTTACGTAACATGTCAATTACGATAATATAGTAATGTTTAAAGATTAATGGGTCACAGATAAATGTTGTCCTGACATCATACATCAGGAAGAGTAAACTGCAAAGCAAGTGGTATCACTTGCTTTGCAGTTTAAAAATTAGTATATAATCTTAAGTGTATATATAATAATCTTAGGTGTATACCTAAGATGCCATTCTGTAACTTCGAAGCTGAAATTATTGAGCGTAAATTTTTTTGTACTGACTAACTTAATGAGTGTATGTTATTTAGTCTATTTTTTTAATAAGACTACACTATAAGAATTTTGTAAATACATTTCTATAAAATGTTAACTTCAAGTGGTTAGCAAAAAAAAATCCATTTCCACGATGTCGTAGATCTAAATCTTATTTAGATCTACGACATGAGTGGACCTATTCCGTGTAAGAATATACAAGACTGAATGTAGAAATTTACTGTAAAAATGTCATTACCCAAAGTATTAATGAAATACATGATGTTAGTTATGGCGTGCGTGTATTTGAACTAATACATGTGGATTGTTTACACGATAGAACAGTATAAATTCAATGTCAATGTCGATTTCAATGTTATAAGTCGTAAGTTCCATAACAGCCCGGTGCCAAATTTTGTTTGCATGTGTGTTCACAAAAAAAAAAAGGATCTAATTATTTCATAAAATTGCTCAACAATTACTTGAAAACGACCATTAAAAAATATTTAAATCAACACACAGAGTCACCGCAACAATGGCTGACTTTGTCAAATTATTAAATACAAAACTGGATAATACCGTATCTGCCTGTAATCTATCTATAACCACGGTAATATTATTACCGTGCTATAACCACCCGTTTCCAAATGGTTGAGCCTTGTGAAAAGAAATCGGGCAAACAAACTCACGGCCACTCTTTTGAATCACCAGATAGTTATAACAATGTTTAGTAAGTTGTATTACAGAACTGTTTTATTGTGCGCATAATCTAAGTATGTTTATCCATGTTCTAGAGTTCTCCGTGTACAAGTACAAGCTATATTTAGATTTTGCTAAATAACGCTGATAATATGTGTTAGAATATTATTATTACCAACCAATACAAGCCGACGTCTATAATAATAATATGTGGCCATTCAATCAGGTTAAATACTGTCTACGCTGAATCAGCAATACCGATAGTTTGTACTTGAGCTCCTGGGCAAAAGCTAAACAGAGTTATTACAATAGTCTCAAAAGATTCCAGCTCGCAAATATACTCATTCACACAACTCTTTCATACAAAACATTCTCTGAAAGATTCATGTATTATGTAGATGTGTATGAAGTGAGTGCTGGCATTTCGTGATTGCCGGCTCTTATCCTGTTTAGTAAAAATCTTCGGACCAGCATTTAATATTCCTATGAGAATGACGGAAATGCAAATGATGGCCTTTACTTAAAAAAGAGGAAGAGATCAGTAATTCGGTTGATTTTTTTCACCTTTGTTAAAATAGCTCTGTCATTTAGTAACCGATTTGGAAAGTTCTTAATTTCTTTTTAGAATCAGTTTGTTTGAAGTAGTCTTTTTTATTTGATAACGTTGCTATATACGAATTATTCTGATGACCGCAATGCTCTTGAATGATAAGGCGGCACTTAGCAAAACAATTTGATTAAGTGCAGTGGTGCACTAAATCTTAATTATGCGAGGTTTTAGTTTAAGGACACGCGATACTCTCTGACCCCAGATGAAATTAGTCTAGTTAAAGTAGCGTGGTGAATCTATTTAGTGCGATGTAGATACAGTAACAATAGACAAGGTTGTTAGGATCATTTGTCACCCTTCAACATGAGAATAAGAGCATTTAGAAGACTTACTTAACGTTGGTTTGAAACCATGTCAAGTCAATTACTTACAATAAAAGAACCTCAAAAAAAAACTGCCAGTCGTAGGACTTCACGCCAGAAATGAAAACATTTGAGCGTGACGTGCTCAACGTGCCTAAAGAAGTTTCACTACAAAAAAAAGATCTTTTTATGCATCCTGCGCGCGTAAGGAAAATGGTAATATATTTATTTCTTACTAGCAGCGCCCCGCGGTTTCACCCGGGAAACCCTTTTTATCGGGATAAAAAGTAACCTATATGTTAATCCAGGTCTTCAGCTATCTACATACCAAGTTTCATTGCAATCGGTTAAGTAGTTTTTGCGTGAAAGAGTAACAAACATCCATCCATCCATACTCACAAATTTTCACGTTTATAATATTAGTAGGATTCTGGTGTGGGTGTAGGCTTGCTCTTTCTGGCTAGTATTATTATATCTCAAAACATCGGCCACCCTCACTCCACCTTTCTTTGGACCTAATGTTATGAGTAATTTTTTTCTATGTGCTCCCTCATGAGCCGACGGACACAAGTAAGGTTTTGACAAAGAAACCTTTGGTTGTGGTGACATTGTGTTTTGATCTATATTTTATTAGTTAAGTTTAAAAAAAAAGCGATTTCAAACTACTTTAAAACGATGTTCTGAAATAAAGATAATTGCCTATTGACAATTTACTATAGACCGGAAAATACGACGGTATCTAAGAGAGATAATAAAGAAGAGATTAAGGTACAACGCGGGTTCTAAAGATTTTACAATCGACATTCCGTTCTAAGGAATGTTTGATATAATGCGGCCGGCTATTTTACCACCGCACGTTCGTCATCATTTTATCCTCACACATTAAAATGGTTCGGAAGAAATATCCTCCCATAAACGCTGAAAATTGTGGAATTAGGGAGGTCATCCCTGACATGGATTCCCCCAGAGACATAAAAGCAAAAAAGATTTTAACACCACAAATGGGGTTGCAAATAGGCTAATATTTACCAACTTAGTAGTATAAAAAGTCTGGATTCAGATCTCTAGATGAAATACGTGCCTTCTTTACATATCGTGTTTGTATTTCTCATAAAGAATAATTCAAAGAGGTCGTCTGGTAGAAATCGCTTTATTTGATAAAGCAACCCATTGTACTGTTTCCGTGGCATCTATGTTTCTTGTTACAGTATATTGACTGGGTGTACAATTAAGTGTGATATAATTAAGTAAAAAAATAGGTATTTGAACAGTTGCACCGCATATATTAGCGATTATTGACGGCACAGATGGCGGAATGCCTTCAGTAATTATTTATCTCGTTTGCTGCCATGCAAAGGAAAATTATTTTTAATACTTACAGACACTTTTGAGCCCTAGTGTAGTTTCTATCTGTTGGCTGTCGTATCCATAAATAGTGACATACATTCAAGACCTAAGTATAAACTATGGGAAATGTATTTATTGTAGTTACTTTCTTTTATAGGTTATACCATAAAAAAATTAATACCGTCTAAAGCTGTCTAAATTCACATGATTGTGTTGCTATTTGTTTCTTAGGGTATATAGTCTTATTTTGTAGAAAATCATGAAAACTACAGAAACCGAGAGCTGATGATAGCTCTGATAAATGGATGTAATATATGTTTTGATACTATTAGTATATATGCCATGACATAAATGTCACACAACCATGGGCGCCGGCCGAATTATTTTCAGGGAGGTGCATCTGCTTCTACACATTGAAATATTAACTAATAAAGTGTTATTTAACTGATGCCGAATATGCAATTCAAACAATTTTTGTCTGTCTGTCTGTCTGTCTGTCTGTCTGTCTGTCTTTCTGTCTGTCTGTTTGTATGTTCACGATAAACTCAGAAGTTACTGAAGGGATATGTATGAAACTTAGTATGATAATAGTTTTATCCCGGGTTAAACTTTGGTTCCCACAGGAAAATCAATGAAAGCTGTAATAAAATTGTAACGTTAGTAGAATGTATATACTTATTTCAAACTATATTACAGCGAGCGTTTAGCTTATCTGGTGCATAGTACGATATCTAAGAGGTTGGGTGCCGGACCGAATCCCTCTTTGGCATCCTTTTCGGTTGTTGCGCATTTTTTTAAAATATATAAATTAATTTACTTTTTTAAACTAGGTATCGTTTTTAACCGACGAAAAAAAAGAAGGTTCTCAATTCGACCGTTCATATACATATTTCTTTTTTTTTATGTATGTTCAGCCCTCTCCGTTATTTATAAACCGATTTTAATTATAATTTTTTTGTTAGATAGGGTATACGTCAAGGGTGGTCCCATGCCAAGGAAGTCAAGATCCGGTGATGAAATTCTGATAAAATTGAGAGAAACCCTCGAAAATTGTAGAAACGAATAGTGTTTCTGTTTACTTTTCATTACTTTATCAGGTATTCGTGTTCAGAAATCAATACATCATGTAGCTGAGCTGATTATGAAATTTTTTTTTTAAATAATAATATCTTTTTAACACAAAATTAAACCGACGAAAAAAACTAAAAAGCAAAAAATAAATAGACCTTTTAAATAAGCTTAATATTTAAAACTTAAAAGGTTTATTTATTTTTTGCTTTTAGATCTTTTCGTCGGTTTCATTTTCTTTTTATAGATATTTATATATTTTTTATAAAACCACTCAACTTAATTAACTAATAAATATTAAAAGTACGAAGTATCGATTTTTACCTGTGGTTTAAAGAAATGTCATTAGTTACATTCGATTTTACCTGTAAATAATCATGTCTGTTTGAAGGATTTCGAGTGAATGTATATTTTAAATCATAGGATATCATAGGGGAATCTGCTTTTCTGTGGTGATTGCTGAAGCAGCAGGAGTTTTTTTTCTTTGTTTGGTGATCCCAGATTAATCGATAGCTAGTTCTTGATTATGCCAACGAGCTATTTTGCCTCTCGCAGCCATTAAATTCATAAATATGTTTCAGGGCATTAATAATAATAACAACTACTAAATATACTAAATACTAAACTGGGCATAGCCTGTACTATGGTAACCAGACTGCTGATAAACATACCAGACATAGAATAATTTGTCCTGGGTGGAAATCGAACCCACGACCTCGGGCTCAGCAGCCAGGGTCACTAACCACTAGACCAACAGGCCAGTCCAGTAAATATACATATATTTATAAATAGAGTTATAGAAAAAGAAGATCCCAATTTTTTAACTTTTGCGTTCCCTGATAATATAATTATGTTGACGGGAATTCACGCGATCACGTATTTAAAAGTATTACAGTACCTACAGGCCTGTGATCACGGCCACGACCACGGCAAAGCAAAGGTTTTAAATACGTGATCGCGTTGATTCCCGTCAACATGATTATATTAGAATAGAATAGAATTTTTATTTAAAGCATCTATGACTTAGTTGTTAGTTTAACTTAACACTTTGTTAGTATTACAGTATTTTACTATATTAAATGCATGGCAGATTCTATCGCCAAAAAAATTACATCTAAGCTGAAATATTGACATGTAACCGGTGAAGTTTTTTTTACATTTATAGACCATTTATTTTCCGTTCGGTTACAGTAGTGAGAAATCTTATATTACACCGTGACTAAACAAAGCTCAGAAGCAAACATTTATCTGTTAGGTATACCAAGACTGACTACGACAAGAGTCTCCCAATTGGTCGAACGAATCGAGACGTTAGGTTGTCACAGTTGTTTTATGACGATTTTCTGCGAGGAGAACATCTCGCGCAAGGAGGAGGTGACGGTTTGCATTCGGTAGAAAAACTTCCAGGTGGAACCTTTTTACTCGCGTTCTCATGCGTATGCCAAGAGTGGCCGTGGGTGTATGAGACGAGTTTTATATTTGAGTGAGTCTCCCGTGAAAAGGTGTCTGGACATCGCCCAGTTGCCGTCCGCTAGCCAGCGCTGAGTACCCCCGTACCGACGGTCAACTCATAAACGGTGCTGTGACGCACACCGTGTTGTTTTAGTTGGTTTAAGCCTGATATACGGCCTCACCAATAGCCCGGTGAGGTGAGCTTCCACACGAAAAACAAATGAGTAATGTTGCCACGGCCAAATAATGTCGTTATTTCACGTGTAAGCAACCAAAACAACCTTTTTTGTACGCTCCAGGTTGTTTCACCGCCAATTGTGTATAAAAAATCCTGCATGGAGAAAGTGGTGCAATGCAATAAGCGCCAAATTTCTGTTTTTCGAAAAAAACGCGAACGAAGTCGCGGGCACAGCTAGTATCTAAATAAATACCATCAATATCGCATGCACAGATGCGTAGTTTGGCAACTTAGACCTCGAACGGAAAAGCCTATGATCGAACCTAGGAGACCTCCTTCGAGAAAGAATTTCTATCAATTAAATAATAATTAACGGTTCTCAAACTTCTCCTAGTCGACTAGATCACGGAAACATATCATTGTAATCAACTTTCTTTTCTTTTAACTTCCCACTAAGAAAATCGAAGTTTTTCTAGAGACAGGGAAGTTATCTGCTTCCGTCGAATTTAAAAAAAACGAGTTACCAACAGGTCTTGACGCTATATGTAATAATCTATAACTTTCGAACGGATTCGTGTCCGTTGTCTCCGGAACGTATTTTTGTTGAATGTGACGTGTTAGGACGTGGAATCGTTTAACGATAAGAGATGCGAGGCTACAGGCCTGTGCATGCTCATTCATAGGAAAACGTCAGAGGTATCTGAAAATCTGATTTCATTGACAAAGTTGTGGACAAATTGGAAAAAACAACCTAGATGCGTTACGTTTTTATTTAAATAGTGCTTTAATAAAAAAAGATATATATTCCTAAACGTTTTTTGTGTATTTTCTTTCATGGCAAGGGGGTGCAAGTGCACGTCCCCTCCCGGCGCCCATGCACACAACGATACGTGTCCGAGCCACGCTTTATGTGTACTGAAATGTGTTAATATGATTGCAATTGTTTCAGGCCACACGTGTGTCGATCACGGAACAGCACGCATTGCTGTCCCGGGTGGACGTCCAGGCCGAACTCATTACTTTGTATAGTCCGTAAGTAATATATTTTACTGCATATAATTTGTGAACAAGTTATGTGTTAAGTACCTGATGTTTCAACCAGGTTACACAGGTTACAATTTGAACAGTACTTTTCTTTAGATGAAGGGTACCCTATGACCTTCTCCGTAATGGCGATGTGTATCGAAAATTTCATGGTGATCGCATGATTTGAAGGCCGAACCCAGGATTTTATGTGTCAAAAAGCATTTGGTCGAAAGAAAAAAAACCTATTTTGCATATTTAAAATGTTAACCTGTAAAAATATTTAGTAAAAGCATAATATTCTTACATGTAAGTAGCTAAGTGTTAAGTACTTGTCTTCGACTAATACGTCTTCAAATCGTAGGTCGTATTCATCGTTCGTCGTGCGAATCTTGTAGTATGGAATTTAATTTATTGTAACACGGTATTGTATTGTAATTCGGTACATTACAACTTGATTTTAAAACTTCGAAATTTCAAGCAATTGACATATTTAGTACTAGCTGGTTCCCGTGACTTCGTTTGCATAGAATCTTTCCCATATCAATTTTCATGCGCTGTTTCACATACAAGAGTAGCCTATGTCTTTCTCCAAAGTCTCCTCTATCTCTACACTAAAATTCATCAAAATTTGTTGCGTGGTTTAGGCGTGAAAACGTAACAGACAGACAGAGTTATTTTTGCATACTAAAGCCTTTCGGTTGAACTTACTACCTATATGGAAACACAAAATCCGGTAATTGATGTTTTTGACAATCATATAATAAGTAAAACTTGGTTTATACTTATTTATTTTAAATTGAAAAATTGATAATGCTAAGTTGATAAAAATCTCGTAGTAGCAAGTCGCTGCTAAATATTTTTAAATAGATATTTATAAACATTCAGGTGATAAGATAAATTGGTGACAAATATGTAAAAATGACCTCAATCAGTTAGGTTGTACCGAAATTATAATTTTATCGGAAATCCGATATAATTTTAAATGTAAATATTAATATCTGTATAGTAAATATATATTTAGGAGATACAGAGTAGATTTCGGGATTGACATCTGATGTTATTGTGTCTGTCTGTCTAAATATAAATTTGGAAGATCATATGTATTGGTCCGGAGTTATTGGGACAGTCCTGCCTTTGGGCCAGCTAAAACGTATACCGGAGATTTCCAACCACTACCAAAAGGTGTAACGCCATTTTAACTAAGAATACCTAAAATTGTGACTGTACGGACAATCTTTAGTTCTGTTTCAGTAGTTTAACTTTTCCGTAAAAATCATACTTGATTCCTATGCCCATTTATCGGAATTTTTCATTTACTACGATTTGAAGAAAATATTTTGTTTTTTTTTTTGTGTTTTTTCTCTTGTTTGACACGCCAACATATGATCGTGTGGCATGTGGCGTAACATGTGGCATTGTTTGCAGCCGTATGTCGTCCAGACTGCGGGTCCCCGGGCGCGTGCGTGGCCCCGAACATGTGCCGCTGCGCCGGCGGCGTGGAAGCGCCTTCGTGCCAACCCGGCGGACTTTATCCCTATCCAGGTACGCACTGATTAACCTCCAAATAACATATATTCTGCAACAGTTATTATACTATACAGGTATATACGGGTTGAACTTTTCAAGTGGGCGTGCATGACCAAATCCGAAACTATGAGGAATAGCGAAAAGTATTCAAAGGACCCCGGGCCCTAATTTGATGAAACTAAAACTGCATCATTGGATTTTTGAAAAATCAATATTCCTAACCAAGAATACTCAGGAGATTTCGGCGTTACTCATCATAGACATAGATTTTAAAAGCGTATTCTAAGCGTGCTGCTCGAAACTAACTAAACGTTACGTTAAAAAGCAATGACTTGTTTTTCTTCCAATTATTTACTTTTGTTTTATTCCAGTGCGGACTCCAGGGGGGTGTCGTCGTATCTGTATGAATGGCGGCACTTGCACCAACGGCACGTGCGCCTGCGCACCTGGCTGGAGCGGAGAGTTCTGTACTGAACGTGAGTACTCTAACAAATGTATTCATTTTTGTTTGTTTTTAAGAAGTGCTTTTAAGAACTTTAATAAATTCCGGACCGACAGTCGACGGGATTCTATGAAGTAACTATTAATTACTATTGCCTTAATTCTTTTAAATTGAGAAAATTTTATTGTCTCTTAATCAATTTCGCCTGTCTCGGGTCCCCGACAACTTTTAGCTGTTAGTCCAAGGGATGTTGACCCCATTCGTGTAAACACAGGAAGTGTCGCTAGTACGTAGTCTGTTTAACAATTAATATAGAACAAAGACAAAATTTCAAATATGCAGCACAAACAGAACCAGAAATATCCCGGAGCCTTGCGGGATATCTATTAATTACTGTAAAACAAAAATCCGAGTATATCTTTGAATTTTCCGTTGAGTCGTTTCTAGGATGTTCGAAACCTCTGTCAGCCTCAATTGAGAGCCTTCGCCAGGTCACTAATGCAGTGTTTGTTTTCAATGTAACGTTTTAATATTTTTCCAGCAATATGTCGCGAGCCATGTTTGCATGGCGGCAGATGTATTGCACCAGACCGGTGTGTTTGTTTCCACGGACTCTCGGGAACGAGATGCGAGATCGACAGAAGAACTGGTAAGTTTATTTGAACTTTATTAAATTACTATTGAAATAACTGTTGAGTTATATTAGAGGTAAGACAGCGTCGTCAGCGGAATGAATAAAAATGTTGTTTTTCACCAAGAATTATATTTTTTACATTACTTTGGAGAGAGTACTATTATACATAATTTACACATATATTCATACCCACTGAGCAATAAAATACAATTTTTTTTTAGTATTTTAACAGGTTCATTTCAAGGACAAAAAATTAAGGGACTTGAGATGTACCTTGGAGCAGTCTATGTATTATTTCCCAAAAAAATGCGTTAGAGCCATCTGTGGTGCAGAGCCTCTAGAATTGTGTGGACCACTATTCAAGAAAACCAAAACCCTTACAGTAGTCGCTTGTTACATACTCGAAATAGCCATTTTTGATAGAAATCAACCTCATTTATGGTATACATAACAAATTGTCATAGTATGGTGATAAAAGTATATAATAAAATACTGAAAACTTTAAGAGAACTACCTACGCATGTATTTACACGTACTCGTAGACTGCAGAGGTGGCTTGTAGAAAAATGGTTTTATTCAATTGTAGAGTTTATGTGTTAAAATAAAGAATACAATAAATATTACATATATATTTTTTCATGTTATCTTCCAAAACTACTGATTTCTGTGTGATTTATTAGATACTAATCTTGCGATGAGATTTCCAGTAATAATATTTTTGACATTTGTTGAAATTTGACATTATATTGAGATTAATTAATTAATTATTATTTTGTAATGATCATTTTGAAATTATTAATTATTTTCTCATTGTGATTGACATTTGCATGTCGTAAGAGCTGTCTCTACCATGTTTCAAGTAAATAAATGATTTTGATTTTATGTTTTACCTGTCTTAATAATGGGATAATTTATTATGCTGAATAAAATATTTTTACTTTACCTACTTGGTTGAATGAAATTTGGTTTCAAGATTGAGGTAGAACAAAACAATTCTTACTGTAGGTTTCAAATATACTTACTAATTCGTAACTCGATTTGTTGGATATATGTCTACTCTATAGGTTTAGACATTAGGATAGTGAAATAAATTATGTATTTCTAGAGCGTTACACATAAATAATATATATAAAATATGTTCAGAGAATGCGAGTGTATATGTTTGTATGGTTTTCTTTGGTGTGGAGGGCCGTGTTACACGGATACGCGTGGCGCGCTGTGCACGGGCGCGCTGGACGGCGTGGTGTGCACCAAACAGTTGTGCTGCGCCACCGTGGGGGTGGCCTGGGGACACCCCTGCGAGCGCTGCGCCGACCTCGACTGTCCGCACGGACACCTACGAAACCTTGCCACCAAGGAGTGCCAGGTACGTCCACTTCTCTACACACATAATGTTCAATGCCATCTATTGAGTATAGTTGCAAACATTTCGCGATTTTTTCAATTTGTTAATGTCTGTATGTGTAAGGCACTGACCTCTATTATACGAGTACGCTTGTATAATAGAGGTCAGTGGTGTAAGGTTATAAATGACATCTACCGTTTTATATTTACTACTTATTTCACTTGGGACTTTTGAATTATTTGACCTTAGTTATTTTACATTATTTAAAGTCCAGGGGACCATTCTGGCAAAAACTTCTCTTGTATACTTTTTACGTACGCGAAAAGGAAGATTCATTATGCTGTCATCTGTCACTGAAACTAGTAGATTTGTAGATTTTAAAATTTTGTAGCAATGTTTTGAAATACTATAATTTTCTTCAGGATATAGACGAATGTGCAGCAGTACCTGGGCTCTGCCAGGGTGGAAGATGCATAAACTCAGTGGGCTCGTTCTCGTGCGAGTGCCCCCCTGGCCAGCGACGCCATCCTGTCAGCAACAATTGCGAGGATATCGACGAATGCGAGGACCCCGACATTTGTCCTGTAAGCATTTGATTTACAATAGTCCATGTTATTAATTGTATCATATTGTTGTGCGATCATTTGTGCTTAATGACAAAATTAAATTATTTTCCAGAATGGCAAATGTGTAAATACGGAGGGTGATTATTATTGTCTCTGCGACCCACACTTCATTCCCAGTCCAGACAAGAAATTCTGTATCGGTAAGCAATTGGCTTGGAATATATTCATTGTCACGTTTATGGATTGTTAGATAGTGTCATTGGCATATTTTTGAAACATAATAGAAATAAAAAAACACGTCTTAATGTGATATTTAAATTTATAGCTTTTTTTTACATTTTGACAACATAGACATATAAATCCAAACTTAATTTTATCCGACTTCTTTTAGTAGATAATTAAAGCTGACTAATAAATTTCTGTTTTTTGCTACCTTTTTTGAAGGACATTTTATTGTATTGTATGATACTGCTTTTTAGCGGGGATACTTGGAATGAAGTATTTCTTAACGCACAAAGGGGGTTAGCAGATGGCTTAACGATAATGCATTAACACTTAACGTGGACAAAACTATACATATAGAATTTTTCATAATAAAACCCAACTATGCTAATCACAGCTAGCATACAGCGTGGGGAGGCGCTACAAAAGCTCTCTATCTTAAAATCGAAAGAGCTCAAAAAGTAATAGTTTCGGCCACTATGGCAATTAAGTTTCTAAGTTCTTCTTTATCAAAGATAGATGCAAGTTGACACACACACACACACACACACACACACACACACACACACACACACACACTCACTCACTCATACACACACACACACACACACACACTCTGTCACTCACTCACTCACTCACTCACTCATCACTCACTCACTCACTCACTCACTCACTCACTCACTCACTCACTCACTCACTCACTCACTCACTCATTGGGGACCTGGTGATCTGTAATACAGGAACCAACCTATTTTAGACACCAGCACCTCACATGTACTAGATTGCACAAAAAACTTAGTTTTAGATGGTATCTATGTAACTGTAAAGAGTTTGATATGTGAAGATAATAAAGGAAATTATTATTATTATTGTAATTAAACGCAATGTGTTTATTGTGGTCAGATGGAAGAGTAGGCAGTTGCTACACGTACTTGGGCGAGAGAGGCGAGTGCGCGGACCGCCTGCCCATGTCGCTGTCAAACCGGGACTGCTGCTGCGGGTACAACATGGGCCGCGCTTGGGGCAATCTATGCACCCCTTGTCCACCGAGAGGATCCAGTCAGTACCTCTTCTAGCTTACGACGATCATTTATATTACTACAATAAAAAACAAACTTTCAGATGAAATATGATATGAAACCATTACAAAATCAGTATACTAGTACTACTAGTAGTAGTAGTAATTCCATAGCTATTTAGTTACTCTTAAGCGCAGTTGAATGACTAAACCTGTTTCACCTCCTATAAGGAGTGCCCCAGGGTCAATTTTCGGTCCTATTTTATTTCTTGTAGTGCGCAAAATTGCACTTTTGTGTAAAATATGTTTGTATTTCAGTAACATATTTTAATATTTTCCAGGTGAATGGAGTCACCTGTGCGGGGGTGGGATTATTCCACCCAGTTGGCGCCGTAACGTGACCGGTGGCGACGGGGGAAGCGACACGTATGAGCCGCCCGCCATCGCTAAGATTAACGAGTGCATGTTAAGGAACGGTATCTGTGGACTTGGTACCTGCGTTGATAAAGACATCGGGTATGTGACATGTGTACATTACTTTATGGAACGTTCTTGCTTAATCCTTGAATTAATCAATATGTTTCATCTGGCTACTCTAAGTCTAGTCTGGCTGGAGGTCAATCAATTGGTTATTACATTTTAATATTTAATTTTTTTATTGATATTTATAGTGACCTCGGGATACCGGGGACGTGAAAGACATTACTTAAATTCATGTCACAGAGCCTTTACAAATATATAATTACCAACCCACAAGAATTTATACACTTATAATCTATCCGGAGCTTACAAAATTTTGTATTTATTTATTTTTTAATAATTAATACTAGTGAAATGGGGTCACATGTTCTTAGTATTGTTCTACCTCTTTACTAATTCTTTCAGGCAGCTAAATTTTGTGTTAGGAGGGGGTTCATTTAGGCAGTGTATCGGGTTGATTCCAACCCGTTTCCTCAATTTCTAACTCCGCTGGTGCTTGCTAACGCATCTCTGTTCTGCAGGTACCAGTGCGATTGTTGGGATGGCGCGGAGTCGGTGGTGCAGGATGGCAACCCCACGTGTATCGACATCGACGAGTGCGCGCTCGAGTACTGCAAGGGCGGCACTTGCATCAACAGACCTGGCGGCTTCGACTGCAGGTATCTTGCTTTTTTCTCTTACTTGCCATGTTTTTTATTACAACTGGCAATGATTGTCAAGCGTACAATTGTTCTCCTTAAGCATAAGAAAGCATGTGTTTAGTAGCTGAACATTTATGGGTTATTAATTAATTCTTTATCTTATGTTTGCATACATAAGGGATGTTTTACATGATACATCGCGTAATTATTTTTCATCTTATTAGTGAATTAAAAAAATGTGTTTTATATTAAATATATATTTTTCTGAAAACATTCACACATCACTTTTTCTTGACTTTGCTCAAATTTACAAAAAAAAGGTAGTATATTTTTTTTGATAAATGAATTAACAATTTTTCAATCAATGTTATTATTTTGTGACCTTGAAATATAATAAAAATGATTGTAATTTTTGTAAATCCTTAAGCAATATAAAAAATAATGCCATATAACAAATAAACGCTATGAGGAAGCTCATTCTGACGATTACCAAAATTTTAATAAGTGAACGACATGCACTGTCACGCAAATTATTTACATATACATTTTCTTTTTGCTTTTATCGATCAGTTGCTGTCGGAACGAAAGGTACTTGTTAAATTA